>CM060848.1:22586588-23819220 GCA_030737835.1 Acorus gramineus | reverse complement strand
ACAGGGAAGGCACATCAGGGAGGGAGTCCGAGAGACTCGGATGAAGGCCCCGACAGGTGCTCCGATCATATCTCACAATCATATATACATGACCTCTTTCCTTAGTTATAAATCATTTGCCTTTCCTTACCTTGAAATCTTGAATGTAACAGCACTCTTCGGGAATTTTTTTTTTTTCTTAATGGCTCTACATAAGCCGGCTCAGACACATTTAGGTAGGATAATGTTAGGGACAATCACATTATTATTATTATTTTTTTATACAGGGCTATTATAGTTTTAGTTCCTGGCTTGTCAGATTCATGTCGATGACATACAGTCACCATTTGAAATTTATTTCATTCAGAGCTATTTAACCCAAAACCCTGTGTGAGGGAGGAGAATGAATGGGCTGTCATCATCTGAACAAGTCATGGATGACAGGATACATCTGATGATGACAGCACATGACTGATTATTTCAATTCCATGGTGTTTGGAAGATGGAAATGAAATGCTGTCTATCCCAAATAGTCAGGTTATCTGTGTGGTAAGCCTTGTTAAATACCTCTCCTGGATGGTTGTTTGTTCAGTCCCTTTGCCATCTCTGCAGTCCATCACTCATTTTAGAAGCATCCTATAGTGTTTGTGTATTTGTGGATCAGACATCAGCTATGACCCACTGGGTTTCTTAGTTTTCATCACTATTCACTAAGCCTAGACAAATGGTTGGAAAATCAAACAGCATGAGGGTTCTTTTGATGTTCGCTGACATTATCATATAATGTATATTGGACAATGCAATTACTCATTGTGAGTACATTGGCTAGGTCATCTGGTTGGCACCATGCATATGATGTTCTAAAGTTGAGGTCTTTTTTCTTTTTTTTTCTTTTTTTGATGGGTAGGTCGCATTGTTTTCAAATACAAGTCTGAAGAACTTTAGAAGCTCATGCATAAAAGCATCTGCTGCATCTCAATTTGGAATTTAGGATTATTCTGATAAAAGACCTTAGAATAGATAAAGAATGGACAAGATATTTTTATTTGGACTGCTACAAGATGTTGACTGGACTGTAACAGAAAATAGATGGCATAGTTCTTTTGCAAAAGCAAAAACTAGGCACCTATGTGAACCTTGTATTGAAGCCTGTATTGTAGTTAACTTGTATTGAAGCCTGAACCCCGAGGTTCATCTAAAATAACCTAATGGTTGGTAATTTGTCATGCATAAAATATTGTTTGGAAATTCTGTTTTATTATTCAATATACACTGCATCATTTGATAAGATATTTAAATTTTGGACCAATAATTTCTTGTTATTGTTGGTTTCAGTCAATTTGTAAAATTGATATTTTAAGTTTTTGAAAGATTCTATCCCTTGAGCCCACTTCACATCATATTTGAGGGAAATGCAGTTTATGTACCATGTGATATCAAGACATTAGATAAATAATCAAGTTTTTTGAACCATATTTCAAAGAGACTACTCTGATTTTATTATTCTATATATATTATATACAATAGCTATCCCCACTAGTTTTTCTGGGATCCTCTGTTCCGGAACTTCAAAAATAAAGAATAAACAAATCTTCAAAAAAGTTTACATTCTCAAAGACTTGGCTTCTCCCACCTAACCTGAATGCAGCCAATGTGGCCCTCGGTTCCAAAAGAATGACAGTTTTATCTGGCTAGGCTACATCTGCAGTTATTGGAAGCCTGAAAAGTAATAATCTTGGTAGGACAGATCCAGGGGAGGCATCTCTCCATATCCAGGAAAAGGGTCCTGCAGATCTTCCAACTTCAGGTCCGTGAACCATTCGTTGTCTTCCTTGATTAGCCTGCCTGATTGGGAATTGTCCAATGATGTCATCATTCCATCTGGTTTCAACGTTTGCATTCTATTCAGGGGTTGAGGCAAATAACTCTCTGGTCCGGCAATGCCGCTGAACTCAGCAAACACATCATTGTCGACGTCTGATTCTGGGGTCCTAAGACTGTCAGATCCTGTGTCTTCCACAGCTTCCATGGAGTCTGTGGTCTCTCCAAACGAAGCCTCCACTGTTTGTTGCTGTTGCAGCTGCGTCTTCTCCCAGTCATTCTTCTTGTTGTACAGTCGGCAGAGAACCCAATCATCCAACTGAAATGGCAAAAATTTCTACGTGAGTACACACCTTTTTACTTTGTATTGTATGTATAACACGAAAAAAAAAAGAATTTGAACTATTGATTTTTTTTTTTTTTTTTTTTTTGGGGGGGGGGGGGGGGGGGGGGGAGCATACCCTTAGGCTGCCCTTCTTGTTGACAGCGCGACGGCTAGTGTCTGCAAGGCGATATTCGTGCATGATCCAGTTGGATTTGACGCCTCTGGGGGCCTTGCCAGCATAAAAGACCAGGGCCTTCTTGATGCCAACGTGCCTCCCTGTCCCCATAGGGGCAATGGGTTTGTCTGCACCGGTGGCCTTCCAGTATCCGCTGCCAGCAGCCCTGTTGGGCCTGGATCCGTTGGGGTACTTCCTATCCCTCGGGGTGAAGAAATACCATTCCTTGTGCCCGAACAAAGCCTTTTCTGGTGGAAGAATGTACAAGTCTTATTAATAACCTCTCTTGTTTCTCTTTTTTTTTAAATATTAAAAAAGAAAAAAAAAATTGAATGAGATGAGATAGGTACCAGGGAGCTGCCATGGATCGTACTTGTAGAGATCGACCTCGGCAATGATGGGAACGGGGAGGCACTGGCTTCTGACCTTGCGACAGAGATAGTGGATCACCAGCTCCTCATCCGTCGGGTGGAACCTGAAACCAGGTGGCAGGTTCAGCTCCGCCTCCGCATCTCTCTTCCTTCCCATGTTTATCTGACGCAATCTGCTGTTGCTGCTGCTTCTTTTACCAAGTAATTCCGCTCCTCTCTCTCTCTCTCTCTTAAAAAAATAAGAACAATAAATACCTGGAAACGAATATGAGAATCTGGGGATGGGAGGTTGTTGATATAAAGATGATGATGATGAGTGGTGAAAGAAGGGAGTGACCGCCTATATATAAACAAAATATAAAAAAAATACGGGCGCGCGCGAGGATATAGACGAACATTCGCTGGAGGTGGGTGTGGGGCCCAAATGCTATTCTAAAAGGTGAGTAATGCACGTGTAATATGAACGTCGGCTCACTGACTTGCCTTTTAGATATGATCGAACGGCATCATCCATCCATTCCATCCCCAGCTGGTTGGTTCTATCTATGTACAGCAGTCAAAGTTGGAGACGGCCGCCGACCCTTCCAATGGTCAATTCCTTAGTAGGCTCCAAAACCCATTAAAAAGTTGCTCGTGTTTGGTGGCCTTCTTTTCAACTCCAGAAAGAACGAGCAGATTCATTAATGACGCCATCAACACCGTCAACCCTGACGTCAGCACATCCATCTTATTCTTATCCTACCTTGCAAATCTCATACTCAAATGTCCCTCCTCCACGCCAACTATATAATTATTCATTCATGAACCATATTAAGCACGTTCATAAAATATCGGTTTTTTTTTATTCTTTTTCTTTAATTGTTATCCATGCAATTCATAAAATACATATTTTTTTTTTTATTTATGTTGGAAATTACATGTGTAAGTAACATGTTTTTAGAAAGATAATAAAAAGAAAAGGGGAATTGTACATGTACCCCTGAATCAAACCCTCTATTTTTTCTATACCCCCTGACTTTTCAGAATTGTTTTTTTGCCCCTACAACTTTATTCAATTGTTTTCTTACCCCTGCTTTTTCTAAATCTCGTAAGTATCATTCATATAAGATAAAAAAAGTCACATCCTCTTTTATTCTCTTCTTCTTCCCCAAATCAGATCCCATTTTATTCTCTTATTTCCCAAATCAGTCGAAGCACTTCTCCAAATAATCAGTTTTTCTTTTTTTTCCTCAGGAGAGCACTGAAAATTTTTTCGCAATCCATTGCCGACACAGATCCTTCATACGCTTGTCGTTCATTGTCCGCTATTCACATTCCCATTCACCGATCCACCGTTCACCTCGTCGCTCTTCACGCTGTTGTCGACCCATCACATTTTGATCGTTTTGTTGGGTCACAATCAACAAACGTGTAAGGATCCAATGCCTAGCCAGTTATCAGTGGACTTTGAAGTGTAGGTGAGAAATAATTATTGTTTAGGGTACCTATGTAATTCGTTCAATTATAATTGTATGTTATTTAATTTTATTGTTGGCACTTAAGAGTGTTTCCTCTAGCAGGTTTGAAAGAGGATGGTATTTTATCATGGGTTCTGTATGTCAATTCTAAATTCTAACATCCATTCGTGTATCAGTTATTCTTTTTAGATATGAGTTACAAAAACGCTAACATCAGGTTACAGAAACGTTATATATTAGTTATAGATACTTTATATAGTAGTTATATAAATATATATTGAAATAGGACTATACGTTATTTCATGTGTTATGTGTGTCAATTCTAAGTTTTAACATCCTCGTATATATATTTTCCTTCAAAAAAAAATAGGGGAAATTGCTCAAATACCCCTTGACTAAGAGTCTAATTTTTTTTCTACCTCCGGACTTTTTTTTATTTTTTAGTTACCCCTGAAATCTATTCTTTTTTTTTTTGTCCCTCGACATGTGCTATCTCATTTTTTATACCTAAACCACCCCCATCTATAAATTAGTATTACATTTTTGTAATTGATCGTTACATTTCTGTAATCAGTTATTACATTTATGTAATTTACATGTCCTTAGTTTAATTCTATGTATGATATTACATATTTGTTGTGTAAATTATAGTTTTTGTAATTTCTATTGTAATTGCTATAAGAATAATAGAAAATATTATATTTCTATTATGTAAATAGTAGATTATGTCATTGGACATCACATTGGTAGTTTTTTTTGTAGTTGTTATGTAAATGTTAATTTGAATAATTGTTAAGTACATGGATGAAGAAGTAATTTTATTAAAATATCACAATTGTTTATAAATTTTCAGTTCAGATTCATGCTATTATTAATTTTGTTCATATTGCTAAATAAAAATTAAATAAAAATTTATTTAAGTGTTTGATTGTTGTATTTTTTATATAGCTTGAAAAATCCGTTCTTTGTTATGAAGTACATTGAATGTCTAGTTCGATAATCTTATTTAATTTATTCAAGTGGACATGAAAAGGATTAAGGGGGAGATAACAATTAATCATTAAGATTTGAAGGAAACGTTGTAATTCAAACAATTGATGTATCTATTTTAACAAAACTTTGAGATTGTATCTATAACAATTTTGTTTACACTGAATGCATTTACTGATGATAATGTAATGACATTGAGAATGTATATATGACCATTTTGTGTATAAGCTTCTTTGTGTACTTTAATATTTTTGTAGATAATTATTAAATATCTATAACTATGTGTATAATTTTTGTATGTATGACATTATATTTCTGTAACTCTGTCTCTAAGGGATAGCTCGGGTATTATGGAAATTCAGAAGCAAAAAAAAAAATAGGACTAGATTTCAGGGATAAATAAAAAATAAAAAAAAGTTCAGGGACAGAAAAAAAAATTTAAACCTTAGTCAAGGGGTATTTGAACAATTCCATGCAACATTAACTTTGCAGCTTAATTTGGTCAGTGGGCCGGGTACTCCCCTGGGCCTATCCTGGTGGTGCCTGGGCGCCTGGCTAATGATGGTGGGAGTCACATTGTGCATGCGAGTCCAATAACTGTGCACGTCATCTACACTGAAAATTGTTAATGTACACGTTTGTGTGTTCATACATTATTCTTGCGCAGGATATAACGGTTATTTTATCTTGGTACTCATGATGGCCGTGCTAAAAATATAAAACTTCGCTTTGGACATGTTGCCTTTGATTTGGATAAAATCAAAGCACATACTTATCATTTAAAAAAAATAATAATATAGAACTTCAGATATATAGCTTGGGTAATAGCTTGACTAACAGAATTAATTTCAAGAGGAAGAGAAAAAAAAACAGTTGTGTTCCATTTGTGTTCTCACCCAAATTAAGCATGTTGATCTAGGAAGTCATTGTAGGCTAGAGAGTTTTCTTTTAGCTTACTATCCTTCTGCTGGATCTGCTTACAATAATCACCAGCAAAATGCCCAGATTTGCTACAACCCTGGAAGTGGAAAAATTGTTTATGAGGATATATTAAAGAGAGAAATCCATACAATCCTTTGAAATCTGATTGAAATTCATATAATTCTTGACTTTTTTTAAAATCCATATAAACCCTTGAAAACACTTAAACCCCGTTTGGATATGGAATAGCCAGGGAATAATTGAAAATAAAGTAAAATAAATATTTTTTGTTGTTTGGATAGAGGGAATACTCCGGGATAAACTATATTAGAATAAACTGATATAAAATAGTATATAGATTCCAATCTATAGAATTAAAGTTATTCCAGGTTATTCTATCCAATAAATATATGGACCCACTGTGAAATCAAATGTCATCAATTCTAATAAATCATTCGTCGAAACAACTATAATTGTTTTTTCACTTTTTAAAAATCCTCATCCGCACTTTATTCATATTTTATCCAAACAACAAAAAATTTATTATTACGTTTCCCAACAAGAATAATTCAAAACACAACCAAACACAAAATCATTTTATCCTTATTTATACTCACTTATGCCAGAATAACTGTATACCTAAGAATAAGTCATATTCTATATCCAAACAGGGGCTTAGTAAATCCAAATAACCCGCTGAATAAAATTTTTGTTGACAGATGATGAATATTTTGAGAATATTTCGTTTGATTAACCTTGACTGAAAACACAATATACTAAAAAAACCCTACAATGTGTTAAAAATGTGAAAAATCTTATGAAAATGTTGATTTTACCCTTTTTGGATATGTTATAAAACCCTATCCGGTGGGGGTAAAATCATCATTTAAATATGATTTATTGCATGTTTAACACATTGTAGGGGTTTTTTGATATATTGTGTTTTTTATCAATGTTAACCAAACATAATATTCACAAAATATTCATAATCTGTAAACGTAAATTTTATTCATGGGGTGGTTCTTTGGATTTACTAGGTGTTTCAAGGGGTTATATAAATTTTAAGAAAAGTCAAGGGGTTATATGGATTTCAGCCAGTTTACAGGGGGTTATATAGATTTTTTCCTATATTAAAATAACTATTGTGTTTCAAGTTCTTCCCATTTAGGATGTGTTTGTGCACAATTTTGAATGAAAAATGAGAGAAAGTGGGGGAATTTGGGTCAAAAGGAAAGTGGTGGAAAAAAAAAAAATCTCTTTGAGCAACTTTTATAGTGTTTGTATCATGAAAAAAATTTCCATCACTTTCTCCTAAATTTTGTCTTATAGGGAAGAGAATTTTTTTTTTCCACTTTACCATAATAAGACAAAATAAAGGAGGGACTATTTGACACAAATATTAGATTTTTTAATGTTCAAAGTAAAAAATTTCAATTTCCATCATTTTCCTTCGTTTTTCCTTTAGTACAAACACACCCTTAATTTGAGCTTTTACCTTCCATTGATTCTATGAATATCCTTAGTTTTTTTAGGGATTCGAAAAGGTTAGTCATTGACAAAGCGTTGATGATGTCTAAAACTTTTGCAAAATCATCGCAGGATTGAGGTAGTTTTTCAACCAAATTTGTTGTTTATTACTCTAGAGGATAACATTTGATTTTGGCATTTTGAACAATATTGGTATATACTCTATAATTTGAGCAATTACTATGTTTGTTTTGACTTGGATTATATCTTGATCTGGTGTATTACATCGGATGATCATGATAAAATCATATTAGGGTGGACATTAATTAGTAGATAGTTAAGATTTGATCTTAATTAAAATATAAAATGAATCTCCTAAAATCAGAGTAACGGACTTGGTTGTTAGGAGGTTATTTGAAGAGAAAATTATTTATCTATATAAATATCCTCTAGTATTCCATATCAAAACTTGGCAAATATGCAATGTAGAGATCCATTGAGAGGTTGAGAGGGTAACATTTGATGTAGGATAGATTATGTAAATGGGACCATCAAAAGAGGTCCATCAAATAAATTATAAATCAATATAATGTCGGTATGTAAAACTCGGGGGTTCTGCGAACTTGGTCCTGGTCCGTCTCGAGATTGATCAGGTCATCGCCCAGAGAGTCGTTTCTGAGCCGCCCGACAGCTTCTCAAAAAGACAGGGTTTGTTGTGATCGCCACATACTTTCTGAAAAAAAAGCAGGAAAAGTTGGGTGTTGCTGTTGATCGCTTCGCGGGGTGGGGGGGGGATTGTGGATTCTTCACTCTGAGACACGGGCTTGCCGTACACAGAGGTGGAAACAGGGAATACTTTTCGGCTTCCGGGACTTGACAAAGGGGGTTTAAAAGGCAGGGTGAGAGTGGGTGTGGGCCGGCTAGTACAAATTAGCCGCCTACAGGGGGATGGCTAGTTAAGGTTAGCCGCTTGGTGTCTGGCTCAATTTGGGTAGAGCCTAGGTAGAAAATGGGTTAGGGTTTGGCTACGGTTAAACTAGGTTTAACCCGGGTTTTGGAGAGGTTTTGGGAGAGCGGATTTGGAGTAGAATTGGGTAGAAATTACCGCCCCCCTCTCTCTCTACGGTTTCAAGTAGGGGTAAGGGGTGTGGGCTTGTGAGTGTGGCTGGGGAATGAAATGAATGTGTTGATTTAAATTGGGGATTATTGGATATGTTAGAAATGTTTTGGACCCCCTCTATTTATGGTAAGAAAGAGGCAGAGGAATATCCAATGGACAAGGATAATAGGGTGTTTGATTTGACCCCCATTAGATCTTTGTTTTTCAGATAAGGTCCAAGAGGGAGGCGGCTAGTTGAAACTAGCCGTCCAGTGAGGGGCGGTTACTCTCAAGTAGCCGCCCCTATAATGGCCTGACAAATGTCCCATCTCTAACAAGCAATGGCTTAGGTCAGTTACTAGGGTTGAACTGGCCAAGAGGGGGTGGCTAAAGGTAAACAAACTGCCGCAATCATCAGCATTAAATGTTGTTTTATGTCCCATCTAAGGGAAACGGTTTGTGGGCGGCTAGCCGCCCCAATAAGGGGCGGCTACTCTCAAGTAGCCATCCCTATCCTGGTTTCAGAATTTTCTAAGTATTGGACTAGGGATTCCGATTTTGGTTTTTAAAGAAGTTTTCTATTAGATTTCCAAATGTGATCATTTCTAAATATTATTTGAAGTATTTTCTTCTCTTTGGACGGTCAAAATTGAGGTATCTACAACAATATCAAAATCGTAAGAAAATTTACATGATGAAATATATAGATGAGATATTCTTATTTTTTAAAAATTCATTTATTTAAGCCTTTAAATTAGAGATTTTACTATTTTTAGTAAGTTTTAAATTTGTGATATCTCAATCATAATAGATCGGAATTGATTTATATCAACTCCTAAGATCTCATAGAATCAGACAAATAAGTTTTTGAATTTTAATATTTTTAGTAATTTTTTAATTTTATGTTATTAGTATAAATAGCAGACTTGTAATCTAGGGTTGGCAGTTTATTATCAATAATATTTTAAATTTCCTCTCTTTCGGGGCTTTCTTCCTTGTGGATTCAAAGAGTTTATGAGATCTCAACGCTTGTTGGATATTTTTATCCGTTTTTCGTTGCGTTAGGTGGTATCAGAGCGAGAATTTGCTTAGCTTTGATGGCAGATTATAGAGTGAGAGACAACCAACCTATGAACGGTGGTAGTGGGTTGGATGACCTGCGAAAATCGTTCGACGAACAAAGCGATCAGATGTGAGAGATCCGCGTGATGATTGCTGGTCTAAACCTCAACGCCAACAACAGACATCCTGAAGGTGATAGGAGACGCGCTGAAGGATTTGTCCAAGGCTGACCTATTGCTAAAAGCGTGGTTCGACATCCTCTTTGTTATCAATATTGTGATGAGGAAGAGTCGGATGACGAAGAAGATGGACTTCACGGATATCAGCCGAGGAGGCGGCGAACGGAATTCTACGATTATCGAAAGAAGGCAGAAATTCCATATTTCAATGGAAACATGCAAATTGAGGATTTTCTTTACTGGATCTCATAGATCGAAAGATTCTTTGAGTTGATGGAGATTCCGGAAGAAAAGCAGGTAAGATTGGTACATTTCGATTAAAGGGTGGTGCAGCCGTTTGGTGGGACCAATTTCAAAAAACCCGACAACGGCAAGGAAGATCACTTGTTCGTACGTGGAAGAGAATGAAAGAGCTCCTCATGAATCAATTTCTGCCACGAAATTATGAACGATATTTACCCCAATTGTATCAAAATTATCGTCAAACTGTAAGGGTGGAATCACAACCGGAGATATCAAAGGCACAAGAGGCGATAAAAGCAAATCCTACAAAATATGTGGATGATTCGAGGACCAACTCTCATGATCTACCATCATCAGAGAAGTGTGAAGATTCTAATGAACCAGAATTTTGCTCAAATCAAAATCAACAAGAGAGTGAAGGTTTAGTTGAACCAAAAGTTGATGATATAGTTGATGGTGCCAAGTTCGCAGAAGAAGAAGGAAAGCGGCTCAACTTCATCGTTGAACTAGAGATCGATGAGGACATGAACAATAAAGAAGCAAAGGATGTTGTTTTCTCTAGTGATTCTAAAGATGTCATTGGAGGAGAACAAGAGGAGTTGTTTCCACGGTCCACAGCGGTGACCCCAAGTTGGAAGAGCCCCTACAGAAGCTCATGTTGCAGGATATATGCACCATCAACAAGAGTGTTTTGGGTGCCATCATCAACAATGATAACGATGAAGGCTTTGCGGCTACTATAATGGTGAAGAAATTTGGGCTATAAATCGAGTTGCATTCAACTTTCTACATGATCGATTTTATTGAGAAAAAATTTGAAATCAAGAAAACGTCTCTTCTCTTATCAAATGTGAAATACAAGGAAACATCAATTGAAGAACGAAAGAACTCGATGACGAGTTCTTTTGAAGAAGAGGAGTCTGATGTAAGACAGATTATGCAAATGGGACCACCAAAAAAGATCCATCAAATAAATTACAAATCAATAGTCACGATCTCAGAATCGCACAAAATTTTACATGATGAAATATATCGAGGAGATATTCTGGATTAGTTGTTAAACAACTAACAATTCTTATTTTTCAAAAATTCATTTATTTAAGCTTTTAAATTAGAGATTTTATTATTTTTAGTAAGTTTTAGATTTGTGATATCTCAATCATAACAGATCTGAATTGATTTATATCAATTCCTATGATCATTTATGATCTCATAGAATCAGAAAAAATAGTTTTTGAATTTTACTATTTTTAGTAATTTTTAAATTTTTGTTATTAGTATAAATAGCAAACTTGTAATGACAGTTTATTATTAATAATATTTTGAATTTTCCTCTTTTGGAGCTTTCTTCTTTGTGGATTTAAAGAGTTTGTGAGATCTCAACGCTTGTTGGATCTTTTTATCCGTTTTTTCGTTGCCTTATAAAGACACCCTCTTGGTGCTGGCAAGAAGAAAAGTTGAAAAAGAAAAGCAAATGCAATCTATATGCCCCAACCCTTTGCTTGGGTTTCTCTCCCAAGTTCTGTAAGGGTCACATATAAAAGCTACATTTTTGTATGCTTTAACAAATGTGGGACTAAACACAATTAAGAGGAAAGAAATCAAAATCCCATTAAAAAAATCAATCTTCATTTGGATATAATATTTTATAGAAATGTGTAAATTTCCAACAGAAAAGATGATTCATAATCATGGAATGATGTAATCATAATCAGTTATTAGTGTTGAAAGGATCCCTCCCGGGTCCGTTTGGATGGGGGAATAAAGGGTGGAATAGGGGGATAAGGGAAATAAAGGTAAAAAAGTTATTTGGATGAGTGGTATAAAGGGGTATAGCTATATAGAATTAAGTGAGAATAAGCTGATATTTGTATTTCAAGTTCTCCCATGGAATTGTGTTATTCATTCACTGGTATAAGGGGACTCACTTATTAAATCACATGTTATTGCATCAAATTATCTGTCATCACCTCATATACATTAATGGAACACACATGTCAAATAGACTTTTTACACCTTATTAATATTTTATTCTTCATCAATCAAACATTCCAACTTTTATTATTAAGTTTTCCAAAGAGAATAACTGAAAACACAACCAAACAAAAAATCACACATTTTATTGATAAAGCTAATAATTTCTAGAATAGATATAAATTCTAGAATAACTTATGTCTCTATTCAAACAGGCCCACCATCTATCCAAACAGAGTTCACCTTGCAACATCTCAGGATATACATTGGTATTACTCTTATGAACCACCAAGGCCCCACATCTGGGAGTATTTAATGATTGTTGAGAACCTTGGGTTTCATATAATCATATCTTGTTTGGGATGGATTTATTGTTATTATATATGATATAAAGATGATTTTATCATATATCATATAAAGAAGATTGTTTACAAGTACCGCAAAGATTCCCTTTTCTTTTTTCTCGAGGGGGAGGGGAAGGGGGTGGCAGTAGTGTGTCAAGTAGATTTGAGTTTTTGAACTTGATCTTTGTTATCCTTATCAGTAGTGAAGCCAAGCAACAAGAGGAGGAGGCGGAAGTAGTCGAAATGGAAGGCGGATCTGAGGAATTTAAGCTTGTTGGAGTTCCAAGGTGGGTAACCGAAGCTGAGCTCGATTAGAAGGTTCCTCTTTAGCACCGGCTTCATATGGCTGAACCTGTCGAACGAGAACTTGCCGTGATAGCTTCCAAAGCCGCTCTCCCCAACGCCTCCGAAGGGCAGAGTGTCCAACAAGAACTACATGACAAATTACTTATTAGAAGAAGCAGTGAATGCATTCCTGGTATTTTAATTAATTTTCATGTAAATTAAAAAAAAAAAGAAGAAGGGGGTATTACATGGATTGAGGCGTCATTGAAGGTGACACTCCCAGATGAGGTCTCATCCACCATCCGTTTCTTAAGAATCTCGTCTTTTGTGAAGACATATATTGCTAAAGGTTTCGGTCGCGAGTTTATAAAGTTGATGCTCTCTTCGATTTTCTTCAGCTGCATCAAGGGATCACAATTCACAGGTCTATTATATATATTGACTTTTTCCATGCATGATATTATTATTATTATATATATACATATTACACAAATTAATGGATGGATTCTCACAGTGATAATGGGTAGCAATGGCCCAAAGATCTCTTCATTCATGACCTCAGAATCGAGTGGTGGGTTTAAAATGAGAGTGGGCTCGATGTACCTGCATGCACACACACACACATATATAATCAGATTCGAGCAGTGGTCAAATTCTTGGTTAGTTGAGAAGTAGATGCCGTTGGTGAATACAGTCTGTCTTCATCAAGGGAACCGCCATGGATGATGGAAGCCTGAACTGCTGGATCATTTAAAAGCCTCTTCAGCCTGTCAAAATGGTGTCTGTTGACGATTCTTGATATGCTGTCGGTTTCACTGGGTTTGTCACCGTAATAACTTTTTATCTTTGACTTGACCAGATCTATCTGCAAATTAAATAGACCATAACTGTTTATATCCATCGATTCGATTTTAAAAAAATGAGGTCCACAACTTCATGTGGTCGGCAGACCATATATATTTGTATGTATACACACCATTTGAGACGCGTGTTTCTCTTCGATAAGGAGATAATCGACAGCAATACAAGCCTGGCCACCAGACAATCCATATTTTGCGTTCACCATCCTTCTCACAGACACCTTCATAAATCATAACCAGGGACGATGTGATTAGCAGCTATATATTCTTGTTGGGGAAGAGAGATTTATGGGGGATTCGTTTCTAACTGTGGATTGATACGGTGAGCTGGTCTCTTGGGATATTTATGGAGAGTGTATAATTCAATTTGATGCCACTAATTAAGGTTGATGTATCTCTTTATATAAGGCTGGTGTAATCTCCATTCATATTAGAATGAATATAACAGCCTCTTTTCTTCTCCAGTGGATGTAGGCTACGGCCGAACCACTTACATCTATGTGTTATGTGATTTTGGTTTCTACTATTCTGGTCTCCAATTAGAGGTACCCATCAAATTAGTTAATCAAGGATTCAAAGACGATAATCTATCCTGCACAGAGAAGTAAAAGGTACCTCTCTGTCACGGAAACTGGACATGAAATCAAAGACCGCGGGACACTTTCCTCCAAGCTCTAGAGTAACCGGCGTCAGGTGCTTGGATGCTGCTGACATAATAATACGACCCACTCTTTGACTCCCTGGACCATTGTATGCATACAAACCGTTATAAGTAAGAAAAATAAACAACATATTCAGATACTAGCAATTAATATGCATGGTTCGGATTACCAGTGAAAAATATATGGTCCCATTTGTAATCAAGCAGTTGCTTACTAACAGTTTCTCCCCCTTCAACCACCTTTATGGCCTCCCCATCCAAGTATTTGGGAAGAGTTTTTGCGAGGAAAGCGGATGAGGCGGGGGAAGCCTCAGATGGCTTCAGAACTACTGTGTTTCCAGCAGCTATGGCCCCTATAAGGGGGTCCAATGACAACACTGCATCACACAACCAGTCATTCATTTCAATTTCTTGTTCCTTTCATTTTAGTCCATGCATGATGATAGAATACATACATCACTAATTGCTTATTATATTTTTTTAATTAAATCAAGTAGAAGTTATCACCGAAAGGAAAGTTCCATGAGGAGAATATGAGAACAAGGCCTAGTGGTTCTGGCACCAATTCCGCCGTTGTTGGCATGGCTATCATTGGCATGTTAATCTGCAATTAAATCAAAATCCGCAAACTTTGAAATTAAAAAAAAAACTGATCGACTATAAGGGGTGATTCTCCAAGACACACGGCTCAATATTCAAGTGTGTGTGTGTGTGTGTGTGTATGCACTTCCATTGGCCATGGGACATGGAATAGTTTTGTTCATCAAACAGTACTGGACTCACCTTCTTGCTTGCCATCCATTTGTCCAAACACTTGAGGGAGAGATTCAAAGAGTTTGTTAGGGGTCCCACCTACATTTACATTAGTACTGTTAGAAGTTAATTAAATCTTCCTAATTTCTTGAATATAACAGGTGTAGGTTCTTATTTTTGAATGGTTTTGCTCGAAGTGAAATGTTTTATTTCCTTTTTTATTTGCACTGGAGGTTTAAAAAGAAAAAGAAAAAAGAGCTGATGATCAAATTAAAAGCACAAGATGAAGAAATAGTAGTAAGAATCACCTCATCTCTATAAGCTTCTACTCTGGGTTTGCCCAAATCTTGTTTGAGAGCTTGGAAAATGTCATCCTCCCTCTCCATCAAGAACCTCTGGAGTGCCCTCAGCTGAGACTTCCTCCACTCGACACCCCTCGTCTTCCTGCTCTCAAATGTCTTTCTCAACTCACCCACACTTCTCTCAGAGTAGTGCTGCTCCATGTTAATTTCCCTCACACCAACCATTACATTTTTCCAATTCCATGCATATGTAACCAATAATTTATGTTATGCCCATACAGTACAACTTGATGCTATGTATATATATAATCATTTGCTAATTACCAACCGTCCGCATTAAAGGACTAAAGCAAATTGCGGGCAGCCTGCACCACTAATTTTAATCACGCTAATCTTAAACAATGCTATCGACATGAAATGTCACTCACTCTCTATCTCTGGCTCTCAACTGTATCTTTCTTTCCTTTTTTTTTTATTTTGGATAGGAGGAGCAAAGCTCATTTATATATTCAGTTGAAATACCAATCATGTATAGGACAATTTGCATAAATAACTGATTTTTTTTTAATATTAGCAAAAAGTGATCCTTGATTTGCTAATATTATAAAAACCGTGATGTGGGCATAACATAAATTTTGATTCACATTATTTTCACTCCATATTATACAAAAAAAAAAAGAAAAAACGAAACAACAACAACAACAACAACAGTTGGATGACAAAAATGTATTGAGATTTTTTTTTTGATAAACTTTGTTGGAAACTTGTATTTATTCAAATTCAATTTTTTCTATAAATAAATTTTTTACATAATCTATTTGTAACGAAGAATAAAACAATATTGACAATGTATTCTTTTATTTTTCAAAAATAGTGCTATTTGATTGAGTGGATTTTTTAGATGTGTTACTAATATAACATTCCTAGTTTTGTTAATCAACCCTATTACAACCATGCAACTGGAGCATTAATTTGTGAACATTGTTTTCATGGAGACAGAGAAATGAGACCGATCAGTTCGGTCAATACTGAATTCGACGACGTGAAAATCGAACTGCGCCACCTATAAATCAAACTGCACAATCAATTGTTGGGTATATATTTCACTCTCTTATTAGATATGGATAAATTTTAAGAATTCATATTTTATCCGATAGCTGATTGGATCAAATAAGAGAGTGAAATATGTACCCAACAATTAGTTGTGCAGTTTGATTTATAGGTGGTGCAGTTCGATTTTCACGTCGTCTAATTCGATACTGATCGAACTGATCAGATTCAATCCTGATTGGATCCGCTCTCCCAGATGAATACTATAAAGACTGTTTGGACGTGTGATACAACCGTCGAAATTCTTGAGAAAAGACCCATAAGTAGAAAAGAAAATCAATCATTCGAAAATAGTGAACACATCATCTATACATGAAATTCCATAAGTTGGACCAACCATGCAACATATAAACTATAAAGGGAGGGGGCTTTGATACACCCAATCCTATACACTCAATCCTGAAACTTTACGGCCTATTTTTCCGGTTCAATAAAAAATTATTTTAAATAATCGTTAATAAACAGGATAAGTCAGTATCAAGACTCAAATCCAAGACATATCTTTAACACAGATAAATCATGAACCGTTGTGCTATGGTTATTGGGGACTGTTAGTTTTACTTTAGTTATTTGATTCTACTAATAACATCCATGTAATCTATTTGTAACGTGAATGAATCAATATTAACAATGTATTCTTTTAATTGTCGACAATAGTAGTTGATTGAGTGAATATTTTAGATGTGTCAGTGTCAGTGTGTCCCTGAGATATCATTTAACGCAGCAAAAAACTAAAACAAAATCCAACAAGCATTGAAATCCTTCAACAAACCACAATTCTCAAAGAGAATAATAAAACTCATAAATATATTATTAAAACTTCCAACCCTAAATTATAAATATCCTTTTTATACTAAAAAGTTACTAAAAATAGCAAAAACAAAAATTTGTTATAACTAACTCTAGAGGATCTTAGAAGATCTTCGGATTTGATTTCAGTCAAATCCCAATTATTATGAAGGAGATATGCAGAATCTAAAAGATTACTAAAAATAGCAAAAGGGCCATTTTGTAGATCTCCTCGATATCTACCTCTAGTAAAAATTTCAGGCGATTCCAAGTTCGGGGCGCCATATCTCTATTAGTCAGTTTTTTCTGTAAATATTTAAAAATCGCAAAATGGACCCTTTCAGATTCATCGCTATTCGAACGCGTCCTGTATCATCATTTCGGATGAATCCTATTAAATTGGAGCATCAAATGGAAAGGGACGGCTAAACCGTCCACTAAGTTGTTAACATTGTTTTGATGGAATGTTTTTTGCGTGATGAGACGCAGTAGTTTGGATGTGCAATTCAACAGTTGAAATTCTTATCCACATAAGCTTTACAAAAACTTTTGTAAATTTTAAAAAGCGGAGTTTTAACAAATACAAAGCACTAATGGTAATGGTGGTTAAAAAATGAAACACCAGAGATCATTTTGATCTACGTTTGCTTTTTTAGTAGTAAAATCCGTCCAAACCTGAATATAAATATATAGGCTTTAACTCTTAATGATCCTAAATTATAAATTGATCAGGATCCAAGAGAAAAGACCCACAAATAGGAAACCCAAATTGATCAACTAAAAATACTGAACACATCATCAATATACAAGGGCGGAGCCACGTTGGGGCGAGCTGCCCCCACTCAGTTTTTTTTTTAAAAAAAATTATTATATACTTAAAAGATTGAAATACTCTCAGTAAATATTTAAAATTATCCCAAATGTCTAAAGAAAGACGATGCAGATTGTTTTTCCAACCAGAGTCATTTTGTAATTTTGCTCTGGTCATTAATGCAAGCACACACGTGGAAAGGTTTCCTGGGTTGCTTTTTTCTTTTTCTTTTTTTTATGGGGGGAGGGTGTGTGAAGTAAAATGGAAATGATAAAGTGGTTTTTTTGTAATAAGCTCACACAAACGTGGAAAGATTTTCATGGCTTGCTTTTATTTTAGTGGGGGTGGGGGGAGCGAAGTGAAATGGAAGTGCTAAAGGTAGTTCTTTTTGTTATAAGCCCACTTCACGTGGATCAATCTCTTAAACTTGTTTCTAATATTTGTTTTTCAAATGTGAATCTTTAGTATTTCAAACATGTCTGTGTCTCTTTTTTCAGGTATAAAAAAGAAAAACTGAAAAGACTAGAATTGGAGTTAAAGTATGGTTTATTAAGGGCCCGGTCCTCATAATTGATTTTTTAATTGGACTCTAAGAGAATTTTTAAAGCAGGATTTCATATATAACATTTATCATCTTCTGGATGCTATGCATTTGTTTAGAAAACATAAAATAATTTTTTTTATATAAAATGCATATGATCCCAAACAAAACGAAGGGTAGTTAGGACTTAAATCGGGCCTGCTAGAATTAGGGCTGTATATAACATTTTACGAAGGGAAAAGCTGTAGAATTGAAAATCAGAGAAATTTTAGATCAACTTCAGAATAGGATGGCAGTTAGGGCTGGTAAACGAACCAAGCAACTCGAGCTCGGCTCGGTTTGAGCTCGTTCAATTAGACAAATGAGCGAGCTTGAACAATTTTTAAAGCACGGTTAGGCTCGGAACCTTGATCGAGCTTCATTTTATGTTCAAACTCAACTCGTTTGTGTTATAAAAACTTAGTTGAAGCTTGACTCAACTCCTTCGTAAAATCAGATCATTAAATCAATCAGTGCTGCTACCTGGGCATTCTCCTATTAGTACCTTGATTGACTTTTTCAAACAACCAAAATGCCAATGACATAACTACCCTTCTAGGAATTTTAAAACTTGGCTCCGATTTAACCATACCACCATTAAATCCTCGTTACAGAATCCCAAAAAACGCGGAATCATTAATCCTTCCCCCCCCCCCCCCCCCCCCATTGAAATTTTTCAAAAAAAATCCAACCAACTAGGGTTTCTGATTTGGGCGAAGCAGACGATTTCCGAATTGGACAAACCAGGCATACAAAAGAAAAAAGAGAAACGGCGATCAGGAGTTCATCTCATCATCTTCCCCCAAAAAAATCCTCAACAATGGCAAAAAACAAAGATTAGATTTCTTGCAATCGTCAAAACCTCCCCATGCTTTTTTTTTTTTTTTTTGCACGACATAAACACAAACATTAGATTAATGTTTTGCAATATGAAAGTGTCTCAATCGTCGAAATTCCCTTCCGCACCTTTTTCATCGGTTAATACTATGTATCTGAAATTCATCTAATATATATGTTAATCTTAGTGTTTCAGATACATATACATAGTGAATATTGAATCTAATATTTAAATGTACCGATTATACAGATCGTACATGAAACACAAAAATACATCTAAATCCAGATACACAACATGTATCTGAAATTCAAGATACACTTGTATCTGGAATTTGAATTAACATGTACACATTCGATACTAGTGAATATTGAATCTAATGAATTGCATAATGATCATTCAAAGCTAAAAATATGTTGAATGACTCAATATGCATAAATGAACACATACACACCACTAAAAGCCGATTATACAGATCATACATAAAACACAAAAATACATCTAAATCCAAATACACAATATGTATCTGATTTAATTTAATTTCAGTATAAAAAAAAGTTATATGATGATTGAAAGGAATAATAAAAAAAATCAGATCAACATGAATTATTTAGATTGAAAAAGCATAACTTGAATGGATCGCCATTGTTTACACCACAATCAGGTCGCAAACAAAATAAATGAATCGTGTAATTCTTATATTCTCCACCGATTAATCTGGAAAAAAAAATGATTTCGATTTTGTTTTCATTTCCATCGATCAATCTGGATCTAAAAAATATAAAAACGTGATTTTTTGGGGGGTCCGAAAAGGCCTAACCTGGATCTAAAAAGGCCTAATCTGGATCTAAAAAATATAAAAACGTGATTTTTTGGGGGGTCCGAAAAGGCCTAACCTGGATGTTTGCATCGAAATCAAATCGCACAAAAAAAAACGCTGAAATCTTCTCTTCTCCGCTTATCAAATCTGAATGAAAAATGAAATTGATGTTTGATTTTCTTATGACAGATCAATCGATATAAAAAAAAAATGAAACTCGTGATTTTTTATTTTTTTGATCGCGCAATTGAATTGGTATCTTTAAAACGGGAAATAATCTCCGAAATCGTAACTAACTCAGCATTCATTGGACCGGTTATAGAAAAAACGGTAAGATTAGTTAGGGGGGTAATATTAGTAATTCAAACTTGTCACCTCATGGGGCTTAGGATGAGATCTACCAATTGGGGCCCAAAAATCATTATTGTAAATCAATACAAAGTTATAATCTTTTAGGCTCATAAACTTAGCTTATTTATGCTAAAATTTTATTTTCAACCTTTAAAAACCCTAAAATGAAGAAGAATGATAGACTCGTTGAGGCTCATGAGCTTGACTCGTTCGACTCGTGTACCACCCCTAATGGCAGTCCCACTCCTCCATTTCAATATTTCATTTAACAGCATCACGTTCAAGTATTAATGAGTTGCAACTTGATAACCATATATAATCAATGTGGCTATCAATTCATTTAATTAATACTGATCGGTACTCTGCTCCGAAGAGCGACAGAACAGCTACCACTTTGCAGCGCACTGTTTCGTCGATCTCGATCCATTCAGTCTTTCCAGCTTTTCAGATAGGTTTCTGTCTTAATCATTCAATTTCATTTATTTAACGAAGAAATAGTAATAATAATAGGGTCTATTTAGATAGGAGTATTGTGTGGAATTATAATTGAGGATAATTTTAAAAAGAGAATTAAGAATCCTTAATTAGAGGGATTGAGAACCTCACTCAAGAGATGGTATCCCCCCAGTGCTTATCTAAGTTGATTGAAAAAAGATTTTTTAACCCAAACTCCCTCCCCCCACCTCTCCCCCTCCCCCCCAATCCACATCAGCTAATAAGTAAATGCTATCATTTTTTTAAGGATAATGTTACATCCAACCCCATTTGCAGTCTCAATTTCAGTCTATATGTATTTTGAATTTTTTTTAAAATAGTATATATCATCTAATAAGGTACGTACTTTTATAAAAAAAAATGAAGCATATACTCCAATGAATTGGATGGATGTATTTATAAAAAATATAAAAAAATTATTTCAAAGCATATACCTTGTTAACATGAGCATATGCGCGGGCCAACATTTATATTGGCAAATAGGATCTGGGTGTAACAGCATCTTTTTTTTAATTGTCCTCCATCTCCACCAATCCCAACAAGATTTTCCAAGTAAGATCGAACTTCATCTTCATTTTTTTTTTTTTATGTATTATTCATCAGCACATGGATTTAATCATGCGAAGGGCTTTTTGAATTGATGTCATGAACTCTAGTGTTAATTTGGTATGTGTGTGAGCTCTAGTATTAATTTGATTATGTGTTTAGAGTAAAAAAAACTTTATAGATGTGAAGAATGAATATTTTGTTATGATTAAATGTGTCTTTTTAAACTTATCTGATTATTTTTCTCTAATTTTTTACTATTGTCTATTAATAATTTATTTTATTTTACTTGTATTGCCAACATATTAGTTGTTGATATTACGACATTGAAAGAAAAGTTTATTTTTTAAAAATTTATATTTTTCGATGCTATAACATTGAAAAAAAATGAATCTTTGTTAGAATTTTATTAAGGGAAAAATCTATATAACCCCCTGTAATCTTTCTGATATCCACATAACCCCCTGTAATCTCAATATATTCATATAATCCTCTATAAACACACCATAAATGCAAAAAAATCCCGTGGTTAAATTTTTTTTAACAGAATTAGAATATTTCAGACATATTGCGTTATTTAAACCATGATTAACAAATATGTATTCCTTTAATCACTGAAAAACGGTCAATACTTAAAAAAAAACTCATATTTCTAATTTTACACTCTTTTAGGTTTTTTTTTTGAAGTATTGATTGCTTTCAGAGGGTTAAAAGAATACATATTTATTAACCATGGTTTAGATAACACAATACGTTTGAAATATTCCAGTTCTGTTAAAAAAATTTAACCGCGGGGGTTTATTTGCATTTATGATGTGTTTACAGGGGGTTATATGGATATATTGAGATTACATAGGGTTATATGGATATCAAGAAGATTACAGGGGGTTATATGGATTTTTCCCTTTTATTAAATAAAGGGTAATTTTAGAAGATGTGTGTGTATTAAATGATGTAAAATTGAATCAGAGTTAACATGTGTTTGATTTTGTAGAAAGGGTATTTTTGGAAATATGTATTTTTTATATTATAATCCGGGCATTACCAAACACATGATTGGGATTGTGAATTTCAATCATGTTTTTTGGATCATGTTCCTTACCAAATAAGTTGACGTGATTCACAATCCCAATCCCCCAGGATTTGGAATACTAAGATTCATATTATCTCAATCCCATTTGTTAATAAGAATGGTATGAAAGAACATGTCAAACTTAATTGCTTATTGCCATTAATAAATTAAGAATTAATGATAAGGCGTGACTAGCTGATTAAGGCAGTATTACTCAGGCAAGATGGAGCCATTTTTTTAATACTAGTCGATGCACATGTACGTTGCACATAAATTAATTTGAAATATAATGATTGAACATTAGTCAAGATTATTGATATGTTTTGACGATTAGATTAAGAACAAAAAAACATTTCTTTGGTGTAGGTACAAAATTTTACTTTTTAAGTTGAATTGAAAAGTGTTAACACTTAAATTTTGTAAAGAATAAGAAAATATGCAAAAATATAAAAATTCATTGATAATATAATATTTAATTTATATCATGATAGATGAATGAAATGCAAATGTCATACAGTAATTTAAAATTGAATATGAAAAATAGATTTGATTATCGTAAATGTCTATGAGCAGTTAGAACATCATCACCCTATAAATTTTCAAGCCATATTTAACAATATTTTTTAAAAAAAAAGTTGATATTGACACATCATTTGAATAGAAGGTTTGAAAACTTGTCTCATATTTGATCTAACATCTTTTTAACTTTTCAAGAAAGAACCTCAAATAAATAGTTTTTAATAACACTGCAGTGCTAGGAATTACAAAAGTAGTTTTAACTCTTATGGCTTTATGTGCAGTGAGTGCATCTTTATATGACATATTCTCTAAACCCAAACTTCTACACTCTACAGTGTAAGACTGTTCTCCTAGATATCAAGATGGTTGACGTTTCAATATTTCACAATATCAACCACCAAAACAATCGTCAAGAAAAGAACAATGCATGTTGAGGTAATGCAATGAGTCAGAAAGCAAAAAAAATTATGATTCATTAGATAATCTACATTCGATATGAAAAAAACGATAACTAAGGTGATGATTTGAGATTTAAACTGATGTGTCCACACACAAGGGCTAATATCTCTGGCACCTGAAAATGAGTAAATAGCATAAACCTGATGTTTGCCCTATCACCCCAGAAAAAGAAGAAATTGCTACTAGCATGTCAACATGTGTGAAAATTTTAGTTACATACAGAATCGAAGGCACAACTAATATTTGGCTCTTTGCAATTGATCTAGGTACAAACAAAGATACAAACATACAATGAGAGTGTTAAAGAATCATTATTAGGATAATATTATATCTTTATTATCATTATTGTGATATTATTAGTTTTCTAGTTTTCCTAGATTCCTTATCTGTATTTTAGGGTTTCCTCTATGTATCTATAAATAGAGCCCTTTGGCTCCTCTAATATAATAACAAGAATTTCCTTTTCTTTATTCTAACATGGTATCAGAGCCTCCACCTCAAAAATCCTAGATCCACAAAAGCTTCTCTTTCTCTTCCCCGCTTCGATTGAAGAGTCTTCAATCGGAGCGGGGGAGGAATTTTGCTCGCGAGATCTAAAAACACCCCTTGGTATCAGCCCCTGCCGTCGCCGTCGTGCCCTTGCCGTCGCCGTCGTGCCCTTGCCGTCGTGCCCTTGCCGTCGCCGTCGTGCCCTTGCCGTCGCCGTCGTGCGCTTGTCGTCGTGCCCTTGCCGTCGTCGTCGTGCCCTTGTCGTCGTGCCCTTGCCGTCGCCGTCGTGCCCTTGCCGTCGTGCCTTGCCGTCGCCGTCGTGCCCTTGCCGTCGCCGTCGTGCCCTTGCCGTCGTCGTCGTGCCCTTGCCGTTGTGCCCTTGCCGTCGCCGTCGTGCCCTTGCCGTCGTGCCCTTGCCGTCGCCGTCGTGCTCTTGCCGTCGTGCCCTTGCCGTCGCCGTCGCCGTCGTGCCCCTGCCGTCGCCGCCCCTGCCGCTGCCGACGCCGTCCTGCCGCTGCTCCTGCACGTGCTGTCGCCAGTCTTCGCCACCTTCTCATTTTTGTCCAAACTCTAAGGGTTCTAACTTTCAGAGTTTAAGAGGGGGTGTTAAAGAATCATTATTAGGATAATATTATATCTTTATTATCATTATTGTGATATTATTAGTTTCCTAGTTTTCCTAGATTCCTTATCTGTATTTTAGGGTTTTCTCTATGTATCTATAAATAGAGCCCTTTGACTCCTCTAATATAATAACAAGAATTTCCTTTTCTTTATTCTATCAAAAAGCTTTCTTTTAATTACCTCGGATGGGTAATTTTGGAAGCCTCCCTCAAAAGCAAAACCATCAAATACTTCATTCGTTGTATCCCTAAAATTGTGTACATAAATAAAATGTTATTTCTATTAAAAAATTGAATTGGGGAAGGTCTATAATTGCATGTACCAAGTCAAGAAATTCTATACACATCACAACAATTTATGAGCAAAGATTAATGTGCAAATTATACCAATTGAAACAAAATTTCTATACATCACAGTTATGTTACAATAAAAACAAAAAAGAGCTTACAAAAAAGAAAAAAAATACCATCAATAAGTACAAAATGCCTTGTGTGTGTTCTCGTATCAAATTTTACAAACAATCAAAATGGTTTAGAAAATGATCAAAATTTAAAGTTCTATTTTAACATTTATTAATTAAAAAGATCGTACTTTAAACTGAACATGCGCATGAATGCATGATCCTTGCAAGAGGCTAAGATTGTAAAAAGATTTCTATTTGGACAAAAAAAGTGCACAATCATCTAATTAAGCACCCTCAACTCAACCAGCGAACATGACAAAAAACGATATGAAACTGTGATTGATGGTAAAAGGGCATCATTCAAAGCATACTTGATACTACTATACGTGCATGAGTATATAATGCCTCACATGTGCATATGAATAATCTGACATGCAGGTTTATACTACTATGAACATAATATGTTTTCTCAAACATATTTAATGCAATCCATACAATAGTAAATGTGAAAATTTGCAAGCTCAGCTCACCTGAAGCAAGGATGCTTCCTCATACTTTTGACATTTCAGTTTTAATTTTCATTGACACGCCGAATCTCAAAACGCTTTCAGTCAGACAAAACTTTGATTTCTGACTGTCAACAGCAAGAGACATCCATAAATTAGAATATCAATTTTGATTAAAAAATCATAGGATAAAAATAATGCAGATAAATGATGTTGCAACATAAAAAATCATCTAACAAGTCATAACGGAAATACCACCATGATGAGCATGTAAATTGTATGTAACATATATATCAAGCTCTATGCTTCAATCAAAACATAAAAATTTGAGATTCAATGTTATTTTTCTTCTGAAATTACAATTCAGCAACTCTGAAACTACAGTGACGTAAACATCTTCAAACTAAACTGATAACCAAAACAATTAAAAATTGAACACAAAAAATACCATAAAGTATAAAACCCTAAATTGAAAAAAAAAACCCAAAAAAAATCAGTAATCATCCAAAAACCCATAAAGTGTATATATAAGAAATACAATGTCATCAAAGGAAAGACAACTCAAAAAGTCAAATTGAACAAACAAATAGGATCATCCAAATACATGGAGCGGAAGAAAAACAAACTTCAGGCTTGCGAATCGATCAAGAGATCCAAACATATCTTCCCGTCAAGCCTGAGCGAAATTTAAAACAATCACAACCGCCATTAGAGCCCTCAAGAAACAAGAAGAAACCCCAAAAATAAATAAATAAATAAAGCACAACAAAATTTCTTGCTAACACAATCCCTCCTATATTTCATGGTTTGCAAAAATTGATTTTGGGTGGATGTCTTCGCTGGCTTCATTTTTTTCAGCGTCTCGTGATCATTCTTTGTAACCGATAGTTTTTTAAATTTTAAAGAGATGGAAGTTTTTGTGAAAATGAATGGACGCTAACAGAAAAAGGAACAGACGCTGGGGGAGAAGAGAGGAACAGTCATGAAAGATGAGGAATGGTTGGGGAGGGGATTATTTGGGATAAAGAAAAGGGTTAACTTGTCAGATTAATGTTTTTTAAATATATTAAAATTATAAATTATAAAAATTGAAGAGTTTTAAATCAGAATAATATCACAATATTTATCTATAAAAATTATATGTATTTATTTAAATTACAATATACTTGTTATATTTGAAAAAAATATGATAAACATTTTTAAAATATATGTTTGAAAGATGATAAAAATTTAAACAATCAAAATAGTTTTTTTTTTCTTTTTTCTTTTTATGATGGGGACCTTCCATGGCGAACCTTATGGTCAAACTAATAGGCTACATTCGCCTTCGCATGTTTGTTTTGATCCCACATAAAATTCTTTCAATTTTATTTTAATAGTTTTAATAATTTATTTTGAAAGATGATAAAAATTTAAATAACTAAAATAAGCTAAATTCACTTGTTTATCACGTCAGACTTTTGCCTTAATTTAAGTTCTTGGTTGAAACCATATTTTTTTTCCTTACAGTTGTTGCTTGGAAGCAGAGGTGGATGAGAGTAGCATAAGGATTAAAGCATATTGTCCTGTGATTTGTTATAAATTACTGACCTATAAACTGTAGAACTATACTTGCTGGTTGATACTGACTTTTACGGGAAGATAACATCTTTATATTATTTTACATTTAACCTACTAGTATTTTAGTTTTTATTTATTTATTAATCTATATAGGATAGGAATTGAGGCTGAAAACATATATGGGTGTAGCAATACTAAAAAAGAATGGGCTAGAAAAAATAAAAAACGTGAGACCCTAAAACACAAACACCACATTAAAAAAAAAAATGCGAGTATCTGGGACTCCTAAACGGCGAACTGGCCGATCACCTACACTGCTACACATAGACGGACGCGCATATCACCGATGGATAGACAGACGCGTTGATCATCACTGGTCTCGTTCCCGATCTCCTCTTCCTACTCTGCTTCAGTTATCTAATTATTGATTTGGTTTTTTTTTTTTCTTCACCATTTTTTTATGTTAATCTGAATTTCTCCTATCACTGCATAATTGTGTATGAATAATGAACAAAACCCCTTAAAAATATAAAATTCTTCCCCAAAAAAAATCAGTCTACTGTTTTGAGTTTTAAGAGAATATAATGATCAATTAAAAGTATGAATCGATGTGTATATACAAATGAATTGAAAGAAATCACAAAAAAAAGTACGAACAGATGGGATCGCACGAGTTATGCAATGTAAATTAATTTCAATTGCAACCGCCTCCTTGAAATATGGGGAGCATTTATCGAAAATAGAAATTAAAAATATCACACAAGGGTATAGTGGATATTATACACATGCCAACTCATAGGGTTTATGATGGAGCGGGTATTTGGATGTAAGGTTGAAATGCTGAGTTTTTTAAAATCTTGTGTTTCAAACTCAACTTTTGAAAAGCTTTGTTTTATTAGCTTTTCAAATGCATGATTTTTTTTTTGCCTAAAAAGGAAATATAATTATTTGAAAAGCTAAATGCTGAAAATGTGTTTGAATCCGAGTTTGATAATTTTTAGTTTTTCAAATACAGAATCTACATAAACTCAAATCTAAACGGGCCCTAAAACTTGGGGCTTAAAAATCATTATCGATTATATATATTTATCTAATTATATATAATTAGATATTGATGGGCTGAATCCATATGGATGGGCTTTCTTATTGGTATCCCTAGCCAATGAATAGTCGAAGCCCAATATTCGCATTCCACGGATGCGTTCGGGGGAAATCAGCTGTGAAATCGCTGTTCCTAAAGATACGTCTACGCGTAATGTTATGTTATTATTGGATTGGGATAAACGAGGCACAGGCAGGCTCGATCTCCCTCCCCTCAGCGAGACGCACAGCCACACATCATAAAACGGGGATAGATTGATATATATATAGAGAGAGAGAGAGAGAGACAGAGAGAGATCTTCCTCTTCCTTCCCTAAATTGGAAAGACTGTTTGGATCATCGAACAACACAAACCGGTAAGCTCTCTCCTCTTCTTTTCATCTCCCCCCCAACCAAAAAAAGTTAAATAAATAAAACAGCAATAACAACAACAATAAATAAGGAAGACTGGATTTTCATCTTCTCTTCTCTGATCCTGGATCTCGCCCGCTTGTTCATCAGGTACAGATTGCCAAAAAAAAAAAAATCAAATTTTAATTCTTGATTTATTTTTTTTAATGATCATCGAATTTCTTTTTTTTTTTTTTTTGCTCCTTCGTTTTGCCTATCTGTCGCACTTGTCTGTTTATCAAGGGAAGTTTGTCCCCCCCCCAAAAAAAAAAAAAAAAAAAATGATGCGTTGGATCCATATCCCCAGACTGATCAGGCACTCATTCAATTCGAAGCTGATTCTTGATGTGCGCCTCTCCTCATTATCATCCGCTATTTGGGAACCTTTTTTTATATGTTTAATTAAATATCCATGTTCGGAGTGACGTGACTGAAAAATCAAATTTGGAATTAGAACCCAAATAAAAATAAAAATTGGATGGGGAAGTATCAAATAGAAAACCCTTTTTGACAGACAAGGTCTGCAGAATCTAGATTGCGTTAAAAACAAAAGTAGAAAAAGAGTTGGCCCATGTTTACTGATTATTTATGTTCTGTGTTTCACTAATCTGAGGCTAAACAGTTCCATCTTTTGGAAAGGTCTGAGATTTGTATCTTACTGCTCATGCTGCTCTACATGTCGTTGGATTCTTCCCTCTCTGCTATCCACTGTCCAAAAGATGCCATAAGAGAAATTATTGAGAGGATTTGGTGGTATGGGAGTTGACCATTGAGCTTTAGAAATTGACTTGATAGACAAATTGTTTCAAATAGCCTATCATAACAATCCACTGGATACCTTTAATGGAGGTCCTGTCTAATATTGACTAGTTGACATCAGATATGGGTTAGAATTTTAGTTGGTTTACATACACATTCAAGATACTTACTTGCAATGAATCAAAAGGATGAGAAATCAGGTTATTTCTTGAGATTTCTTAATGCCGACCGTTAGCTCATTTTCCAAGTCTGTCAGAGCTTGGCGAAGAGAGTGGAAGATAATAAAAACTGGAATAAGATGATTTTATAGATTTATTTGACCTTTGGTCTCTTACCAATAGAAAGGCACACTTAATTAACTGTCATGACATGAGGTCTACTAATTAATTTATTTGTCTGAGAAGTGAGAAGATATCTTATCTCATCCTACCCTCCCTCGCATAAAAAAGCTGAAATTAGTGAACCACCTATTTGGTTTCCTTATCTACAAGACTACAAAGTGTGCCCTGCCTTTCTATGTCTTGGTGGCTGTAGTTCAACTTCTGTTTAATCCCAGTTATATTTTCATAAAATTTCTCCTTTGCTGATGCTGTGCTCTTCTTTGAATGCAAAAGGAAGAAGTATTATTTATGTGTTATTATTTATGCGGTGCAGTTGAATTTTTTTTTTTCCTTTCTCTTTTTTTTTGGAGGGGACTCATATGTCTTATTTCGGTGCAGGGTTTTTTTTTATAATCAAGATGAGTTCCCTTTGTCCATTCTCTAAAGCAGCAAGTGCTGGTGATAAGTGTCCAAGGAAAATTGAGGTGAACGGTGCTAGAGATAAGGAAAAAAATGATGATAAGGTCAAACAAGAGGGCAATGAATCAATCACATTATCTCCAAAATGCCCATTTGGTTATGACTCCCATACTTTTAAGTTGGGTCCCTTAAGCTGCCTGATCTGTCAAGCTCTTCTCTTTGAAAGCAGCAAGTGCATGCCTTGTTCCCACAAATACTGCAAGTGAGCAATTTCACAAATTGTGCACATAATATATGTAATATTATTTATGTTCCATCTTTTTCTAATGATCAATTTAAAATGTTGGTACCCCTTACTTTTTCCTTCCAACAGAGCATGTATAGAGCGATTCAAAGACTGTCCACTTTGTGGTGCTGATATTGAGAAAATTGAGCCTGATCCAGATCTTCAGCTTCTTGTGGATCGATTTATTGAAGGACATGCTAGAATAAAAAGGTCTCAAGTTGGTACAGATCCCAAGGAAGTAGGTGACGAGCATAAGAACGTAATATATGAGGATGTTTCCTTGGAAAGGGGTGCATTTTTGGTGCAGCATGCTATGAGGGTATGGCTTGGCATGTCTCTGGTTTTGTTTTTGTATAATCACAATTAAATTTTATATCCAAATAGTTGTGGATATGATTTTTGTTCTGTAATACATCTTTGACTTGTGCCTTTTTCTGGGTGTCCATGAACGATAGCATGAAAGGCAATATTTCATTGCGGCGACGTCATTTTTAATTTTTTTTTCCGGTGTTGTTGTTCCATTTGCAGGCATTTCGGGCTCAGAACATAGAAAGTGCCAAATCGAGGCTTAGTATCTGCGCAGAGGATATACGAGAGCAATTAAATCAGTTTGGTAACACATCGGAGTTCTGCTCACAGCTTGGTGCCGTGCTTGGAATGCTAGGCGACTGCTGGTCTGGCTGTTTTCTTCTTTAATTGTACTTTAATTTGAAGCATGTTTTCCAATTTAGATCAGAGCTTTCAACCTTAAATCCACGCATATATATGGGATGATAATATGGTTAAACTGTAAAGGAAAGTTGGGTTTGCATGATTGGTTTTTGATGTATCTCTTTAAATCTTTGGAGGAAGCTATCCATGTTAATGGTTGGTAATTTGGTAATGTATTTTCCTTTAGTTTGAATGCACTTTAATTTTTATTCCAGGTTCTTTTTCAACTGAAACTTAGACAACCAATTTCATGATGCTCCCACCTTCTGTCGAACTAAAAGAAAGATAATTGAGTGCCTTATGATTAATACATGAATCTTGCATTTCCATCAACGACAATTTTAATCTTCATTAACAAGCTTGTCAAGTATTGATCACCTTTGCTTTGATGTCAACTAGTGGCGTTGATCATTTTTGTTTCTCTCCTTAGAGAATTGGAACGTCTGGACAGTCTTTTGTTTTGCATTTTAGTTGCTCTTACTGGATAATGATGAGTTTCTTTCTTCTCGTATGTTGACATTGCAGTCGGGCAATGGGTGATGCTGGATCTGCTATCTCTTGTTATGAAGAAAGTGTTGAGTTCTTGTCAAAGTTAAGAATAGAAGATTTGGAGGTACACTCATTGCATCATGTTATTTGCATTTATATATGTCAGACATCCATAGTCATCTGCTTAATTAGTTCAACAATTTTGCATGTGCTGCTTATTTCTTTACTATTTGTTATTGTACAGGTTGTGCATACTCTTTCTGTTTCACTTAATAAAATTGGAGATCTCAAATACTATGATGGAGATCTTAAATCCGCAAGGTCTTATTATAGTCGATCTTTGGATGTTCGCCGTGATGCAGTCTCAAAACATCCAAGCAGCTCAGCTCAGGTTAATAGCTGCTACCCCTCTATTGTTACTGCAACTCTTCCAGCTTTTATATGTTTCTTGTGTGCACAAGTCTAAATACTGTCAGGGTGTAAATGTCCAAATGTCTGCGCATATGTACTAGTGTATATTTACCCTTGTCAGATTTATCACCAATTCATTAATGTTTGAATCAACCTTCAGCGTGGTCACTTGATCAGCATTTAGCAGTACAAGTAATTTGTTAGGTACATGAATTGAGATTTATTTAACCTCTTGTCAGATTGCTTGACTAACATGCGTGCAGGTGTGTGTGTGTGTGTATTCTGATCAGTTTTATGACCAATTCATTAATACGTTTTGAGTCAACCCTCAGTGTCATCACTTGATCTGCATTTTGCAGTCACTTGTAAAATGTCAATTACTTGTATTGAGATTTATTTCATGTCTTGTCAGAATGCTTGACTATAGCCTGTTTGTATCTCCCCAGCCAATGGATAGAGCTTAATTTGTGTTAACGGTCAAGGTAGCTTCTTTTAACCAATTGAGATTAGTGAGAGAAATCATGATAGGCTCCTATCCTACTCACCATTTGACCACCCAGAATTTGCAGCATCTGCCTGAGGGTTGACACCGGGTAGGCGGACATCATTCTTATTGTGGTTTCTTATTTTCTTTGATATTTCCTTTGTAGCCAACCAGTTTCAATGTGAAAAGCTTGTTTTTTTTAATAAGGCATCACATCAAACCTCTCAAATGTAAGACATCAAATGAAGGTGTGATATAACTTTCTTTCTAATACTACATGTTTGCGATCTTTTTAATTAATATCAGTTTTATTTCTGGTCAGCCTCAAGTAGATAGGACGAGGAAACAATGAGGTTGATTTTCTGCATGGGGTGGGATAGACTTTCGGTGAAATACTGAGAAAAACATGGTGATGGGCTTCTGCTGAGTTCAGAAGTTTTCTTGATTGGAATGCTCGAACTGGGTTCAGTTAGTGATCCATTGTGTTTGTTCGGTCAATTTTCACGTTCCTTTGTGAGTGTCTCTCTCTCCTTGTGAGTGAGTTATCCAGAGTCCAGTACAAGTTGGGGATCTTAACCTGTTTCCTCTTTCTCTTGAACTTGGTTCCCCTTGTTTCATCGTCTTTGTTCTTCATGGATGCATTCGACCTCTGCCTTGTGTGCAACCGGTTTAAGTTACTAGAATACAATAAATATTATTAGGAGATATAAGTCTGTCTACTGCTTTTGTATGATACATAATCACGAGCGTCATCCCTTGTCCCAGCTTGCTAGAATCAGCTGTGGATCTATTTGAAGCATTCGCCCATAAATGTCTACGCGTCCCTTTAATTTTTTTGTCTGAATGGAATTCTAGAGCATATCAGTTGATGGGTTGTAGGATTAGTTTCTGAATAGGATAAGTTATGTGAAAGAGATTTTTTGTGAACAGGTTCATTTTTAATCTAGCAAACATAAAGAAAACTAAAGCCAAGATTATTAGGATTTGCCGTGTATGGATTATTTTCTTCTTTCCTTTTATTTCCTCTGGACAAAAATGTTATACAATCACTACAATTGATGACAAAATATGGGAACATGCTTTTTTCTTGTGTCAGATATTTATGAATTCTTGCTCATAATGACTTGTTTTTTTTTTTTTTTTATCCTTGAACTTAGCTATATGTGACTCATAAATTCTTCTGAATTTAGGCTATAGACATCGCAGTTTCCCTAGCCAAAGTCGCTGACGTGGACAGGGGTCTTGGAAATGAGGCTGCAGCAATTGATGGATTTCAAGAAGCCATAAAATTTCTGGAATCTATAACATTGAACTCGAATGAATCTGGGCTCGAGCAACGAGTAATTTCCATGCTTCTGTGGGATGTATTCTCATGGCATCTCAAAATTTTAAGCTGACTTTTTGAATTGCATGTGCAGCGCTCCTCGGTGCTTGATTTCCTCCATAGCCAAATTGCAGAGCCGGTTTCAGCTCCTCAGTCTACCTTCGTGTGAGGAACCACAAATGCCAATGTACATAATGTTGCTCAGTTCTTGAGGTAGTATTTGGAAGAGACCTTGGTGTAAAAACTGCTGTTTCACGCTTCACAGTTATGAACTTATAATGGTGACTGAGGTTTTTTAATTTTTATTGTGTGGTGTGTGTGTGAGATTGGCAAAATTTGAATTGATGGTAGGGAGTTCTCAAGTTAACAGGCTGAGTTTCACAAGCTGGCCAAATGAGTTGCTGAGGGTGATATACAACGATACAAGATAGGGACAATTCAGCGGGTTTGAATCCTCTGTTTGTTTTTTCTTGTTTGTATCTTACTTGATTTTTATTGTAAGACTGTCACATCATCACAATTAAAATCAAACGGTTATAAATATATCAAATCATGATTTAACAAATGGATCATTTTATTTGATGAATTTATTATCGTCTGATTGAATAAAGCATAAAACAAGTACAAAAAAACAGGCAGAGGATCCAAACCCCCAATCTAGAGTGGCTCACATGCTTTTAATTTTTTTTAGTATATGTTTATAATAAAACATGTATTTTTATATAAATGAAGTGTGTGTGTGTGTGTATATATATATATATATATATTCTAATAAATTGTATGGATTATTTGGCAGAAGAAAGTAAAATATTATGTGCTGTCTAACAAAACATATACTCTGTTAGAATTATGAGATTGCACGTGGGATTGTAAAAAACAAAGTTTTGTCCAATCCTGTAGTAGACACGTGTGTGTGTGTACATGCACATTTTGGGCTACAAAAGGGCCAGAAAACGCTCAACCGTTCAAAATTTATATGTAGTGATAAGTGTTGCGCTTTAGTTTTTTATTCCCTCTTCTTTCTACAAACAAGTTAGGTGTTGTTTGGTACCATGGATTTTAAGTATTTATTCAGCTGAAAGCTGAAATTCAGTACTTATTGATATTAATTGTGTTTGGTTGACACCCAACTGAAGGCTGAAACTTTTCCTCATTCAGATAATAAAGCCCACAAATTTTCAGTCCTCCCCTGCCCCCTTATTTTTCTGCACTCGCAAATCACATTTTATTTGCCGATGTGAAATGACTGGAATACCCCTGCTACTAACGTTTAATTACGGATGGTATTTAAAGTCAGTTTCGACCTCCTCCCTCTCCTCACCCCTCTCCCGAAAACGTTGAACAAAAGGGGGAACTTGAAACCCTAGGTCGCCGGATGATTTTTATCCTCTCCCCTTCGATATCCCTATTCGTCAGACCAAACTGCGCCACAATTGGACGAGCAACAGATCCACCTTACAAACCCTAGGCGCCGGACCTTAACTTCTCACCCTCTCTCTGCGCCGCTAGCGAAGACATCTGATCCTCCCTGTTTAGACTACCCCTGATCGCCATATCTCCACCACCATCGCCGATCTACTTATCCAATACATCATCTCCGTTCGACTGAAGTGTTTATAATTGAAACCCTAGCTGGTCATCAGGATATCCTCTCCAGGTCCGCCTCTCTCTCGCGACACCCCAGCCCCTATGGACTGCATCTCCGCCTCAAATCACTTCGAGCTCGCTCATTTTTTTGTTGTCCCTCTTATTCAATAATGGCATAGGAATTGTTTTTGCAGTCCATATGAGTCTATGCAATCTTATGAGATAGATGGAAGTTTATAATTATCAGAGTTCTCCGCAGATTTGACTCAAAGATATTGGTTAATACATGTAGGATTCCACGAAACAATTTCATTAATCGAGGTGGCACTAGTGATTGATGTATTTCATGGAAAAAGCAATAATCTTTAATATATCAAAAAAGCATGTTTTCAGGTTTTCAACTAAACATCAAAATAACATTCAACACTTATAAAATGGACCAAAATATCCTTCTAATAAGCACATATGTTATATGGTCAACCAAACACTCTTATCTAAATAATTGTTTAATATTTTCCGCTATGCCAAACACTTTTTTTTCTAAACTCCAAAAGATGATCAGCACCTCTTTCTGCACTTATTAATCAGTATTCAGTATTTAAAATCCGCATTCTGCTGTTGCCAAACGCCATCTTAAAAAAATTGTTTGGTTCAACAGAAAATATTATGCAATTATTTAAATAAGTGTGTTTGGTTGACCAATTAACATATGTGCTTATTAGGAGAGTATTTCGGTCCATTTTATAAGTGCTGAATGTTATTTTGATGTTTGGTTGAAAACATGAAAACATACTTTAATTTGAGATATTAAGGATTATTGATTTTTTCATAAAATACATCAACCACTAATGCCCTATATAAAACAATAGAATATTTTCATGGATACCTATAAAAAACAAATAATTTTATGTTAAATCTGTCGAGAATTCTAAGAATTAGAAACTTCCATCTATATATCTAGAGATTGCAAAGAATAACAAAATCTATCACAGCCACAAAAAATCAACAAAACATGAATTATAACAAAACCTATCACACCATAACAAACCCATATGAAGCTCTCAAAAAAAAAAAAAAATTTGAATTTTTTGAAGAACCAACAAAAAAAAAATGAAAAAAACAGTGAAACCCAAGATCCTTATAAAGGGGGCGAGTCACTTTTCATGCTCTTTAGGATCATTCTTTGGCATTCTTCAACTGTCGTGCTCCTCTGTTGATGGTGCTCCCACTGTTTGGTAGAACATCCTCTGGTGATATTTTTTTCTCCTCCCCCTTTACAGAAGTTTTTTTTTTTTGAGACTTTCTTCTCATGCCGCCTCGAGCAGGCGCTCCGGAAGAAATCCGGCAATGCGGAAGCCAGGATCATCGATTTCTTTGACATCGCCGCCGGATCCGGCACCGGAGGCGTCCTCGCCGCGGTCCTCTTCACCTACTGGGTCAACGGCCACCCGATCTTCTCTGCCGATGAAGCTCTACGGTTCCTCTCCGAGAATCACCGAAAGGGGATCTTCAACTGACTCTTTCATTCAAAGAGGGAGAGACTGTCCGGCGATGATGGAGTTGTTCGAAAATAGGGGGGGCGGGGGGTCCGGCAACAGTCGAGGGAGATCGTGCCAAAGGGAGATTAGGGATTCTGTTTTTCTTTTTTGGGGCTGCGGCGCAAATGAAAGCCGAGGAGAGAGAGGGACTTGATTTTGGGCTTAAATACCGTCCGTAAAAATAAAAAACTATGCGGGGTAATTTAGTCTTTTCACGTCGGGGGTAAATAGCGTAATGCATAAGCGGAAATAAAAAATATCGGTTTCGAAGCTGATTTATTCAGGTGTTTATATGCGTTTTGAGGAATATTTCAGTGCTTCTTAGAGACTCAACCGAACATCATTTGTTAACAAAAAGTACTGAATATTTCACCTTCAATCCAATAAGCACTGAATATCCGACCAACCAAACGCCCCCTTAGTCTTACTTGAATTTTAATTCTTTTTTGTTGTGATTTTTTGGGTTAGTAATTATTTTTAAGATAAATAATTATCTTTTCAGTATAGTTCAAAATAAATCTTTTTTGTTTAGTCGTGTTTCAACTCTTTAAGAAACATAATAACTAAGTTTTTATTGTTTGATTAATAATGAATTAATTATAAATAAAATATAAATAAGATATGAATAAAGACTTATAAAAAGTAAAAAAAATAATTTGACTGTTCCCTGATTTATAAATAACCGATGACAAGTGATTAATGAATTAACATGTAAACTTCTTAGGTAAATTAAACAATTTAAGGAAGACATAAAATACAAATACCAGATTAATTCTTACCTATTCTAACATAATTATACCCAATTATCATTTACAAACAAGTGAACTAATTCACCCTTATTCCACCCTATTCCACCACCCAAACATAATTAAAGGTATCATAATATCCCTGACCTCAACCCCCTTTTTTATCTTTAAAAATAAGTTATTCAATTTGATAATACATAAGTTGGATCAAACTATTATACTAGGTTAACCAATTTGCTCACCAAGAAATGCGTCATCTACAAAACATAATAGTTACCAGTCAGTCGCTCTGACCAAGGATGAGCTGACAATACATCTCATCAAACTGAACAAAATACCCAATGCCAAACTTTTGCAAAATAACTGAGGCATGTATACCAGATAACTAGACAGGTATAATATGAACATGGCACTAAACATTTAAAGAATACAAAAAAAAATGAACTCAAACAAGCACTGCATAAAAAAATCAACTAAAGCTCTGAGAGTATGGCAGGAATATAGTGCGAGAGCTCAGCTGTGAGGGACTGAAACCCATTCACAAGCTGTGTGTGGAAATCCTGATCTTCTTCCCCTATCAACCTGATATGAACTCTGATTGCACGCTTGCAAACAGCCATGAATTCAAGCAGTGCAGCTATAAGCTGCTGCAATTCCTGTGACCGAAGCCTGGTTGCCGGCTCACCAGAAAGAAATGCAGTGCAAACACTAAGAACTCCACTGTTCACCTGCACAAATGATGTCATTGATAGATCATGATCATTTCACTGTAGTTATTAAAATATTTGTAAGATTAGATAAGAGACAGGGCAACTCACTTGAACAGCAACACTGCCTTGGAGTATCCTCTGTAAACTTTGGAGTCTAGGTTGTTGGTCACCATCGGAGCTGCGAGGCTCCTCAAGTTCACTCCTCAAGGCAGCTGTCCGGGTTTCTATCATTCCGATGGCATTTTCAACAGGTGAAAACTCAAGGGATTCAGATTTTACTACCAACAATCGGTTCACAAGAGCAGGAAATGACCCCTCGGTCTGAAGAACAGTGCGCCGCTTCCACTGATCTTCTAGCCCGCCTTGGGTCTTGCCATTTTTTGTAAACGGTGTGTCAAATAAGAAGCGGTCAAAAACACGAGCACGGATGCTCCCGGTAGAAAGCGAAAAAATCCTCTCTCTTCTGCTGCCTAAATCCTCATCTTCCATAACTGGATCCACTGCTGTAATCTGCAAATAACAAACACCAGACTGCAGCTCATCGGCATTGACTTGTCTAGAATCCGGTATTATATTCAAGGTGTGATTTCCATCCATCCTGGACTCATATATATGACTAAGCTTTTCCATTATGTCACCAAGGCGCACATCTCGTGGTTCACGGTAAACATATTCCTTCCCGTCCAGCTTTCCAAATTGATCACCATAAAACCCCACTCGATAGTAAGTAGCATCTGTGAATGGTATGGGACTAGCTTCCTGCTCTAAAATAGATTCATAGATTTTAGTCAGGGAAGTGTGGCATTTTGCAAGCTGCCCAAATGCCCTTCTGCTTTTGTAAACAGGAATTATAAGCTCTAGGATGCTCGCACAAAAGTGATAGAGTTCTGCCTGCGAAAATAGCTTATCTGCAAGCTGTAAATATTTCACAGCAGAGTCAACTGTGAGTTTAGATGCACCATAGCCTTCCACCTCTGCTGCAAATGCCTCTGCAGTTACTGCACTGCTGACCATGGGGCAGATCATTCGTAAAGAGGCCACATGGTCTCTGCTCCAGACAGCATCGTTTCTTCCCACAAGGGCCTGCGATATATATAAAATAAAAAATAAAAAATATCATGGTCACATATTGTGACATCAGTTTTGTCTCATATGATTTGGATCCTGAAAAAGAACCAACCTGCATAATAACACCCGCAACAGCAACAGCACACTGTGCAGCTTCAGCACAAGACTGCATCTCCTGATGTGCATCACATAGGTGCAATAGCCACATTATGTGCAGATCGGGGACGGGGGCATAAGCCATTGCAAGCTTATAGAAGCTCTCTGCAGTTGCGTATTTGTCTACACCCATCACAGAACCCTGCAAATCCCCAGAAATAAATCCGAACGTGTACATAAACAATGATTTGTAGATGAAATGTAATTAAACAAGTTTGCAAACAAACGAAAATATTAACCAGTTAATGAACTCAAGATATTGTATAGAGTATTCCAAATCATCCCTATCAAATATTTTGCATCTGGCAATGGACTAGGCTTCCGATGGACAATGCTCCTAAACAATGCAAGTCTCAAACCAAAAATTGCATACGGTAGTGATTACTTAAGGTTTTCCTTTCTATCATAAATAAAATGATCAAATATCAAGCTTACCAAAAGAGCATGTTCCAAGCCAGCATCTAGGGCTTGTAGAAGACCGTCTGAGAGATGTCTCACTTCCAGCCAGGACCATCGGTTTTCAGTTGAACCTTCAGGAACTGCTTGCAGTGCATTTGCAGGAAGTCTGCACTCTCTTAATAAGTCAATGCTCCTTGCTTCATCTGCCATTTCCTCTAATGATTTTCGAAGGCGTCGAGCTTCACCACTCTCTTCATGAGAACCATCAGGCTTCATCTGAGTTACTTGTACATCTGACATCAATTCTGACAAAGTGATGATCAGCATGACTCTCAACCTTGTTGTGTGCATAAAATTGTAAAATGAACTCTGCAAAAAAGAAACAGAAAAACATCACATTTTTGGCACAAGTCAGTGAGAAAAAGAAAAAAATCCCTAACTTACCCTTACAAGTACTTGGAGTCCAACAACTGCTCTTTTTCTGATGGTATCATTACGAAAAACTGCAAGACGTAGGAGATGAAATGCAACTTGCTTCAAGAAACGATCATTCTCTCTTGCCATTAATATTGCACCATGAAGATTAAATATATTGTTGAACACGGGAAACAAAGCCTTCCAGAAGGCCAATGGTTGACTTCGGGAAAAGAAACTCATGAATATGCATGTGATGCAATCCAGCTTTCCATAGTCAGTAGCAATACTACCGGATGCTGCAGCAACCGAAAACTTTTCAGTTACCTCCAAAACCTGTAGACTTACAGCAGCACTCAAGTTCTCCTCCCAAAGTTCCTGAAGAGAAGCCAATGCGTATAAATTTAATTTAAAAAAAAAAGCTATGCATATTAAAGATACCATGCCCAGGTAGTTACCAATTTTTGCCTCAAAATTGGGTGCAGGGACTCTCGAAGTGCACGTGTTGAAGATCCAATTCTTGAAGACTGAGCCTGAGCAAGAGCTTCTCTTAAAGAGTATGGTTGACTAGGTGAGCTGAGCTGGGGACTGACTCCATGCCACAGGTAACCATTTTCAGGTGTCGCCTGAACCTGCATTCATTGATGAAAAACTATTCTACTCTGAGTGACCCAACATTTTTCACTATTAATTCAATATGATCATTTATTGCCTTAGAAGAAAAACAGGGATAAAAAATATTTCTAATATCAGTCAAATTCCACTTGTCACATCACATAATCAGCACACTTATAATTGAATGACTTGAGTTCCAAATGCATCAACCACTGGAAAAGGCTTATATAGAATGAAAGTTCATGATAAATTCTAAAAAGGGAAATAGGCTAACCACAAACTGATCTAGAAATATAAAGGAAAAGTTTAAGGGAATGAACCAATATTAGCAGTATCTTATTCTCATAGATAAACCATGAGATCCTCCAAGGATCATCCTAGTATCGAGGAATAGCAATATAGGAGTATGTTCATACTATCAAATCCATATTTCAAGAGCCTAAACTCACTTGATGTACTTGCAGATGCACAAAATATCCCGGTCTACAATTTTAACGATTGAGGATCATTATAAAATAATGATAACATTTCATAACAGAAGGTTACAAGATGTAGCTTATTAATCTGAATTCCCAGGCAGTTGTTTTGCTTCAATCTATTGTTAAATTGTGATATATTGAGTACCAAACATACCTTACACGCTATGTATTAGCTATGTGACTAACATTTTTTTTTTTTGAGGAAACATGTAGACATTCTACCACCATATAATAATAGAGTATAATGTCAATCAACAACCATTATAACAAAGCAAAAAAAGAAAACTAAAATAACATGCACAATACCAAATGATAAGATGAAGTAGACTAACTGCAGAAGAAGACAATTATTGCATAGAAGCTAGAAACCTACTCTTAGTTCTTGACGAGTAGTCTCGGACAAGTATGTATTAATTGCAGGAGAAAGCCTGTCAGAGTATTTTGGAGAAACAGGCCCTTCACCATCAATGCTGCGAGAACTACAACCCAAAAGCATGATGTCTGCGGGTTTTCTGTGCTGTAAACATATAGCATAATACATCAAATTAACAATGTAGAAGGATCAATAACTAGTCATTGAAGCCAAATTAACCAAAGAACCTAAGGAATATAATGAGCAGGATAAGGTTCTTAAAAAGAAGGTTGATGACTAGTAGGGCTAAATCTCTCTCCAGATTATAATGTTTTAGAGTAAAAGATGTAAAACCAAAACTAAAGAGAACCACAAGGCCGATAAATATATAAATAACCAAACAAAGGAGATGCAATGGGGCAATGTGTGAATTGTTAGGATTTCAAATAATTTGGTGTATGCTAGAGGCATTGAAAAAAGGATTCATGTGGAATAGATCTGGATCACAAACCTCAAAAAGCGCAAGACATTCTTCAAAGAATTTGAAAAATAATCTGGTCCTGGCAATATTTTGTTGCCATGCCTTGATGAGAGATACATCATCCAGATTGCGTATTATTTGCACTATAACGATGAGAACCTCACGCTTTTCAACTGCATTCAGGTTATAGAAAACTGGCATCTCATCGAGTATCTGCCACCAATGTAATTCAATAAATCTTTATAATGTATGATTAAATTATCATAGAAGTAAATAATCATAAAATGGCCAACAACACTATTCTTAAGCAGTAACAAAGAAAAAAATCACTCATCCTATAAGCATGTTATAGAAATTAAAAATCAGATTACATGAAGATGGAATGATTTATTATAGGGAAAATCAGGTAAGTGATTTATGACACAGGAAGCACTAGACAATTTAATATAATGATTTCCTGGTAGGATATTCTGCATCTACTGAAATCTTATTTTTATTTTTTATTTTTGCAAAGGATCCTCATTGATAGCGTCGGATAAAATCCTCTAGTGGCATATATCTAATTGACTTGGGTCTGTTCCAAGAAACTCATAGTGTTTCAATCATAGAATTTCAGTATGTTGTAAAATTTATGAACGACAATGGACCACAGGCATGGTTCTCTTCAAAAATATTCAACCTGGAAAAGTTTTACACTGTTTCAAACGATAATTATTTTTTAATAGCTATCACATCATACAATATAATGCCAACAAGATTACCTGCCCAATCAGCGGAAAGTATAGCTGGGCAATATATAGTTTGTCTTCTGGCTTTTGATAGCGTGTGTCAAACTCATGCTTACACATGAGCACAACCAAAATTCGAGCAGCCTGTGTAACATCAGAAGCAGAAACAATGAGAAAATACTCCATCGATCAAGAACCTAACATAATAATAAAAAAAGGTCACCAATATACTTTAGCTTTGTATGAAATATGCTAACTAATATCAGAAGGAAATTAAGTCAATGAGATTATAGATTAATGTCTATAGACTTACTTTCACTCGTTGTGATAAATCATCATGATCCCAAGTGAAGAAAAGCTCCTGAATTAGAACAGATGAAAGATAATTCCTGTTCAGAGAGAGAGAGAGAGGGATCAAAATGAGAACTCACCATGATCAATTATTGAGGTCTCTTATCATCTTGAGAATGGCAACAATAATTATTTGCATCACGATGTGAGTTATCAAGATCTTATATCTTAGAGTATATTACCAGGAACGAGAATTTATAAGTTCAGTACAATTAATATAGTGAGAGAATGATTTACAAAAATAATATACTTTGCATTGCCTTCATTGGAAATGTTAATCCTCCTATCATTAGTGCTTTTTGTTCAGCTTCTTTCATTTTTTTTATCATGCTATCAGGTGTAGCATGGACACACCCTGAGCTAAGATATCCCATGATCCGTTAATACCTACACATTGACAAATGTCCCCATTACATCATATGTTAAGCATTTTCAAGTGCGGTGTCTAACACTCCATATCCTCATTATGGTTATGCAGATTGGACAGAGATAATTAAAAAGATATTCAGATATGTATTCATATAGGATTGAAAGGTACAGAGAACCAGAATCATCCAGATATCTCAATAAAAAACCATGGAAGAAGATTTCCAGACATCACAGAGCAAACAGTCAGTTAAACTTCATGAAGTTAAAGTCCCATTATCTTATATTCTTCTGTTTTAACATCTAAATATTGTTCTACTACTTATATATTAACCCACCATGATAATGGTCGGGTTATTTATTTTACCATATGTGGATTTAGGACATTGATAAATCTTTCTAGAATTATCAGTGAACAGTCGATCAGATGCTAAAATAAGACTACAGCCCACAGTGAAGAAAGATTGCACGATCAAACTTCGACAATTTGCTTGCCATTTTCAAATATCAAACCGAAGATCATAATCTTCAGGAGATAGATTCCGTCCATTCTATAGATTGTAATATGTTCATTCTTCTAAAAAACAAAGGTTTCATTATTAGAAAAAAGTAACATTATACTTGAAGCTTTCTAAAATCTTATAGTATCTGTATCATATATAACATCCAGGTCAGACATGTCAATGTTAGTGATAAAATCCAAATTTGCATCTAGGCATTGTAAATATTCAAAGAAAAAGTAAGAAAGTACAAAATTCATATGTGCAATACCTATCCGATGGATCTCTACCGGGCATCTCAACATATAGATCATGATCACATATGATCTGCAAAAATGTGAGCTTGCAGTCATGCAGAACTGATTGACAAACTCCGGCAAATTTGTCCATGTACAGGGAAACCTACAAGACATAACGTGAAAAACTTGGTCATTATCACAACATAAGTTTTAGAGTGAAGTCAGAACATTTACAAGAATTTATAACAAGTATATATAATTACAGGCTTACAGCATATTAGAAAAAATAAAGTAATGAATAAAATTGGGTTGTTATGACATCTCGAACTGAAGATGTTTAAATCATAAATTATCATGTCATGTCATCATGATTGGTGTGCATTGAACAACAAAGGCACCAAGAAACACAAACAATGTGTTGTGCTGACTAACATTTAAAATTTTATTTTGATCAAAAAATATTTCATTTTTTACTGGTTGAACGGTATGCATCAGGCAGTAAGTTCCACACAATTTCAACAGTGACAAGTATGACATCAATGAGAAGGTTATCTCATATTTGACTCGTCTAAGCTTCATCCCTTTATCAAAAAGGACATTAAAGCAACTATTCAAATCAGGACTTACACAGAAGAAAGTTCAGATTTTGTCTTTTACATGTTAGCTTACAGAAGGCCTCTGATGAATGTCAACACAGGCAAACTCATCACTGTTGGTGAATTCAAAAGATATAATAAATTTACAATACATCAGATATTATACTTGAGTGAATTCCAATTGCTGGAGATAATGCTACAGTGATCACATCAGACATATGGCTGAGGTCCTAATAACTCACTCTATGATACTCCACAGAATAAATGTGGTAGCATACTAAATGCATCTACCAGAAAATAATAGGCATTGTTTCAAAACCTTGGACTCAATACTACATAAATAAACGTATTAATAAAGCATATATTGTGCTTAATTATTAACTAATCATAACAAATTATAACATATTTTGCCAATATATATCAACAAATGAAGTTTAAATGTCAAAAATACAAGATGGGAGAGGAGATAAGTACCAGTTCAAATACTTGGCGTGGCTCTATAATTGAAAGCAAATCATAGCAAAAGAATGCCAAACTGCTGTTTAGATGTTTTGCTAAACTTAAACCTTTCTTGCAGCGCTCATGCACCTCTGTGAGAAGGCAATCATACAACTGCATAATACACCTGAATACCCCATCCTTCAACTGCAGTGGTGGAATATCCTCACCTAAAATGAGGGAACAAGGCAAAACAGAGAGAGAGAGTAAAGGAATTATCTCTTACGTTTTGATTCACAGTTCCTATAAAATTGAGAATACAAAAATGTTCAACAGAAGTCCTATTTGAATAAACCAAGCTTCTCAAATTGGTAAAGCTTTAGAAAAAATAATATGTGCAAAGAATATGACCTCTGATGTGTAGCACAGTAATTCAGAATAAGAATTAGATAACTTCAACACATATCACATCCAAACCAAATTGAATAATTGCTGTGTAGCTCAATAGACGGCACTTTGTATGTTTATGAATTTCTAAATACACATCAATGATTGGACATATGCAAGTAACTTGAATTGAAGCAAGGTGACAGAAAAAATGCAATTTTTATGGAGGGTAGGGGCATCTAGGATCTCTGATCATGGGTTGTGGACATATCTGGTGCTTTGTCTGACCGGGGCAAATATGTTCCCCCCATTTTTTATGTTTTTTTATCCTTTTGCAGCCTTTGTTGTATATCCTGTTTAAAAGAACTTGAACACCACCCTTCTTCATCACACACAAGGAAAAAAAAAAGAGAACAGATAAATCCAAAATACATCATAAGGGCTGGTTTGGCTAGGGGTTAAGGTTTTGAGGATATGCAGTCCTAATTTTAGGGGATAAAAAGTTCATCAATTTTGTCTTTATTCACATTTGTCAAAATCAGAACAAAACGTGAGGATAAATGTTATTCCAGCCCTTAGGTGGAACAAAAAAAAAACTATTTTCATTTCAAAATCGCGACAACTGTTCGCATATTTTATGCTAAATATCTTTTTAATACCAAATGAGGTCCTCCCCCCACTTATCCACACATTTATCCTCCTATCCCACCACTTATCTCTTTGCCAAATCTCTGACAAGGGGATAAGTAGTGGGATAAGGGGTAATTAAGAGGATAAGTGAGTAGAATTACAACTTATCCCCATTTGGTATAAAAAATAATCAGGATAATTTGCGGACAATTGTCCCAATTTCGAAATGAAAATGGAGATATTTTGTTCTACCTAAAGGCTAGGATAACACTTATCCCCACTTTTTGTCTCAGTTTTGACAAATGTAAATATGAACAAAACTGATAGACTTTTTATCCCCTGACATTAGGACAATTTATCCTCAAAACCTTGCCCCGTTGCCAAACTAACCCTTAAGAGTTGAGCATCTGTCAGTGCAAATGAGCTTAGAGAGAACTAACCGATGCAAACATCAGGTATCAACCCCCAATAGGAGGAATCTTGTAGCACATCAGACATATATTATGTAAAAATCATGAAAAGAAGTTTAAGTCAACTAGCATATTACTATAGAGAATGATCCAATATCAAATGTTTCATTGTTGTTATCCAGTACACATTTCAAACACAAGAGTTACCTAGAGGAAGACCTTGGTAGAAGAGACGAGTCTGCTCCAGGGCCATGGATTTTGCAATAAGCTCCAGGAAAAACCATGCCATTGCCAAAACATCTTCGTAGACAGGCCCTACTCTATAGCCTTTAGCCTGTAAAAGAGTCATGCAGCACAAATTATTAGAACAGTGATACTCAATTGCGTTGCCACACTTGAGATATCACATGATGGCTGAAAGTATGAATGGATCCATGACATCCATATCTAGTAATTCATAATTGCAAATCGAGTTCCATAATAAGAAATTCTTTTTAAAGAGAGATAAAGTAGGAACTCTTTTAAATGGCAAAATTGTGAATGTATTAATAATTTAATTGCATAATAATTTAATTGATTATTTAATCTAAAATGATGAATGATACCAGAGGAATTGCAGTGTCATTGACTAAGTGGACACATATGAGCACTAATTGACAAAAGATCTTTCAATGTCAGCTAAAGCCAGAGACCTTCAAGTGACTATTACCTTGCTCCTGGCCAAACTTCCCCAAACTGACGATAAACCAGGATACACTGGTGGCTGGCGACCTCCAAAGTCATCAAAAGCATAATCTACATAATTAACAAGAAAACGATTTCTTTCAGCTCCATCAGAAGATTCCTGTTGAACCCTGCAAAATGTGTTTATCACATCAAGCATAAAGCAATTAGTGATGACTTAGAAAATCCAAACATTTTACTATAATATTCAGAGTCAAGTCTATAACCCAATCGATTCAGCCCAGAAACTGTTAATTTATGTACTCTTAAAGATTTGACTGAAGTTGTGACTTATTACTATTCCCATGGGGGCGTAAATTAACTTGCACTTATTATTTCTTTAGTTTGCATATTGCTCATTGCTTGTATTTATTCATTTTTCTATTAAACACAAATAATTGACCATAGCTCAAAAGGCTATACAAATAATCAAAAGAAGAGTTAGATGATGACACTACAATGGCACATGAATATTCCTGCATTCAGAATCAAGTCTGCCATTCTTATATGACTTTAGTGTCCCAGTGGCTCTTCTCTGACAGAACACATATACAAATCAAGATAAAAGGCATACCTGGTTAAGATATTGACCATAGCTCGAAAGGCTGCCACCTGCGAACCAAGAACACACTAAGAAGATGAAACTAAGAGGTTCACAAACTTTGCCGAGGCTAGTGTTGCAATGCTCAAAGTCAGAGGATTTATCATTTGCAAAACAAACAGAGGACTTATACAAACAGGATTCTGCCAATAACATATCATGACATGAAAAGGGAATCGTAATACAGAAAACAGAAAACCTGAAGGGTTTCACCACCATCGCCTATGAGATGCAGAAGCATATTAAGAACTGGTTGAAGAAACTGGATCAATGCAGTAAAATCCACATTTTTCAAACTATTGATGGCCTGCACATTAGAATAGTTATATTAAAATTTATTTACCCCGTAATTTTGAAAATCACAGCCATCGTCCAGAAAGAAAATGTATAATAGAGATTACTACCCATGCCACACAAATTTGATCAGAACAAGAAACAGAAACAATCTTACCACTTCAAAGTGTGGTCATATACTATATAAATATGAAAACATCAAGGATGTCCCCATGATTATATGGTGTCAAACTATATATTAGTCCAACTCTTTAATATAAATAGGTGATACATATTTGGAAGCCACATGGTAATAAAAAAATACCTCAAGAAGTTCAGAGCCCCAAGGAGGGCTTGTTCGAAGAGTGTGCCTGTCATATTCAAGAAAAAAGTCCTTAACACGCTCATTGAGTGGATATAACGAAGAACAAATCCTTAGACGTATTCTGAAGATGTTCTTCCCATCCTCTATATAATCCAGCCTCTCCTATAAGTCAATGAATACAGTTGTTAAATCACAAATTATTAACTGACAACCATGAAGTCCCACAATATAAGCATCAAAACAAAAACCGAGTGATATGTTCATGGCAAAAGCATATGCATAAAATTGCCAAGAAGTTATTACTAGACAGTCATGCAGTTAACAGTGGAAATTTTTTAATGTAACATGAAATACATGCAAGTGATTAAGATTCATAAATTAGTTAGTCAAGTACACCATGATAGAATGCTTTTTTTGTAACAAATAGAAATTTTAATATATTGCAAATTGCTAAATATACCTTTGCACCATCTTGGAGATAATGTGAAGTCAGTTCTCTCATAATTGGCAAATGTATTTCAGAGTGCAGCCTGAAAAAAGGTACAATAAGTTTACTAACCTTGGGTGAACACATCGACATTATATAGAGGGAATAAAAACAAATGGCATCACCAAATGAATGCATCAGAACAAGCTAAATATCATTTGCCTAAATCATCTAAAAAAAGATTGAAATAGATTATAAATATAACATCAACATAGCATATTCCCTAGAATTGTTGATGAAAGGGAGACATGCAAAGGACCTCACTATTTGTATCTACTTAAAAATCCAAGCAGATATTTCTGAGTATTAGAATTTAAATAATGGAACTCAGATACTTATCCAGATATTCAGATTCGAATTCAAATCCAGATAAATTATCCACTCAGTTGACAAGCCTACTTACAGGTCCATTCCCTGTAATCTATACATGTGCAACTACCCTGCATCCCCCATTTAACCTGACATCTCAGCTGCCACTAATAGTCTCTTTCTAGCACCACCCTTCCTGGTTTTACAATGAATAGCATTCTACATCAAATAAACTGGAGACAAAAACAACCAGAAAATTAAATTACACAAGAAACAAAAACATAAAAAGACCATTAAGACTCCTTGATGATGTGTCATGCATATTCGATATCAACGAAATGAGTGCAAAAGGTTGCAAGGAACTTAAGATGAACAAAGATAAACAAAAATGTGTGTGATTCGCAATCATCAACTGCCAAGCGCATGAGGAGTTGTATCATCCAAATAAAAATTAAAAACATTGGTATACCATTAATCAGCAATAAGATGTTCTTCACACCAACATCCTCTATGCCTCCCAAGTTTATACGACCACCATCTTTACTACTGTCAAAAATAAGTGCCGGGGACAATGACACAGTGGTTGCCATATGCATTTTAATATGTACATTCCCACCACATCCATACTGTCATCTTCCATGATTTTTTTTTCTCAAAAAAATTTATTTTAATAAAAATAAATAAATAAATCTTCCATGATTTTTATTACCAATCATCTTGATTTCTATTCTCCAAATACACATGCAAAACATGTACCTCTTACTAGTTTAAATAAAATATGAATATGGGCTTATTAGATGCAGAGATGACATACTGAGCATGGTTTGACAAAGGAAGTGCAGCATAGCCAATAATTACCTGCATAACAAGGATGTATTTTGTTAGATAAAAATGAATGTAAAGTGAGTTTGAGAGGTTGATAAAGAGAAATGCATTTATATATGTTATATGAAAAATGATAAAATTGACCAAAAACATTGAAAACCTCAAATGTGCTTACTGGCTTTGGAGCTTCAAGTTTTGTTTGGAGGTCAACATGGAAAAAGGTGAACAAAAGATGTTGTTGGGAGGTAAATATAGCAGGGAGACAAATTTTAATTTCATCATGGAAGCAGGCCACTCTAGCACCAATAGCAACTTGTGTATAAGCCCATCTTTGAAGCGGTGCACCTGGACTCCTTGAGCACATTGCCTAAAGTGAATATACAAACATAGTTTAAACAGCTTTGTTGAAAAGGAAGTACATTAACATTTGGCTATATGTATGCACCTCTAATGGCTGTTTGCGAAGGTCAATATCATCCTTTCTCAGTTCCACCCTTACGAATAAATTCTTTTTACGATTCAAACTAACAGTCAAGGGGTACACATATAAGCAGTGCAGAAGCCCGGAAAAGGGTTCACTTCTTGTCATCATGCGAAAATCAAAAGCCTGAAACTGCCAATGCACAGATATATATCTGATGTAAACAATTACTGCATATCTATAATAAAATTACGATGATTGCAACCTTAAATAGACGCATAGTCAAGTTTGTCAATGGGATGAAAAATTTTAACTGATTTTTTTATCAACACACTTAAGAAATACCGCTGAAAAACTCATCATCCTAGAATGACTATAAAATCCCCTCAACATGGTAATGGAATATAAAATCCTGTGCTGGATCAATATGCCCAATGCAGATTTCCAGTGCACTTAAAAATAAATGTAAATCAATAACAATAACAATAAAACTAGATCACTGATAAATCTGTAAGTGCATGTTTGTTAATGGAATATAGAAATGGCAATCCCCAATTCCACTAGAATTGAAATTTTCAAAAGCAATTCAGTTTTTTTAATATTTTCATGCGGTACTTCATTGAAAGTATTTGAGAACCATAAACTACACAAATATGGTAGAGCTATATTTCATTGATCCAGAAAGCTTCTGAAATGGCATGCCATGTAACTTACTTCGCCATGATGGTTTTCAGCGAAAGCATTTGGACCATTCACGCGCGCTTCCTTTCCACTAGTGGAATTCCACTTTACATTACCATGGTGTAGCCCATCAGAACCATTGCTGATGGATCCTGTAAATGCAAGCTCAGCATTTCGATCCACATTATCAATCGAATCATTCGCCACACTGCCACTATCCGACAAATTGTCTGAGTGAACAAATGCAACCTGAAATTTCTCGACTGCCAGTCTCAAAGTACCCTTAACAGGTTTGTGGATCTTCCTCTTTGGGTCCTAAATACAGGAAATCAAATAACATACGGCAACAGTACAAAATAACATGAAGTTGACTCTATTTAATGGAGTGAAAAAACTGCCAAGCCAACAATTTCAGGAATGATCATTTGAAACAGGAATTCAGTATATATTAAAAATAGAAAACAAGACCTGAGAGTTCAACAGTAAACAAAAAATATATATTCTTACTTCTGATAACAAAAGGAATGCACGGATAAAATGTAACTTATAGCTCCAACTTCATACAGAGTCCTCAGTGTGAGAAACCGAACGCCAAATGTATTAATAAATTAATCAAGGAACAGGAGATAACTATCAACCCCCAAGGATAAGCAGCGGTTACATAAATATGCAGAAGATCCAAACAGTAATTGCGGCATAAATATGATGCAAAATGAAAGATGCAACATAATTCAGTAGAGAAATTATGGAATATAAAAGACAGGTGGAAGGTAAAACAAGGATTCAGACAATACAACATGTACATTATCACTTAAAAAGGAATCTGAAGCAGTAGCAACAATATTTCTAACAGATGTGAATTTTCTGATGCTTCATTCAACACAAATAATTCAGGGAAAGCATACAAAGAATTTAGAGAGGTACTAGAAATGACACAAATAAAATCCCAATCCTCTATAATTGCAGAGTACTTGTGAAACGATACTCCGAATTTAAAAAAGCTAATGCTGAAATAAACAGATAGACAAGAAACAAAACTGATTCTACAAATATTGAACCAAACAAAGAAATTGGCAATTTGACCAAGATAAATTCAGAGGCAACAATGAAAATGACAGGATTATAATACATTTTTCACCTGAAGTGTGTCTTCAGTGTAGCTTTCCTTGACTATATTTAAGTTTGATACTTCAACAACAACAGAACTCCCACCTGAATATTGAGCTAATTTCCCATCTAAACTGACTTTTGCTACAGATTCAATAACATTCTCAAGTGAACCTGATCCAGATGTACTCGGAACAAGGGGACAACTGGGAGAGGTGGCCCCACCAAAAGCTTCAACATTGCTGTTTTCAAACAGTGGAACAATGACCCAAGCAAATGACTCTTTGTAAGGCATGATTCGGGACCACACTTGCAGTCTCTGTTTTTCTCGCTCAGTCAAATGAACCTGCAATTAAACACTGTTTTCAGAAACTGAATAAATTTGATCTAGATGGCTGCTAGTTATATCATGTATCACCACCTTTTGGAAACATTATCAGAAATAACAAAAACAACAACAACAACAACAACCTAAAACCGCCTTAACTTACAGGTTCTTTGCGAGAATAAACTGATGGAGTTACCCCACCTTCTTCTGTAGCAGGCTTTTCCAGCTGAATAAGTAGACAAACTGAAGCCGATGGAGTATCTAATGTGAAAATTCCTTGTTGATCAGAAGAGACACTAGCCTGTTCAACAATAAGGAAATTACTCCTGTTTTCTTTATAAAAAGTGAATGACTTCAAAGATGAAAATGGCCATACAAAAGGAAAGAAATATCTTGTGAATAACAATAAAAAAGAGCACAATCAATTGTACTTGTAAATCCATAAATGTATATCATCTTCATAGCTTACTTCCTGCATTTCAGAAGGTAGCACATGAAAATAGAAGTCTTCTGACATTTTCTCTCTTCTCTCCTTATTATACAAGCAAATAGTACCATAAAAAGGCTCTGCAAGAAAGATTGGTTGCCTCCATGTTAACGTATGGTCAACAGATAAAGAAATGGACCAAGTGACTCAACACATGTTTCCCAGCAGGATCTGACACAGATATATCAGATAATTACTAATTAAGGAACAATGCTCACCAAACAATCCAGCTTGAAAAGACAATGATAGAACCTTAACAGAGATCTTCAACCCACTACAGGCCGATGATTCAGAAATGCAACAAAAGTAAACATTAGAATAGTAATCAACTTAAGAGAAACTTTTTAATGATTAAGCAAATAAAATCATAGTGGCGGACAATTGGAAGTATGAAAAAGAAGATGATCAACACATGACATGTCAGCCAGCTATACCTCCAATTCGGTGTTGGATGAGTTACCGGTGTTCTTTGTCCAAAGATTGATGTCCTCTCATTCTCCCAATCAAAAGCTGGCTCATACGCAGGCAGCGGAGATTCCCCAAAATGCTTTAAATATGTAAAAGAATAAAGATAAGAAATATAACTAAGACTGCTGCAATTTTGCATAATTGGCACCGTAAAAAAACAGATGAACACTGTGTCTCACAGATATCCAGAAAAGTAATATATTAAGATAAATAATAGACACAAACCCATTTCTAGTGCAAGAGCCAAGAACTTGATATTTCTTCATAAACCCATTTCTAGTGCAAGAGCCATTTCTAGACACAAACCCATTTCTAGTGCACTGCTACTCTCAAAGTTTGAGAAAAATATATCATAACATGCAGAATATATGGTAGAAAAGGTGCAAAATTTATTATACAACATAATAAAAAAAAAATGTTTCAAGTTATGATAAATCTGGAAAAAAGTAACACGCTTCTAGATGAAGATGACTTAAGCAGAATTGTCTTCCCTCATATTAACGGATGAGAATGCACTAAGCAAACACGGTTGGCGAATCTAAAGAAGAAATCAGTACCCATATCTTTGAATTAAATAGCCTACCGGGCATTATTCAATTCAGTACCAAATATTACATGAACCCATGACCATAGTATCCCTCATTTCACATGCATAACAAAATGACTGCAGAAAAGATGACTGCCAAAAAGATTCAATGACATGAGAAGCCAAGATTACATGACATGGGGATTGGAATAGAATTTGCAACCCTGTGGTTGTATCTTTAATAAAAAAAAAAAAAAAAAAAGATCAACATGCCTTACCACCAAATGTTCCAGATATTTTAGAGATGGAAACACACAGATCAAAGTATGGCGACAAGCATTAGAGATGAGAAGCGGCTGGTAATATTATGCAGAAAACCAAAGAAGGGTATTATATAGGGGGGGCTATATACCCACCCCATCAAATTAGAACCCAACCCCTTAAAAAAAATTAAAAAAACAGATTTGATACTTATAAAACAATGGGCATAACCCACCCCAAAAACAAAACCAAGCTGGAGATCGGAAGCGATGATGGGTTGATGGAGGAGGAGGAGAGCAAGGAGCAGCTGCCGTAGAGGGTCCCAATATTCGATTCGGAGGCAACCTTGCTGCGGTTGAAGAGGCAGAGGCCACGAAGCGGCTTCCGCATGTTTTCAGCACGCCCACAATGAGTGCGGGGGCGACAGTGGATATGTTGCATGGGTTGTTAGGCATCGACCTCGTGGAGTTAGCGACGGCCCGTGCTACCCATCCGACATTGACCCCGCGGAGTTCACGACGAACGTGAGAGCCTGCTCGGGAGGGGGCATGATGCTGACGGCTACACATTTATGATCTATAGTTTTTAATGGTTCTAACAATATGGATTAACCAAGCAGCGCTGAGAATTTTGATGATCTCCACAGTTAGCGCAGGTGCTCTATATGGTTCTAACAAATGATCAAACATCTAATGAGCTAAGATGGAGAGAATTAATGGACAACATTGAAAACGAGAGAGAGAGTCAGAGATTGAGCGAAAGTTCATCAAAGAGAGAGTCAGAGAGAGGGATAAGTCATAAAAATTATTGATAGGAGATAGCTCAAGCAGAGACGACAAGAGTAGAATGAAGAAGATCTCCTTGAGGCTCAACCACAAGGGATGGACTGGCGAATGCTGGCATTAGGGGAGGCGAAGGCACCAGGATATGCAGTTCTTGCATCAGGGGAGGAGACGACCACCAGCAGAGGAAGAGAGTTGGACTGGTGGAGGGAGAGAGGGGAAGGAAGAAGGAAAAGAAAATCCATAGGGGTGGGGTCCCAGAGTGTAGTGTGTTTTATATATATATAGGGGTGGGTTTGATGTTCATCAATTTTGGATGGGGTGGATCTTCTAACGGGGTGGGATAACCGTCCCCTATTATATATCTCATCATTTTCCTATTTCCTATTATAAAGAACATAATTTCGTTAGTAAGAACATACCATATTTAATGAATAGAAAAATGGAAGATCATTATATAACATCCAAAGATATTCACATTACATTTTTTTGAAAAAGATAGGAGTGTCTTAATAATAGAAACCCCGAATATTCACATTACATATTATACTATGAATTTCCAAGTTACAGTCTAAAATTTTCTATGTTGAAAGTGACAAAATATAACTAAGTTAAACAGCAATTATATTATATTATTTGCAGGTGCTTATAACTAAGAGCAGAATATGCCCAAGAACTCAGGATCCATATAACAGAGCACCAATTATGTTCATAATAGCTGGATACAACCAAGGGTTCAACCAAAATCAGACTTGAATTTCTCAAATAAAAAACATAAGAAGAACTAACTTCTGACGTATGCCTTCCTGAAGTACTGGGAAGTTCGTCATCAACAGCATCTTCATTGTTGGAACTTCTTGCATTGGCAAGACGCATTTCTGCATTGATAAACAAAACCATAAGTTAATGGATTGAGATATCCACTTTTACTATTACAGATAAGAATGAAATCCAAGTGGCACGATCTAAAAATACATCCAGTCATCCACCTTCTCTGCATTGAATCACAAATTTGTGAAGATTGGGATAAAGTTGAGCAGAATCAAATGAGAAGAGGATAGGAGTGGGAATCAAGAAATTAAAAGGTTAACATTTCACCTGTTTCCATGTCCGTATCAGGTCCTTCAAAAATCTGGCCCTGGAAAGACATTGAAGGAATGCTTTCATAGTGACCATATTTGCTTTCATCCTTCACCCAATCAGCTCTATAGCATTGAACCAACTCATTTAGATGCGGCCACTGTTCTAGATTCTCATTCAGCTGAGAGAGAAAATTCCAACCAATATTCAGGACAGCATCATTGTTAATCTACCTCATACCCATGTTACATGAATTTTGAAGGCCAGAAATATTCAGGAAAACAGCCAGCATCATTATCGAGGGAAAACAACAGTATATGATAATGTAGATGGTTTTATTAACAGTGGCATCATATTTAGTCATATATATGTGCCCTCATTCACCGTATTGCAAAGTGAAGAAATATCATCTATATAAATGTTACGCAAAACAATTATTAGAAAAGAACAAACCAATGGATCTAGTTCCAGATTAGCAGCTAAGGATTGATGAGGTATTCTTTTGAAACGACGCCCACCAGCTGAAAATTCTTCCATTCTCTGCAGTAAAGGTTGGGGATGATGTTATATATGTAAACCATAAAGAAAGAAAGCACAAAACCACTTCAATATGAAAAAAATAAAAAAAATGCATAAAGGAATAAACATAAAGAATGGACTAATATATTTGATACAGAATTTCAAAATATATGTGCAAAATAGAATTTCAGATACATGAATTATTAGTGTTGTCATGTAAAACAGAATCTAAATCATTTAGACAATAGGGATGGAGTCCCTATTTCTTCGAAATCCTAGTGAAAGATGAAGTGGAAGCAATCATACATCAATAAGGCAGAGACAACGCAAGCATTGATGATTTAAGAATAATATTACAATGACAATGATGCAGCTTTGTCTCCCATGGAAGATGTCCATTTCACTCAAACTCCATCTCGTAAGGGCATACTTTTCTGGTTGATGAATGATGATGTACATGCACAAATTAGCTTTCCATATGATAAGTCACTAATTTGCGCAAAAACAAAATCCAAAACACAATTTGGCACATCCAAGTTTATTGTCTTGATACAAGATGTACAGAAGAATAATCTTCAATGTCAATCTCATTGACACCAAAACTGAGTCTTACCTCATCGGGTGGGGGTTTTTTAATCTTGATTTCTTTTGTATGCTTTGGGCACTTGCCCCTCTTTCTAATGAAATTGAGGTAGGTTGCTACCATTTCCTCCCCCCCCCCCCCCCCCCCCACTGAAACAAAAAGTAAATAAATATATAATCCAACGTCCAATGTACAGTCCTACGATGCTCTTAACAAAATACCTAATGTCCAATTGAATGGATTATATCCGTAGCCATGTTGCCTAAACCATATACACATAAAACTTTCAGAAAAAGTTCAAAGTACTTTGTGCCTAATCCATATAACTATATATATATATAAGAAGAGGAATTAGCACAAGGGGAGTCTGGTTCCGTGCCGGAGAGAGAATGGTCTATGTTCATTCCAATGTATGAGGCATATGATTTAACATACACTTTCCAAAGCAATTACACTAGCTACACATTTCCCATGGCAGATCGACCAAAAAAGTATCTTGACCACAGAATCTCTCAGGACTTCTCAGAGCCAAACACACATTCAAAGGAAGAGTGAGCGAAAAAAAAGAGCGATACAATCCAAGAACCAAAAATGTCAATGGAATCGTGTTCGTGTACCTTGACCTGTCGAACCCCCGACTGATAAAATAGGGAGAAGAAGCTAGGGCGCCCAGATATACCAGATCCACCAAAACCTAGCTGTCACCGCCGCTTCCCTCTCTCTCTCTCTCTCTCTCTCACACACACACACACACACACACACATCAACATAGACCCGACAGAGGGGGCTGGTTAAGTCGAATCACGAAACAGAAAACGTCATTGTTATTGAAAGAACAGTACATTGGAAGCTCACTGTCCGTCATCTTCTTTTTCTTTTCTTTTCTTTTTTTTTTTTAATCATTTAAACTTCAGCCGCAAGGGAGGGTTTAGTTTAGAGGGTTTTTTATAAATAATAATAATGATAATGATAATAATAAGTCCAGCTGTCCCACCTATTTGTATTGATCGCCCGTGCTCAATCGAGACAACATCAAGCAAAAGCAACCATAATGATATGTACCCCACCCAAACCACGGAGTTAGATTGATCGACTGTTGGAGGAACTTCACTATGAAGAGATCGGCACAGAGATTTGTTTAAAAAAATGATTATATCCAACCGTTGGATCTCCCATACAGATCCATTTCACCCGTCCGTGGTCATACGGTGCAATATAAATAATAGCGTCCAGTGTTGGAGCCATCGTAGGACCCCTCGATTTTTTTTTTATTTTTTTTAAGTCCTTTTAATTTTTTGTGATAAATTAATCTTAATTAGGGTTCATAAATCATAGGCTACACCTATACATGAGGTTCGCAACAGCCCACAACTTAAAAAAAAATAAAAGGGTTAAATATATATAACCCTCTGAAAGTTAGCGTATATTCAAAAAAGCCGTCATTTATGTGAATATCCATATAACCCCCTCAAAGTATTTCTATTAATAAAAAAAAACCCCTACCGTTATCTTGTCAAGTAACTACGGTGGTTAAGTTAACCTAACGTAATAAAATGACCAATCACCCCTCCCCCACCCCTTCCTCCACAAACCATGCCTTTGCCGCCTCATCTCCTCCTCCTTGCACCACATCCTCGAAAATGTCCTCAACATCGTCGGATCTTACCTCCTCCTCTCCCATCATCGTCACCAACGACGTTGTCCGCCTCTGATCTATCCCCTCAGCCCCTCTTGCACGGCCACGCCATTGTCCGACCATGACAACAGTTAGTTTATATAAATCAGGGGAAGAAGAAGAAGATCAAATGAGATTTATATAACCAACCATGGCAACAGTCACAAAAATGACCGCCAGGAAGAAGAAGAAGAAGAAGAATATGTCATTTTGTATTTTTTATATAAAGTAGGGGGTTATATGAATATGTGAAATCAGAAAGTGGGTCATTTTGGATTTATGGCAAAAATCAGGGGGTTATATGAATATTTTAATTAGCTTCACATAACAAGGGTATTTTCGTCATAGATTTGAGCCCTTTTGGATTTATGAAACAAATCAAGGGGTTATATGAATATGTAAATTAACAGTTGACAGAATATTATCGGAATATTCTTTTTTTTCTAACAGAAAGTTAACCAGGGGGGCTAAATGCTTAACCACGTCAACTATGAGGGGGTTATATGGATATTCGCATAAATAAGGGGTTTTTTTTTTATATACGCTAACTTTCAGAGGGTTATATGCATTTAACCTAAAATAAAAATAAAACAACCGCTCATGATCCATTTGGATCATTCACGTGTATAGTGTGTTATCACCTCTTCTTTTAATTAATCATTCCCCTTTACGTAAAAACAATAGTCCATTTTGACTCTCCTTTTTTATTGACTTCAAGCCTCCTTCAGTATTCATTTCTCATATACAGACATGGAGGCACGGACTCCACCATTTGGCATCCACACCCAGGGGCCTATCTTAAAAAAATAAAATTTTCAATATTTTTTTCTTTTATTTGTATCTCAACCGTTTCTAATATCAATCTTATCTCTAAAAAAATTTTTAATTTTTACATTTTGTTTCATTAACCAGTGGCGGAGCCACGTAGGGGCCAGGGGGGGCACATGACCGCCATGAATTTTTTTTATTTACTTTTAAACCCTTTTATTTTTTAGGTGATAAAATGATTTTAATTAGGACTATAGATCATGGGCCCCACCAACATATGTAATTCCCTGAACAAAAACAACCCAACACATCTATTTGGAACATCCACGTGTATGGTGTACTCTCGTTGAGGTCAAATTTAAAGGTATGTATTGCTTTTTAAATTTAGATTTTGACATCTTTTTTTTTTGTAAATCATCGATATGAAATTCGACAAATTGTTTTAAAATTTGATAATTATCTTTTAAACTTATTTAGATATATGTTTTATATGAGTATTTTTATTTATTTTATATATATTCATTTTTTAAGCTATGCTATTGAAATTGAAAAAAAAAACATAATGATACAACTTTAAAAAATATTTACATAAGTCCCGTTAGGCCCCCCTTGAAAAAAATTCTGGCTCCACCACTGCCATTAACTATCCCACGATCAGAAATCTACAACCAATAATGCTCTCCTCTCCTCCATCAACACTTTGAATGTATAGAATTTTTCCTTTTTACCTTATTATCATTGTTGTTAATTTAATTAAAGTTTAAAACATTTGTGTAAATATATAAAATAATTAAATCAGTCAACATTTTTAGAATATGAAACGTTGTCGAGCTTAATTTTAAAAATATGTATTACTTATTAGATTTATATTTTGACATCTTTTTTTTGTGAATTATCAATCTGAAAATGACATATCGTTTTAAAATATGATAATTATCTTTTAAAATTATTCAGTGATATGATTTATGTGAATGTCTTTATTTCATTTTATACATGTTCATTTTTTAATCCATACTATTGAAAAAAAACCCATAATGATATATCTTTACAAAATATTTACATAAGTCACATTAAGTTCTCCCTTTATAAAATTCCTGGCTCCACCACTGATAACGTCTATTCAAACATTGTAATATACAATCCTAAAGGCTAGTTTGACAAAGGGTTAAGGTTTTAATGATAAGCTGTTCTAATTTTAGAGAATAAAAGTCCATCAATTTTATTTATTTTTTGATGGGTAAAAGTCAATCAATAAAAAGTCTATCAATTTTGTTTATATTCACATTTGTTAAATTTGGAACAAAATGTTATCTCAGCATTTAGGTGGAACAAACTATTTTCATTTTCATTTTAAAATTAGGATAACCGTCAATAATTTATCCCGATTATTATTTATATCAAACGGAGATGAATTGTCATCTCACTCTTACTAACTTATAACCACAATTAACCATAATCTCACCATTTATTTAATTGCCAAATCAGTCGTAAGGGTCATCATTATACTCCGAAAACTTGGCCCGCCTAGTCCAGCACGTTTTTAAGTTGGACAAGTGGCCAAGTGGCACATTCAATTCATTTCAACATTATGTTTTTTAATTTTTATGTCATTTTAACATTAATATATAAATACATAATATAAAATTGAAAAATAAATTTGTTTAAAATTTAGGCTCATGGGCCTGAAACCCCCGCCCTGCCCAACCTTCACCCGCTGGCAAGACGGGCCTGTGGGCTTAGGTCCAAGTAGAGGTGTCAAACGGGCCGGCCCGGCACGGCACGGGGCCCGTGCCGTGGGCCGGCCCGTTTGGGTCGCGACGCGGGTTGGGTCTGACCCTCGGTCCGCGTGCCGTTTCTGGCACGGCCCGCTAGGCCCGCGGCACGGTTTGTGCAGCGGGCCCCACCTCTACCAACGGTTAGTCCAACTTATGTATATTTGTATTCTTAATATTTTTCAGTTTTCAATTTTTATGAATGACTTATGTATATTTTTTTTATTTTTTAATTTAAAGGAACTAGTAAATTAAACATGGAATTAAATATTAAACTTTAAAAATTAAAAAAAATGGACATTTTAATGGGCCGGCCCGTTTGGCCCGCCGGGCTAGCACGGCACGGCACGGTGGCCCGCCGGGCTGGCACGGAGGGCCGTGCTGGGCCGACCCCCTGCGGCCCGTGCCGTGCCGGCACAGCACGGTCACATGAAACGGGCCAGGCCGGACTGAGCAGGCCCGTTAGCCCGGTTGTTTAGTGGGCCGGGCCAGCACGGCCCGTTTTACACCTCTAGGTCCAAGGCCGGGCTTCTACCCTGTTTCAACTGGCCCATTGCCTATGCCTATCCAGCCCCATGGTAAAGATGGATTTTGATTGGGTAAAAAAAAGGAAAAAAATGTTAGATTCATTTATATTCACCAATTAAGATTCAGACCTCACATGTTTTTATAATTTAAAAAATAATAAACATCATATAATGGGATATATGCTTTAATAAAAAGTGTATATCGTTCCATTTTGAATTGAATGAATCCATTTTTAGTAAATGTAAGAAAATTTTTAATGTGGTATATATAGCATCTAACAAGGTATATGTTTCACTGAATTTCTAATATGGTATATAGGACTGTATTTTGAACTGAAAAAAAAAATTGAGTATAACAACACTAAAAAAAAGAAGTCTTTTAATCTTTTTCAAATTGTAGTTTTATTTCTTGTTATAAATGCATAAAAAGGTACATGATTATCATACAATCTTTTATAAAAATGATTCTAATATTAGAAAAAATAAAGAAACAAAAAATAATGTCAGTTATACCTAGGCCTATCAACGGGGGCGGGTTCAAACCCGGACCCGACCCGACCCGAATCCGATTACACGTGTAATATACCCGACTCGATTTGGACCCGACCCAGCGGACCCGAACAAGCAAACGGGTCGGGTCCGGGTTCACCCCGCCCCGACCCGTTGGACCCGAGACCCGATTGTTTTATTAAAATATGCTCATATATTATAAGACCATTAGTATTAGTTGATACATAATTTTATTTCTTACTTAACTTATTTTTGTATCCACAAGTTCATAAATCATAATCATAACAAGCCTATAAATCATAAGTCATAATCATAACATTTTTTTCGTTGTGTTGATGTTGCAACTTGCAAGAACTTGATTGTTTAATATGTAATAAACTTAGTAATGTATTGTTGTCGGTTTGTTTTAGACAATTAACTTATTAGTTTTTGAATTTGTATAATTAATTAGTTTGTTGCATGATTTATGTTTATTATTTAGGTTAATATGTTAGTGTTTATTGTTTTGAATGTTGTTTAGGTTAATATTGTTTTGAATGTTTGTATAATTAGTTATGTTTATTATTTAGGTTAATATATTTTTTATGTTAGTGATTATTGTTTTGAATGTTGTTTAATAATTAATTTACTACTTTTGCATTGTATAAAATTATATTCAAACATAGTCTCATTAATAATAATGTTTTATTACAAAAAAAATTTAAATAGAATGATAAGACAAATAAATACATGAGCTCTTCTTATTTATTTATTTTTTTTATCAATCATCCGGGTTGGGTCGGGGTCCGACCCGACCCGGGTCCGAGTCCACATTTCCCCGGACCCGTCTTCCCCGGACCCGGGTCAGGTCCTGGGTTGGATCCGGACCTGCCGGATCTTGTCGCTGGTCAAGTCCGGGTCCACCCTGACCCGACCCGTTCACAGGCCTAGTTATAGCAACTCTCAACAAATTTAAAATAAAACGAGTTCGCTTAACTCCCCTCTTTCTGGTTGGTTCACTATTCTCAGTCCAACACAACAGGTGTAAATTGATCATGTATTTACACAACCAACAAATCAAGTTATAAATGTTTTATCTTATATTAATTATCATTATTATTATCATCATCAATGCCGGCGAAATGGTAAAGGGGGAAAATGAGAGAGAGAGAGAGAGAGAAGGTGAGAGTCAAATGAGAAGTGATTATACCTGAAAACATTTTTTTTTTTTAAATCTCGTTCTATGAAAGCAAAGTCCGATTTAAAGTGTTGAAATAGTTAAATAATGAATGATGGCAACCCCTGCTGATGTGATTTATTAATAAAAGGTTATCAAATGTTTGAATGGCATCACAAAAATTTTACACCTTTTACCGATTCATCATATTTTCACTTAAGGATCCTGAGTTCTAATGAGTCGAACAATTGAACCGCACTTTCAAACATCACTTCTTCATGGATTCTTTTTCACATACACCTAAAATTATTTACATATTAACATTGACAATTAAATTTTGATTTTTTCAATTAGGATCCTCTATGTGATAAAATAAATAGGGTCGTTATGTTGACCAATGATGACATACCATTTAAGTAACAAATAACACATTCAAAAATATTATCTTCATTCTAAAAGAAACTTATAATTTATAAGAAAATTTATTTGATTTTATAAGAAAACTTATACATACACAATTTTAAAAGTCTTGTTTTGTTTATGTGACGGTTTTTTATTTGATATATATGACAATGTATCTTTGTGCTCCGATCATAAATGATTTAATCAAATTTTATTGTACAATTTTTTTAAAAAAACATCAGACCTATTGTGTGTATACAATAACACCCATGATTTTTTAAATAAAAAAATATATAGTTAGGTGAGTTGTATGATTCTAACCAAGGGATAATGCTTATGCATGTCTAGTGGGACACATTATTAACAATAATTTGCTTGTTACAAAGCCAGATAATTAATTAACCATGGACCTTCACATCAGATCATGTATTTTAAAAATCTCACTTTAGTTAGCTTAATGTGTTCATTTGAGACTAGACATACCTATTATATATATAAACACACTAAATAATGGATTTTTTTATATTTTGTTTCCAAATTCTAGATAGTATATATAGTAGTACTCGATGTGTATGTGGTTGCTGATCACACTACCCTTTGGTTCAAGAAATCGGCTCTATGACCCCGTTTAAACCTCCAAATTAAAAGAGTGACATATATGCACCCATGTGTCTTGCAAGTTATCATCGCCGCATCAAATGCCAACCCTCATGAGATATATAGATTATTGGCATGCCTCATTGTCTCTTAGCTTATTTGCACTAATTATAAATTCAATCACCGCCTTAATAATAAGTGGATCATCTTTAGAAGTTAAAAAAAAACTTTTAAAAAGGTACTCTTTCCAAAAGAGAATTCTCGTTGTATTGAAGTCTAGACTCAAAAAACAGCATCTATCCCACTAATAAGACAAGTCGAGATCATTGGCTTCCAACTTTTCCACCATCTGATTTTCACTCTTTCAACAAAACTTGAGGAGTAGTGGTCCGTCCAAATAGCATCTAAGAATATTTTTTGATACGAGTCGAAGGGTTTGTACGTATTTGATGAAGGGGTATGTGTGTTCAACTTTACAGAAGATATATAGTACGTGTAATCATATTGTTTGATAGGTGTGTGATTCTGTACCCTCTTTGCATGTGTATTATATTGTCAACATCATCTTTGTGTCATTATCATACAGGTTTCAAATTATTTTATATTACGCAATTGAATTTTGAATTTAAAAAAGAGGAGATCCACTAAAATGAAAGAAATGAAAAATTGGGTGTGCACGATCAAGCATGGATACTACACAACGACATGGACACGGCGATACGGTAATTTTTGAAAAAATAGGACAAGGATACTGCTAGGATACAATAATAAATAAATTAATATAATAAATAAATATATATCACTATTTTATATAAACAAACACATTTCATTTAATTCAATATTTATAACCAATTGTATAAACTAATAAATCACTGTTTTTATAAATTACTGTTTTAAACCTATAAACCACTGTTTTTATAAATCATTGTTTTAAACTAATAAATCACTATTTTTTTAACCTTAAGAAAGGAATTTTGTTTAAATGAGTTATTCTAGGCTGTTTTAAATGGGTTGAATACTTGTAGGTTATGTTTAGGGGTGGTAAACGAGCCGAACGAGCCGAGCTTGAACAACGTTTATAAACGAGTCGAGCCGAGCCGAGCTCACGAGCCTCAACGAGTCTAACGTTCTTCTTCATTTCAGAGTTTTTAAGGATCGAAAATAAAATTTTAACATAAATGAGTCAAGTTCATGAGCCTAAATGAGCATAGTTTTGTATTAATTTAATGTTCTGATCTTATAAAAGAGTTTAGTCAAGTTTCAACTAAGTTTTTTATAACACAACGAGTCGAATTTTAACACAAAATGAAGTTTGATCCAGGTCCCGAGCCTAACCGAGCTTTAAAAATTGTTCAAGCTCGCTCATTTGTTTAATCGAACGAGCCTGAACGAGCTTAAACCGAGCCGAGCCCGAGCGGCTTGGTTCGTTTACCAGCCCTAGTTATGTTTGAGCTTTCATTTCTTTTTTCTTTTTTATTTTTGGACTGAAACTGACTGGGCCATGTCGTGGGCCGTGTCCTAGGCGTGTCCAGATAAAATGAAGACAGACTAGGGTACAGGACACCCCCCCCCCCCCCCAACACATACACACTAGGGGCGGGGCTACATTGGGGCGAGTAAAGGGTAGTTGCCCCCACTCAGTTTTTTTGTTTTTTTTGTTTTTAATATATTATAACTCAAAAGTTTGAGCGATGTCATAGAAGACCACGGCTTCAAAGTTATCTCCACCGTCCATCTAATGGAGTTCGTATTCGAATGGATGGTAGAGATTGATGTTATTTGTTGATCTTTGCTATTAATGTCAATTTTAGTGTTTTTTTTTTTTTTTTGTAATGGATGTGGCATAAGATAGAAAAATAATTTAAACTAAAAAACACATTTTTGTTGGTGGGGAATAAATGAGTATAACATTATCTAAACACGTGAGAAATAAATTGATATTGAAATAAGAAAAATGATTGACAAACTCTATCTTTATAGGCCCCAAAGTATGCCCCATATGTATAATACCTGTTTTACCCTTTTTATAGTTTTTTTCTTTATTCGGTAACTATTCCCATAGTTAAAGAGAGAATAATAATTACTCCCTTCAACCTATATAAAATTAATGACGTTAACAATAAATCATTTTCATTTATAAGTCACGTTTCTTGTTTTTGTTTTTGAATTCATTCTAATTGAATTATTTATACATTTATAATCAATGGTTCATTTCCTTTTTAAAACACCATTATTGTTTTTAAAAACACCTAGCACCAGATCGGAAATGATTTATGTAATTTGGATTCATTCTAATTGAATTATTTATACATTTATAATCAATAGTTCATTTCCTTTTTAAAACACCATTACTGTTTTTTAAAAACACCTAGTACCAGATCGGAAATGATTTATGCTTATCCAGTTGTGTGTAATTACTTGATTTTACAAATTTACATTTGTTGAATCTGGTCTTTGATAGTAAATTATTTTTATTGGCATGTTCTTTCATTTTAGATGATCTAACACAAATCTTCTAAATTCATTTAAAATTTTCTTTTTTGTTTGATTTAAAATTAATTTTTAAATGTATAGTAACACTCATACATTTTTTTTTAATTTTATTTGAAAGTGAGTTACATTTCAAAAGACGTCAGCTACATTTGTAAAAAGTCAGCTACATTTGTATAGTCGATTACATTTTCCTTGGAAGACAATCTAGAGAAGGATTTCATTGTTGAAGTTGAGCAGCAATGTGCAAAAGTAATCGTGCCAAGTGTTGGAATGACATTTGATTCATAAGAAGTTAGTTACAGTTTGAAATAGATAATTCCAAATAATTTACATGTGATTTACATTTTTAACAGAAATTAGTTACATTGAATTAAAATAGTTACATTGTGTACAACAATAACATAAAAAACAATAATAATAAAAGAAAGATAAATCATGATAAATACACATACAAACCAATAAATGTTAAGATCGTTGAATTAAAATTAGTTACAATTTAAAGATAGTTACATTCATCATAACATTAACATTAACCAAACTGAATATACATATTCCTTAAAGTTGTTTACATTCCTCTAATAGTTAATTATATTTTCTGAACCACGATTAATATTGTGTGGTTCTTGTCTTTTGGTTTCTCTATCTTTTTTTGACCTACAACAATTGATATCACATGTCATACACATGTAATCATACATACTCTTAAAGTATGACTCCACATATATAATAGAATACAAACATACAACAGTTATGCATACACGAAGTTAATTACATTTCAAAGATAGTTACATTCTGCAACTTTAAACAAACTGAAAATAAGAATGTTTATTTTTTTCTTAAAAAAAAACAAAAGAAAGATTTCACATATTTTTTTAAAAAGTGTATTGTAATATCACATTATATAAACTACAACTACTAAAGGATCGTTTGAACTATCGTTGAAAAGGGTAGAATGGTTTGTTTCCTCACTTTGTACCACTAAAATAATGAGGTTGTTTTACAGAGCAGTCATCTTTGAATTGAACACATATAAAAGGAAGATTAGACATCCCTAGGGGAAAAAAAGGGCAGACCAGAAGAGGTCCCCTCACTCTTTGAAACTTCTCGATTGATGGGTTTGGATAAAATTTCATGATCAATCTATCATGTAGTATCGATAAATGTGCATGCCCCAAATTTTGAAAAGGGAAGGGAAGACAAAATTGAAAAAAAACGCAACAAAAGGAGGGAAATGGAGTGAGAGGATGTGTGTTTTAATTAGGGGTAGATTTGTATTTTGCTTTTTTGCTTTTTTGTAAAAGTCAACCAAGTAGCCAATAACATTTTGATACCTCATGAGGCCTATGGAAGGGGCTTATAAACTGGGGCCTGTGTAGCAGAGCTCTTGAAATAAATAACAATAATGATTTTTAAGCCCCAAATTTTAAGCCTCATCAAAAGCCCCATGAGTTGGCATATGTATAATACCCATTATACCCTTGTATTGTATTTTTGCTATTATTGTTCCCCATATTTTGAAGAGTTGGTTATTAGAATGATTGTATCAATCCCATTTGTTCTTTAAATTTTTTCTTGTGTGATCCCTTCCAATTGAAAATCAATTGACGATGAGTTTGGAAAAATCAATTAACGACCAATTTTTTCTTGTGTTATGGATTTTGGAAGTTCTGTAGATGAAGATCAATTGACAATGAGTTTGGAAAAACAAATTTTATGATCTTGGTAGGTAAAAAAATTGGATTTTGTTTTTGGAGTTCTAATGAAAAGCTTTGTTTGACATTTTTTTTTTGTCAAAATAAGATGTATTAGGTTTCGGTTCTTCTAATTCAGTTTTGACTCTTTGAATTTTCTGATTTTGATTATATTTTTTAGCTTTGTTTGACATGTATTGAATCTGAATTTCATTTTAAATTCAAATACATAGCGTGTATTTTGATTTACATGCATTGTTGTGTACTAAATATGATCTATACAATCGTTTATGATTGTGTGTTTTGTGTATAATTATGCATAATGTGTCATTCGTCATATTTTTTAGCTTTGTATCAGCATTATTCGACTAATTCAGATTCAAGATTTTTAAATACAGTACACATTTACTTGTATGGAATGTGTATTTGTTAATTCAAATTCCAAATACACCTGTATCTGAATTTGAATTCCAGCCCATTTTTTTAATGTATTTGTTAATTCACATTCCAGATACACATGTATCTGAATTTGAATTTCAGCCCATTTTTTCAAGGTTGTTTTTTTTATTTTTATGGTTGATATTCTTTTTTTTCACCAGTGATGGTGTTTCAGATACAATCGACCTGTTTATTTTGCAAAAAAAAAACGATGGGAACAAATCTGTCATTTTTTTCATTCGTATGGTTTCGCCCAAATTAGAACCCTAAAATTCAAATTTTTTTTTAAAACATGTTAGGTCTTAATGGTGCCACCCTTTGTGGGATTCAGTTACGATAGTTAGTTAGAACCAATTTTTAAAATTATAAGAAAGGTGGTCTTGTCATTGTCATTTTTTGTGGTTATAAAAAGTTAAATAGGGAACCAATAGGAGAGTGCCACCTATTGAGGCTCACAAATGAAGCTTAATTTCTAGAGCCCATGTAGCAGCACTATAAAAATAAACATGTGAGGCTCATATGTTCTTTTTTTAAATGAAATACTGATATTTTTTTTTATTTCATCTAATCTTTAGAATTACCCTCATAAGACTGAAGTCCACACCCTCTTTAATCTTTAAAATTACCCAAATATCCTTATTTTACATTTGAAAATGAAATCCTCACCATCCCTTCATGTGTGTCCACTCGCTCATCACCATTGATCGGATGCTCTCTCTGTGCATTTAAATGTGTAATCTCACAATCCCTTCAATTTTAAGTAAGTCCACCCTCAACATCGTTGATCTGATGTTTCCCTCTCTATTTTTTCTTAGTATCTTACTGTCTCTTCATGATTTCATCCATTTGGAAATGAAAATCTCTACTAAACCTAAAATTTTAGAACAACACTGGGTATCGATGTATCACATATGGTTGAGTCATTCTCTCAAATGTTAAAATGATCCAAAAAATTAGTAATGATTTCACCATGGGCTTCATTAAATTCCATCTCTATGACCTTAAGTTTTTTTTTTTTTTTCTTGAATCTTGAATGGTGTATTTTGGGTGTATTTTTGTTTGGATATCACATTATTTTGATGATGGATTTTTCTTGTTGGATGGATTGATGAATTCATTATTTTTTTGCTCCTCTTGTTGGGTTCTCATAAAATATATTTTGAATTTTAGTGGGTTTTTTTTTTTTTAAATACTTGTTGTTTGCATAATGTTGAAATGGGGTGATTAATTGAATTTGTTAATTGATTTCATTTGTTGAGTGGTTTAAATTTTTGTTAAATTTTTTGTATTCCTGAGTTAATGTAAGGGGTGTAACTAGTCAATTTTTTATACACACATTATAGTTTCAATTTAATTATTGTAAAGGGTATAGTTAGTCTCTTTTTTTGTATACATCTTACAATCATAGGTTTGGTCTTCTTTTATCCTTCATAAGTCTTTATATTATACAAATTTGATGAAACTATAAATAAGTTTCAATGACTTTCTTTTCGTTTTTGAATTATTATAAAACAGCTTTTTTTTTTTACACCCCTTGTAATTTTAAGTTTTTGAGAAAATAAATAAATAAATATTGTAGTTGAAGGCTGCCCCTATAGAGTGAATTCCTAGCTCCGTCACTGCGCATGCGCGCGCACACTAAATTTTATCCATTATAAGTGAAATTAGTCTCCTTGAGAACGCAACTTAGCCGCCCTCTACTATTGGACTGGTTCACCTGAGATATGTATGATAGGGATGATGATGGAAAGGAGATGATGGAAGGAGATGTTGATGTATTCAGCTTTGGTACCCACATATACACACACACACACACAAGTAGTAATTAATTTAGTGTTTGCGTGTTGGATTATATATACACACACAACATTTTGGCCGTACATATCGCGTTGTCCGGAGGAGGATTGAAGCTCTGATGCATGAGGAAGGTACCTAGGAAACTGCGCGCAGCAAGAATTATAATTCATTGAATTATTCAAACTGACGTGCTCTCTGGCGCTGACCTTAGATTTTAATTTTTTTTAATCAAATGCTGCAATTTTCAAGAGCAAAGAGGAATAAGTCTGTAAGACTTTTTTTTCCTAACTATTATACTTCTACCTAATTCATTAACTACCCCGTACAAATAATGCAACATGGATAAAAGAATCTGTAAATTAGCAGTTATATAGAGAGGTCAGATAGTTGCCAAATCCAAAGCATCCATTCATAATGGCTCTACCACCAGCATTTCTCCTCCTCCTCCTGCTCTTCTTGTGTTGCTCTCACATGTCTGCGTGCAGAGGAGACCCCAGCAGCAGCAGCAGTCACCACCACGTAGTTGACATCCAATCTCTGCTTCCCTCCATCACTTGTACCCAAGGTAATCAAAACACAAATGCAATGCATCACACACGCCTCACGCATGATTATAAGCTACTACTCATGCGCGCGCGCGCATATGAAACTACAATACATTCATGTTCTAATTAAGCATTCCTTGATTATGAACTTGTGCGCAGGTGGTACGCATCATGATCAAGAAGTGCATTCCGAAGGTTCTTCCTCGATGCGGATAAGCCATCGTCTCAGTCCTTGTTCCCCAATGGGCAGCCGAATGAACCAGCCGCCCAATCCGACTGATATACTGCACGGCGATCGACTTCGTGTTGAGTTTCTCCAGACAAGGCACAAGTTGTCGTCGTCATCCAATAACAACAAGGCCCCAACCTCCTCCCCTCAGGACATGGAGGAATCCATCAAGCTCGCCACCCTCCCTGCCTTGCATGGCAAAGCGTACGATGAGGCAAGCTACGTCGTGACGGTAGGCTATGGCACGCCCAAGAAGAACCAGACGGTGGTCTTTGACACGGGGAGCGACGTCTCATGGGTCCAGTGCAAACCCTGCGTGAGCACCTGCTTCCTCCAGCGGGAGCCCCTCTTCAACCCGTCCGAGTCATCGTCCTACCGCAACGTCTCCTGCGGTTCACTCGAATGCGCTTACCTCACTAGAAGCAGTTGCTCATCCAACACCTGCCTCTACGGCGTTGTCTATATGGACAAATCCACAACCAAAGGGTTCCTCGCACGAGAGACGCTGACCTTGACCCCGTCCGACGTGGTCAAGGACTTCGTGTTCGGCTGCGGACAGGACAACCGCGGCCTTTTCGGGACCATTGCGGGCATTTTGGGTCTCGGGCGCGGCAAACACTCGCTGGTGTCTCAGACAGTAAAGAAGTTCGGCGGCATCTTCTCTTACTGTCTTCCACCACCATCAGCATCCAGTAGGACAGGACACCTTACACTGGGTGCCGTCACAAAGGCAACGAAAAACATCAGTTACACACCTCTCAATCTAGACCATGAGACGCTCTATTACCTCGATTTAGTAGGAATCAGCGTTGGAGGGCGAGTTCTACCTATTAATGCCTCGGTCTTCTTGAACGCGGGCACCATCATTGACTCCGGAACCGTAATCACGCGCCTTCCATCATCCGCGTACGCCGCACTCCGCTCGGCCTTCAAGAGAGGAATGTCGGCCTACCAATCGACGCCCTCCGACTCGTCTCTGCTGGACACGTGTTATGACTTTAGTAAACTAGATACGATAACGGTGCCGACGATTGTTTTCCATTTTAATGGCGGTGCGGACATGAAAGTGGACTTTTCGGGGACAATGTACGTGACGAGTGGGTCAAGGTTCTGCCTGGCTTTCGCCGGTAACATAGACGACACCGACCTCGGAATCATCGGCAACGTGCAGCAGCAGAATCTGGAGGTGGTGTACGACACGCAGGTCGGTCGGGTCGGGTTCGGCCCTGGCTCTTGCACCGACGATTCAGTATAAAAAAAATCAGAAATATCCGACGATATTCGAAGATCCGGAGTGCGGATATGAATTTCAGTCTATCCGATTAAAAAAATATCCGTATCTGACATATATTATAAAAATATATATATTTGTATTATATATTGCTCATATTGTTATCTTGTATGATTAATCACAATGATAATATATTATAATATATTATAATACTATAAAATTTTTAATATGTAATATTTGAAAAAGATAATAAGCTTTAAAATCTCAATTTTAATTTTAATGTCTCTTTAAAATATCACTTGATTATCTAAATTAATGTTAATATTTAAATATGTCAATTATCCAAAAAATATCTGTATCCAATCCATATCTGAAAGGATTTGAATCTAAAAATTAATATCCAAAAATTAATTAGGATATTGATATTAGCATATCTGATCCATATCCGTCCGATTGACAGGCTTACGAACGATAATCCACCTCCAAAAAATCTGACTCCAAAAAATTCATTGCAGCGGATATTGCAATTGAGGGCCGTCACCATTTACATGCTGATCTTTGTTTGGTTTCTAACCTTGTGATTTAAATCTTGACTCATTTTTTTATATTAAAACTGAACACATTTTAAATGAATAATAAAGATGATATATCAGTGTTGAAAAGATTAATTATTAATTTTTTATTTTTATTTTTAAAAATTTTGGATGTACCTTTTGAATAATGAAGTCCAAAGGGCACCATCAAGCCAGGTGATACCATGAATGTAGTTCAAGATTTTAAAAAAATTCCATAAAAATGTCACATATTTCAATGTTTTTTTTTTTTTTTTTAAATAGTATATCCACATTTTAAATCAATTTGTCAACTGTCATTGCTTGTTGACCAATACGGATGCATGCAATTCAATGTTAATACGAAATATCTCTTTTGACTTTTGTGCACAACTTAACATTATTTTAAAGTATATAATATATATATTAGTTTTAATGCAGGTGCTAAGACATGTGATATCATATTTAAAGTATACAAACAAAATATATGCAATATTACATTTACCTGAACAACCGGTATCATACAAGTCAGTTTAAGAGAGACCTATAGTTCAACTAATATACTATTTTTAGACCTTCTAGTTGATTTTTCATCAGACTCCTGTGTTGTTCCCATTTACCTGCTCCTTTTTGAAGGTAGGTGAAGATTTGGGTTGTCCATAACACAAAAACAAACTTTATAAAAGTGTCATGTTACAAGGAACAAAGACAAAAGGAACATAAGAAGATCAACGACACACAATTTTATATAGTTCAACTGATGTACTATTTTTAGATCTTTCAATTGATTTTTCATCAGAGCCTCTTGTGTTGTTCGCATTTAACTGCTCCTTCAAAATAGCTTTGATATGTAGACAAAAGCATTATATATTTAAAAAAATAGCAACCTTGAAATGCTTAAACAAATTTAATCTCCCAACTAAAAGAATGAAAGAACATCATATTTGATTTTGTTTGGTAAGAAAAACTTTTGAGAGAGATCCATATTATTATAGTTGTCTGTATTTCAATATTACATTTTTATATCTAGAGACGTCAATGAAAAATGTTATGCTTTTTCATTTTTACGGTCATTTTTATAATTCAAAACTTATTTTGAATTTCTTGTAAAATATATACTTGTCTCATGAAATACATACTTTCGAGCATAAAAAATTCAGTTCATTTCTTTTAATACCATATATATATATTTAATTTGTTGAGTTAAAGTTACAAAAATGGAAAGGTGTATCACACCCAAAAAATGGTCACACATGAATTTCATCACGACAAGATACCATGTTTTAATTTGGTCATTAATTATGTCCATCAGGTCAGATCCATAGATCTCTCACAAATGATCCATAAAAACATTTGTCAATATGGGTTACGGAGTAAATAAAACAAAATCAGATCTTTGGCACTAAGATGTATGTGCTAGTAGCAATGGCAAAACAATGTGAATAAATTGTATTTTCATTCTTGTTTTATTGTACATAAAATGAAAAAAAATTGGAGATGCAAAGAACAAAATTTGAGAAGAATAGTGTGATAATCAATTGAATAAAGATTATACATCATAGATAAACTATAATATGATTAGATTAATGAAAGACGTGACAATATTTAAGAGTAAAGTACTGAAAACAAGTTTATCAAGATACCTTTATATATTTAGTCGTTGAGTTTAAAAACACAAAACTGAAGAAGGGGAGACAAAGCGAAATTGTCTTAACCCTGAAATAGAGAAATGAGTAAATGTTAAAGCATGAACCACAAACCACTGCATAGGCCTCAAAAATTGTTAACAATCCGAAATATTGAGTTTACTTGTACATTCATTGTCGACTATTGAAATATGTGATGGTTCTTTCAACTTTGGCAAAAAAACTGAACTTCTTTTGTATGTAGAAAGTACTGAGCGACATCTATACAGACATTTCATACTCCTCAAAATGTTATACCTATACTCCTTCAAAATGTTGTGCGTAACACACAAATATTAGGCTAAACACAAATTCTTATAATTATCCCACTAAGAATATAGACATCAAATAAATATATTAAATTATGCATATTCTAAAATATATAGTAAAAGCATGAAATAAAAGAGTTAAATGTATCCGGAAATGTGGAAGCGAGTGAAGACACTCTGTCCTTGTTGAATAAGACCCCTTCACGCACATGGTTGAATGGCTCCTACCACTGAGAGATACGACTACAACAGGTTTTGTTCTTCCGGGGTGCGAGCTACGGAAGAACCACGTTGAACAGACTACAATCCTTTCAGACGCTCAGATTAGGAATTGGATCAAACAACAAGATGTTAGGAGCTATGACTTGGAGGAAAAATGATTTTCATAAAATCTATAACACAGTGGGATCGGCTATGTTGGCTAAAACACCACTACACATAAGGGCTTATTTCTCTTATTATGTTCCTTTGATGCATGAGAGCTAGCCATGAATATTTATAGTCACAACACACATGAAAACGTATATGCTTTAAATTCTAATGGACAATCAAAATTAATTGTAACCATTTATATGCTAATGAAACCGATTTCAATTGAAACGTTTTTCCCCTTTAATTCCCATCCTCCACTAAATAATGAAGGGAGGAGTTAAAATGGATGCAATGATTTCATTTGTAACTCATGCAATAAAAATGCTAAGAGGGTTTAATATGGACAGATGCAATTTTTGATCACTTAAAATTCCAACAATCCCCCACTGATCGAAAATGCATATGACACAATAAAATGGATAGAGGAAGGAATAAATTGATGTGGGATAGAGCGAATTGATCTGGGCGTCTTATACCATGTAATAGATGAAGGTACCTTCTGGGTTTGAACTTTCACTTAGTGTAAACCATATCCCCCGGAGAAGCCTGAATAGACCAAGTCCTTGAATTCGACCCCTTTAGCCCGGTTTCACTGATCACACACATGGTACATGATATGAGTCTTGTTCTGCGGGATAGCACGTTACGGCCATGTGCTCGTATCCTTTCTTGAGTGCTTTAGAGATTTAGCCCAAATCTCAAAGAACGCGGCCCCACGTCCGTGCACTCATATAGGTGAGTTCTCCAGGGTGTCTGCATGGACCACACCCTGTCCGAAAAGGACTCGAACCCATTAAGAGCATTAGCTCAACCTACTTCCAATACAGTTAGCACTGTTACCATAGGGATGGGTTAGAGGAGTTTTTCCTCTACAGTACTCACAAGTTTACCCGTACAGCTTCGTTAACCCCTTGAAAACCATCTTCATGGGATCTCCAATCACAATGGTAGGGAGCCCACTGCAGGTAATTTTTTTTTTTTTAATGGGCTTAACCCACATCCCCCTCGGTCTTGATATTAAGGACGAGTCATCTCGCAAGTCCTTTAGTGAAGTTCTCTGCAACCTCACAAACTTGAGTTATATTCCTTTAGATATAAGGTGAATTGACTCAAGTTTTATTTATAGTTGTCTAGACATATTCATTTTCTTTTCCCAATATTTTGTAGTCTCTCTCTCAATATTTTTTTTTAATTAATGAGGTACTTGTCTCCCCCACAATTTTGCATGCATATTGAAAATTATTCTCTACAAATAAATCACAATTTTATTTTAATTTATGCATGCAAGCAATAAAACTTGGTCATCATCACATGAGCATACAAACATATAGAAAATAATAACTCGCATGTTAATCATAATTTTACTATAATAGTATGCAATTGACCAAGACATTTATATGAGCATGATTAACATAAAATTATTTAACATGACCACTAATAATTAAAGTAATCAAAAGTTAGGTCTGTACTCACGTACCTTGAATAGATCATTTGTCACTGAATATTCTTATAGAATACCATAATATAATACACACAATATGAAGGCCATATGAAGAATATGTCCAGATATATCTTTAGATAATACCTCAAGAAAATCAGATAATATAGTGATCTCCTTAAACTGATAACTGATAGTTGTAATGAGAGTGCATAAATGAATATCAGCAACTCAAAAATCATCAAATATATACTACAAAACACCATGGCTCTGTGTTTATTATGAAGACCAAAATTATTCCAATATATATGATAGATGAGCACCAAAATTATTATGCCATTGAGAAGACCCTTATCTGCATAAATTGACATCCTCTGTTAATAAACAACTGCAATCTCTTAGTCAAGGAGAACACATGACTGATATCATGCGGCATATCAGATAATATAATAGTCTCATAAGATAATAATCAGAATATTCTGAACTATGAGAGATTCATGAGAATATAAGAAAACTGAATAGAATAATCTCCCTTGAATTGTCTCTTCACCAACTACTGATATTAGAAGTATAGAGAAGAATACCAGAGAACCCATAAAATATTTCAATTATCATCTCTGAATATAATTGTAACGCCCCGGTTTACCTAACCGCTAATCGGATGGTAAACGGGTCGCTACCACACCTATATAAAACACAAAACCAAAATGTGCACCTTTTTTTTTTTTCTTTAACATACTAATATAATAAAACTGGAAATGATAAAACATTAAAACAATATCCAAAATTTTCAAACCACTCATGGTCATACAAAATATCAGAGTTTGACGGAAACAAAATACTAAAATGAAAAGACATACTAAACCACCCCTATGGGAGCCATCTAACTAAAATAAAACCAAATAGTCGGCTATGACTATTATTTATTTTCCAACACTGCTACCTCGAGATCCCTGAAGTGTATGAAAAGTTCAAGCTTTGTCTTGATCCTCAGAAGATGAACTACCTGGTTATGAAACAACCAGCCATTTGGAAAAGGGTGAGCGATTAACTTAGTGAATAGACTCACAGACATATTATCTCGTATGACAATTATATATATAAAAAAATAAAGTTATGTGAAAAAAAAAGAATTTCCTTTGATAAATCAATTTAAAATCATGATCATGAACATGAAAGTATTTTAATGCAATCACGTGGCCCAATCCTTGGCCCACGTTATAGAAATCATGCAGTTTAAATGGTATGACCAGGTAGGGTTCTCAATCGGAAGAACCGTTCCCCCAAAACAGGTGTGCCAAGCCCCAAGCGACTAAATCGCTCAAAAAGCTCCCTCGAGTAGACGTCAAATCTAGAAGACGCTGATGGGTCGCCGCTGCCATCACTATGAGAACACCATCACAGAATGCCCCGGTTGCTGCCAACTCTAAACGAAGAAATCTGCCGCTGCAAGGAATGCTTTACCACACCCCTCACCGATCTTAGGACTCTTCGAGTCCTAGACCTTCCTCTCCAAAGGCGAAATACAATGGGGGGATTTGTTCTTGAAATATGCTATGATGTGCATCTTAATAAAATCTTCTAAGACTAGGTTGCCTCCACTAATCCTAAATTTTTTCAAAAATCTCAAAAATGATAATATTTAATCCAAATATTATTTCAAAAACATAAGCATCAGAAATTGTATTATAATAATTCTTGAAACATGAATAGCATAATTCATGCTATTTAAATGACACGATGAAGGAATTAAATCATGCAACTTTATTCAATAAATGATCCAATTTTTACAATATGTACAACAATAAAATCATGCATAGTTATCATAATATAAATGCATGAATAACTTATAATATCGCTAGAAAAAATTAATCTAAATCGACATTTGAGAATCAAGAATACATGGTTCTAGGGTAAGAACCCATATGAATAGGTCGGTAAGCCCACTCACCTTGAATGGATCCTAGGTCCGGAGAACGAAACTCGCAATTAGAACCTAGATGAACCATATAAATGATTAATTAAAATCTATTATTTAAGCCTACGTCCAAGACCCAAATATCTATCCATAATTAATGGGTATAAATTTTTATTCAATAATATAGACCCATATCCACATATACAACACACAACCTAAAAAGATGATCAAAAACCTATTTACCATATAACCAGGCACTAAAAGACGAAACCAGAAAAGACAAAAACCAGAAAAGACAAAACAGAAAACAATAGAAAAAAAAATCCAGAAATTCAAAATAATAATAAAATAACAAAAATTCATAAAATACTATGAAAACATACATTTTTTTTTTATAAACATAATTATTAATTGATAAAAGTTGAAAATATATAAAACTTATCATGTATTTGTATAAATCATAACCCTCGTATGATTAAAAACTCATATTTTAGAAATCTAAACACAGATCTAATCTTTAAAATAAATAATAAATCAAAACCCTAAGTTTATGAAGACTAAAAAAAAAAATCCAAATATCCAACATACATCTAATAATAATAAATAAAAATCAAAACCCTTGTTTTTTTTTATTTATAAAATCATAAGAATCTAACAACAAGAACATATATATCGAAACTCTAACTTGATCAAAACTAAAATCCCATAACATAAAAATATATTAAATTCTTAAAATAAATAAAAACCCTAATTTTATCTTTAAAATAAATAAATAAATAAATGAATAAAAACTTAATAACCCAAACATAAATCCAATATCACAAAAAAAAATAACAATGATTTAGAAGAAAATCAAAAGGTAAGAAGAGTACCTCTCTCTCTCTCTCTCCTCTGCGCCTAATAGAATACACAGCGGCTCACCCTAATTTTTTTTTTTTCATTAAGGGTGACTATATAGAGGAGAAGAGATGCCATATAAGGAAATTGTATGCACTGCTCACGTGCATGATTTCCCATGCATATGGGCCCTCTTTGGTTTCCCTCATAAGGCCCATCATGGGCTGAACCCAACACCCCTATTTCATTTACATATACCCACATATTCTAATCTAATATCTTATACATTAAAAAAATAATTAAACATTGAAATTTGATTGAAATGCAATTATGTATGCAATGAATATTTTTTTTTAAATAAATAAATAAAATTTAAATTCAAAATATGCAATCGTCACAATAATAGTCACCAACGTCCTTGAAATGTATATATATAATCTTGTCTTCCACAAGAATTCATACATCATGTTTAATTGATTTTGAGTGCTTCAATGCAATATAATGGGAGTTGAAAACATCACCGAAAGGCATGAGAGAAATGCTTCCAATATATATATGTACCTCAGAGAAAACATTGGGTCACAAGAGAAGTGTGAGCACTGAATAATAATGCATACAAAAGTAAACTCAACGCTTATAGAAATTTGAATATATACAGCACACAGAAACACCCATTATGGTTTATGGATGTGTTTAATTATCTCGAAGAACAAACATCACATGTATGTATGCATTACTGTTTTGAAATTGTTTCAATGCACCTGTTCATGGTTTTTGAAAAGATAAAACGTTCACTGCATGGCATATATTATCTCATGAAAGATATGGCCAGCAATCCCAACTCATACTCATGCAGAATGAGACCCCATATGAAAATGCATGCATGACATTTTTTTTTCTTCCATAGAACAGAAACAAATGCCACCCATCCTTATTTATCAAAGGAAAATAAGATAACCGACAAACATTATATGATGGAACATTGACCTTATTTAGAGATTAAACCAGTAAATAATACTTCAAATTAAATTGAACTCTACGGCCCGGAGAGATTTTTATTTAGAAAATGAAAAATTAGAGGAGAATTAAGAAACCACCAAATTAAAGAATTAACCAGATTCTTCTACACCAATTTTTCCGAATATCAATATTCATATGATATTAAGTATCTATTTACATTAAATCGTATTAGAACATGAATATTTATAACGCTCAACGGTAATGAATAATTTGTAACTCATGTTTGTAAATGCATGCAATTGTTTCATGCAAATTTAACACATCATATGCATATATGAAAAAAATAAAACATAACGGATGCATTTTATTTCAAATATTTGCATGCATGCCATTCCGAATATCCAACCTTTCTCTCATCTCTAACAAAGATTAACTTATGTAATCTGTTTAAATCTAGCACATAATCTAATATAAGAATTTGTGTACTTATTCACCGAGATTGTTGTGCGTAACACACAAATATTAGACTAAATATAAATTCTTATAATTATCTCATTAAGAATACAGACATCGAATAAATATACTAAATCATGCATATTTTAAAATATATAGTAAAAGCATGAAATAAAACAGTACAGGATTGGAAAAAGTGTATCCGAAAATGTGGAAGCGAGTGAAGACACTCTGTCCTCGGTGAATAAGGCCCCCTCACGCACAGGGTTGAATGGCTCCTACCACTGAGAGATACGACCACAACAAGTTTTGTTCTTCTGTGGTGCGAGCTACGGAAGAACCACGTTGAACAGACTACGATCCTTTCAGACGCCCAGATTAGGAATTGGATCAAACAACAAGATGTTGGGAACTATGACTTGGAGGAAAAATGATTTTCATAAAATCTATAACACAGTGGGATCGGCTATGTTGGCTAAAACACCACTACACATAAGGGCTTATTTCTCTTATTATATTTTTTTGATGCATGAGAGATAGCCATGAATATTTATAGTCACATCACACATGAAAACATATATGCTTTAAATTCTAATGGACAATCACAATTAATTGTAACCATTTATATGCTAATGAAACCGATTTCAATTGAAACGTTTTTTCCCTTTAATTCCCATCCTCCACTAAATAATGAAAGTAGGAGTTAAAATGCATGCAATGATTTCATTTGTAACTCATGCAATAAAAATGCTAAGAGGGTTTAATGTGGACAGATGCAATTTTGATTACTTAAAATTCCAACACAAAATGTCTAACTAAACTTTTGTTCTTTTCCAAGATATTTCTAGTTACTTCGTTGCACCAAAATCTCATATTTACATGATTATGCCCAAAAACATAGGTATCATCATAATGGATCGATGATCAGGTCATTTCTTCCTTACAAACACGAGAAAACTTGGTGTCTGTCTTAGTAGGAGTGAATGGGTCAAGTATTTGTACGAATGACAGAACAGACAATTTAGTTTGGTTTCTAAATGCATCTATTGAGCACTTAACATTGAAGTAGTACTGTTTCATCATAATATTATCTAGATAGTTTTGAATGCTCTTTCTCTTTCCCTGCGAATGATGAGCAAATCAGTATCCAATGTTTAAAATCTTCTATGTAAATGTAATATTGTATATAAATGTTATATGATCATTAAATAAGATACATTGACAATTTACCTTGTTGTCCGGTTGCACAAATTCTTCCACTTTGCACCCTAACAGAGTTACCCGTTTTCAACCATGTTTCCAAAAAGAGTTACCCATGTGCTATTGCTAGAGTCTGTTAATTTAATTTTTAGGATGTACATGTATACAGGACGATGTAAAGTTTAAATAAATGTTGTGTTATAAAGGAGCTGGTTATTTTATACTATATGACTGTCTAAATTTTTTTTCTCTTATGCTAATGATTTAAAAACATTATTTAGTAAACAAAATGACATATACAAAAAAAAATGAGGCCATGCTATAGAAGAAAAAATCACCAGTAAAGAGAATTTTAATTGCCAAGTCTAAAAATATGATGTTTTATATTCCATAACTTGTTTTTTCATATTCTTTTCATTGGAAAATATGAGATTTTTTAAAAGGATGGCAAGTTCGATAATAAGAAAAAAGGATGATGAAAATTCTAAATTGATGATGTGTTATACATTCACTTCATAATACAAAGAATTTATCAATTCTTTCCAATTAACGTAAATAAGATATTCTAAGTGCCTTGAATTTATGGTTGAACAGGGTATCCCTTAAAACAAACAAGTGCAAACAATGATGATAGAAGATGCGCTTTTACATTCCTTTAATAAATGCAAATAACTGAAAACTGCATTTATTGTGTTATTTCTTAATGAAGCATAGATTTTTTTTTTTTGGTAAGATATAATATGCCTTTTGGATAGGCTATATGCATTGCACAGGCTGTATGTAGTCGAGAAAGCCAGATATAAAATAAACACAAATGTCATCATGTTACAGGAGGAAAGAAACATAAAAGTAAAGAGAATTTTAAATGCCAAACCGTGGTATAGGGAGACAATTTTCTGAATGACAATGATCACAGCTAAACATTGTGTTATTTTCATGGGATGTTTTCTTTGAGCAATGGTCGCATGACATATACTAGAAGTCAGAATCAGAGACAACCCCTGTAATTGCTGCCTTTATACGATGAATGGTATTCTACAATTAGATATGTAAAGCGAAATTAGTATTAGGCATTGTAATAAATAGATATTGATATCTATACACATGTAGATATAGATACACACAAATGAAAAAAAAAATCTTTTTACCTGTTGTTTGGAATTATGGAATTATCACATACCTCCAACACAGAGGCTATGACCTTTGCTGATTTAGAAATAGTTATGCTAGACGATGCACTAAGAAGAGATATGTTAGACTTCTTCAATTGTTCAAGACAATTTTGTTTTTTGGCTGCCCTGTATCATAGAAAATGATAGAATCCATTCAGAATTAACAAGATATGGAGACACTCATATAATAAAACAATCATATCAAAATATGTGCATAAACTCCCCATTCAAGAAGTTCTTTCGCTTCTGGTATCTGTGGCTTGATAGTTATGGTTGTAAGGATCGTTGTTGATAAGGAATTTGTACCTGTAAGTAAAAACAAAATTTAAAACATGCATGCACATACAATAATTGTCCACCCAAAATATCTCTACATTTGAAAGTATTACCTCTGTAATTATTAACCTTCACCATGGTCACTGAAATCAGTGGGATAATATCAGCACTACGCGATAGAGCAAGCCCTTCATTAATTGCAAACTTTTCCCAGAGAGTCAATGTGACTGGTTTTAGACTACAATAATAAGATAACATTGCTGAGTGAAATAGTATTCTATTTTATATGATATATGATACTCAATGAAAAACAGAGGAATCATACTGTTATGCCTGTGTTATTTGGAGGTTTTTTTTTTTTTTTTCGATCAGAGTCGCTAAAATTTTAACTTTTAGCTATTTGCGGGAGTTGGAGTACTTTGATTGAAAATCTAACTGCATATTATGGGTCCAGGTACTGTTTGATCCTACCCATAAAAATTTCATCGAGTTCCGGTTACATTTTAAGAAATTATGCAATTCTGAATCTTATCCAGGTTTTGATCGTTACTGGATTGTCAATAGGGGGAGAAGTTGATCAAGTCAAGATTGACCATTGACTGGTCAACCATTATTGTTTGGTAGCTTGGTTGAGTTGACCTAGGTCAACCCCCCCTCCCCCCCCCCCCCCCCCCAACCAAACCCCTTTTGTGAGAATTAATGGCCTCTCTCTCACTCACTCTTTTTCTCTCCTCTCTCCCTCCCTTTAAGAAATCCATCCAACCCTCACATTTCTCACCCTCTCTTTGGCTCCCTCATTTGTTTCTCATTTGTTTATTTGAGAAGAAGAAGCACAAAAGAGGGGGGTGGGGGGGGGGGGGGGGGGGGGGGGGGGGGGTGTGTGTGTGTGTGTGCGCGCGCAAAGAAAGGTGCTCACTCGAGACAACATCAAGCAAAAACAACCATAATGATATAAACCCACCCAAACCACGGAGTCAGACCGATCGATCTTTGGAGGAACTTCACTGTGGAGAGACCCGCACAGAGATTTGTTTAAAATAATGATTCTATTCAACCGTCGAATCTCCCATACAAATCCATCTCACCCGTCCGTGGTCATATGGTGCAATATAAATAATAGCGTCCAGTGGCGGAGCCATATGAGGACCCCTCAATTTTTTTTTTTAAAGTCCTTTTAATTTTTTGTGGTAAATTGATGGGTTTTAATTAGGGCTCATAGATCATAGGCTACACCTATATATATGAAGTTCCTTTAAGAGCAACAGCCCACAACTTAAAAAAAATAAAAGGGTTAAATGCATGTAACCCTGTGAAAGTTAGCGTATATCCAAAAAAACCCGTCATTTATGTGAATATTCATATAACCCCATCAAAGTATTTCTATTAATACAAAAACCCCCCTACCGTTATCATGTCAAGTAACTACGGTGGTTAAGTTAGCCTAACGTAATAAAATGACCAATACACCCCTTCCCCACCCCTTCCTCCACAAACTATGCCTTCGCCACCTCATCTCCTCCTCCTTGCACCATGTCCTCCAAAATGTCCTCAACATTGCTGGATCTTACCTCCCCGACCTCCACCCCTCCCATCATCGTCACCAACGATGTCATCCGCCTCTGATCTATCCCCCTCAACCCCTCTCGCACGGCGGCGTAATTGTCCAACCATGGCAACAGTCGGTTATATAAATCAGGGGAAGAAATAGAAGATCAAATGAGGTTTATATAACCAACCATGGCAACAGTAAAAAAATGACGGCCGGAAAGAAGAAGAAGAAGAAGAAGAAAAAGAATGTGTCATTTTGTATTTTTTATATAAAGTAGGGGGTTATATGAATATATGAAATCAGAAAGTTGGTCATTTTGGATTTATGGCACAAATCAAGGGGTTATATGAATATTTTAATTAGCTTCACATAACAAGGGTATTTTCGTTATAGATTTGGGTTTTTTTTGGATTTATGAAACAAATCAGGGGGTTATATGAATATGTAAATTAACAGTCGACAGAATATTCTCGGAATATTCATTTTTTTCAAACAGAAAGTTAACCAGGGGGCTAAATGTTTAACCATGTCAACTTTGAGGGGGTTATATGGATATTCGCATAAAGAAGGGGTTTTTTTTGGAAATACGCTAACTTTCAGAGAGTTATATGCATTTAACCTGAAATAAAAATAAAACAACCACTCATGATCCATCTGGATCATTCACATGTATAGTGTGCTCTCACCCCTTCTTTTAATTAATCATCCCCCTCCTCATAAAATAATAGTCCATTTTGACTCTTCTTTTTTATTGACTCCAAGCCTCTTTTAATATCCATATCCTATAGACAGTCATAGAGGCACAGACTCCACTATTTGGCATCCACACCCAGGGGCCCATCTTAAAAAAATAAAAATTTTAACATTTTTTTTCTTTTATTTGTATCTCAACCGTTTCTAATATCAATCTTCATCTTTAAAAAAAATTTCTAATTTTTTACATTTTGTTCCATTAATTATCCCACGATCGGAAATCTATAATCAGTAATGCTCTCCTCTTTTTCATCAACACTTCGAAGGTATAGAATTTTTCCTTTTTACCTTATTATCATTGTTATTAATTTAATTAAAGTTTAAAACATTTGTGTAAATATCTAAAATAATTAAATCAATCAAGATTTTTAGAATATGAAACCTTGTCGAGCTTAATTTTAAAAATATGTATTACTTATTATATTTATATTTTGACATCTTTTTTTTTGTGAATTATCAATCTAAAATATGACATATCGTTTTAAAATATGATAATTATCTTTTAAAATTATTCCGTGATATGATTTATGTGAATGTCTTTATTTCATTTTATACATGTTCATTTTTTAATCTATATTATTGAAAAAAAACCCATAATGATATATCTTTATAAAATATTTACATAAGTCACATTAAATTCTCCCTTTATAAAATTCCTAGCTCCACCACTGATAACGTCTATTCAAACATTGTAATATACAATCCTAAAGGCTAGTTTGACAAGGGGTTGAAGTTTTAATGATAAGTTGTTTTAATTTTAGAAAATAAAAAGTCCATCAATTTTGTTTATATTCACATTTGTTAAATTTGTAACAAAATGTTATCTCAGCATTTAGGTGGAACAAGCTATTCTCATTTTCATTTTAAAATTGGGACAACCGTCAACAATTTATTCTAATTATTATTTATATCAAACGAAGATGAGTGTTCATCTCACTCTTACTCAATTATAACCATAATTAACCATAATCTCACCACTTATTTAATTGCCAAATCATCTCACCACTTATTTAATTGCCAAATCAGTCATAAGGGTCATCATTATGCTCCGAAAACTTGGCCCGCCTAGTCCAGCATGTTTTTAAGTTGGAAAGTGGCCAAGTGGCACATTCCATTCAACGCATATTTGTACATAATATTTTCATTTACTTTTATATCTAGAATATATTAAATTTGGACATAATATAAGCTAATTGCATTTAATTATTTTAAATATATATTTTATTATTTTATAAAAATATAGATATTTTATCATACAATCGTACAATATAAAAAACTCAGATAAAGTTGGATATCATAAAATAAATAACAAGAATGACTGTCTCTAATATTTTTCAACTCGCTTATACAGGTATCTATCACAAGCTTCACGCTCGTGACGGCCCTCTACACAGCCCTAGCCTTCACCGGCGCAAAACTCTTCGGCCCCACCGTGAACTCCCAGATCACCCTAAGCATGCCACGCCACCTCGTCACGACCAAGATCGCGCTGTGGGCGACGGTGCTCACGCCCATGACCAAGTACGCGCTCGAGTTCGCACTACAAGAAATATGACCATTAGCTGCGAAATATTTCGTAGCAAAACCCTGTAATTTCGTAGCAAAAGGGTTTTCTCGACGAAATAATTTCGTTGCTATTTTGGTTGCAACGGGCAAAATATGACCTTTTGCGACGAAAAGTATTTCGTATCAAAAGGTGACCTTTCGCGACTACAACAATTTCACAGATTTTGCTGCGAAAATATTTCGTAGCTAAAGGTCACCTCTTGCGACGAAACAAAGTTTCGTTGCGAAAAGTAACATTTTGCTACAACTTTATTTCGCAACTAAAAGTGTATAAATATAATTAAAAAAAAACTATTCCCTGTAAAATATTTCACGGGAAAAAGGTTACATATTTCATATAAAAACTTTTATATTACAATTAAATAAATATTTAATTATGACAATAATAATAAAACCAATTTAAGTTTTAACATAAAAACTAATTGTATAAATTACAAATTGTTATAATATCTCTTGAAAAAAATACAACAATAAGAGACTATGATAATAGAATTCAAAACAATATCTTACCTTCCGTGGCCTCTTTACGTGCCAGATTAGCCTTCATGAGTTCAGTTGCCTCTTCAGCTGCCTCAATTCCAGCGGAGCCTGTGCAATAACAGTTTCGGATTGTTTGCCTATAGCAACGGTAACCCCATTGATGATCCTTCCACCAAACACTTGTGTGGTTGTTGATGTAAACATCTTCTTCATATTTGCTCTTTGGAAGTGCTATCTCCTGCAAGTAGAACAACGATTCAGCACCTCAAATGCAAGTTTCATATAATGGAAGATGCTCTTAGATTCTTCAAAATAAAATTCAGACAGGAAAGTTTGTAAGAATAGAATCTATGATAATACATAACAAACATACTGACCTGTCCTTTAATAATTCTACCAGCACGGTCATATTCAATCTCCCTCTCGCTCTGTCCAAGGAGGAGTTCCTTCGGGAGTTGTTCCTCAGAAGCTGCATTACCGTATTTCTCCATGATTGTTTCCTTCATTTCAGACTTCAACTTCTCCTTATTTATCTTGAAATTCTTATAAAGCAGCCCAGCCTATGAAGGAGCTGCCTGCATATGGACATCTTGACCTTTCTCAAATGCTTCCCAAGCATGGATGTTGAGCTGCTTGAACTCCAATGCTTGCCCACTCACTCTATACTGATTATCTCCCTGAAATATAACAACATATATCAGAATTATGTGACATGCAACAATCCATGGAACTTTATCTGATGGATCTGCTAAATGCCTACAAAGCACTCACCACATAGAACTTCTCATTTGGATCGCTGTCCGGAAGAGGATCCTCTCTCATAGACCGTGTCTTTGGATCATAATGAGCAGAATTTATATCTAGATTCAAAAGGTATTTCGCAGTATCCTCTCGAATACGCAGATTCCTAGAGAAGAAAATGAATATGCAATTAAAATTAATAAAAGAAAACAAATCATCACAAGATCATGAGAATTTTTTTTATCAAATTGTAAAAATATAAGCATGAGCAATAGATTCCCAGGGGTAAAATCATCATGGGCAATACAATAAAAAAATAGAAAAATCTCAATTAAAAACACAAAAACAATTGCATATAGATTTAAAATTTGGAAGAACTCCAGTGTTCGTGTAAAAGGAATGATCACGAAAATTACCTTACAGTTCCGGTGCTTCCACCACCTGTAGTACGCACGCTTTTCCACCTTAGCGAAATCCATTTGTTTGGACTCATCAACTTTGGCTTCATCCACTTTCAAGTCATCTTCCTCCTCACTAGCCTCATCCTCACCATTTTGATTGTTGTTCTTTTCCTCACTAGCTTTCTCCTCTGATGTTGGGGTTCCTCATCGTCATCGTCATCATAATCTCCCAACACACACACACACACACACACATTTGAGAAGTAAAGAGACGGATTTGAGGTTCTAAGCAACTCGCGTGCGTCCCCTGGTTACAGTCAATGTTGTAAGGAGACTCATTTGAATGTGTCCATGTGTGAGAAAGTAAAAAAAAAAAATCACTCATATATTAGGTAAAATTATACCAATGACACCAAAACCAAAGTAGATGGAGACGTTTTGTTCCGACGAATGCTTAATTGAATATACAAAAGTAATCCATAGGCTCCTCTTTTTTTTCAATGTTCATATAGCTCAGTGTTACTTATCTTTCATATCAGGTTCAGAATAATGCTGCTGTTGGTTCTCAATATGGAGCTGGGATATCCCCATATCCTCAATATGATGTGCAACAAGCTTATGTGCAAAGATAGACGCTTATTTAACGGGTACTCCCTCTCTTCCCCTTCTCAAAACTGTCCTGAGTTGGGGTACTTGGGAATTGAAGGATCTTTGTTCCCATCAGTCCGTCCATCGACTTTCCAAACTGTGCCTTGTGGTAGAGCATAAAAAACTTCACCTGTTAATACTTGTATAAATATATGCTTTTTTAAAGCCTTGTATTTTAGTCCAAGTACTGTTACTACTTTCTTTTTAAACTAGTGGATATGCCATTTTGGGAGAAACTTGTAGATTTTAATTTCATATTGTGCAATTCAATTCTGAACCAAGAAGTTTCCTTGTTCATTGTTATCAACCCTTACTATTCCTAAATCTATTTAGGTTGTCTTCATCACATGGCTTTTCTCCTGGGGCTGGAGGTAGTCCGAGGCTAAGGTCCATTGAGCCGATTTTTTTTTCTGTTTTGATTTTCGTGGAATGCCGCTTTGTGTAAAAATTGATTTCCCACCACCTCTGCAAACACGGCTTCTCTCTATATATATTATATAATGCACAAATTCCAAGCAGATTTTTATCTCTAAAATAAAATGGAATTGACTTCTTTGGAGCCACTTTTGAGTCTATGAATATGAAATCACCCCAAAAAGTGGATCCAGACAGTAACTAAGACTTGCTTTTGGTGGACTTCATCTGGTTCCTTATGTAAATTTACATTTCTTTCTGCACAAGCAGTCCACAAGAATCGATGAAAAAAATTTACCATGACCATTTGCATGCTGTTCAACATGCAATATAATTTTAAAGATGATTACATATTTCCAATCAGGTACAGATAAATATATGCATAAATAAATATATAATGTGATTGCTAACCTCATCAAGGTTTTACATTCTGTGATTTCAATTTCCAATTGCCCATCATTATAACTCATCATCAGTTATATAAGGACAGATATCAAAAAGGGAAATACAATGATATTGAAGGCATGAAAGTATGGACAATACTAACTTTTGACAGGCACCCTTTCTGTATCGATCAGCCTGAAAGATTTTGGCACCTCTGTCATACCATGCCTTGGTGTAATTCGGATCAGACTTCCACTTCCGTTGATGTTTCAAACTCTATCAGGAAGAAAGAAAACAAAATCCAGGTCAGCTTCACCAGCTATCAATAAGAAGCACGACATATTTCAGATAGAAAACTCACCGGTCTTTCCGCATTTAGATACCATGGCGCAGAAGACATGTATTGCGGGATGTGGGGATTAATCTCCTTTCCATCCTCATCGAGTTCAGCGGGCGCAAGCCCCGCTTTCCGAGCTTCTTCCAATTCCAACTGTTTTCGGTGATCCTCCCGAGATTTAAAAGCCACTGCAAGGAATTTTAAGTCAATAAATCTATCCAAAAAGGTAAAAACAGGCATTAATAGTCAAACAAATCCAATAAGTTTTACAGTTCTCTGGTCCGGAAATTGTAATACAAAACTTAGAAGAAATTTAGATATCAAAAGCCTCTCAATCATTCCAAATCACTCTCATTTCAAAATCACTGGTTTGCCACAGGCGGCGCAAATACCTCCAATTTGATTGAAATCACATTCAAATATCCAATAGGGAGCACATAATAGCCATGTATATAAATTCAATTGCGATAATATTCAATATGAACAGAAGACGATTCGTCCATATCAGTACACAAAACAAAACCCTAATCCATCTCCCCTAGCAACAAAAGAGAGCAAATCAGCTGAAAAACTAATTATTCAATAATCCCAATCGAAATAGAAACATATAAACCTAATGAAAACCCTAGATCGTAAACTAAATAAATATATACATTGAGATGATGATACGCAAGAAACTCACTTGAAGCCGTCGCCATGTTTAGCCTCCGATCTTCCCAAATATAAAAAAATTGTATCAAACCCTAACCGGATGTGAAAACCTAAAAATATATATTATTATTTTAAAAAGAAATCGGGATTTCGATCTGCATATGGAGGAAGAGTCGAACTGAAACGGTGGGGGAAGAATCATAAAACTGTTGAATTTGTTAATGTAAAAGTCGGTTTGGATTTTGGGATAAAATAATTGTTTTGAAAATCCCTCCACATTTAGCTATGAAATTTAATTTCACAGCAAAACGTCCAGTATTATCTTTTGCTACGAAATATTTTTTTGCAAGTAAAAATTTCATTTAGCGACGAAACTTAATTTCGCAGCTAAAAGTTCGTAGCTAATAATCAAATTTGTTGTAGTGTCGCGCCGTTCGCGATCCAGCTCGAGCACAGCCTCCCCCACTCCATGTCCGCGCGCGCTCGCACGATTATAAGGGGCACAATTGGGTCTCTGTTTTTGCTTGTCATACTCTGTCTCGCGTTCCACCGTGCCTTACTTCGGGGACGTGCTCAGCCTCACCGGGTCGCTCATCAGCGTCAGCATATGCCTTGTTTTCCCCTGCGCGTTCTACCTCAAGATCGGCTGGGCCGAGGTCTCGAGGCCGGCGGTAGCGCTTAATGCGGTGATTATAGGCGTCGGGATCGTTTTCACGGTTGTCATTCATTTCGACATTATGTTTTTAAATTTTTATGTTATTTTAATATTAATATATAAATACATAATATAAAATTAAAAAATAAATTTGTTTAAAATTTGGGCTCATGGGCCTGAAACCCCCGCCCTGCCCAACCTTCACCCGCTGGCAAGAGGTGTCAAACGGGCGGCCCGTGGCCCGGCCCGTTAAGGGCCCGTGCCGGCACGGCACGGCACGACACGTGCCGTGGGCCGGCACGTTTGGGTGGCGACGCGGGCTGGGCCTGACATCCGGCCCGCGTGCCGTTTCTGGCACGGCCCGCTAGGCCCGCGGCACGGTTTGTGTTGCGGGCCCCACCTCCACCAACGGCTAGGTGGACTAGCCGTTGGCGGGTCAACGGGCCAACGGGCCGTGCCGGCCCGTTGGCACGGCCCGTTGACCCGTCTCAACGGCTAGTTTACTAGCCGGCCCGTTAGCCCGTCAATGGGCCCGGCCCGTTTGGCCCGCCGGGCTAGCACGGCACGGCATGGTGGTCCGCCGGGCTGGCACGAAGGGCCGTGCTGGGCCGACCTCCTGCGGAGCGTGCCGGCACGGCACGGTTACATGAAACGGGTCTGGCTGGCCCGGCCCGTTAGCCCGGTTGTTTAGCGGGCCGGGGGCACGGCCCGTTTTACACCTCCGGCTGGCAAGACGGGCCTGCGGGCTTAGGTCCAAGGCCGGGCTTCTACCCTGTTTCAACTGGCCCATTGCCTCTGCCTATCCAGCCCCATGGTAAAGATGGATATTGATTGGGCAAAAAAAAGGAAAAAAATGTTACATTCATTCATATTCATATTCACCAACTAAAATTCAGCCTTCACATATTTTTATAATTTTAAAAATAATAAACATCATATAATAGGATATATATTTTGATAAAAAATGCACATCGTTTCATTTTGAATTGAATGAACCCATTTTTAGTAAGTGTAAGAAATTTTTTAATGTAGTATATATAGCATCTAACAAGGTATATGTTTCACTAGATTTCTAATGTGGTATATAGGACTGTGTTTTGAACTGAGAAAAAAATTGAGTATAACAACACTAAAAAAAAGAACTCTTTTAATCTGTTTCAAATTGTAGTTTTATTTCTTGTTATAAATGCATAAAAAGGTACATGATTATCATACAGTCTTTTATAAAAATGATTCAAATATTAGAAAAAATAAAGAATAAAAAAATAATGTCAGTTATAATAAATCTCAACAAATTTAAAATAAAACGAGTTCGCATAACTCCCCTCTTTCTGGTTGGTTCACTATTCTCAGTCCAACACAACATAGGTAAATTGATCATGTATTTACACAACCAACAAATCAAGTTATAAAGGTTTTATCTATTATTAATTATTATTATTATTATTATTATCATCAATGCCGGCGAAATGATAAAGGGGAAAAATGAGAGAGAGAGAGAGAGAGAGAGAGAGGTGAGAGTCAAATGAGAAGTGATTATACCTGAAAACACTTTTTTTTTTTAAATCTCGTTCTATGAAAGCAAAGTCCGACTTAAAGTGTTGAAATAGTTAAATAATGAATGATGGCAACCCCTGCTGATCTGATTTATTAATAAAAGGTTTAATAAAAGGTTATCAAATGTTTGAATGGCATCACAAAATTTTTGGACCTTTTACCGATTCATCATATTTTCACTTAACCCCTCCTTCGCGTTGGAGCATAAATCATGGATAGAGGAGAATACAGTAGAATAACCTTCAAACAACTGTTTGTTTAATAAGGATAAATCTTGATAGTTATGCCTGGATAAATTAGAATAAAGCCTAATAACTATTCTAAGAAAATAGTGGAATTGCTTATCAGGGCTTATCTATGCCAATGGATAAAAATATGATTCTCTGTCATTGTAAAAAATTTATCTAACCTAATACTCTCTGCACACATTAAAAAAACTGTCACATCTATCATATCACACACACATATCTTATACTTATTCCCAAACACAAATAATTTATGCAGGGTATAGTTGTCATTTAAAAAGTCATAAACTCTTATCCATCTCTTATCTACCACTTATCCTTACTTTATCTAATGTGAACCAAACAACAAAAAGATCAATTTTACGTTTTTCAATGAGAATAACAGAAAATACAACTAAACAAAAATTTACCTATTCAGCATGGATTGTTATCTATCCCAGTATAGCTATCAAAGATGAATAACCTTATGTTACACCCCAGACGGGGGGTTAAAAATCTTGAGTTCAAATGAGTTGAACACTTGAACGGCACTTTCAAATATCACTTCTTCATGGATTCTTTTTCACATACACCTAAAATTATTTACATATTAACATTGACAATTAAATTTTGTTTTTTTTCAATTAGGATCCTCTACGTGATAAAATAAATAGGGTCATTATGTTGACCAATAATGACATACCATTTAAGTAACAAATAACACATTCAAAAATATTATCTTCATTCTAAAAGAAACTTATAATTTATAAGAAATTTATTTAATTTTATAATAAAACTTATACATGCACAACTTTAAAAGTTTTGTTTTGTTTATGTGATAGTTTTTTATTTGATATATATGACAATGTATCTTTGTGCTCCTATCATAAATGATTTAATCAAATTTTATTGTATAATTTTTTTAAAAAAACATCATCGGACTCAAAGCACACAAACACAATCCGTAGAAAAGAGAAGATGACCATATTGAACACGCAAACCTACTGTGTGTATACACCAACCTATGTCGGGCACACATGTGAGGGTCTTCAAAAAGCCCGCGGCCCTAAAGCCAGGCCCTATAGGACCAAAGCCCGGCCCTTGCCCATTCACGGCTGGCCTGGCCCATTTTCAGGACGGGCCGGGCTTGGGCCGCCCTTCTAGGTCCGGCCTACAGGTCCTCCCGAAGTGGACCCGTTCATGCTGACCCGTAGGCCCGCCCGCGTCCCATAAACCCATGGAGGGCAATCCAATAAATGAGTAAAATATAATTTTGATTTGAATTGTGGTTGAATTATACATATTATTTACATTTATGTAGGTGCCAACCTAGTTAGGTACATATAGTTATTTATTTTTTTAAATAATTAATTCATTTAATAATTTTATTTTAAAAATTCAATAGATATAAATATTTTTTTTAACATTATACTTTAAATTTTATGTTATTTTAACATTATATACAAATGAACAACTTAAAGTTAAAAAATCAAAAGAAATAAGATGTTTAGAATTTGGATCCGTAGACCGGCCCGTGGTCCTGAATCCAGGCCCGGGCCAGTGGGCAGGGCCTGGGCCCTATTTTTTTGGCCGCAGCCCGGCCCAGCCTGGGCCCGCTGGCCAAGCAGGCCCGCGGGCCTGGGCCCAGGGCCAGACCGACCCGTTTCCGACCCCTAGTTGTATGATTCTAACCAAGGGATAATGCTTATGCATGTCTAGTGGGACACATTATTAACAATATTTTGCTTGTTACAAAGCTAGATAATTAATTAACCATGGACCTTCACATCAGATAATGTATTTTAAAAATCTCACTTTAGTAAAGCTTAATGTGTTTATATGAGACTAGACATACCTATTATATATATAAACAAACTAAATAATGGATTTTTTATATTTTGTTTTCAAATTCTAGATAGTATATGCACCCATGTGTCTATCATCGCCGCATCAAATGCAACTTCATGAGATATATAGATTATTGGCATGCCTCATTGTCTCTTAGCTTATTTGCACTAATTATATAAATATAAATTCAATCACCGCCTTAATAATAAGTGGATCATCTTTAGAAGTTAAAAAAAAAAAACTTTTAAAAAGGTGCTCTTTCCAAAAGAGAATTCTCATTGTATTGAAGTCTAGACTCAAAAAACAGCATCTATCCCACTAATAAGACAAGTCGAGATCATTGGCTACCAACTTTTCCACCATCTGATTTTCACTCTTTCAACAAAACTTGAGGAGTAGTGGTCCAAATAGCATCTAAGAATATTTTTTGATGCGGGTCGAATGGTTTGTATTTGATGAAGGGGTATGTGTTCAACTTTACAGAAGATATATATATATATATAGTACGTGTAATCATATTGTTTGATAGGTGTGGGATTCTATACCCTCTATGCATGTGTATTATATTGTTAGCTTTAGGCTCCGTTTGGTTACAGGTTTGAGTGTAATTTTGTTTTTTTTTAAGTTGAAAAACTAAAATCGTGTAGCTAAACGGGACAGCTTTATTCAGAATCGGAAGCTGGATTCATTTTAATTTTTCTCTCAAAATCTGTGTTTTGAAAAGCTCAAAAACAACGCTTTTTGGTCGGAATCGATTTTTTGAATTGAAAAGTAATTTTCTTTACCAAACATCAACTGCTTTCAAATGTTGATTCCTGAATTAAAAAAAAAACATCCCAATAAAAGTGAAGGTCTAAAATCATTTTAAAAAATAGTTTTATTCCAAAAGCTATTTTTCAATCTGTGTTTTTAAACAGACCCTTAGACTTTTGTCACCATCATCTTTGTGTCATTATCGGACAGGTTTCAAATTATTTTATATTAGGCAATTGGATTTGAATTTAAAAAAGAGGAGGTACACTAAAATGAAAGAAATGAAAAATTGGGTATGCACTATAAAGCGTGGACACGGACACGATGACACTAACGACACGGACACGGCAATACGGTAATTTTTGAAAAAATATGATACGGGTACTGCTAGGACACGGTAACAAATAAATTAATATAATATATAAATATATATCACTATTTTATATAAATAAACACATTTCATTTAATTCACAATTTATAATCAATTGTATAAACTAATAAATTACTGTTTTTATACATTACTATTTTTATAAATCACTGTTTTAAACCAATAAACAACTGTTTTTATAAATCATTGTTTTGAACTATAAATTATTGTTTTAAACTAATAAATCACTATTTTTTTAACCTTAAGAAATGAATTTTGTTTAAATGAGTTGTTCTAGGCTGTTTTAAATGGGTTGAATACTTGTAGGCTATGTTTGGACCTTCATTTCCTTTTTCTTTTTTACTTTTGGACTGAAACTGACTGGGTCGTGTCGTGGGCCGTGTCCCAGGCATGTCCATATAAAATAAAGGCAGACACGGCTGAAGCCATGTCTAACAAGTGTCTGGGTCGTGTCCGTGTCCGACAGGGATACAGGACCTCCGGGAAAGTGTTCGTGTTTTTATGTCAAAACAAATGCAGGGTCATGTCCGTGTCCGATAGGGATACAGGACCTCCGGGAAAGTGTTCGTGTTTTTATGTCAAAACAAATGCATGACTAATTATAGGATGCGATGCGTTTGTTTCATCCTCCCCCCCCCCCCCCCCCCCCAACACACACACACTCTAAGGGCGGAGCTACGTTGGGGGGCGAAGCCCATTCGAAGACCACGACTTCAAAGTTATCTCCACCGTTCATCTAATGGAGTTCATATTTGAATGGACGACATTGATTGATGTTATCTGTTGATCTTTGCTACTAGTGTCAATTTTAGTGGTTTTTTTTTTTTAAAGGATGTGACATAAGATAGAAAAAGAATTTAAACTAAAAAACACATTTTTGTTGGTGAGGAATAAATGAGTATAACATTATCTAAACATGTGAGAAATAAATTGATATTTTATATTTATTTTTATTTCATCTAATTTATTCTACTGCACGTGAGGCTCATATGTTTTTTTTCTAAATGAAATACTGGTATTTTTTTTTCCATCTAATCTTTAGAATTACCCTCATAAGCCTAAAGTCCACACCCTCATTAATCTTTAAAATTACCCAAATATCTTTATTTTACATTTGAAAATGAAATCCTCACAATCCCTTCAATTTCAAGTAAGTCCACCCTCAACATCATTGATATGATGTTTCCCTGTCCATTTTTTCTTAGTATCTCACTGTCTCTTCATGATTTCATCCATTTGGAAATGAAAATCTCAACTAAACCTAAAATTTTAGGACAACACTGGGTATCGATATATCACATATGGTTGAGTCATTCTCTCAAATGTTAAATGATCCAAAACATTAGTAATGATTTCACTCTGGGCTTCATTAAATCTCATCTATGTGACCTTAAGTTTTTTTTTTTTTTTTGAATCCTGAATGGTGTATTTTGGGTGTATTTTTGTTTGGATATCACATTATTTTGATGATGGATTTTTCTTGTTGGGTGGATTGATGGATTAATTATTATTTTGCTCCTCCTGTTGGGTTCTCATAACATATATTTTGAATTTTAGTGGGTTTTTTTTTAAAATACTTGTTGTTTGCTGAATGTTGAAATGGGGTGATTAATTGAATTTGTTAATTGATTTCATTTGTTGGGTGGTTTAAATTTTTGTTAAATTTTTGGAAAATGATTGACAAGACCCATTTTGTAGGCTCCTTGTAAGCCCCATGAAATGACATTGTTTGGATTACCCAATATACCCCTTAAGTGTGTTTGTTAATTTTTAACGTAATTAACAGGACTGTTTGTTAATGGGACCGTAATTAATTCCTGGAATCATGTGTCTGGGCATTCATTTTTGTTTTTTTTTCCTTTTTTGAATTTCAGTATTTGAATTATGCATTTATTTACGTGGTAAAATTTGAGTTTTTTTTGTTGAGGCCGTTCAGAATCGCATTTGTTCATTAGACGACTATTAAAGCTTTTTATCTAATCGAAAAATAACCATTAAATTCTTTTGGCTACCATTTGAAATGTCTGCTGATTCAGGTGTGGTGTATGTTTATTGTATGTTTTTTCAATTTTTCAAATTTTTTTCAATTTTATATGTTAAATTATGGTTGTTTTTTTTATATGAAACGTGGTTTTAAGCATGGTACATCAGTTGTTTAACATTTGAATGTCAGTTACATATTTATTCCTTTTTTTGTCTTCTTTTTGCGTTTTTTTGTGATCTGGCTACATTTTTTGTAAATGTAACTGACTTATTAAATGTTTTTGTTAACAATATAGATACATTAATAAATGTAACTAACTTTAAAGCAATACATTTGTGAAATAAAGTTTCATTTCAAAATATGAATGACTTTTAATATGATCTTAGTGGAACTATGAGTCATACTATTCCATTTTTAGTTTTTTATGTTTATCTGATTTTTAGTAATTATAACAGGACATTGGTTTTATTGAAACTTTTTGGCATTTGAATGTAGGAAATACAGTGGACTCAGTTACACTTTCTGTGGAAGGCAGCCTGCAGAAAGATTTCATTGTTGAAGTTGAACAGCAATGTGCAGAAGCAATTGTGTCACGTGTTGGAATACCATTTGATACAGAAGAAGACGTGCAATTGTTTTATATCAATTTTGCTCGTAGTGAATGTTTGGCATTGCAAAGATCCATGGGAAAAAGGATGAATAATAGTTTGTTATATTTTGAATAGTTAGATATAAATGAATACAAAGAAATTTACATTAACATGATATAGTTACATTGTACAAATGTTAGGTACATTTTGCATAGCAGTAATAACAAATAACATGTAATGATAAAAGAGATATAAATCACGACATACATAAACACAGAACTAAATAACTTTCCAGGATAAAGTGACATTGCTACTAAAGTTACATTTAGGATGACATTATCAATAAACAAGCTAAATACACAAATTTCTTTATGTTATTTACATTTCTCTGATAGTTAATTACATTTGCTGTGCAGTTATACATAGTTAGTAACATTTTAAAGATAAAATAAACTGAAAATACATATTAATTTAAAAAATGAATTCAAAGAAATTTACATTAACATAATATAATTACTATGAAGAGATATTAGGTACATTGTGCATATCTATAACAACAAAAATAATATAATGATAAAGAAACATAAATCATAACACACATACATAAAAAACTAACAAAACTATTAGAATCATTGAAGAAAATTGGTTACATTCTGAAAAAATTTAAATTCAGCAAAACATACCAATAGTTAGTTATATTTGCAGAGCACTTATACTTACAGTTAGTTGTACATTTAAATATAGTTACATTGCACATAGCAATAACATTAAACAAGCAAAAAATACATGTAACTTAAATCTGGTTACATTCATCTGATTGTCAGTGACATTTTATTACAAACAAGAACAGAAATTGGACATATATTTCAGTTTTCTCTCAAAAAAAAAATCAATTACTTTTTATATCTATTCAAAAAAAAATATACACTAGAAAAAAAACATCATATTCATGTAATCATAAGATCTTGAAATATAACAAAGAGGTTTTTTCAAATACCAAAAAATGGTTACACACCCATTTTTTGCCTGGTGTTGAATCCTCATGAAGAACATTTTTTTTTTTGAAATTGATTCTGCAAAGAAATCTTAGGTTGTCTTTGTTGTTTTAGACAAAATGGAGATTCTTTGTTGGTTTGATTTCGATTCAGGTTTCTGTTTTTAGAAGCCCTAAAAAAAATTTGAAATTGTTTGAATCGAGGAGAGGGACATAAAGACAAGTGGAAAAAGAGAGAAATAAGGAAGTGGATTTTAATGAAGGGTACTTTGGTATTTAACTTTTTTACCCTTTTGTAAAAGTCAACAAGATAGCCAATGACATTTTGACAACTCTTGGGGTCTTTGAGAGGGGCCTATATGATGGGGTCTGTGTAGCAAGGCTCTAAAATTTTTGTATTCCCGAGTTAATATAAAGGGAGTACCTAGTCAATTTTTTTGTACATACCTTATAGTTTCAATTTAATTGTTGTAAAGGGTGTAGTTAGTCTTTTTTTTTGTATACACCTTACAATCATAGGCTTGGTATGTTTTTATCCTTCATGAGTCTTTATATTATATAAATTTGACGAAATTATAAATGAGTTTCAATGACTTTCTTTCAGTCCTTGAATTATCATAAAGTGGCTTTTTTTTTTTTTTTTACATCCCTTGTAATTTCAAGTTTTTGGGTAAATAAATATTGTAGTTGAAGGCTGTCCTCTCTAGAGTGAATTCCTGACTCCGTCATTGCGTGTGCACAGACACACTAAATTTTATCCATAAGAACGCAACTTAGCCGCCCTCTACTATTGGACTGGTTCACCTGAGATATGTATGATAGGGATGATGATGGAAAGGAGATGATGGACTGGTTCACCTTGAGAACGCAACTTAGCCGCCCTCTACTATTGGACTGGTTCACCTGAGATATGTATGATAGAGATGATGACGGAAGGAGATGGTGATGCATTCAGCTTTGGTACCCACACATATATATATATATATATATAAAATGCACATTTAGTGGAGTACTAGCCCTTGTTAATTAGCATCCACACTAGCTAATGGGATGTACCACTTCGATCGAGACGCGTGGACGATGTTAGCGTGCTTGGAGAGGATATTAAACAAAGGTGGAGAGGTCCATTATATTCTATAGAAAAACAAATTAATCCCGTTTTTGAAGTGAGAATAATTAATCTTCGGTTTGGTGAGATTAAGACGTTTAAGAACCCACCAAAAGCAAAGAAAAAGTATACACATCATGACTTCAATAGTATTCTGACTAAAATTAGCTTTGTGTGTGTATACTTGGATGGACGTTCTTCACGCACGAACTCATGCTTGCTTGCTCTCCACGTGTCACTTTTGACCCAATTAATTAAGCGCACACATCCATTTTTATATAAATTACAGCCTGGATGAAAACGATGCACATATATTTAATTTAATTTCCAGTATTCTATGTGCTAGCTCTGATTCAGACCTAACGCATCGCCCTCCTGTGCGCGCAATCTGTAATTAAAGCGTGTATGAGGAAGAAACAAAGGAGAAGAAGAAAATATATATCAATATAACTGTTCAAAGTCATAAGATTGAACAGTAATTAGGTGGGTCCGGCTCATAAATATGTAATGCCCAATGCATTGGTTGGGGAGGAGGAGTGTGTGTGTGTTCAGCCGCAAAATTCAATTCCTTGTAAACCAACCTGAGAGGCCACGATATATACATATATATATATATAAGAAACAACAAAGACAAAAGACCATGCAAAGTTGCACCAGCTCCAAAATCCATTCATTCAATTCGATCATGGACCACTCCAGGGGGAAAAGATTCAGCATTAGCCAATGAGAATCACATACCCACCCCCCCATTAATAGTAAACCATACATGCAAGTGGAAAGAAACAAACATAGAAGAGAGTGAATTCAACATACGTGGACGGTCGTGATACAAAATCAAAAAAGGCATCAAACGAAAGAGGGGCGCGTGTCATTCATGAGGACACCCGGAACATCTGACGCAATGTGATTACGCCATGTAAAGTGGGAATAAAAAAACATACTATACCATAAGTGGAAATTAGAGATAACCACGAACTACAGCTGTAAGTATAATCACAATACCATGATCGAGTCAGTCTCCCCTAACTTTTCCTTTTCTTTTTTCTTTTCAAATTTTTTTTTTTTTTTTAATAAACCCTCAACCATAAAAGGCACTCACCACCTCCTCTTCCAAAAATTTCAGTCCTCCTTAATTAGCTTCTTTCATATCTGAAAACTCCCTCCCCCCTTCTTTATACACACACACACACACATATATATTGGTGCTGAAAAACAAATTAAAGTGATTATTAATTCGTTGTTGTTTGATATATAGGAAGTATATATTATAATATCATGATGACGAATCCAGAATCATTACTTCCACCTGGGTTTAGGTTCCATCCGACGGACAAGGAGCTGATCCACCATTACCTGAAGAACAGAGTGACCTCCACGCCATGCCCCGTCTCCAATATCATCGCCGAGGTCGACATCTACAAGTTCGACCCTTGGAACCTCCCAGGTTCGTATGATCTATCTCGATCTACTTTTGATGATGATTATATAATTATAATTACAATATTGTTGATTGACATGATATGATGTTCTTCTTATCAGCCAAAGCGATGTTCGGGGATAGAGAGTGGTACTTCTTCAGCCCAAGAGACCGTAAGTACCCGAACGGTGTCCGACCGAACCGAGCGGCGGCGTCGGGGTACTGGAAGGCCACGGGAACGGACAAGCCCATCACTGGGAATAATATTAATGGAAAGGATGAGAACATAGGAGTGAAGAAGGCACTCGTGTTTTATAAGGGTAGGCCACCAAAGGGAACAAAGACCAATTGGATCATGCATGAATATCGTCTCGCTCAACCATCAAACAACAACAACACACTTCCCATCAAGCCCAATCATTCTTCTACTATGAGGGTAATGCTCAATCATTATATTCTTCTATATACAACTCATCTTTTAATTTACTTTTATTTATTTATTCCCTTCCCTTCCCTTTCCCTTCGTGATAATTATGATTAATCTTTGAATAATTGAGTGTCATGCATGCTTTGATATATAAAAAAGTCATGACGAAAACAAATAAACAAACAAGAGGGGACGAGTGAGACATATTCGATCGGCTTGAAGGTTTGGTGATTAGTGGTGTGGGTCTTCACAACTAACCACTAGCTAGGTTACGTTAAGTTTTGGGTTGCATTAATATTCATGAACCGAATCAATTTATCAAACCACTCGACGACGGATCGAGAGGATATGGCCCCCCTTGAATGGGCCATGCGACATGCATATGCTCATGTTCATCTATCAATCCAATAGGACTTGATGACTCAATTGATTGGTTGGTTTTAATTAAGTTCATCATGTCCTACCAACTAATTCACTGTTATTACATCACGATCGGCCGGCCCCCTTTTTTTTTCTTTTAATTGCTCCGTCACATGACCAATAATAATAGTATTATTGTATTGACTAAACCCACACCTACAATTAACATGTATATATATGTGAATTGAATGAATGTAACAGTTGGACGACTGGGTGCTCTGCCGGATCTACGAGAAGAGAAACCACCCCCTTCAAGTCCAGAGCAGCAGCACCTCAGACGACAGTCCGATTAGGGATGCGCCGGCTCATCATTTTGGCGACACACTCCCAAAGGCAGCTTCCATATCGGACCTACTCAACGAGGTCGACTGCTCGATGTTGTCGCGTCTCCTCAACGAAAACCCGTCGAGTACTACTACTCTTTCTGGATTCGGCAATCTTTTCAACAACAACAACAACAACGGAGGTGGTGAGGGTGGTAGTGACTCTGTCGTTCAAACAGACTTCTCTAATTACCCCATGTCGTTGGACATCATCCACACCCGCCGCAACACCTTAAAAAGAGAAAGATCGACCGATCAAAACGGTTTTAGCGAGCAACGATCACCACCATCATCAAATAAGAGAATGAACAGCATGATCACTACTAGCCTGCAGTCTGACGACGTAACTCCTCCTCAGTCGTACAACCAACCATTCTTCAACAACCACTTTCTATTCAACTCCCACTTGCAGTTTCGATGACCCCATCAAACGGTGCTTTAAAGAAAGACAAAAAAGAAAAAGAAAAAAAAGGATGATATTATATATATATAGTGGTTTGATGTTACATGCACTTCATGAATTAATAGTACTACAGATTTTCCCAATATATACCTTTAGTGCATCTGTACATATACGATCGAGGAGGGTGTCAACTGTTAAGAAGAGGGACACCAACATCACAACACAAGCGTATATGAAGGAATGTATGTACTCAGAATATACAAAAGAGGAGGAGAGAGAGTTCCATCATTAAGGGAAAAAAATTCAATTATATAAAGTGTTAAATTGGCCTGTGGATATATACACACGTACGCGTGGTTTGGATGGGATGTGTGATTTTAAAAAAAAATGGGACGATTGTTTGCTTAATTTCTTCATGTGATGACTAAGCATTTTTTAAAAAAAAATCTTGTTAAATTCCCTGCAATGATTACAAAAGTAGGGTTCCGAGGATGATTTATTTGCATGAGAATCTTATCTCTTGCATGCTTGATTATATACTGGATGATCATTGATTTCAAATTGGTGTTTAATTTAAGTAAATACTGGAATAATCATGCATGAAATGGATAAGAAGGTATTTCGGAAGTATTCCAAGAGAATATTCTAAGATCTAAAACGACAATTTATATTTATTTATTTGTGTTCTATCACAGCTTCGATCACATTTTAACGACCACCACTTCAATAATATTATATTCTTATTGACTGAAGACCCATGTTAATTTAATTAATTTTAATTTTAAAAAGGCGCACAAATAGATCCATCACTCAGAGGGATCAGAATTCACAAGAACACGTAATCAATTGGGTTTAAATAAACTAATCATAAGTTCGTGATTGTCAAAAGTTTACTCGCTACTTTTGTCCAAGGACATCATGCATCTGCATGTTTTTCATTGGTTTTGTGCCCATTGCATCTTAAAACAATAAAAAAAATCTGGTAAGACTTAAAACAATAATATTAATCAATTTGATTGATTCGTTGTTTTCCATTTGAACCTTAAAATATATTGGATATGCCAATGAGTTAGGAAGCTGGCTGGGTTACATTATATATAGGCATCATCTCAACTACTCATTTTTTTACCTGTCAAATATTTGTTAGGATTCAATTGTAAGGAAAAACACGCATCTGAATCACCTTTCATTGAAAAAAGTGACTGATTTTAATATGAGTTGAGTGTTGATTTTTACGAAAAAAATCCATATAACCACAAAAATCCAAATAACCCTCTCACTTTTCTCTAAATCCAAATAACCCTCCTCGAAACATAACTAAAAGTTAAAGGACAATTGACAAATTAAAATATCACTCAGTAAATAAATATTAGCAAAAATAGCATAAGAAGATGAATATTTGTAAAAAGTGACACCGGTCAAAGATTATCTTTTTTTAACTATATATGGCGCATTTTCGTTTTTCATTTCAAAAGGAGATATCATACATATACGACGCTTCCCTTTATGTACCAAGCATAAATATCTTTTTTTTTTACAACAAAAAATGATTAAATCTCCACTCATGAAATAAATAAATAAAAATCTTAACCATTAAATAAACTCTCCTTGTATTTCTCCACCAAAGTCCATTTCCTGAGCATCTCCCATGATTTTCTCATCTCAATCAAAATATATGTTAAAGAAAAAAAAATCTCAACCATTAAAATTTAATTAGAGATGTGATAAGGATAAACATATTTTTCATAATTTTCTCATCTCAATCAAATATATTTCAAATCATAAATAAATCTCAGCCACTAAAATTTAATGAAAGAGGTAAAAAAAAAAAATCATGCAAGGTTTGTTTCTCTTTATCACATCTTTAATTAATATATTTGATTGAGAGAAGAAAATCATGGAAGATTTGTAGGAAGGGGGCTTCTAACTTGGTGAAGAAATATAAGGAGATTTTATTTAAGGGTTGAGATGCTATTTTTTCTTTTTTTGTTATTTAAATTTAAGGGTGGAGATTCAATCATTTTTTTAGGTAAAAGATAGATGTTTCTGCTTCATACATAAAGAGAGGCACCATATATAAGGCGCCATATATAGTGTAAAAAATTAAAAATTGTTATCTTTGACCACTGCTACTTTTTACAAAAATTCATCCGTTTATGCTATTTCTGCTAATTTTGATACCTGGTGCTATTTTTGCTAATTATCCAAAGTCAAATCAGTGCTTCTGTCAGTCAACTTAACCTAACGGTTAACTGATTTTACCCCCAACATGTAAAGTTAAGTTTATACCCTCCCCTAAATAAATCCAAGCCAAACATCCATTTCATTTGGCTCTCCTTTTCTTTACTATTCATCCCCCCCTCCCCCAACGTTTTTTTTTATGCATTCAAATTTGGGGGATTGATTGAAGAGGAAGAGAGTCCGTGATTATTTAACTTTGGGACTGATTTGACTTTTAGCCCATGTTTGATTCGAGAATAAATTCAAATTAGTCGGAATAATTTAATTATGGATGTTTAGATAATTGGAATAAATAAGAATATGTATGTCATAATTAACTAGTATACAGTAGTATATGAATTACATCCACCATTAAAATTAAATTATTCCATATTATTCAAATCTAAAGAATATATAAGCCCATTGTCAAATCAACCGTCATCACCTCTTATAAATCAATTGTCGTCACTTTTTTTTACTTTTAATAAATATTTATTCACATTTTATTTAAACAAAAATTTTTATTATTACGTTTTCTAATAAAAATAATTAAAAACATGACTAAACATATAATCATTTTATCTTTATTTATACTAAAATATTCATAAATCTCATAATAATTTAATTATCGGATAAGTCTCTTTAATTTGAGCATGCCCCCACACTTATTCCTCATGTTGTCACGTGACCTATGACAAGTGCATGAAAAAAAGGGGAAAAAGTCCAAAAAGAATCCGACTTGCCGGATTCGAACCAGCGACCTAAGGATGACAGCTAACAACTACAGTCCTCCGCTCTGCCAACTGAGCTAAAGTCGGATTTGTGTGAATAAACATAATTGTTATGATATTATAAGGTTTATTTGTTCTCCAAATTTTTCTTTTAAGAAATAAGTGTTTGTTTTTAGCAATTTTTATACATAAAAAATTTAATGTTTCTTGAGGAGACAAGAAACCTTGAATTCATATTAAACGGGAGGAAAAAAAAGGCGGGGTTGAAATTTATTGGTAGAAGTGAAAAGAGATAATGTGAATGTTAAATGAATGTATGGATTTACATTTAGATGGCTCTATTTGAGCCCCTTATATGGATTTCGTCATCAAAGATCCATTTATATTTTTTTAATAAGTACATTCCTCAATAAGAAAATCCATCTAATTTTTTGATAAAATGTTTAGTTAAGATTCCTTTAATAAACATAACCCCTGTCTCATTTAAATTTATTTATTTATAAAAATGACGAATTATACTGTGAGATCAATGCGACCACAATTTTGAGCATCAATGCATGCTCCAATTAAAATTGAATAAAAATATATAAATATGGATTTCAATTTTTTTTTTGGTATATAATCGATGTAATTTTTTTTTATAATTGTTTATTTTAATTTTCACCAAAAAGGTTAAATATTAATTAAAAAAAATCTATTTTTGCATTTGAAGAAGTCCATTGGTGAGAGAGATCGAGTTTTTGAAAGAGTCATTCAAGGGTAAGAGATAAGGTTTGATGGGAGAAGGACTTACTTATTATTTAAATATGGGGTTAACTAGTTGAAGCACATGTGCATTACACATGAATCATGTTGTTTAATGAAAATCAAGGTTATTCAAAGTTAATAAAAATTAAAAAATACTACCACCGACATTTAATCATTTTTAAATATTATATTTAAAAGGTGTACCTCTTTCTAGAAAATTACGATAATAGTGTTTAAACAATAGCAATATCACGGTGTATTCGAAACTAATTACAATAACAACATAAGAAAAGTAAATAAATTGACAAAAATCAAATTAACATACATAAAAGCCCATCAAATATGAAACAAAAATTACTAATATATTTCTTTACCTACTAAAAGTATACATAAAAGACATGCTAGGATTAATGTGTTATATGCTCTCTACAATGAATTATGAATGATCAACCGCCAATTATATATACCTTAAGCAATTGGCTCTCATATTAACAGACACCTACATTAAAATTTTAATGTCATTCACAATTTTAACAGTCTTGCTACATGGATTCCAAAGTTTGACCCTATTGAGAAACCCCAATAGGTGTCATTATCTCATTGATTATTTATTTTACTTTTAAAAAAGATAAAAACAGCAAAGACAATATTATTCTTTCTTTAAATTTGAGTTTTCGTTAAAAAAAAAAAACCACCTCCTACTACAACACTCCAAAAAATTCTTTTTTACCTTCCTATGTCATCCGCCATTTCAAAAATTCATTTCGACTGACCTCCTCATCTCTAGTGATCAGTGTCACCACCATTGAATTCCTCTTGTCGCCCTCTATGATATGAGATGTAGCTACCTTTCGAGCCCTCCTCCAACCTTCACCTCCTCCGACCTCCACCTCCACTTTTTTTTCAGATACAATTATAAATACATGAGTATATTAGTTTTTTCATATAAGATATAAATATAGATTTAGATACAGTCATATATTAGTTTGTTTAGATACAGATGTATTTAAAAAATTTCAGATATAAATACAGATACAGATGAGTATATTAGTTTTTCAGATATAGATTTAGATACAGTCCTATAATAGTTTTTTCAAATATAAATACATATACAGATGAAAAATTTTCAGGTAAAAATTTAAAATACAGATACAGATGAGTATATTAGTTTTTCAGATACAGCTACAGATCCAGATTTAAATGCAGCCATATATTAATTTTTTTAGATACATTGAAAATGCATCTAAAATCAATGAATATGTCTTATAACTGCATATTATATTAAAAAACAGTGGAAATATATCTAAATTCAACATAAAAAGTAAAGAATATTTACACAAATATAAATAAACAATGGATACGTGTACCCAAAAAATCAAATAAATAAAAAAAATAACTAAGGGTAAATAGAAAATTACATGTGTGCCACCTTATGGGGTATGTGATAGAGTCCATAAGTTAAGGCTCAAAAATCATTATTGCAATTTTAATTATGTGGTTCTCTAAACTTGAAATAAATTATATAATTTCAATACTCTCGTGATAAAATTTTCAAACACATTCTCAAACTGTTCAGACTGTATATCACAAACTTAAAAGAACTGTTTAACATTATAATTTGCTAATAATTTGTAATATTATTTTCTTTCTTTTACTATTCTAAATCTAATCTCTATTCTTTTAAAGGCTACCACATTGATCTTCCAACATCCACGTTCAAATGTATGGGTAACAATAGTACTTTGTAAACAAACAACTGAGATGTATTCAAAATATAGTGGTGATACCTAGGCCCCAAAATATAAGCCCCACTCACAAGCCCCATGAGGTGTCAACCTGTCATTGGCTCATTATTTCACTTTTCAAAAAGGGTAACAAAGCAAAAACCAATTATACCCTCTCATAAAAACTACTCGAAAACACGCGCGCGTATCAAAGAAATCCGGATTCGACGTCCACGATTAAACACGACCGTCACTTTCGGCGAGCCAAAACGATCTTTCAAATTCTCTCACGTTGCAGAAGGGGAAAAAAAAACCCTAAATCGTTCTCTACGCATTGTTTTTTCTTCGCCGAACTGCTTGGATTCTCTGAAAAAATAAAATGGCGACAAGCAGTAAGCCAAAATAGGGTTTCGAAACAGCTCCTACATTGCGTTTGCATTGTACATATGACAGATTGTTTTAGGGTTTCGATTAGTTTATGAAGATCTTGGCAACATAATGTAACAGATTGTTTACAATACTAATAAATTAAGAGGTGCAAATGTTTTTATTTCTTTTTTATTGTTTTGATTTTTCCAGACAGGGGATTCGAAGATTCAAAGATTTCACTTGCAGAGTAAATGTAACAGATCATATTAGGTTTTGTATTAGGGTTTTACATGGCATGTAACTGAATATTAACATACTCGAAAATGTGACGTTTACATAATAAATGTAACACAAATTGGATTAGCTTTTTTTATTAGGGTTTAGATGTTTTGATTGAATGTAACAAAATATTAAATGTGCTTCTGTAAATGTGACATTTGCACTCTAAATGTAACAGATTGTAACGAGATTAAATGTAGCAAAATGTGACATTTGCACTCTAAATGTAACAGATTTGGTTTTGGAGGTTTTCATATGAAAATATTAGGTTTTGGATTACGGTTTAAGTGTTTTTGATCAAATGTAACAAAATGAAACATACTCTAAATGTAACAGATTTGGTTTTGGAGGTTTTCATATGAAAATATTAGGTTTTGGATTACGGTTTAAGTGTTTTTGATTAAATGTAACAAAATGTGACATTTGCACTCTAAATGTAACACATTTGGTTTTGGAGGTTTTCATATGAAAATGTGACATATACATAATAAATGTAACACAAATTGGATAAGATTTCTGTATACCCATCAATGACCTAAGAAATTACTCTCTAATACATTAAATGTTGCATATAGTTTGTAATAATCACAATTGTTACATTTACTCAATAGTTGTTACATTTATAAGTACATACTCAATAGTTGTTACATTTACCTAATAGTTGTTACATTTACTCAATAGTTGTTACATTTACTCAATAGTTGTTACATTTACTCAATAGTTGTTACATTTGCACTCTAACTGTAACAGATTGTATTAGGTTTCTGATTTGGTTTTGGAGTAATGTAACACAAATTGGATTAGGTTTTGGATTAGGGTTTAGATGTTTTGATTAAATGTAACAAAATGTGACATTTGCAAACTTCATATAATCATGTTCATTCTTTTTTCAGAGAACAATAGGTCACACAAAGCTGCAAATAAGAAGGGAAAATCAATTCAACCACACTTCAGATCATCCTTGTATAGGATTTATGAAATATTTTCCACTCTGAAACTGAAGGAAAGACATCTGAATATGCTACAAGCAACACCTTTCTGGAGTCTGTTCAGTGGGTTGTTGGACAAGAAGTATGATTGTAAACAAGCTAAAAAGAACGATGAAGATGTTGTGCGGATAATACAATGTTATGATCCACATTCTGAATCTTTCAAGATTGGTGGCAAAACTTTGAAGATAACTCCCACAGAAATAGACATTATATTGGGCATCAAATCTGGCAAAAAAGAAGTAAAAGGTAATCAGAATTTCCTGTTTTGAATTACATTTAGTTTTCCAAAAATGTAACATCATGATCATGATTAATGGGTTTGACTGCACTTTGTTACAGTGAACTATGGCACCAAGCCAAACACAGAGTTCATAAACGAAGATTTGGGTCCGTGAGCAGACCTAATGCTCCATATATCAAGGAGCAACTTCTGGTTGCATTGGAGGGAGAATCAAGCCATGACCTCAACGATTTCACGAAGTTGTGCTGCCTGTACTTGTTTGTGGGGTTATTTTACACAAACAGTGGTCACACCATAGGGTGGGCTACCTTTCAGTATTTAGAGGACATCAACAAAATAAAAGAGTTTGATTGGTCAACATCAATACTAGATTTACTGATGAAGTCAATTCATAAGCATCAGAATAACCCAGCAAGTGTGACTGGCTGTGTTGCTCTGCTACCTGTAAGTTAACAACAAATTGTTTTAGTTGAAAACTGCAATCAATATATTTACTGACACTGTTCTTTAACTTCTATGCAGTTCTGGTTATGTGAGCACACAACTTTGATTTCTCCCTCACGTCCATCAGTGTTCCCAAGGTTCAAGAAATGGGATTTGAAAAAATTCCACAAAACCATGTCAAAGATAAACATTCGCAAGATTAAAGCCTCACAGGTTATAATTTGAATACTCATAACTCCATTACTGATTCAGTAAAACAATTATTCACATAACTCTATTATAGAACATTAGTATACAAACAATGTAACAATAATATTATAAATGTAACAATATAAATATGTGCTACATTGTCTCACACACTATGTGTTGATAATGTAACATTTTGTGACTTAGAAATTAACATATTAATATTAGCATTCTAGTTAGGTTACATTTATAAGTACATACTCAATAGTTGTTACATTTACCTAATAGTTGTTACATTTACTCAATAGTTGTTACATTTACTCAATAGTTGTTACATTTACTCAATAAATGGATGTATCTCTTATATTTGGAACAACTAACTATCATTGCATGTTAAATTGTTCAAAACTTGTTACATTTGTCAAGCTGTCTCCATTCCATATGTTATGTTGTACCAATATAGCAGATATTATTAACAATAGTAATATGAGATGAAATGTAACATATCTTTATAAAGTTTGGTTATGTCTAAACTGCACTGATGCAATTAACTATTATGATCATAAATGAAATAAATGAAAATGTTATGACTTTGTTACATTTTGACTAATATAAACTTGTCTCTTACATGAAAAAGTTATCCATAGAAGAAATTGAACCAAGGCTGATAGAGCTGCAGCAGCTGGGGGTAAGGGCCTCTGCACATACTGAAAATGAAGAAGAAACGTTGGAACACAATGAAGAAGATTTGACTGGTAGTGGGGAGACTTCATCAGATAATGAGGAATCCAATGAAAAAAGTGAGAATAACCCGTCAGGTGAAGAGGAAATTGATAGAGAACCTCTGAATAGTGAAGGTGGGGGTGATTTAATACATAGTGGCTGGGGGGATATGAATGTCTGTGCTGATAGTAACAATGAAGACAATCAACCAGTAATGGAAGATGATTGTGGGGGGCAGTTTGGCGACTCTGCAATTGAACATCAGAGTGAAGGAGTACAAATAAGCAACTTGTCACCAGATAATGTTAAAAAACTCTTGCTATGGAAGCCCTAGAAGAAGAAAACACAAACCTCAAAATGACAGTGGCAGCACATGGGATTGACATGCTGAGAATTATGGCAGATAACAGTAGTAAGAGTTTCAGGTTGAAAACAAGTGCCCGCAATTTAGATTGTCTTTTCAAGAAATGTGGTTTACTAAGGAGAAAGATCCGTGGTTTAAATCAACAGATAGGAAAGTTGAAAACTGTGAACTCTAAATTGAAAAAAAAAGTCAGTGTAAGAGATGATGACATAAAAGGTTACAAAGATCGAGAAAAAGGCTATCTGAGTGTCATTGCAAAACAGAAACAGATAATCTCTGACATGGAAGACAATGCCTCTGTGCATGACATTACACAGAAGACAGCTTTGGATGCAGAGATCATGAGTCTGAAAGAACTGATCACTGAGAAAGAGAACTTGATAGCACAGCAATCTGTAATGCTAGATTTCCTTCAGACACAACACCCATCACAGGAAGCAAAACCCCTTGATGTGATTCCACTGAACTCATATACACCAGATATTCAATATGTGGAGGTGGACATGGGAGAAGCAACACATGAAAAAAAAAGCAGACAAGGTCAATGGTTAGAAGAATCAAGATGAGGGATAGGAAAGCACCCATAAACCCTGAATTTCAATACTCTGATGCTGGAAAAAGAGCCAAAAGAGTGGCTATTGGAGTTCCACAAGAGAAAGAAACCAAAAAACAGAAATTTAGTTTCAGAATTCCAAAAAATAATGTAGCCAAGGCACTGGGACAAAAAGATGTCAAGATATTGAGGCAAATAGTTGGCCTCACCTCTGGAAGGTAATTTTACTGTCATTAATTGTTCTGAATATCACATCTTCAAATAGTTGTTAAATGTAACTCTTTTTGTATATGCAGTGGACCAATTTGGCAAGGGGGTCTTTCAGTTATTCATTTTGAAGATGTCATGTCAATATTGAAAGAGGATGAAATTTCCAGTAATGTGAGTATTTACTTATAAATGTAACAACTATTGAGTAAATGTAACAACTATTGAGTAAATGTAACAACTATTGGGTAAATGTAACAACTATTGGGTAAATGTAACAACTATGCAGTATGTACTTATAAATGTAACAACTGCTTGGTAAATGTAACAATTGTGAATATTACAAACTATATGCAACATTTAATGTATTTACTTGTATTTTCTTAGGTCATTGATGGGTATACAGAAATCTTATATGATGAGCAAGGAGTTCCAATGCGGATCAACCGATCTTCATTTTTCGTTTCTGCAAACATCTCTCAGTCACTGCAAAATGAAAAACAGCGTCACCTCTTCAAGGTGCTAGTGAAGGAAAGGATAGATCTCAGCCTGTATCGGTACATACACTTCCCTCTGCATAATAAAGGGCATTGGACTTTGGCGGTGTATGACATAGTTGAAAACATATGGAGACACTACAATTCACTACTTCAAGAGTATGCAGACATGGACACACATTTGCAGATGGTTAACAAATTGGTAATCACTACTTAAAGTTTCTGACCATATATATGTTTAACTTAATTTAACATCTCATGCATATACATTATAATTTACAGATGGAAACATTCATTGAACATTATGAAGGAATTGAACCTGGACAGATCATCTCTGTTCAGAATGCACCGCAGCAGCCTGATTTTTCGTAAGTTCATTTACTTTGTTAGGTAATTTCATTATATATTAAAGGAACATACTGATTCAAATTTTTTTTTTAACTGCAGCATAGAGTGCGGAATTGTGGTCATACATGTAATGACTCAGTATGCCTTACAAACAGATATATCATCGGTAATGACTCGCCAGATGTGCAGTAGTACCAGAGCCCAAATAATACATAAGTTCATCAACGACAAATAAGGACGTACACAGAAGAGGATCACAAGTTGTTTTCTTTGAATATTGATGATTGAACTCTTAGATTTTTGTTGTGTCTGTCTGTAAATCGAACAAATAGCAATTTTGGATGTAAACAGCTTATAACAAATGTGTTTGGAGCCATGAAATGAAAATATAGATATATTTTGTCTGATGCTAAGTTGTGATTTACTATTCATGTGTTTCCATGAACAACATGTGTTGTAATAACGTTCATGTAATATAACAGTCAATTAACAATGCAAAGCATGTTACTGTGTATATGTAAATGTAACTAGCCAACAATGTCACAATCTGGGTATAGTAAATGTAATTACAATGGTTAAATTGTGACAGATACTTCTAATGCAACCAACTATTGATTTGATTGTTTTAGGGATAGACCCTGTTACATACAGGAAATTGTTACATTTCTCTATGTAACAAAAAACTCAGAGTGGTTCAAAGTACAACATAATATTGAATATTAAATCTGGAATCTACAAAACATAAATCACTTATGCAACAATATGAATTTAAAAATGTGACAGATGTCTCTGATACAATCAGTTAATAACTCGATTGTAATACAGGTACACACAACACAAATACACACTGTTACATATCATTAAACCTGTTACATTTTCTAAATGTAACAAAAAACTCAAATGATTCATATTATAACATAATATTGAATATTAAATCAAGCAACTGCAAAACAGACTTCACTTATGCATCAATATGAATTTCAAAAGGGACAGATGTCTCTGATACAATCAATTAATAACTCGAATGTAATACAAGTACACACTGTCAATGAATTAATATTTGTTACATCTTCAAATGTAACAACAAAACAAGACTGATACATTGTTACATTATTGTGGAAATTAAACCTGAAAAATATAAAAAGAAAATCAATTGAGTCAGAACAAATCACTTATGTATCGATCTGCACATTGCTTTATGTATTCTTCACGTGCTTAGTCTTCGGCCTGTAAACCTTTGCTGCCTTCCTTTTTGTCGGTGGTCGCCCTTTGCTTCGAACTTTTTTAGGTGAATGTACACATCTAACCGGCGATGGTGTTACGCCAACAGAACTACAGTTAGCATTCGCAGATGAAAAATGCAACAAAGATTCCTGCAAAGAATCCATGTATTGTGTACAGAAGACATATTTTTCTTCAGATACAACTGCAGCTTCCACAACATATGAAAATTTGGAATATAATTCATTATGCCTCGACATGTGATCATTTGACATGTTGTCCAAATAACAATTCTTCAAAGCATTATGAATTCTTTTGATGCCCTTCCGCCAGCGATCCATAATGTAATATGAAGAAACTACACTCGTGTTTGAATGTATCAAAACTTTAATACAATGCCTACATATGATACCCATGAACTCAAATAGACAACAAACACATCGAAACTCCTGTTTCAATTCATCAAACTTAACCTCATAAGCTATTTTCTTTGTTGCTCCATCTTTGCCTTTTGAAACATCAGTGACAACAAAAGCTCTCACGCCATCTATATCCGAAACTTCTACCAAATTGCAAAAAATCAACCCCTTGATTTCATTCTGAAATTTCCTAAACATATCATGTGTATATGCTTCTTCAAACTGCCTCTCAAACCCAAAATCAGTAAGCAATGGAATGCTTGAGTTAACTGATTGAAAGTCAGCCCTTTCTTCCTTCTCAACCTTACTTCTGAGTGCATTATCGTATTGTTCCACAAATTGCTTCAAAGTCGTTTTTGAGTTCACATAATCATCAAAAAAAGCATTCATACTTTCACTTCTCTGAGTAGTTGACATACCAGCCCAAAAGGTTTCTTTAACGTATACAGGAGCCCATCTTGTTCGGTCGTTGAATAGACATGTGAGCCAGACATTGTTGCTCAGACCATGATCCAAAATCATTTCCATCCACTGCTTGTCGAAAACATCAGCAGTTAAAGACTCGTAAACTATTGCCTTCAAGCATTTCTTAATAACATCATAACTCTTGCAACTGCAAAAATATATCGAGAAATTAATTGAAACCATTATAAATATGTAGAACTTCATCTGCAAACAAATGACAATGAATATTGCACTGCTAATAACATGACGTGAAATGTAACAATAATAAAATAAATGTAACAAAAAAAACAGGTAAAAAAACAAACCTGCCCAGTTTCTCAGGAATCTTCTTCATGATATGCCACAGGCACAATCTGTGGCGAGAATGAGGAAAAACCTCTAACACAGCCCCTTGTATGGCCTTGCATTGGTCAGTCACTATAGCATTTGGCATACGTCCATACATGCACTCCAACCATGCTTTGAATAGCCACACATATGTTGCAGTATTTTCGTTGGATAATAGACCACATCCAAACAAGACCGATTGTCCATGATGATTTACACCAACAAAAGGTGCAAATGGCATATCATACTTGTTCGTCAAATATGTTGAGTCAAATGAAATAACATCTGAAAATGACTCATATAATGCTCGTGATCTCGCGTCAGCCCAAAAAATATTTCTTACTCTGAAATTCTCATCAAAATCAATAGCATGAAAAAAATTTGGATTTCGCTTTTGCATGCGCACAAAATAATCACAAACAGCTTGTGCATCGCCTCCACCAAGCCTTCCGATTCTAGTTTTAGACAAGTAATTCCTTGCATCTCTCTCCTCATATGATATGCAATCGTATCCCCCGGCTTTAATAACAAGTGAATTAAAACTTTTTGATGTTCTGATCCCTGCTTGGTCATTTATATCCAGCACTCTTTTTGAAAAAGGATCAATTTCCCTATGGCAAGCAAAATGCCGTGACTTAAGTGGACTCAAATGATGGTTATGACCTAAGACAACCTTTGAAATAACAAACAATTCTCCATCCTTCACATTAATGTTTATCCTAGCTCCGCACCCAGACTTGATCGATGACCTACCACTGAAAACATTCCTCCCTGTGGAAACATGCTTCCCATTCCGACAACATGCAAGTGAAAAAAATCTTTGTCGCCCATTGTCATCCTTTTTACCGTGAATCTTCGCAACGCCAAAACCTTCACTGCGAGCAAAGTTTTTATAAAACATCCTAACATCATTTTCCGAGCAAAATGACATTCCAACACTTGGAACAATAACTTCAGTGCTTTGCTCATCAGAAACATCGATTTCACCTTCTATTGCACTGCCTTCCAAAGAAAATGTAACAGATTCCCCTGCAAAAGTATCTACTTCATTGTTACATTTATGCATAATTTAAATTCAAATGTTTAATGAAATGCAGTACACAGTGACTACTACATGTTAGATATCCCCTGCAACATTATAAACTTCATTGTTACAATTACATATAACATTGTTTGCATAGTTGAAAAAAATGCAGTACATGAGTTTGTTACATTTATGAATGTAACAAAAACAGAAAATGTAACAGATTCCTGCAAAAGTATCTACTTCATTGTTACATTTATGCATAATTTAAATTCAAATGTTTAATGAAATGCAGTACACAGTGACTACTACATGTTAGATATCCCCTGCAACATTATAAACTTCATTGTTACAATTACATATAACATTGTTTGCATAGTTGAAAAAAATGCAGTACATGAGTGATTGTTACATTTATGAATGTAACAAAAACAGCAAATGTAACAGATTCCCCTGCAAAAGTATCTACTTCATTGTTACATTTATGCATAATTTAAATTCAAATGTACATAGTGACTACTACATGTTAGATATCCCCTGCAACATTATAAACTTCATTGTTACAATTACATATAACATTGTTTGCATTTGAAAAAAATGCAGTACATGAGTGATTGTTACATTTATGAATGTAACAAAAACAGCAAATGTAACAGATTCCTGCAAAAGTATCTACTTCATTGTTACATTTATGCATAATTTAAATTCAAATGTTTAATGAAATGCAGTACACAGTGACTACTACATGTTAGATATCCCCTGCAACATTATAAACTTCATTGTTACAATTACATATAACATTGTTTGCATAGTTGAAAATAATGCAGTACATGAGTGATTGTTACATTTATGAATGTAACAAAAACAAAATGTAACAGATTCCCTGCAAAAGTATCTACTTCATTGTTACATTTATGCATAATTTAATTTCAAAGTAACAAATATGAAAATATATCGAAACCTAATAAAAAGATGGGAATAACGATCAACAAATAAACGAGATTCATTACTCTTAATTGGTACATGTAACATATATTGAAAAATTGATCATCATAAATTTAATTTAAAACTCGAATGTTATTTTCAATCCAAAAACTCAAGATATGATGAAAACAATTCACAAAAAACCAGATCCAAAAGGCGTTGATTGGAGATTCAACTCCATAAAGAACAAACAATGTTTTCGAACTTCTACAATGGTTTCACCGTATTCAAATCAATTTTGATTTAAATTTAATTTCGAATGTTATTTTCATTCCAAATCGAATACGAATTGAAGATCACATACCAGATCGAGTAGGCGTTGATTGAAGATCCACGTCCATTAAAAACGAACAATGTTTTTGAACTTCACCGGATTAAAAATTCCTATAGAGCTACGATGGTTTCACAATATTCAATCGGTTTTGATATGATTTGGTTGACGATGATCTGCAAATACAAACCTAAATGATCGGCAGTTGTAAATCTCCCCCAATATGCGGTTAGAATGTTAATCAATTGTGATCCCCCAATAGTCGGAACAATGTGTAACCGTCTATTGATCCCCCAAAAAAAAAAGGGTATTATGGACAATGTGTGTATGCCATGTCATGGGGCCTGATTTGGGGCCTGTGAATTTGGGGCTTGGGAATCATTATTGTTAAAAATAATATATGTTTCATTTAAAGACAAAAGAAAACTTTGCAACCACCAGAAAGGTTGCATGCCATAAGGCATCTAAAAGCATAATCACACTTATTAGAGACTCCTTAGATGAAGGTCTGTCCACTATTGTGGTTAGTCGGTGTGTTACAACTCTAAATTCACACTTATTTGTTGCAGATTATATACGCTTTGGACTTTGCATCATCTGTTTGATCACTTTATGTGCATCTGCCGTACTTATCTTCTGTACTGACTCAAAGCAACAGCCCTTGTGAGACATCTCTATGTCACCAACATCTCATGTACACTATTTCACTGAAGATAGATTGACTGTTAAAAAATTTATCCTGGCCCCAAATTGAAAATCCAACAGGACTCTAATAAAATAACAAAAATAAATAAATAAATCTTAATAAGATATATTTTCTAATTAACAAAGAAAATAATCCATAATCTAAATTCACACTTATTTGTTGCAGATTATATACGCTTTGGACTTTGCATCATCCGTTTGATCACTTTATGTGCATCTGCCGTACTCATCTGCTGTACTGACTCAAAGCAGCAGTCCCTGTGAGACATCTCTATGTCACCAACATCTCATATGCACTGTTTCACTGAAGATGGATTAACCGTTAAAAAATTTATCCTGACCCCAAATTGGAAATCCAACAGGACTTTAATAAAATAACAAAAATAAATAAATAAATCTTAATAAGATAAATTTTCTAATTAACAAAGAAAATCATTCATAATCTCGTTCCTTGTAAGTTAATTATTTGAACTCGTCATATTTGGGTTAATAGTAAGTATAATTCAAATATGGCATTCCAAAATTACATTATTAATTTTTAGTTTATACACTCCTCATACATATAATTAATATTGTATTCGAAGTTGATTCTTCTATATGTGAAAATCATGAACTGTACATGAAAATGGCCCATTTAAGGAATGTGTGAGATATTGATAATGCTACAAAGGCAGGTATTATACAGAAAAGATCAAGTTAAGGTGATTACATGCAATAAAATGTTGTTTGAATATGCTACTAACCTCTTTTTGAATACGTGCACGACGCACCAATATGCCCAAGAACAACATTTTCAGATTGATCTTTAGCATTAGTTTTCATTACCAAATTCTGTAACATTGATCGTCATCAATATTAATTAATATTGATCCATAAGATTTTCTAGACTTCAACATAGGAACAAGAATTTAAATAACATAGAAACAACAATTTAAATAAAACACTGGAATGTTTTATGTAAATGAGCAATTACAATATAATCAACTCAGTTGTCCAACACCTTCAGCCACGCAAACCACAGCTGATCCCTTCATCTCAATAAGATATTGTAAATGACTCAAAACACCTTGTGGACTATGTAATTCAAAGGGTACCTTAAAATCACATAATAAATTGTTTGAGTCCTAACTGAATTCGGGTTATTTATTTTACCATATGTGGATTTTTAGAACATTAATAAAAATCTTTCTAGAACTATCAGTACAAACTACAGCCCACAATGAAGAAAGATTGCACAATTTGCTTGCCATTTCAAATATCAAACCAAAGATCATAATCTTCAGAAGATAGTTGTGTCCATTCTATAGAGTGTAATATGTTCATTCTTCTAATAAACAAAGGTTCCATTATTAGAAAAAGTAACATTATACTTGATGGTTTCTAAAATCTTATAGTATCTATATCATATATAACATCCATGTCAGACATGTCAATGTTAGTGATAAAATCTAAATATGCATCTAGGGATTGTAAATTTTTGAAGAAAAAGTAAGAAATTATAAAATTCATATGTGCAATACCTATTTGATGGATCTCTACCGGGCATCTCAACATATAGATCATGATCACATATGATATGAAAAAAATGTGAGCTTGCAGTCATGCAGAACTGATTGACAAACTCCGGAATGATGACAAAATGAAATAAAGACAACTTCATTATCATTGAAGTTTTAGAGTGAAGTCAGAACATTTAGAAGATTTATAAGAAGCATATATAATTACAAGCTCACAGCATATTAAAACAAATAAAATAATCGATAAAACAGAGTTATGATATCTCAAACTAAAGATGTTTAAATCATAAATTATCAAGTCATGTCATCATGATTGGTGTGCATTGAACAACAACGGCACCAAGAAACGCAAATAATGTGTTATACTGACAAACATTTAATTTTTAATTTTGATAAAAAAATATTTCATTTTTTACTTGTGGAATAGTATGCATTAGGCAGTAAGTTCTACACAATTTCTTTGACAACAGTGGCAAGTATGACATCAATTTGAAGGTTATCTCATAGTTGATTAATCTAAGCTTCATCCCTTTATCAAAAGGACATTAAAGTGACTATTCAAATCACACAGGACTTAAAGATAAGAAGGTTCAAATTTTGTTTTTTACATGTTAGCTCACATTGATGAAACTAAACAAAAGGCCTCTCTCTGATGAATGTCAACACCGGTAAACTCATCACTGTTGGTGAATTCAAAAAATATAATAAATTTACAATACATCAGCTATTATACTTGAATGAATTTCAATTGCTGGAGATAATGCTACAATGATCACATCAGACACATGCCTGAGGTCCTAATAATCACGCTATGATACTCCACAGAATAAATGTGGTAGCATACTAAATGCATCTACCAGAAAATAACTGAAAAATTAGACTCAGTACTACATAAATAAACGCATTAATTAAGCATATATTGTGCTTAATTATTACCTAATCAAAACAAATTATCATACATTTTTCCAATATATATATAAAAAATAGGGCAACCATTTCATAATGAAGTTAAAATGTCAAAAATACAAGATCGGAGAGGAGATAAGTACCAGTTCAAATACTTGACGTGGCTCTATAATTGAAAGCAAATCGTAGCAAAAGAATACTAAACTGCTGTTTAGATGTTTTGCTAAACTTAAACCTTTCTTGTAGAGCCCCTGCACGTCTGTGAGAAGGCAATCATACAACTAATACACCTGAATACCCCATCCTTCAACTGTGGTGGTGGAATATTCTCACCTATAATGGGGGACAAGGTAAAACAAAGAGAAAATAAATGAATTATCTCTTACATTCTGATTCACAGTTCCACAGAAAATAAGACCCTATAAAATTGAAAATACAAAAATGTTCAACAGAAGTCCCATTTGAATAAACCAAGCTTCTCAGATTGGTAAAGCTTTAGGAAAAAATATTGAATATATTTATGAGTTGTCTTTTTTATTTGTATATCAATATATTTGAAAGCTTTGATATGATGTGTCCAAAATAAATGGGATCAACCTGTCTGAGATTTGCAGTCCACATTTTTGTTTGATTATTGAGGCAAATCCGCAAACATGTGATGCCTTCAGGTGGAGCCTATTTCTTACTCAAACACATCTCAAAGAGCACTGTAACTGAGATGTAATCATAATTGAAAAATGTTAGACAGTTGAGAATAGAGTATGCATTGATATAGTAGAGTATATACTATATTTTGAGATTTCATATACTATGTTAGTGGATATGGCGATAGTAAACGAAATTGTACAATAGAATGAGTGTATCTACGCCCACAATACATGTCCACCAGGATCAGTTGCATTTGAATACTTACTTTGGAGCACTAACCCTCATATGCATAGCTCTGAACTTTAAGTGATATGATGGGTACATCTATATGTAAATATGTCCATCTAGATCACATAATGAAAAAGAAAAACAAATGCAAGTGAGGTCTTCAACTAAAGTACAGGCATGACTGTGCCCTCAACCTTTACAAGTAGAGAATATCCAGATCACGACTGGATGTAATTAAATATGCAAGAAATAACAACATGGATATGGATTTCAGAACTGAAAATCAAAGTATCCCAACATAGATTAATTTAGCATTATCACAAAAATCTTTCACTTAATTACATATTTTGCATTGAAGCAATCCTACAACAAACAGATAAGTTTTCTACACCAAATATGGTTGTTCCATTCCATTATTAATACTCATCTGTGTTCTTTTGTTACCACGGAAAAAATACACAATGGCCATTATATCTTTTTTGAAGGTTTAGATATTGTGATGTGCAAAATTTGTAAACAAGTGAAGCTACTGAGTTGAAACCATATATGTCTTAGGAAAAAGGAAATAATTAGTATTTTTTTTTATCAAAAGCTTCATCAACTAAATGTGTAACTCTATTAACAAAATGGAAAGAAAACAAAATCCCCCCTCAAAAGCAAACAATATATATAATTGAAATCAGAATAACAATTGCATAATTCCTTCAATGACAATATGTCATTGAGATAGTTTTAAAGTGACAGGAATCACTTCAGATGAAAAGTCTCTAGTGTTAACCTTTATGCATGACAGCATAAGCATTATTAGAAAAATATACAAATGCAAGGCAGTTTAAATTTGTAGAAACAATATAATCCAAAAGAAACATGACCTACAAAGCGCCAACTTGCAAGCAATATAAACGTGTTCACACATACATAAGTAACAAGCTATTCATAAAGCAATTTGTTCACTGATGACACCATCATACCTTCAGGTATCATTAGGTGGCTAATCAACTCATCAAGCGAAAAACACCTAGAAAAAAACAGACCCACTTGAAAATAAAAATCAAATAGAAATTGCAAAATCGTGAATCACACCCACCAACACAATTCCTTATTCAACTAATTTCACATCTACCAGCATAAACTAACAAAATCAATAATAAAAAAAAAAGTTCAGAGTCATTAAATCAAACCAAGTTCTTGAAAAAAAAAATAGAACTTCACATTCATTACTTTAGATCATGGACACTATTAGAAAAATAAACATAAAATATAAAGTGCTCACTGTCACCTCATAGCATAGCATGGACATAATTAAAAAAAATATAAACATACAAATGTTAAGAAGAACTGGATTGATACTTACAGCAAATTTGGTGCGTTATTTGTTGGGTATCTGTGTAAGCAATGATAACTGCCTCTCTTCAAAACCTATTAAACCAAAAAAAGCTATCAATTATTTCCGGATCTAGAAATTGAATCACCATATGAAAAAAAGGCATTTGAATTATATTAAACTTCTAATAGAAATATAACCACCTCGAAGTAAGGATAAAGATATCATAATGAGACTCACTCTCTCGTAGCTTGACATTTAATTAAGAGTTAGTATCACATATCTAGGAAAATATAAATATTCATATAAAAATAACAACACTAATGTACATGAAACTTAAATATGTGAAATGTCCATTGGAATCAAAATGCATATATTAGAATAGTGAGACATTTATATTGAACAAAATGATTTATAAACGCATGTCCCCTGTCATATTATCATTCATATATTTGTATACCGTACAAGTTTACCTCAAATATAACATGTCTCTTTGAGGCCTAATGAAATGCTGTTATATTGACCTAGTCACCCCCCCCCCCCCCCCCCACAAAAAAAAAAAAGACAAAATGAGCAAGCACATAAACCCCACTAATGTACCTATAAACATGCAAAACAAACACCACAAAAAGGGAATAATGAATTTCAATCACAGATGCCCATCTTTTAATTCCTTACCTGGATCATCTAAATCCATTATCCATCAAGTGCTACCTCCATATGACACACTTAAAAAAAGAAGGAAGTAGGATAAGGGAAAAACAAAAGTAGATCACAGGTTAGACATTAAAATATATCGATTTTTCTCGCTAAACATCCACCCTGTAAACATTATCTTGTATTCATTAAACCAACGATTTCAAACGGATCATGTCAATCGAAAAAATGCATCAAAAAATTTAAACACTAATAACAAGCCTTAGGAATTTAAAACTCCACAAAAATAGATCTCTTCACTTTATTGAAAGTATAGAAGTCTAAATATCGATGAACCGTGTGAGATCGATGAGACCACACATGACATCTGAGATATTTACAAACAAATCAACATACATCATTAAAAAAAAAATCAAATGAAAGGGCACTGATGACGATCTGCTGGAGGGGAGTTGCAGAACAGGGCGACGGATGCGCATAGGATCCCCATGGGTTTTGACGATCTGCTGGACCGGATCTGTTCAGAGATGTAAGAGGGGACAAAAAGAAGAGAAGGTGAACGATTTGGGAAGACGATGAGGCGCCTCTTTTTTTTTTCTTTTTGTGAAATGCAAGATGAGACGCCTCTTAAATTAATTCATCATTTGAATGGGAAGAGAGGAAAAGTGACAGATGTTATGATCATTTGAATGGGAAAAGATGAGTCGCCTCTTAAACAAATGTTAATTATGATGTTATAGTATTTGTTGAGAGAGGAATAAAAGGCAAAGCAAGGCATCAGTTTTTGAATATATGATGTTATTTGTTACTGTATTAAACGACGCATTGAATGAGAGATGAACAGGATGAAACAACGGGAGACGAACAGGTTTTCATACATCAGGAACTAATTTCGGACAGGGATAGAATTTCAGAAATTGATGGGGGTGAGTTAAACCATCAAATGAAAGTTTTTCTAGGATTGGTACTTTTATAGATAGATAGATAGATATATGAGGGGCTTTTAAATTAAGTTATGAAAATGTGAGGAACCTATTAATAAAAGGGGCTTACTTACAATTTTAAGGGGCTCAAATAGAGCCACCATTTACATTTTCTTAAATATGATGGACAGAATGAGAAATGGAAGTATGGAACCAATGCGTAGAGACGACAGGGGAACAATCAAATGACAAAAGTGCAGGCAGGCTCCGATTTCAATCTATCTATGGGCTTTCCTCTCAGGTCAATTAAAGGTGACAAAATCCTATGCCGTCCAGCGATCTGTGCTTCAAAGCAAGGTAGAGACACAGCGAGGGCATCCTGAATGAAATGCTTCGTGAATATCTGATTGACATTTGACAAATAACCTGCATCAGGACGGTATTGTTGATCATTTAAAATGAAGAAGAAGAAAAAGAAGAAAACCTTTAAAACAGCATCATATTGGCTTCCACTGTTCCACGTTTCTTCCCCCCAGCCGGCTGTCGCTATCTATGGCCCAAATCTTTCCAACTCCTGCAATCATTTGCAGTAGCTCGGTAATAATATAATTATCCTATAAGCAGCAAGCACAACTACAATGTCCATTGATCAGAGGTGGCATGTTAAATGTTTCCTGGTTTTGCTCTGTGGAAAATGCACTAAAGGAATACCAATGCCCAATTCTAAAGCTGTAATCTGTAACAAAAAAAAATTTACTTCCCTCATTTTACAAGTCCGTATGGATACTGATAAATATACCTTCAACATTGCATTATTATCAAATGTTTTTGAATTAGTCATTGTACGTGTTGGAAGCATGGGATACCAACTCAATTGCCTTTTTCTTGCAACATGATCCACATATAACATCTATCCGGGATTGAGCTTTGCCCCTTATATGGGTTTTGCACAACGGGGAAACAGAAATAATACACAGATCGAAATTTTTTACCAAGTTTTCTGTTGAGTGAGTTGGATCACTTTGCTTGTACATTCCAGCAGCAGGCTTGCGTCTGAACTGAATGATCATCGGTTTGCCTCTGAACACATACCCATGTACTAGATTCTGCAGTCACCATGTAGAATATACCATTAAATTGTGCACAGGTTAAGACAACAACTGTGATATTGTACTCTGAAGATCTCACGTATAATGGAAAATCTAACAGGTCTATAGTCCTAAAAGAAGGTTACTTGTCACTGGTTTTCTTAATTGAAACTGTTGTTCACCTCGTCAGAAAAAAAAATCTGGATTAAAGCTTTTTTTAAAATTGTTTGGAGGAAGATGTAACACATATATAATAGAAATATCAACTGGAGTCATAGAGATGCCACAATAGTTTCTCCTACCTACCACAACCTACAAAATGAATTAGGGATGCATTAATAAGGAATGTATAATACGCACCAAAGCATTCTTTGCAAGATCAATCGATGGGAATGTCACAAAAGCCTGATCCCTCATTCTTCCCTCCTGAAAAAAAAAACCCAAGATTCTGTTAGTTCTGAAGGACTAGAAATTCAGTTACTACAAAATTTAACATAGTCTGTCTTTCACTAATTCGTTGTTCATACTAGAGCAGGACCTTTCTTTACCTGGATTTGTTTCAGATACACAATGATGCTTCCAAGACGAAAGATATGTATGCAGGCATTCCATGACTTGGAACCAGAATGTCAGTTGTGTTTCATGTCATTTCAATTGAATCTTCTTTACAATGATTTTCAGTTGAGGTCATGTTCCAAAAAAATAAATCCAAGTAAAAAGCTATACACGAAACTCAAAGACCCAAAAACAAAAAAAAAATCTTTCAAGAGTAGAGGTTCATGTGTAAAATCCTCTTTCACAATGGACTTCGTAAATCATTGGCAAAGGAAAGACTCAAAAGTTTAACTATTTCACAAGAAAAATCTAAAAAATGTGTTCAAGAAGACAATGATAAAAGCAGCAAATCTACCATGAACTTTTCATGGAATTCAATATAAGAACGGCCAGCAAGATGATTTATCCAGAAGAATAACGCCAAAAGTTGAATCTTACTTTCATTAACTTGATACTTAGACTCGACCTAGCTTCCTCAACGCTGTTAAAAAGGGAACCTGCAATGAAGCATTAGAGCAAGACCAAACAAACAGTAATATGAATATTAGTGTATTAAATTGCCATTCAAGTTCATGAGCACAGAGAAATTACAACTGTCACCAACATCTCATGATATCTTACCAAAAATGAAGAAGAAATCATCTTCGACAAAATCCTTCGCCAAGTTCTTAATGTACAACACAGAATCCGGTTCTCCAGCTTTGTAGCCCTGAAAATTGGAACCACTAATCATTAAAAGAACCAATGAAACAGATAATAATAAATTAACAATGATATCTACTCTGCATCTTATTCAACCATTCAATTTGTGTGAATGACATACATCTAGGAAGTACTACACTGACAGATGTACAGAAAAATATAAAGGCATCATATAATGTACTGCTTCATGCACATAGACGCAATAAAAATGATGATGGCAGCAGTATCACAGACAATTCTTAACCCATATAACATAAGAACAATGACAAGACAACCACAAAGGTAATGAAACCTGTTAAATACTTTGGTCCAAGACAAACTCTGCATCATTTATCAAATTCATGCAGTGTTCTTAACTTAACATAAATGTTGAATTCCAAAGGAATTCCCCTAAGATACTTGAAGTAGACAGAAGAATGATAGAACCCAATGCAAACAAATTCGACACATTCAGAAGAATCTCCAATACCTTGAACATTGGGCGTGATAAGATCTCCTCTGGAGGCAATTTCCCACTTTCTATCTCATGTGGCGTTGCATAAGCTTTTGGTTCCAAAACATCTCCAACTGTCTCCGTCTCTTCTTTTGAATCACTATTTTGATCTTTTGATATATTTTGTGTAGGTTTGGAAGGGCATTTGAACTGCAAAAAAAAAAAAACATATAGAACATAGATATTATTGCAACTTGACTCCTTTTATTGAATGAAGTATAGCCAATGAGATGATTTATGACCTGTATAACAGGTTTTTTCCTTTTTATCACTGGGATTTCTTTTGGGACCAACATAGCCGGTTTCAATCCAACAGCTTCATGAGCCACACCTTTATCAACTCCAGGACCCACAATAGCTTCTCGTTTAGGTCGCTTTCGAACACGAATTCCATGTGCATCATCCTGATAATATTGGTGAGATCAGAATTCAAGTATAGGACCATTGTAGAATACATCAAGCCCTAAAAACCCCCTTTTCTATGAAGCTGAAAAAAAAAGATGATGAAAATGAAAAAAGAACAATACTTCTTCTGATGACTCCATTTCAGACTCCTCACTATCCACATCTTCAAAATGAGGCTTTTCTAAGTTTTTCGTCTCATCACTCTGTCCCACACTGGTGGCATTGGGGGGAGGAGGTGGAGGAGGAGGAGGTGGCTGTGATGGAGCCGCAGGCACTGGAGGAGGTAAAGGTGGAGTGGGCATTGCCATGCGAAAAGGAGCTGGAATATTCATTTTATTCATCAAATGCAAAACCTGAAATGATTGATTTTGAGTTACTAAAATACAGAAATAAATTCTCAACTGTGAGAAAAGTTGCCCAAACTAGATAACAGGAAGAAATGGGGGAGTATGAGAAAATGCAATTTGGTCTTTTTATGGTATAATAATACAGAAATTAGCACCTGTGTATAAAAGCGAGGAACGGCAATGAGAGCATTGACAATATTGGTCAATATGTTTCCATCAGGAGGTGGATATGCGTACCTAAAATACAAGTATGACAATCAACTGTATTAAAATAAGAAGAGGATAATGAGATAATACAAGTTTTTAACATGGCATTTATATATATATATATATAAAACCCCAGATTAACTCACTACTATGTTTCACAATTAACATCTTTCGAAATAAAATAATAAGAACGGAGAATAAGGAGAAAAAGAGGCAACCCCATAGCTTGTTTGAAACTAAATATATAGAAGAAAAAAATGTAAATAATGAAAATGTCCCGGAGAAAGAGATGACTTACTCAAGGTGGGGAGGAAATGGATAGTCCACACCAAGTCTCGCAGAGATAGGTTCACTTGCAAATCCTGATTTTGCAATGGTCGCTTGAGACAGGCATCCAGTTATGGGAGAATCCTTCAATGAAGATGCAGAAACATTGGAATACTGCGCTTCTTTCAGTTCGTCCTTTGATATGGGTTTGCCTGATCTCTCTACTGACAAGATCTTTCCAAGAAACTTCAATCTAAATCAGCCATTAAGTAAAGAAGTGTGTTTACATCAAGATACAAACATCATGCAAAACTACTCGATTGAATGAAGAAACCCCAAGAGAAGCACCTGTGCAGCTGCGATTGTGCTTGAGAGGCCAATCTCTCATCGTTGAAATCAACAAAGGCGCAGTTCCTCAACCTGAGAAGTTTCAAGCAATGTAGAGTGAAAAAATTTGCGGACTTTGAAACCTCAGTATATTGATTAGGGTTTCAGCGATGGAAAAATTTACCTTCCGGCGGAGCACTGGCGGACGGTGGAGGCACCGTAATATGAGAATAGGCGGCTCAGTATCTCCTCCGGTATCGCCTCCGGCAGGTGACGCACAAGAAGCGTGGCCGCCGCCGCCGCCGACGGTTCTTCCTGTGTTTGTGTTGTAGACCTCGCCTTCGCCGCCTCTTCGCCGCCGCCTGGGAACGACGTCGACATCGGAGAGGGATCCATGAATGAAAAGAGGCAAGAGTGGGGAAGAGAGGCGAAATGGATTTGGATTTCTATTGGGTATGGACTCGTGGATTTGGTGGGTTTTTTTATTATATTACTGGACCGGCATCCATAGAGGATCCGGCCCATTTTAAGCCCCGCTATGAAGTAGACAAGAAGAATCAACCAGACTAATTAACTATATCTACTATACTCTTCTATCCTAAATATTGAGACAATTAATCTAACATCCTATTTTTGAAATCTTCAGCCTGTCAAGGGTGTTCTTGTTTATTTATTTTATAGAGATTGGTCCTTGTTTAATTTATATAATAAAATAATGAGGTGTCCCTTTTATATGTATTCACCGCTACATCTTCTCCTTCCAGGCTTAACAGCCAGCATTTTGTCTTTGTTCGCTAGGCCAGTTGGTGAACATTCAGTCCGCTTCGTCTTCTCCATCGCCTTCTCTTTCAAGGGTTTGTTCTAATTACTTTGTTGTTGTTTAGATGATCTTTATCAATTGGGGATTGAGATTGCATTGTAGGGACTTCTGAATTTGCGTTTAGATCATCATATCAGTTGAGAAGGTGACAAGGATTTTTGAATTTGTGTCTATTTGTAAATGGAAGGAAGTTTGCAAAAACTATTTTTTATAATATTCTATTTTTATTTATAAAAATAAGGGGTATAAGGTTGTTTGGGTATAACCGGAACAAATCGGAATTTGGATGTCAAAATAAACTAGGATAAGGGGATATAACAAAACCAACTTCTTTCTAGAATTAGATTATTCCATCAAATGTATAAGTGGGACCCAATGAGTCATCTCTCTTTTTTCTTATATTTCTTGACCTTGTTAAATGTCATTTCAAAACTTATCATACTTTATTTTATCTTTTATTCACGAGTTAATTAAACAAAAAAAAGTTTATTATTATGTTTTCAACAAGAATAATTACAAAAATACAACTAAACAAAAAATGGTTTATTCTTATCATTGTTAGAATAATCATAAACCTCATAATAATTTAATTTTCTATCCAAACAAGGATAGAGAGTTTTCGTCTCCCTCTCACAATGAAGAACCTCTTGTATCAAAACATCAGATAGGCAAGTTAGACAATTCACGGAGGCCCCAGATACACAAAGGTCCCTAAATTATTTTTTTTATAAATAAATCAAAATATTGACTTAATACAATATAAAAAAAAAACATTTATTTTTTTAAAAAATTAATAGTAATTTTAATATGGTTAAAAAGTAACTAATTAAAAATTAACAACATTTTGTGATACCTAAAAAATAATAAAAAAATATTTACATGACCAATATAATTGAAAGGTTTTTCTACTAAAAAAAAACAAAAAAAGGGAATGTGAGACTACAAAGTCTAAAAATGTGCCTCTTCACGCTCTCATCTTTTATTATTTTTATTCTCTTTCTTCTTTATTTAAAAATTTTTCGTCCCGCTCTATTTATTTTTTATTTTTATATAAAAAAACATCTTGCTATGAACGAAAAAAAAAAACTCTAGACAACACCAAGGATTAAGACATTCTTTTATTTGAATCAAATAAAAACTCAAATATAAAAACTTAATTAATAATTTTCATCTAAAAAACTAGAAGAATGATTTTTAAATAAAAAATTAATAATACAAAAATAAAAATAAAAATTATTTAATTAATAATTACATATAAAAAATTACATTTAAAATTATCAGTCTTAGGCCACATAACATATTATATCGAGCCGGCCTTGCAGGGGATACCGGACCTCCCCCCCTTTTCAGAAGTGGTTATTTCAAAACGATGGTCCTTCACCCAGCGAAGGCTGTTCAAGCGCGTGAATCCCGAGGCTTCGACAACTCTATTCTTACATATAGCTACGGACTAAATAAACGTAATAATACAGAAGAAAACGTTATTAATAAGATGATTAATTCACTTAAGATAGACCAATACTACTTACTCCAAGCGCATAAACAGACTTCTTTATTTATGAAGATAGGCAGGGATTCTCTCCCCATATCGTTGGGAAAAGAAAGGAAAGGAAGAATGGTCTACACCGGTGTCCTCGCCAAAGCCGTGATTCGTGCTACAAGACTCTCTCTCTTTCTCTCTCTCTACACAATATGTATGTGTTCGCGCATATATATATATACACTAGTTAAATGCATGTGCCAAGACACGTGGTATTAATTTACAAGCTAACTTAAGATATGTAATAAACAAAATAATTTAAATCAATGATAAATCATCGTAAATAATCAGATACTAATGCCTATATAGCACATACAATCACAATTGCATATAATACAGTGTAACATCAATGACATTATACAAAAAAATTACGAAAAAAGAAAAAAAAACAATAGTGCACAAAGATGTGCATCCCAGGAACACTCAAAAACATGTATGGTTCATATGATAAAATAACAACTAAAACTCAAAATATCATAAAACAAGTCACAAGTCATCAAACCACCTTAAATTTTGAATAATCTGCTACAGAGAACAGGCCCAAGATGATTAGAATTCATGGAACAAGATATGTTGCGAGAACCAATGACAATGCTATTAAAACATTGACATATCCATGATTTGTCTACCCCCAAGACACAGAAATACAAACTAAACAGTGGTGGTATATATTGTATGCTCAAGGATTGTTTGGAATTATCGTGTGTATTTCAAATGCATTTGAAATCATCATATACAACAAAGATAGTAATGCATACACAAATTTCATAGATAAAATTCATAAACTAATGAAAAATCCATGTAAGATTTAACCAATTATAGTAAAATATAATTTTATATTTAATATTTGTTTAGTATGTCAATGTGTATATTATATATATCAAAACAATGTTGGTATAAAATGCACAAGATTCAGATGTTGACAAAAACAGAAATAACATGAACAGTTTTAAATAATGCTATGAATTGAAAAGGCTTTAGACAATCTTACACATAGTTAAGTGTGATTGTGTGTTTTATATGAAAATAGCATCCCAGATACATCTCAAAAAATGTGTTCGAGGGTCATAATAGGTAAGGAATCAAAGATCACAAAAGATGTTGTTCCATACCCACGACATCAATTTGGCACTATCCTAAGTCCATTCAAGGTTTGGGGTACATTGATGCACACTTTGCCAAAACTGGACATACTTGACCACCTGCAAGGAACACGGATGATCTATCAGTAAAACTCACGAAAGGATAAAACATTTAAATTATTTGCTTTAGTTGTACACCACCAAAAAGATCATATATTTTATGAGCTTCTTGAAAAGCCTTTTTTCACTGTTTACATCTAAAGCAATTCTTTTATTTTCTTTAAAAACTGAGATGACATGGGGCGCTTAAAAAAAAAAACATTTGGATTAAATATGATTCCTATAGAAGAAAAATGATCCAAATATGTTTTCAAATGCTGCCTAAGACAAAGAGGAGATTCCCTCACATTTTTGTATCCACCAAATTCTTGATGTCGTCCAAGTTGTGTGTTCTTTTTCTCGTTTCCAATGATATTTTTATATTAGTGTTTGAACTATTCATGCAAGGATGTTTTCATCTTGTGAAAAACAAATCAAAGAAAAGGCATCTCATGTAAACTACTGATGGAACCACCAATGATTTATGTTAAGTTCAATAAAGAAATTTAACTCCACATAAGGAACTACAAAGAATATTCCCAACGAACAATATGTCACAAATGACAATCAAATGAGTGATGGACAAGCATGAAAATATCAGATGCATGTAAGTATATGCTAAGAGTGCCAATCTAGAAAAGAAAAAGGGAAAAACATGATTCAACAATCACAAAAAAATAATCACACATCACATGATTTATGTTATAAGAGGCATGCGCAATAATAAAGAATTTTGAAAACTCATACCATGCAGGAGTTCAATACTGTATTCATTTCGATTTTTATATCCTGTACAAGAGCTCTATCCAAATCAAAAGAAAAAAAAAATCCAAATTTTAAATTTTTTAAATATAGATACCAGCGTAGATCCTGAGAGTTGTTGGTTCAAAACTTGAGCTTGCTGAAGATTCCCAGGGATACTACTAGCTGCCCCATACAATACTTGCCTGAAGAACATAAGAAAAACAAGCCTTACATGGCCAAAATGCAAAACACAAACACACAAGAGAAAAAAAAACTGAAAAAAACACACACACAGGAAGAAAAAAAAAGAGCTGAAAATCAAACCAAAACTTACATGAACAACAAAAAAAAACTGAAACCAAAAGCCAATACTTACATGCCCAAATAAAACAGAAATCCAAAGCAAAACCCAAGACACATGAACCAAAAACCAAACTCAAACTTTACATCAACCAAACAAAAAAACACCCAAAATATAAAGAACCCATAAAAATAAACCTTACATGAACCCAAAATACAAAACACACAAGAAAAAAAACTGAAAAGCAAACCAAAGCTTACATCAACTAAACAAAATTTGAAACCAGAAGGCAAACCTTACATTCCCAAATAAAACACAAACCCAAAACAAAACCCAGAAAAAGAAATGTTAAATGATCTAAGATAAGAACACAAAACGAAATACCCTAAAAAATATGAAAAAAAAGAAAAACCAAAACTGAAAACAAACCAAAGATTTTTTTTTTTTTTTTAGAATTTTAAGTTTTCAGGTTTTGTTGCTTTTTTCATGATTCTTTTGGGCTAGGTTTAAACACACCCAAAAACACTTGAAAAAAAAAAGTCTAAAAACCTAAAAACGTAAAAAACCAAAGAACAAAAAACAAACCCCTAGATATCTCCAAATCTAAATCCTAAAACCCAGTGGATCAATGACAAAAAAAAAAAATTCCCAAAGCCCCCCCCCCCCAAAAAAAAAAATCTCACCTTCTCATCTTGAAGCCCAACATTATCATGCTGAGCCAGTGATCATCTCGCCTGCTTCACTGCCATCTCTCAACCCTACCAAAAAAATTTGAAACGAAAGGAAGATGGAAGACGCAGAAGCAGAAAAATCTAAAAAACCCTAGAAACCACTACATGAATCCGATATCAAATGAAATCTTACCCCGACCATGAACGTATTTTTTTGGTCACCGTTTTGTGCTCTTTAATTTTCTCGTCGCTTCCTTTCTGAGAAAGAGAGGGCCCGTCATTTTTTTCCACAGATGAAAGAGAGATAATAGAGAGAGAGGGGGAGACGGTCAGAGAGACGGAGAGGGGATGATGTCGTCCCCATTTTTTCAGAGAGAAAGAGCGACGGAGAGGGGAACATGTCCCCATTTTTTTTTTTTCAGAAAGAGAGACAGACCAAATTCCATAAACGCCCATTGTCTAAACTCCATACCAGAACAGGTGTGAAGTCATTTTGGTAGATTTGATGGATAAAAAGGGAAACAAAAGTCTTGCACGCAGGGAATTAAAGATGTGAAGGTGTCAAAAGTCCTGTTTATATAACTAAAACCTGAGAAGTAAATCATGTTCTCATAGCAAATAAAAATAAATGACTCACAATGAGGAGAAACAAAAGAGTCTTTTGAGCCACCAAAACCATCTCAACGAGAGAAGCCTAAACCGTTGAAAAGATTCATATCCTTTGACAACGCTGTAAGGACAAGGTTTCAATATCTACTCAAAAAAATTATCAAACCCATAAAAACCAAAAACAATGTCCATACATCATACATTGACTTTGAGTTTACAAACAAGAAATTTTATCAAAATTAATAAAATGATTGTTTCACCACTCCTAATTTGTATATTTTAATTTACACAGAAAATAAAAAAAGAAAAGAAAATATTACACCTGGTCCCGTTTCCAGCCCAAAGAGCAGTCCGTCCATGTTTTCATTTTATATAAAATCACATACAAAATCTAATGAGGTTTATACTTTTATAAAATGTGAAATATATAATTCAACGAATTGAAGGGTATTTCTTAGTTATAGTGAGTTAATGAGGCTAATGAGATATATGGGATTGCATTTGAGACTTTAACTGAGTGCAATACCGCTCAAATAGAAATTGTCAACCCAAAAATAGATCTTACCTAACCAAACAATGAAAATTCATATAGATTAAAAAAAAAAAAAATACCAAAAAAACCCAAATCTAAAAACAAGAAGCTGAAAAACCCCAAGGAATATAACTGTGTGATAATTTTTTGGCAGCTTAGCCCTTTTTGGTATGATCTTATGAGCAATGTTTTAATTTGCTCTATAATTATTGCGAAGTATTTACTAAAACCCTGGTGAAGAATTATGAAGACGGAAAGCTAGTTATGTTGCTAAGTTTCAAACGATTGGATAACAAAATGAATCTATAGGGAAGCAAGTTGAAATCTGGAGAGGTATAATCTCCATGAAGGTATAGTCCTTATATTGGCTTGGATACTTGCACAAGATCCTCACGAAAGAAAATGGAAATAACCAGGGATTTCAAAGCAAGTATGAAATAGAGATACCATTTTTATTTTTTTAATTAAAATGTATTAAATGCTACATAGTTTATTAAACCACATCTTAGACTTCCTCCCTCAATTGTATATGTTTTCTTTATACCCCCATCTGTTCCTACGCAAAGATAGTGCAATTGAATACATGATATATTTTTTTTACTTGCATCCACCTGCTCGTACGCAAAGAAAATGCAGTTGAACCCTTCAAGTTCTTTACATAATTGTTCAAATCTGCTCTTGTGCAAAGACAATATATCATTGTTCAAATCCTGAGCTCGCATTAAAAAAAAATCTACAGACTTGGAAACAATGTTGATATCCATGTTTTTTTATGCAAAAGCCGAGAAAAGTGTCCATAATATATAGCATGAACAAGCAAAGGTCATTGTCCGTAGAGATGACTACTTGTTGAGTGGAAAGTTTAATTTTACGAGTACCAGTGATTAGAAGGATAATGGAAACAAAAACATATTAAAAGCATATTGACAGGTGGAATTTTAAGCAAGAATAAGAACATGAGGTAAAAGATGGAAGCAATGCTGAATTTTAACTCATAATGCTTGGAACTACTGTAAATCAACACAAAAGGAAATGGACAATAAATTGGCCCTAAATAAAAAATTTTACTGTGAGTTGGCAACTTTCTAGTTTCTACAGTCATTGCAGTGGAAAAGAAACAAAACATTAAAACAAACAAACAAGCAAAAAATGACTGACAAAATGAAACTGTTAAATTTTTTCTAAATTCATTAAATAAAGTATGTAATCACACCAACAAGATGCACCCTAGCTGATTGTTTGCTTAGAGTATTTAGATTCATGTAGAATAGATAAAAATTAGAAAAAAACATCAACATAGCCAATATGCCAAAGTTGGCTCAGATCAGATATATGCACTCAAAACACACCATAATTCCTACCTGAGGTCATTCTTAAGTTAGCACTTAAAATTGAATAAAACTGTCAATGACAGATAATACAATGCACAAAATACCTCTGTAAAGGATCCCAGACTCGAAGCATGAATGTCGCATATCATCCACGTAAATTTTTTGAACCACTTTATAAATTCCATTCAAAGATTATGAGAAGGTGATGAAAAGCAAACCAAATATGAAGCTTTCCTTGAAAAAAAGGTAACTACAATTCATTGCATTAGCAAAATAGACCAAAGTACCTCTGAGAAGGTGATGAAACGTACATCGACTATGAAGCTTCTCAAGAAAAAAAAGGTAACAATATTTCATTGCATAAAAAAAATAGACCAGAGTACCACCTCTTGCTTAGACTCAACAAAAGTAGTCTCCCTGACTTCACCAGACAATATCTGTAATCTGAAGAAACCTAATAAGCAATGAGATTTAAGATAAATCTTGACAAGGAAAACTGGCTACATACCTTTTGACGCAGTTCTTCCAGACGAATTCTTTCATCTACAACATGTTAAGCATGTTCAAGGATTAGTATGAATGATTACAATCAGATGCTTGCAAAGTCACTAATAGCACAATAGAAGGTTTGTATGAGGCGGAAATATATATACAAGTATAAGCTGGATAATAGAGTTAAATACTGTAAATATCCAAAAAAAAAAAAAAGAGTAAAAAGAGTAGAATGTTGCCAACCTGATCAACAACGGCAAGGATCCCACCTGCCATAGCAGGAATAATTGTTTTTGTCTAGCTGTTGAAGAACTGTAACATTTAGAAGGTAATCCCAACTGATAAATTGTGGAAATAATAATCCACCACCAAGATGCAAAACCCAAGAAGATGCATCAAGTATATCATCCTCATGAATATCTGACCAAAAAATGCAGCATTATCAAATAGTACAAGTATTGAAAATCAGTAAAATTTAAAAGTAATAAAAATGCAGTAAAAAAATCCAAACTCAAAAAAACAGAATACACATTTCACAAACATTATTAAACAACAATTTCACCCTAACACTTCTGCTGAATTCTCTTTATGTAAATCAAATAATGTTCATCTAGCAGAACACTGCACTCATTATGTGATGACTGTACATAAAAAGAACAACATAACCACAAGAACAACAACAAAGCAAATAAAAAAAAAATTCAGAGTACAAAAATACAAACCCAAAAAATGACATAGTAAATAAACAAACTGAAAAAATATGCCAAAAAAGTGAAATATGAAAACCACAAATTGTAAAAAAAGAGACAAAGAACCAAAATAAACCCAAAAAATGTCCAAATCCCAAACCCTAAAAACAACGTGAGCAATAATCTAAAAACCAAAAAATTGTAAAAAAAAATTAAAAATAAAACCCCCCAAAAATGTCCAAATCCAAACCCAAAAATTCAGACAAACACACATCCTAAACCCAAATCTTACCAAGCATATGATCTTTTTTTCCTGGCGAGTCTTCGTGACCTCTGTTTTTCCTTTCAGTCTTTCAGAGAGAGAGAGAGAGAGAGAGGATGAGGGGGTGAGCATGGCATAGACGTCCGTCCAATTTTTTGAAAGAGTAGAGTCAAAGAGACGGAGAGGGGGTGAGCAGACCTGTGCATACGATGAGGGAGTGAGCATGGCATAGACGTCCCGTCCATTTTTGAAAAAAGAAAGAGAGAGACGGAGAGGGGTTCGAGTGATGATCCACACCTGTGCAGAGTATATTTCATAAATGCCCCTGTTATCTAAATTTGAAGGCAAAAAAAAAAAAACGAGTCATTTTGAAAAGATGCAGGGGGTAAAAAAGGAAAATAATTGTTTGGCCTGCAACGTGGTTCCTGCCGTTTAAAGAAGAGTTAAGTAATAGATATGTACAAAACCCTAACGAAGCGACAATAGGCAAGGGACACCTTCTATTCGTGCCTGGAGAGGGAGGCGAACAAGAAGCTGACGGATCGAGACGACATACGTTGGCCTTATATATCCCGTCGAGTGCAAGAATCCAGGGTCGAATTCGTCAATCAGTGCCGATCGACCTGGGTGAGCAGGTTCCTTCTCTTATCTCTCTCTCTCTTGTTCTTTTTGTTTTTGGGTTTGATGTGATGTTTAATCAGGTGAAGCATTTCGACCAGACCGTCAATACTGCAAGAAGAAGAAGAAGGTGCAGAGGTTATATGGACAACAATGGCTGTGAGTCCATTTTGTGCAATTTGAAAGGCTCACATATTGGACCCAACATCTAGTCTTTAATTTCTCTGTTAACACTTATCTAAAGCATTCCTTTCTTAATCACCGATTTACAAGCATCTTAATTAATTGGCATCATTATTGTTCTTATTATTTTAATGAATGGATTTACGTGGAGTGAGGAAGACCACAATGTTTGAGACCTTGAGTATGTGGTGAACTGCCTTTTCAGATCATGATTAAGTGACTAAACAATCTAATTATATTTTTTTTATAAAGAGAAAAACATTAATTATATTGAAATAAATATTTATTCACTAGAATTATTACGAGATGTGAGACATAAAACCACATACATATATATCCAGCTATGTGTGTGTGTGTATAGGTGGAACCTTCAAATCATCAAAGGATGGCTTGCAAAGAGCTTGTTTTTACAATTCATCTCCCGTAATTGGAGGCTTGCACTGTTGCACATGACTAATTGGGAATGAGATCATGAACTTGTTAACGGGACCACATGGAAAATCTACCAAATCCTTTGCCAGGAGCAGAAGGTGATGTTGATAGATTATATATTATATCTTATATAATATATCTTCACCCAAAAAAAAATAAAAAATTAAAGGATAATGAATTTGTCTCATTTGCTGGTGCACAAATTAAAACAAAAAAAAGTGATATTCCAGCTTTGCTACACCCACATGTACAGTGAGGTGCTGTGAACGTCCACCATCCATGTCCCAAATAACCAATGCAGTGCAGCCCCCACTCAATACAAGAATGAAGACTAGGAAATATGGTTGGTCTTCTAACCCACGTGTTATGTTTTTATGGTCCCTAATAATTTTAGTGAACCGTTGCCTATTATTTGGACATAGCATTGGTTTGGTGATGTAGGCCCTCGCCGTCACTCATAACCAGACCCAAGCCCTTTTAAGGAAATTGGTCAATATATAATATATATATATATAATAATGTGTGGTACATTAAACACCCAGATTCTTTTATTTTAGCCCAAAAATATTATGTGTTTTTTTATTTTTTGCTATCTTTTTTGTATGAAGATATGAATATCTTATTAAAGTTGAGTTTATCTAATATTATTTAGCTGATCAAGAGGGTAGAATATCATCAAATACAGCACTGTCACAAAAATAATTATTCAATTCAACATGTTATTACTTATTAAGATTTAATTTACTAGCGATCGATAATAAAAAAAAACTAATAATTAAGAAATCCACAAAAAATAAACAAGGAGCATCAAATATGACGATCAGAAGAACCAACTTTCAAGATAAAGAATTTAGATTCATAATTGGATGGTTGATAAAAAAAAATTTACAATGATGAAATCATGGATTCTAATCTTAGTTCTCACCTAATTAACGGAAAAAAATAATAATTAGAGGATAGTCAAGCATGGCCCCTACCACACAAAGAACAATCAATTGTATCACAGATGTGGTGATGGAAGAGTTGTTGCCTAAGGGGGGAGCACATCATCAAGTGCAGTCTAATCTGGGTTAGTGAATTGAATCTTCTATTATAAATTGAACAGACTTATGGTTCTAGATGAATACAGCAAACAAATAAATACATATATTAGTCTAAGCCAATCTTCCAATTTGTATTAATTTAAACAACGAGAGGTATTGATCCGATTATTTATTCAGCAAATAATTTCATCCCAGCAAATTAAAGTTCACATGACATATCTATAATTACCCAACGTCCTTATCTCTTTATCTCATAAATTGGTAAACCCATCACGAAATTATGTACACTCACCTTTAAAAAATAAAATAAATAAATAAAATAATTCACAGTTCTTTTCATGAGAGTATCTCCAATGGATATATTAACTAACATGTTAGTATCATATTTTACAAAAACATATAAAAATGTTGTTCCAATAAAGATGTTAAGAGAGAGCTAAATGTGGATTCCACTTGTCAGATGTTATCTTTCATGCTAACTGTAGCTAGTGTTTTAGCTAGTCAAATATGGGCCCCACGTGATAGTTCTATTTAGCTATTCTATTGGAACAATACCAACCAATTAAATAAGAATGTAGTAAATGAGTATGTAATGAATATATAAAATATTGATATGACATCTTAACATTTTATTTAACTAACATATATATTAAAGATGTTTAAAAAAAAAAAAATGAAAGGTTCCTCATTTTGGCCTATAATAATAATAAGATATATATAATGTAAAGTCTGTATATATCGCTGCAACAGAAAGGCTATGGAATTTGGGCCCACTTAAGCTACACCGTGTGGTCCCCTCATCAATTCGCTTTCCACGCGTGTTTCCGTTGCTGACGTGTTAGTTAGAGGTTGGAGACGGCCGGGCTGTGACGTCAGATGATGAAAATTATGTGATTCTTTCTTATCTTGGGGTTTGTTTGGTTGGCTTGGCTCTCAGTTCAGCTGATCGATCAGCTTGGCTTACACATGATTATTGAACGACCTTAATTTCATTTTAGTAAAATATTAAAACAATGTCAAATGAATATATAAATAAAAAAAACATTTATGTTGACTCCATATTTATTATAAATTTAAATTATATCAAATTATAATAATATATTCATGGTTAATTTGAAAATTAGATCAAATCAAAATAGAACTGCATCTTAAAATTATAAATCATAACAAAGTTATTGGATCAACACAGATCATATCGAATTGAATTGAAAATGATTCATGGTGTATATTAATAAGTTTTTTTTTTGACAAATATGAGTGACATAATGGATAACTAGTAAAAAAATTAACATAAAAAGAAATGATGTAACCAAAAGTTGATTATAATTAATAATCATGAATTTAAATTTAATTTGATTTGTATTAGTTGATTCAATTTTTTTAATGGAACCAAATCCAAACCAAATTAAATTGATTTATCAATTTTTTAATCTAAACAAAAAAAAAATTGACTTAAATGTAAAAAAATAAAATGATTTGAATTGGTTTGGATTCAATTGAACTCCCGTTGTGTACACATAAAAGCTTTTCACGGCAGCTGAGTCTGAAGAGGATACAACTTGAAATGCTTAACAGGTGGCCTGTGAATGTGACATGTAGCTAATGAATGGTAAGGCATGCATCAATGTGGGATGGAATAATAAAAAATGGGTGAACAAACAGCCTGGTACGAGTTGCTAGCTAGTAAATCAACCGGCCGTTCACATGGGAAACTGGTTTATATTATATCAAAAACAAAAACAAAAACAAGGCGGTCAATTTTATTGGTGGGGTTGGCCAAACAGCCGTGTCATCATAGCGTTACACCCGGTCACCTTGTTTTTCAAGCTTCACTTTTTATCTTCTTCTTTACATTTAATAAATTTTATTAGCCGAGCCGAAAACCACACACATATATATATAGATATATTAATTTGATCGCGTGAGAATCACGTGCGCTTTCAAATATTGCGAATATTCGACCCTCCTCTCCGCCGTCTTTTCATGCATGAAAGGAGGCCTCACTCCACCGCATATCCACGTTTTTTTTATTTAATATATATATATATATACATATAGAATAGATAGGAGGCTTTGCATTGAATGGAAAGTAAGTAATTGGGATAAGCAAATCACATTGGAAACCTTTCTTCTCTTTCAATAACCGACATCCCCATTTGTCATTTGTCTTCCGGCCCCTCCCTCTTAACTTTAACCGCTCTCCTTCTCTCCTTTTTCTCCTGGCCTATGAGTTTCCAGCATGCATTTGTCATTCTTCCCCAATTTGAAGATAGGAGAAGATGTTGAGATGTTTCCATGACAAGAATCATTCAAAACTGTTCAACTTGGGAACTAACTCAATTTTTCAACAATTGCACCGCAAAGAAAGAAGCTCTTTGAGGAGCTTTCTTGGTATCTGCCTTTTTTTTTTTTTTTCTTCTTCTTCTAATAGGATATATGACTGGTTTGAATGGATGGTTTACAACACAGATGGTATACATACAGCTATACATGCACATGGATTGTTCACGCATGTTTTCTTCATCAAAAAAGGATAAAAATATGACTTCTGCTCATGTCACATGCATATAATTGACACCAATGTCAATATATAGATTGAGGCGACTTAAAAGGAGCTAGCTAATTATTAACCAAAAGGAGCTAGAGAGAAACTAGCTTCAAAGAACAATTAATTATAATTATATCTGAATTATTAACTGCATGTTACTATAAGTACAACCATACAATGGAATAACAGTATATCACAAGAATCATGAACTTGCTCTCATGAAGATTATAGGTTCATGAACTAATCATAATCAACAGAAACATCAATCCCAGCTGATTGCAAAGGGGGACAATCAGCTCTAAATTAATAAATTTATATATCTATATATATATTATATAGAAGCACTGAAAAACTCTATTACATTTCAGACAATATATATAGGGGTTAGAATTCAACAAAAGAATTAAAATGTACAATGACTACTCTTGACCTCTTGTTTTTTTTTTTTTTTTTTTTTTTTAATCTCTCTAAGAATTTGTAGACTTCTGAAGTACTACTCTACACAGACCAAGCAAACCTGGAAAGACATCAAAGCCTTCTCTTCAGTGATTCAATAAGACACAAGAGAAGAACCTCTGGAGAGAGTTTATTGTAACACAGCCTCCACAAATTAAATCTGATCATCGATCAGTACCTCCTCCACATGTTCTCGACCGGACCACTTGAAGACGAAGGTCCTTCTATGTCCTCATAAGATCGATCGCAGCTACCGATCTCATGTTTTGATAACACGGAAGAGATCTCCGCAGTCACATTCCAGTCGGTGCTGAGTCCGGTATCCTGTGAAGCGCTGATCACCAGCGAATGATTCGAGTACTGCTCAACCTTGCACGGCCCACGCAACATGGACGGTCCTTGATTATGGTATATTAAGGCATTGGAGGAGCTGGGGAAGGGGGTGATGGGAAGTGGAGGGTTTGGCATATGAAATTGAGGATGTAAGGCTGCAGGTTTAAGATTCGGGAGATCCATCGACGGGTAGTAGGGAATTTGAAATATGTCGGATAAGTTCTTAAAATCCATTTCAGATTCGCTATTGTTCGCGTTGTTGTCGTAATCATTGAAGTTGAAGGTGTTGCTGTTGTTGTTGTTGTAAGAAGGTTCTGAAAGAGGAGGCAAGGAAGATTGAGAGTCCAACAATTCATTCACTAAGGAATTCACACTATCCAATCCGGTGATCGGACTCCTCTTAATCCCTGTGTTGTTCTTGTGGAAGACCCTACAAACAACCCATTCATCCTGCAATCATAGAAATTGGAGAATTTATTAATTAAAAAGCTAGAGAGAGGAGAAGTTATATATATATATATATATATATAGGTTAATTTGATGATGATGATGATATTATATACCTTGGCTGTGCGGGGGAGGTTGAAGTAGGTGGAGGCGTTGCGATCGAGCCTGAATTCATGCATAACCCAGTTGGTCTTCTCACCTTTGGGAGCCCTCCCTCTATAGAAAACAAGGGTCTTCTTCATCCCAACGAGGGTACCCCTCCCTTTGTAAATCTCCTTATCTTTGCCAGTGGCCTTCCAATAACCAGACTCAGTGGCCCTATTAGTCCTCATCCCTGTTGGGTACTTCCTGTCCCTCTGGCAGAAGAAAAACCATTCCTTCTCTCCCATTTTAGCCTTACCTGCATGCATCATCACAATTCATTTCATAATTAGCCCACCATATATATAATAGAAACACAAAGATAAAATATAATAATATGTAAAAGAATTGAAAGTGATGATGATCAGAAAGGATAGATGAATATTACTTGGTAGATCCCATGGTTCACACCTGTTCAAATCCACATCACCAATAGCTCTGCAGATGTAGTTGCTGTCTTTGACTTTCTCCACGAGATAGTGGGTTATGATCTCTTCATCTGTTGGATGGAACCTGAATCCAGGAGGCAAATCTGCGCAGTTATCCCCTCCTTCCATGGATTCTGCAACTTTAATAACCAAAAAAGGCTCTGAATCCTAAAACAAACTAGGGAATAAATAAGAATGATAATAATATAGAGAGATCCAATGAAATTCAATTCCCAAGAACAAATTAAAACAATCAAGGGATCGAGACCCGAGAAGAAAAGAATTCAGAACAACAAAAAAGATTTCCTTGCTTGGATAGAGAGAGAGAGAGAGATGGATGGGATTGCTTGTGAAAACGAAATGGTGTTAGGAAGGAAGAAAAAAATGGAGGCGAAGGAGACTGGCTTAAATAGAGAGAGAGGTTAAGATACGTACCACGCAAGGCACTTCCCCCAGAAGCCTCTCTGATTTTTTTATAATACTATTATTATTATATTTGTTTGTTTATTATAATAGTGTTTATTTATGAAACCCTCCTTTTGTCTTGACATCTAACAGTTATAAAAAAACAAAGTAACAGTTATAAAAAAACAAAGGAATAAAAAAAAAAAAAAAACCCAGGAGGAGGGGAGCATATGCTAAGGTTTCCTTGTCATGTAATATGTAATATTTAGGTATCTACTGTGCGCATTGATAGAGGGGAAGGGGTGCATACCCCACGTTTTTGGCAGTGTTTTCTGTTAAAAAAAAAAAAAAAAGCCATAAATTAATGATAAAGCGATCGAAATCTTATAAAGAGGTGAGTGATGATAAAATTATGGCTGGTGCAGCTGAATCTAGCTCTTTCTACATACGTTCATTATTTTCAATACAACAGTCATGTGTTCAAAGTATTTTGAATTTGTCCCTTCTCATTTAAGGCCTTCCCTTCATTGATCACAAACACATGCAATGCATTAATGGTTTGAAAAAAAAAAAACACATGTAATTAACAATGGATAGACGGCTAATAATTAATATTGACTTGGCTCGGCTAGAATATAATAGCAGCGCTGGTCAAGCTTGTAAAAATATGATCGATAAAGAAAAAATTATTCATGGTTAGGAGGATAGCTTGGCAGTCTCCTCCGTGTATTAGTTGGCATCTATTCGATCAGCATCTGCTTCAATGAGTTACGTTGCATCTTCCATATCATCATATATATATATATATATATATATATATATATAAAGTGTGTGTTTGAAGAGTGAACATGCAACATTTGACGCCACAACACAACCCTTTATTTCCGGATGATGGATCGCCGTTGCATCTTTAATTGGAAAAGAACTTCAAAAAGCTGAATGTAGTTTGACTCCCATCCGGGGAAGAAAAGAAAAAGAGCATTAAAGAAGACAAGGACTTTGTGGATATCGAACATTATTAGTGGACGGGCGAAATGCATGAATTACAAACCTAACTGGAGCTTCATTGTAGTGAGCTGGATATATAGAACAATAGTCAGACACACCGTTCACTTTGGATTTGGGAACAAAAGAAACATGTCATGTCACTGGACTGCACTTAACTTGCATTTGCATGTGATCCACCAAAAACATTCATTTTTATACACCGTGTTGTAACATGAACAAGTTGTGTTGACCAAATTTAACTTGGACAAGTTTTATATATATATTATTTAAGAAATGTTGATATATTTAGTCATTCTAATGCTGTGTTTGATTTTTTAATATATATATTAAGAAAAATCTAAAAAGATATACATTTAATTATATGATTATATATTTCATTTTTATTAGATTATGTACTTCATAGATAAATAAATATTCATAAGAATAAACATCATAATCAATTTTCAGAAAACTTTTTATAGGAGCTAGCCCCTGTCACTCTTATGTGGTTGATGTTTAAATTTTACAAATAAATAAACTTGAACACTATCCTTGAAAATGTAAATTTAAGTAATGAAAAGATTTATATAACAGTGGGTGTTGAGCACTCAAACTTTTAATATATATGTGACATTCTGTGATGAATTTTCATGGATATTTTGCAAACGACAATTTGAATCCGTATGCATGGGATCCGCACATTTGTTCAACTGTGCCTACTACTCCTCCAAGCTTCTCTCTGTATTTTTTTTTTAGTTTGTCCTAGAAAATGGATGAAGAAGTGATGAATCCAAGATGTGATCTTATAATAAGTGTGGGTGTGGAGTAAGGTATATATATTCTGTGATATCATCTAAGATATACATGGTCCTGGTTGATGAAGATGAACAATAAATAACCATAACAATAATAAAAATATAGTTAGAAGAGGCGTGTGGGGACCACGCATCCTATATATATATATATGCAAGTTGATTGAGGAGGTGAAGCAAGTTGGGGCTCACAAACTAAAAACTCCTAAAACAGTGGTGACCCTTTTTGTTTACTTACACACCGACTGACCCCATCAAATCAAATCAAAGGAAGCTTCCCTCCCTCCGAATTCCGATCATTTTTATTTTCATGGTTTGATTGACGTCCTGTTATGCGTCATCCAACCGTATTATATACACTCTGCAGTGCACCACCCCTTTTGTCTCTCTCTCTCTCTCTCTATATACCCTCACCTTTGCCTTTTATCCCACTTTTTCTTTTTTAACAAAAAAAAAAAAAAAGGATAATTAAAGGATGTGATGTGATCATGTCCAACCAGAATATATATGAAAGCAAAACATTTTGGTTTCCTTCTAAAAATTTGATGAATGTATTTCACTTGGGAGATCATAATTGCTTACATGTCTTTTTGACTTTTTTTTCAAATATTCATACACAGATGGGTTAACTCAATATAAATGACACTTTATTATTATTATAATAATTAGTCAATTTGAACTCAAGATCGGTGATTATAAATTAAGTTGTTAATTAATAGTCCATGGATCCAACCACTAAACAACACTTAGTCGTTTTAAAACATCATTATTAAACAATCATATATCTAGAAGAATTTGAGTTTTGACACCGCCACATTAATTTGTTCCTAAGATGCTCGGATTTTCAGGTAAATTTGTATACTATTTTCATGTAATTGATAAAATATAAATATGACTCTTCCTCATAAATTCTATAATTGTTTTTCATGACTCCCCTTGTTTTTCAATAGATGGTATAAGAAAATCTATATATAACCTAATACATGCATGATCATAATGTTTTCATGCATAATACATAAATTACAAAACTTCAATTGTATATGAAAATACATATGTATAAAATAATTGTATACCATTTGTACATAATTGACAAACAATATTTTGAAGGAACTATGCTGCTATTGATCTTCCTTGATAATCTACAAATTAACCCAACATTGTTTGATGTCAGAAAAAAAAAATACCAAGAAAGTGTTTTTTATATTCTACATTGTTTTTAGCTTTTGCTTTTAGTCACATTAATAATACATGCATTTTCATATGTACATTAATGTAGTTATAAATTCCTTATTCACCTGCATTTATCTAGAATACATGTATCCAGCAAAAAATAAACTGCAATGGAAATCAACATTGCTCCACCTATTTTATATTTTTATCTTCTTAAAACCATGGAGGAATAAATGTTATTTGCATATAATTTTGTTTCCATTAATGGCTAGGGAGAACAAGAAATAAATTTGCAGGAAAAAAGGGTAACCGTTGGTGCATAAATAACTATGATTTTTTTCTAGCTGGGTAAACAACTATAATATTTTAGGATATACCTTTTTTTTTTCTTTCTTTCACCAAATAATAATAATAAAAAAAAAATACAGTTTGTTTTATAAATCTAATGGTAGCATTCAGTTTGTTTGGGTAAGTTTTCAGATGATTTTTTCTCTTATCTCATCACCACACATTCTCTCATTCAAAGTACTTGTATTAAAAATGAAGTGAAATTTTTAACTGATTAGACTTTAATTTGTTTTATTAATTGAACTACAGCTAGCTGGAGATTACGTCCATCCTCTGCATGAGCTCACATGGCCGAATTAGCATAATATTTTTCTAATTACTCGTCGATGATTAGTGTGCGCTTGGTATCATCCTCTTTTGGGTTGGTAAAGCTTTTTTGCTTTCTTCCTAAAGTGAGCTCTTAATTACTTTTTCTACATATAATATACTTTTTCTGGATAATAGGATGTGGGGCCATGACCTTGGGAACTTTTTTTTTTCAATTTTTTTTTTTTTAGGGTTAAATAAATGCTAAGACTTTAATTCTACTCAGATCTTATGATTGTAAATTTTTATTGTTAAAACTAGACTTCTGATTTAAGGAATCACAGTTATATAATCATTAATGTTCTCATTTAGACCTAGACGAAAATGATAGTCGAATTCGTCGTACATGTTTTGGACCTTGTTAATCAAACACTAAGGAAGCCGACTGTCTGTAACACTTGTTTTAAACAATTCAGATTTGAAAATAAAAAAGAATGATGCATGTCATATTTATTCCTTGTTAAGACTAGTGAAAAAATCAAGGTCGAACTTGTATTAAGCCTACAAAAATCAAGTGTTTTTTTTGTTATGTATTAATGTATGTTTTTTTAATGTTTTACAAGTTATCATTTTTATATGACATAATATGCATTTATAGATAATATTTACATAAAGGATCTTGTTACATGAACATCAAAATTTAAGTCTCATTGAGAAGTCCTAATAAGTATCATTAATTTATTGGTTCCTTGTTTGATTTTTTTGAAAGGTAAAAAGAGCAGAGACAATACTACCCTTCCTTTATATTTGAATTTTTCATTCTAAAAAACAATCCCTCATTAATTGAGATTGAATAACCACCTCTAGCCCTCCTCCTTTAAAAAAATTTCATTTTTATCCTCATAAGGCATCCATTACTTCAAAAATTCATTTCGGCCGGTATTCTCATCTCCGGTGATCAGCATCACTATCTTTGGATTGCTCTTGTCGCCCTCTATCATATGAGAAGTGAATCGGCTACCTTTCAGACCTCCATCTCCTCCGACTTCTACCTCCATTTTTTTCAGATACAGCTACAGATGAATATATTAGAATTTCATATACATATGAGTATATTCATATGAAACAATTATATTCGACATGTTAATGAAGCATTGCTTAGATGATTAATAAAAATATTTAAATATACATGACAAAACAATTAAATATTATTCAGATACACATTAATCAAATCCATTAAAACAAAAATGACAAACAACAAATTGAGCTAGGTAAATAATTCAGATACACGTGTATCTGGAATCTGAAATAACAATTTTACATTAGATACAAGTGTATCTGGAATCTGAATGAATTTAAAAATGAAACAATTATGGTTTATATGCTAATGAGGCATTGCATAGATGATTAATAAAAGTCTTTAAATATAGATATCAAAAAATAATTAAATATTATTCAGATACATATTAACCAAATCCACCAAAAGAAAAATAACAAACAAGAAATTGGGGTGGATAAATAATTAAGATACACATGTATCTAGAATCTGAATTAACAATTTTACATTAGATAACAATGTATCTTGAATCCGAATGAGTTGAATAATGATCATGCAAGGTTAAAAATATACTGAACAACTCAATATGCATACTTATACACATACACAACAACAAAAACGATTATACAAATCGTACTTATTTAGATCTCAAAAATCGTACTGAATAATGATTATGCAAGGCTAAAAATTCAGATACAGTGGCCATGTATTTGAATTTAAATTAAATTCGATCTAAAAAATGTATTGATGATTCAAAGATGAATGTAAAATCAGAGTAATATGTTTTATTCAGATCAAAAAGCTTAACCTGAATGGATCGTCATTGTTTGCACCACAATCAGGTCGCAAATAATAAAAAATTATAATCTTCTCCTCCAAAAAACTAAATTCGATATTTATTTTCGTTTCCATATATCAATCTGAATAAAATAAATGTAAATCTTATTTTTTTGGTATTCAATTGAATTGATTGTTTTAAAAAGAGATAGTGAATATCCTCAATCATAACCATCTTGAGATTTAAGGAATCAGTTATGGGAAAAACTTCTCCATTTAGATAGGAAGGGTAAAGTGGGTAATTCAATCTTGCCACCTCATGAGGCCTGAGATGGGGGGTCTACCAATTGGGGCCTAAAAATCATTATTGTTACAGAAATTATATTTTATGTTCTTCAAGTTACAGAAAACATATATTTTCTTATGGGGGAAACTATGATTTTGTGGGGCTAGGGGAATTAAAAGGAAGAGGGTAGAGAAAAAAAAATTAGGTGTTCGTTGCAGGGGTAAATTTTTTTTTTTTTCAAAATGTGGGGGCAGAAAAAATATTAGGGGTTGGCTACAGGAGTATTTGGGCAATTCACCCTTTAAACAATTCAGATTTGAAAATAAAAAAGAATGATGCATGTCATATTTATTCCTTGTTAAGACGTGTGAAAAAATCAAGGTCCAACTTGTATTAAGTCTACAAAAATCAAGTGTTATTTTGGTTTTGTTGGAGAGAATTGTCGGAAAAATGGTTAATTTGTGACCCAATTCAAGAACAAACTTTAGAGAAAAGAGAAAGCTTTTGATTATTTTCATATTAGTTTGAATGGTAAGAAATCAGGCCTATGAATAGACATTGGAGCCACCCTTTAAAAGATCGAGATCGATCACCCTCAAATGCACACCTTTCAATGGCACCTCTTGATTAGTGTAACACCTTACCATTTCTAAAGCAAACATTATTTTATACACACTACACTTTATCCAGTGCGCAATGTTTTTCTCTTTAATTGATATGAGACTAAAACCGTACACAAAAAGTTAGAAACATTAGACTTAAACTTATAGGGCCCGTTTGGATAGAGACATAAGTTATTCTGAGGTTTATACCTATTCTAGGAATTGTTGACTTTATCAATGGAATAAGAGATTTTGTGTTTGGTTGTGTTTTCAGTTATTCTCATTGGGAAACATAATAATAAAGGTTGGAGTGTTTGGTTGATGAAGAATAAGATGTGAATAAGGTGTAAAAAATTGATTTGATATATGGGCCTCATTGATGTATAAGAGGTGATGACAGGTGATTTGAAATAATAATAATAAAAAAAAAAAAACTGTGGACCCACTTATGATTGTTGTTGGAATAGACTAATTCTACGTGAAAGGAGGGATTACTATACCCCTTAATTCTTGGTTATTCCGACATACAGATTCTCCTTTATTCCCCTCATCCAAACGCCATTTTTTTGTTTATTCCATGTCTATTCCTGTTCATCCCTCCTCTATTCCTATAGCTAAACAAGCTCATAAGACATAAAATTACATTTTAAAAAGCCACAAACAATATAACCTCACTTTCCCTCTACATCAGATATTGAAAGCTCAATGTGTCGGCCAAATCATCATCGAAACAACTGTAAGCATTTCTATCCTCTCCTGTTTTTCGGTCGTGGTGAGGACTATTAATCCACGCTACAATTAATTATATATATAATATAATACTTGATGATGATTTCCAAATCTCAAAAGAGTGACAGAGAGAAAAATTTGAGAAGTTGGTTAGATTGCCAATTACTACCTCTGAAGGGTGTAGACCCCACCATGCATCAAGGTTTTAAGGGTTCATTCAAGTGCAAGTGTGCAACTTCCCACAGTTCTCAACCAGTGCTACTTTTTTAATGAAAATTTTCAACTATAAAGATCAGGCTCAAAAAAATTCTTGAGTCTTCATCATCCCTAGCATCACCAATGGTGTTTCATTTCTCCACGTTGGTGCTCTAATGGTCATCCAAATGGGGTCGGGGGAGTGATTTTTTTTTAAGAAAAAAAATCTAAAATTAACATCACTTTTATAACATGAATCCATCTATTACCATTGAAATATGTATTCGATCTCGTCTAAAGTGATATCAATATTGAATATATTTTAAAATGATAATTTGAATATATTATTAATCAACATTTATATATTTTGTATTAACATTGATTTGATTCAATTAAAACCATGATATTTTTTTAATCAGAGATATTATTTTACATAAAATAGAGTTAGCATGATAAAATGGAATATCCCACAATTAGATACTTTATTAGACAGCGGTTGAAAACGAGGGACGACTTCACTAGGATGATAGATTTCCAAACGCATAAAATAAACACAACTTTTGAGAGAAAAAAATATAAAAGCAACTTTTTAGAAATCTAGAAAAATGTATTCTTTTTAGATGGAAATTTAAAAACAACTTTTTGTGTAAAGACACGTCTGTGAACTCTAGCCAAATAAGATTCTTCAGTGTTTGTGGGTATATTTAATTGAGTGTGTCACGGCATAGGCATGTTGGGATATCTGGATGCATAAAATTATGGACAATTGTTTATATATATATGTGTGTGATTAAGGATAACCTAATCAGTGACTTGACCTCGCACATCCACCAATACATTACACTGTTACTACATGTTGTTGTTTGACCTCTCAACAGATAAAATAAATAACCAAGTGAGAGAAATCCACCTGTCCTGGATGATGGTGATTCAGTGACGGTTTTTCCAGATTCTGACAGCGATGATTAAGTATGAAGAAGATATGCCTCAGCTCGAAGTCATTTTCAAATTTTGTTATATTTTATTTTTTTATATTGTAAGAAAGATAGTGTGCAACAACAAATTCTTTATTTAATTTTTGTTGGATCAATTAAAACATACCTCATCTTGATATAAAACAAACAACAAATTCCACTTAAGTGATCTTGACGGAGCGCAGACCCAACTATAACTTTGCCATTTGCTAAGTATGGGCTTGCACATAATAGGCTACAACTTGAACAGGTTGAAATAATTAATCCAAACCCAACTCTAATCTGTCTGATTTTCAACCCGATGATCCCAACCCATTAGTTTTTTTTTATAAAATGCACTGTTTTTTCGGCCTCTTATGAAGAAAAAAAAAAGAGGAAAAGGAAGAAACAGAGGGGGAGGAGGGATGGTTCGGGGCTGCTGTTAGTTTTTTTTATAAAATGCACTGTTTTTTCGGCATCTTATGAAGAAAAAAAAAAAGAGGAAAAGGAAGAAACAGAGGGGGAGGAGGGATGGTTCAAGAAGAAGAAAAAAGAGGGGGTGGGGGGATGATTTGGGGGTTCAAGAAGAGTAAGAGGGAGAGAGAGGGAAGAGGGAGATGGATCCCAATCAGAGGGGGAATTTGTTTTTATTTAACAATCCGAGGGAGATAATTTTATATCCAGCCCCATTTTCAGACATAAAGAGACGGAGAGGGAGAGCACGAAAAAGATATAATATGGTACACAACCACTGAGCTCAACAGACATAAAGCGCATGAAAAGAGTTGACAGAACATAAGGGCATACATAGTCCCTCACTTTAGCTTCAAACCAACATAAAGTAACACACACCATGACTGCAACAAGGGCTTACAACCATGTGACTTGAGGAAGGCCACACAACCTCACATGGTGAAGCCCTATAAAACAGCTTATTCAGCCAAACCAAGTAGAAAAGCTCAACCAAGTAGAAAAGCAAAGGGTCCACACAGCAGAGAGCAGTGATAATGAGAAATCCTGCATTATCAATCAAATGAGACAATAGGTGGTCAACATGATCAAGGAAAAATAACAACAACAACAACAGCTACAAAATAATAATCAATGAAGAGAGATAGTGCAATAAGTAAAGAGATAGGACAACATTAATTAGGACTTGATAATTGATTCGAAATTTTACTTGGTTTCTAGCATATGTGATTTTCTTAGGTTCACTAATTCTAATGTACAGAAACATAATGAGAAATTTGGAAGCAACATTGGTGGTGGCTAAGTCCTGCAGTGGGAAAGACGTCACTGGGCTGAGAAATGATAGGCTATTGTCTCATTTGATCCTGACATACAAAGAACAGTAAATTCACACTTGAGATTTTGTTGTAATATTTAATTTCCTTCCTCCTCTTTCTACTTTTAGATTCAATCATATATTGATGATCATGAAAACTTACAGTACGGAACAATCTTCCATCGTTGGTTCTCTCCTTTCAGCCACTCCCACAACACCAAAGTAGTTCCATCATGCACTCCCCCATGGTCCTTATCCCCATGGAAAGCATCAAAATTCAAACGAATGTTGTTCACCATCCTTATTGTTCTGTAAGAATCTCCCAGATCCCTGCTTTCAGTCCACAGGACAGATTCATCCATATATTCTGGATTGTAAGGTATTAGACGAACCTGCAATACATGTTCAAACCTATCTATTAAACAAGAGTTATATCAGGAATGCTATGTTTCCTATGAAAAAGAAAATTGGTAAAAATTACTCTTGTTCAAAAAGATGTGAACCTGTATTTGAGCATTTAACACATTATACAAAACAACAAATTTGGAGGAAAACAGAATACAAACAAGTTTTTATCCTGTGTATACTTTGATTACTTACAACCAACTGAAAGAAACGTGAAAAAAAGGCTAAAGATGACCATGAACGTAGGTTGCTAGCGTTCCCTTACATCAGTACTGTCATGTTTTTAGTCGTGTAAATCCTTGATGTTTCTTCTCTGATTTATTATATTTAGACCATGCAGTTGTGTGGAGAATTTATGTATTTCCCCCCAACATTATGTCAACATTATTGACATTAAAGGTGATATGTTGGCCATCAGTAAGCTGGCGGCCACATCTCAACAGACACTAGGATATGGGTCTTGTCCTCTAGTATGTGGTTTATTTGAAAATTCCTGAACCATAAATCACTACAGAAAATCTGGATGGGAAAAACTATATTGGATGATCCGAATCCACAGAGATGTCCAGTTGGAGAAATGGGAAACCGGATTACTGCTTGTGAAATCAAGAAATCTGCTGAGTTGAAATAATGCACTGAAAAATCTTCTGAGTTATATTGTCTAACCAAAAAAACACACAGACAAAAAAAGCTGAAATATTTAATCAAAAATAAAAAAAGTCTGTTCTCGATCTGACAATTTTGACATGGTTTTCACATTCTATGGAGAGATGCTGCCCAAATCCTTTCTTAAAAGAAAACTATTGGCCTGCTGTTCAGGTTGATTCACAGAACTTAGTGTGTTTGCATCATCTAGCCAAATATAATTCAACTCTTCATGAATTGTAGGAAAATGGATAACTATGATATGCTTTGTTGTGCAATAGATTTTTACGGGAAGATAGATGAAGAATTTTGTTTCACTGTTCCTTTAGCAGGTTGAATGTTCAAATCAAGATGAGTAGGGCTAAAATATTTGGATCACAATCATTCGCCTCACTAAAGTACTTTCATTTATTCAGCTAGAAGAAACTAAATTCACTCTAATGTGAGATATTCGGAGTATCGAGAGATCAGCCCTTTGCTCTGATTCTCAAGAGATTTTTTTTTTAGAGAGTTCTTGGCGCAGACTGCGCAAATTCTCAAAAGATTAAATGTGCAAGGGAGATGGAGGGTGAATAATAGGATATCATTTGGTCACTGTAAAGATCACACCAAACTAGGGAAACTCGTTGGGACATGGTCAATCACCTAAGCTTCGCAAACCTAGAAGTTCCCATTGTCCATGATAGATCTACATCTGGATAACATTACTCTGGGGAAGCAATTTAGTAATTATCCCTCTGTACCTATGCGTTCCACCCAGGGAGACGTTATAAATTCCTTGGGACAGTCTCAATTCTTGAGGTTCTTCATCGGGTGCCCCAAAAGTTGGACAAGCCTTCTTCAAGTACAAGTGGTGTGTCTTATGCACTTGTATCTCTAATCTGGTAAGGAAAGGTGAGAATGAGCAAAGAAACCCCATTACGTCCATACAGAAAAGAAAATCGTTGATGCGTTCCTGACTTAACCCTCCCCTCAGTATTTTAAGTTATTTTGGGCAATCTTGACACTCCATATGGAAAAGGGAACCACATCCTATTCATGAAAGAAAGATCCTTCTTAACTCAAAAAAAGGTTGCAGGTGTTTTGACCCAATTAACGAAAGAAAGATCCTATGTATGGATCACTAACATTTGCACACTTTCAAAGGCTAGACCACATCCAATGATATAGTATCAGGGAGAAGAGAAAAAAAAACATGCGAATTGATAGGCCAAGTTCATCAGCACTCTATCTAGCAAGAGACTGTCAACAATTCAGCACACATCACTTCTTTCGTAATCCAAAGAAGCATAAATTATGTCACAAGGTAATCAATTTGATAAGAAAAATATACCCATCATCATTTAAACAGTCCATATAACAAAGCACAAGAATAATATGAAAAGAGAGACTCACTGGATGGGTTGCTCCAATAGAATGCTTAAGAGCTAGACCAGTGGCTTTGTTGACGAGTGCGAAACTCGGGAAACCCTCTTCATCCTTCACTTTAGTGCTGTACTTCTCATCTTTGATCCAGTGCTAAAAAAAAAAAAAAAAAAAAATGTCAACCAAAGAGTAACCCAAACGACTAAAAACAAAGATCGAATGGAAAGTCAGAAGCTTTACCTGGGATGGGTCGTTGGGATCGGCTCGTGCGAGGGCGACCTTCCCATCGCGGACGGAGAGAGAGTAGTTGGACTCAGCCTTCGTGTAAACCCTAACGGTCTGCCTCTGTGAGACCCCACCGCCCGGAGCCGCGTCGTGGCGGTGAGAACCACCGGAGAAGGGATTGAAATGGTGGTGGGAAGGGGGCTGATTCACCTCGTGAGAGATGTGCTGGACCGTCGTCGTCTCGTAAGAATGGCGCCCCTCCTGGCCGTACCCACCATATGAAGGGGCCTGATTCACCTCGTGAGAGGTGTGCTGGACCGTCGGATAAGTGGGCTCGTAAGACCCATGGGAGGTGGGTCCACGGTAGGGTTCGGCGAAACCTCCGCCCCCGTATGGAGGAGGAGGAGGTCGATTTGGGTAGTCATCAAGAGGTGGATCTTGTCGTTGATAACCAGCATAGGAGGGTGTCTGTGTCTCGTGATGATGCTGATATGGGGGTTGTGGCGGCGGCGGGTAACGTTGATGGTTTTGTTCTTCATCATCTTCGTCTTCTCTTCGGTTGTGGCGATGACCGAATGGGAACTCCATTGTTGAAACAGAGTGGAGAGATCTCAGGTTCACTTTCTCTCTGTCTCTGTATTGTATATGTAGCGGGTGATGGGGGGATGTTTGGTTGAGGGGGGACAGGTGGAGGTGGATCTGGCGATCAATTGGAATCCGATGCTCCTTTTCAGGCAGTGGACCTCAGTCAGTGGGCGTGTATGTATCAGACGGACGGGACGGGGGATAAATTTGCGTGGAATTGAAGCGGGTGTGATGTATGGATGGATTGATGATTATGACTTTATTTATATTCTTCCCAACTTCATCGCACGTTCACACCTCCACTCCTCTTTAATGGTGTTCTTTATTTATTTATTTATTAGTGTGATGAGTAACTATTATTGTGTGTGCCGTGTGACAGTGTGTCACATATCACACATCCCGTGTGTATCAAAAAAAAAAAAAAAAAAAAAAACCAACCCCATTACTCCCAAAATAAAACTAGTATCAAGAAGGTGCTAAATGCAAATAAATTATTGTGCAAGAATAACATATTCAATATATTATATATTTCATGAACGTAAAAAAACATGTGATATATCGAGCATTAATAATATATTTTATGAATACAATTTTTTAAATCAAAGTCGAGCATGAGGTCCTATCATAAAATAATAATAATAATAATAATAATAATAATAATAATCTTGTTTAAATATTACTCAATAAATTATTATTTTTTATTGATTAACTAAATAATAAATATCTAAAAATATATTACATTTCAACGACCATGTTTATTTTATTCGTCTCTTTTTTTATGAAAGAACATGAGTGGGTGGTGATTTGTTTTTTTTTAATTAGGGTTTTTTTTATTTCTTATCTTTAAAAATGAGATTTTAATGCCTAACTTTTTAATTTTATATTTCATTAACAAGATTATGTGAATTTAATTATTAAAAAAAACATATATCCAAAAAATAAGAAAAAAAAAAAACTAAGATTCAAAAAGGGGCTATGTACTTTATAATGGAAATCAATTTGTTGTAAAGTCTTTAAATTTTGATTCCTAAACTTTGGAATTGTTGAAACTTAAAAAGAGTTTTAGAGAGAGGGAGAAAGATGTAGATTATAATAGTGCAATTAAGAAACTCTAAGGGTTAGTTTGGCAAGTGAATAAAGTTTTGATGATAAATTGTCATAATTTTAAAAGATAAAAAGTCCATCAATTTTGTTTAAATTTATCTTTGTCAAAATTGAGATAAAAGTGGGATAAATGATATCCCAACTTTTAGATGTAATAAAATATCCATATTTTTATTTCAAAATATGAACAATTGTCCGCAGTTTATCCCAATTATTTTTTTTATACCAAACGGGGATAAGTTATCCCCCACTCACTTATCCCCATAATTACCCGGTATCTCAACACTTATCCCAAACTAACCCTGATAAGTGTTGGAATGAAGAATAATTACGGGGATAAGTGTTGGGATGAAGGATAATTCCGTAATAATGAGAATAAATGAATGGAATGACAGTTTATCCTCGTTTGGTATAAAAAAAATTGGAATACATTACGGATAGTTGTCCCAATTTTAAAATGAAAATGGGAATATTTTGTTTCACTTAATTACTATAATATCATTTATCTCCACTTTTTATCCCAAACTAACCCAGATAAGTGTTGGGATGAGAGATAATTATGGGGATAAGTGTTGAGATGAAGAGTAATTTCGTAATAATGAGGATAAGTGAGTGGGAGACCAGCTTATCCCCGTTTGGTATAAAAAATAATTGAGATAAACTGCTGTCCCAATTTGAAAATAAAAATGGGAATATTTTGCTTCACCTAAAGATTGAAATAACATTTATCTCTTCTTTTTATCTTAATTTGATAAACGTAAATATGAATAAAATTGATAGGTTTTTTATCCCTTAAAAACATTAGGTTTAAGGGTGACTCCTTCTAAAATGAGATTTCAAAATTTTAATTATGTATAAATATTTATAACCATTGAATTGGTGGAATTGATTGCATCTTTTTTTTTCTTTTCATGTGGGGGCATTGGATGGATTAGAAAAAAAAACTAAATTTTGTGGTGGGCCTGGACACATTGAGGTCCACAAAACAGAATACAGTACTAGTTGATATTTTGTAGAGCCATTCCTAAGGTGGGGCTGGGCAATTGCCAGGATTACCGCTTCCATAACGTTCCTTGAACAATCTCACCCAAAGGAGAGACGGTTGCGTGGCCCATCGCCATAAAACCCCCTTCACCAAAAGAGCATTCATTATTGATGAGCTTCAGATCCATCACTCCCAGACCACCCTTTTCTTTCGTCCGACAAATAAATTTCCATCCACTTTACCAAAAGCAGGTTGTGAAACTCTCTTCTTGATCCATTCCAGAAAAAGCGACTCAGGTTTGAGTTCAGCCTCTTCAAAACCAGGCGCGGGAGGTGGAAAATGGAGAGACAAAAAAAGCCAGAGATTTGAGAGCACGAACTGCAAAAGAGTCACTTTGCCCCCCCTCCCCCCCCCTCCAAATAAAGGACCCTATTCTGCTGCCAACCATCAAGCTCTCTCTCTATCCTATCAAATTTGATAATATATTTTAAAAGGGAGATACTAAACTTATCTTAAACAATAAAATTAAATATTCTAATCCAAAATAGATTTAGGGAAAAAGTCTACGTTGAATTTTTTTCCTTGCACCAATCGATAAGGTTTGATAAGATAAGATTAAGAGTGCTGTTATATTGGATTTTTTTTTTCTAACCCCAATTCTAATCTCATGTGCATTGATTGATTATTATCAGAATATATATTTAAATTAATCAGGTATAAGTTTCAATAAGTTTTTTTATATTTTCTATAAATACATTCATACAGTTCATTGGAATATATGCTCCATTTTTTATAAGGTATATAATTTTTTAAAAATTCAAAACACACGTACACTGAAACTGATATTGGAAAAGGAGCTAAACTTAACATGATCTTAAAATTAATCATAATCCTTGAATTGTTGATTAAAAAAAAAGGATAGAAATAATTTGTTAGTAAAACATTTTTAAGATGATCAAACGTTAAAAATAGTTTTCATTTTAGCAAAAAAAAAATTTCATTTAAAATAAAAATCTTAAAATTCAAAATAAGTGAAACAAAACGGAATCTAACCCAAAAAAAAAACAAGATGCCGTTAAATTTCTGTGTCTCTTCCAGTTGTCCTTCTTGTCAATACGACAGTATAATCGGAATTGCTGTCCTCCCTTCTGTCCCATGTAATTCTAATTCGAATATATATATATATATATATATATTTATGTCTGACTATTATTGTTTTCCTAATACTCGACGCCTCATCCCCTAATCCAACGGTCGTGATGCACCAAATCACTGTAAAACCCAAACAATTTCCGAATCAAAATAAGTATAAAATAAAAGAAAAAAAAGGAAGAAGAAAAGAAAGAAAAGCAAAGCCGTTGCTTTTATCCGAAGTAATCCAAATGGTGGATCAAACCACCTAAGGCCACGTGTTCGTCCCCCTGTGATTGTCGTGGCGCAATCTACGCCGCTGGATTAGGATTGATTCCCTCTCCGCCGTCCATCAAAGTTCCGAAATTCCGGATAAGAACTTATGAACGAACACGCTCACTCGGCTACGTTTCTTCTCATTTTTTTTTCTTATAAGAAGCCATTTTTTCTTTTCATCGATTTCTCTCTCAAGATTTGATTTTTATTGGGTTTTTTTCTTCTTTTTTTCGTCTGAAAGTTTGGATCTTTGGTTATCATGACGTGTGTTATGAGCAAGAGCAGCTCGTTGAGGCCTTGTGGGGGTTTTGTTTTGAGTTCTTCTTCGACGAAGAGGGGTTCTTCTTCTGTACAGTTTCCTTCGCATGTCTGCTTCGAATCCCTGAAATCTTCCTTGAACGGGGAGTTTCAGGGGACGAAACTCGTGATCGGAGATGGCAGCGTCCGACCCATGAAGTTGGATCGGAAGGCCTCGCCTGTACAGGTCTGTCTCTGAAAATTGCTCCCTTTGTTGATGGGTCTATTCTATTTTCTTGTTATGTTGGGATCTGTGGATGGGATTTTATGAGTCGTATCGAATTGATGTGGTGAAATGGTCAGAGAAAAATTAGAAAAACGTTTCTTTGTTTTTCTGGGGTGATGTGATTTGGGTTCCCAATCTTTTGTTAAAACTATAGCTTTGTGGGAGGTGGTGTGCGTTTTAAATTATATTATGAGATATTTCAGTTTCAGCTCTCGCTTTTGGGATTAGTTATTTGGGGATCTTTGGTTTCATCCAATTATATGCACCAATTAGGTTTAATTTTGCTCTTAGTGATTATTTACGTGTTGGGTATTGTTCGGCATCCGTTTTTTTTACCTTCCCAAATATCAGATTTTTATGAATTCCCTTCTGATGTACTTTTTTTGTGATTTTGTTATTGGAACTGCAGATGGGCCTCTCAATTGGGACGGCAAAGAAGTGGTGGGAGAAGGGGACCCAACCCAACATGAAGGAGGCAAACTCAGCCCAAGATCTCGTCGATTCACTGCTGAACGCTGGAAACAAACTCGTCGTCATCGATTTCTTCTCTCCAGGCTGTGGTGGCTGCAGAGCCCTCCATCCCAAGGTACTAACAATATATCTATTGCAGATTACACCAGACATTCATTCAGTGTCTTTAACACGCACACAAGGAGAAACAACAATCTAATCTTTGTTGATAATGTTATCCAGATATGCCAGGTTGCGGAGATGAACCCGGATGTTATGTTCCTTCAAGTGAATTATGAAGAACACAAATCCATGTGCTATAGCTTGAATGTCCATGTTCTCCCCTTCTTCCGATTCTACAGAGGAGCCCACGGTCGCCTTTGCAGCTTCAGCTGCACAAATGCCACTGTATGTGTATATGGGATGTCTTCCCTTATTGTTGGTTGGTTCTCTCTTATGAAGCACACCCATTGTTTGCTTTGATCTAATTTGTGGTGTGTTGGTTGTTACAGATTAAGAAAATGAGAGAAGCATTGGCCAAGCACACCACGGATAGGTGCAGCCTTGGGCCAGCTAGAGGCCTGGAGGAATCAGAGCTCTTGGCCTTGTCGTCGAACAAGGACCTCTCTTTCACCTACACCACCACGAAGAAGCCATTGCCGGTGCTCGCCCATGGTGATATGGCAAAAGCAACAACCCCTTCAAGCTCAAAGGCCCCATTCTTCAAAGAATCACCGGATGAGGAGAAGACTCTTGTGACAGCTGGGAGATGATGCTGATGCTTGTTCATGATGGGTCCTTCCTTGTACAGTTAATCCTTTTTTATTTTTTTCAGGTTTACCATCTATCAGTATAGCTAGTGGGATATTGTGAGGAAGAACCATATTATTAACTTCTCTCTGCCTCAAAAAAATTGTATGTAATTTGCTTAAACGTTGCAGGCTATGCGGTTTTTGGTTTCTTAGCCTGCTTCGTATGTGAGACAATCAATCATGGAAGAGAGAATATGTACTCCAGGGTTTGATTGTGAGATGGGAGTGCGGATGATTGATCTTGTAAAAAAAAAAAAATCATTCTGTATCCTGTATGTTTTATTTTTGGAAGATGAGTGATTTTTCTTATTAGACGAGTTGGCTTTCTTGTGTAATAATATACTATTCATGAATAATTGAGGCTTTGTGTGATTGTATCTAGTATTCTTCAGCAGATATATCATCAGATTTTTGTTCTTCATTTTAGGAGTGTGACGTCTTTGTTTGTCAAGACCTCCACCATGTCATGCCTTCACCTGCAATTCAACTCGGTCAGAATAAATGAACAGGTCATGCAAACAACAAAAGCATAGTGGTTGAGAGCTCCGAGACATTGACATGATATTTCTCATTCGTTTGGACTGCTAGACCTTTAAATGGATGATTTTTCTATGGAGCGCTGTGTTACAAGTCTCGGTTGCAGACATTTATTCATGTATCAAATCAAAGTAGTTTAAATGCTGAAAAGGCACATCTCTTGTTATAGTTAGTCATTATTGTAATCATTTTTATAACTCCAACATGTTTAAATATTTTTTGAATTATGATAAAATATATAAAAATTATATAATCAAATGAATTGAACCTATATATTTTTATGTTTTTAATAATTGATTATTTATTGGTACAGCAGAGTATATGTCAGTGTTACAAAGGAGAGGAAGAAGTCTGAAGAGTGCAAAACTTGCTTCTAGAGTCCAGGAAAAGCAAACTTAACACTCAACAGATGTGATGAGATATTTTATTTTAACTAATGTTGGTCTGATCAGAACTGAAACAGACAACGCGTTTTCATCTCTTGTCAGTAATCAGAGCTATTAGAACAGGCCACATATGCCCGTTGTTAATGAGTCACCTCCCTTGTTTTGGTCTTTTCTCACTGTTCTTATAGTCATTTGAAATCATATCTTCTCTTCAAAAAACGTTTGCGTTACAGCCCAAATATATTGACCATTCAAAAATGATCAAGCTATTAGAACAGGCCACATATGCCCGTTGTTGATTCACCTCCCTTGTTTTGGTCATTTCTCACTGTAATTACAGTCATTTGAAATCATATTTTCTCTTCAAAAAACTTTTGGTTACAGCCAAAATATATTGACCATTCGAAAATGATCCCAAAAAGGAGTATGAATTTGAAAAAACAAAAACTCACTCCTATAAAAAAACAAAAGGTCACTCGTGGTCCCCAAACAAGATACTCTCTATTTTTTCAGATTTTAAAGTCACTTGCTCAAATATGAGATCCCTCTAGAACTCGGGTGAACTTTATTCTATGGTGGACCATACAAACTTTCTTTCAGATTTTTTTTGTTTTTTTTTTTTTGGGGGGGGGGTTGTTTATTGTAGAAGGCTCCAGCGCGTGATCCTTTGTTCAAGTAAATAGTAAAATTGTAAAATAGAGAAGCATTTTATTTTAAGGAAAAATTCATGTAACCCCTAATCTTTCTGATATCCATATAATCCCCTGTAATCTCAATATATCTATATAACCCCTGTAAACACACCATAAATGTAAATAACCTCCCCCAGTTAAATTTTTTTTTAATAAAATTGAAATATTTCAGACATATTGCATTATCTAAACCATGGTTAACAAATATGTAATCTTTTAACTCTCTGAAAGCAGCTAATACTTCAAAAAAAAAACCCTAAAAGAGTGTAAAATTAGAAATATGAGGGTTTTTTTTTAAATATTGACCGTTTTTCGGAGGTTAAAAGAATACATATTTGTTAACCATGGTTTAGATAACGCAATATGTCCGAAATATTTCAATTCTGTTAAAAAAAAATTTAACCGCGAGGGGTTATTTACATTTATGGTGTGTTTACATGGAGTTATTTGGATATATTGAGATTATAAGGGGATATATAGATATCAGAAATATTATGGGGGGCTATATGGATTTTTTCCTTTATTTTATCATTGGGGAATTGTTCAAATACCCTTGATTAAGGGTAAAAATTTTGTCCCTAGATCTTTTTTTTATTTACCCTTGAAATCTGGTCCTATTTTTTTTTCTCTGAATTTTCATAATACTCAAACTATCTCTTACAGACATAATTACAGAAATACAGGAATATAATGTGATACATACAGAAATTATACACATAGTTACCGATATTTAATAGTTATCTACAAAAAAAATTAAAATACGCAAATATATTTATACACAAAATGATCATATATACATTCTCAATGTCATTACATTATCATCTATAAGTACATTCAACATACACAAAATTATTATAGATACAATCTCAAAGTTTCGTTAAAATAGATACATCAATTGTTTGAATTAAATGCATTCAATTCATAAAATAGATACAATTCTTAATGATTAATTGTTATCTCTCCCTTAATCCTCTTCATGCCCTCTTGGGTAAAATAAAAATAGATTATCGAACTAGACATTCAATGTACTTCATAACGAAGAGCGGGTTTTTAAAGCTATATAAAAAATACAACAATCAAACACTTAAATAAATTTTTATTTAGCAATATGAACAAAATTAGTAATCTGAAATAAAAATTTATGAACAATTGTAATATTTTAATAAAATTACTTCTTGATCCATGTACTTAACAATTACTGAAATTAACATTTACACAATAACTACAATAAAAACTACCAATATGATGCCCAATGACATAATCTACTATTTACATAATAGAAATGTAATATCTTCTATTATTCTTATAACAATTACAACAGAAATTACAAAAACTATAATTTGTACAATAAATATGTAATATCATAAAACTAAATTAGGACATGTAAATTACAGAAATATAATAACTGATTACAGAAATGTAATACTAATTTATAGATGGGGGTGATTTAGATATAAAAAATAAGGTAGCACAGATTGAGGGGTAAAAAAAAAAATAAGACCAGATTTCAGGGGTAAATAAAAATTAAAAAAAGTTCAAGGTAGAAAAAAATTTAGACACTTAGTAAAGGGTATTTAAACAATTTCCCTTTTATTTTTCACTGGGATGGACATTGTTACTAGCGATCTTTACATGCTTGTCTGAATTATAGTCATAGTCCTTATATGCTCTATGAAGTATCTGATTTTCTATTTCTTATTTATTTAAGGGAAAAATCCACCCCGTAGAAACAAGTATATTAAAACAGTGATGATACCCGGACGCCAACTCATAGACCTTACTCACAGGTCCCACATCACCTTTCAAAAGGATAAAATGTTAAAATACGGATATACCCTTCACTAAAAATATATCCATTAACTCAAATCTCATTTTTTCTCTTATTAATCTTTCATATTAATTTCAATTACTCTAAAATTTACCTATTTCAAAATTTGAATTTGAAATTTTTATGAATTTTCTATTTCAATTACACCAAAACTTATTTAAATAACACCAAAATTTTCTAATCTGTTTTTCGTCAAAATTATACCAAAACTTACCTAAATTACACCGAAATTACCTAAATAACACAAAAAAGCGTTCCAATTTTTTTATTGCATGATACGCAAGAATGTGACATTTTAGTTTCTACATTCAATAAATGTAAGAAACAGTTAAAGAGATTATTTATTTTTAAATTTGTTTTACCGATGTAATATGTGATGGTAAATGTTTATTTTGTTACATTTATATATGAATGTAACAAAAAACAATATATGAGTTGAAACATTCATGAACTTTAATCATGAATGTAACAATTAGTTGTTTTGGTTTTGTTACATTTATGTGATTATAACTGTTACAGAATGTAACAGTGTTGCATAAATGTAAATGTAACAATCTTATGATTGTATAACTGTGCTATATAAATGTAACAGTAACTTCAATGTAGCAGACTCCTCTGCAAAAGCAAATAAAAAATTTGCTCTTCAATGACTATTTAGATTGTCATGTAAAAAGTATAACACTTCCACAACAATACATCTGTAGTTAAGTGTTACATTTATAAATATATAAATTATTACAAGTATGACTGTTACATTTACAAATGTAATAAATACAAATCATTATGTGTATGCGATTGAATGTTATATTTACGAATGTAACAAAAATATACATTTACGAATGACTGTTAAATTAATGAATGTAACAAAAAAAAAACACAGATTTGAAAAAATGACTATTTAGTATTACATTTACAATGTAAAGGTTGTACCTGATAGTTCTTCGCCGGCAACGCCAATGACTTCCCTCCGACGAAGTGAAACGCCACCGTCGACACTTCCACTCTCTCCCTCCCCAACAAGTCATAACATGTGTCGAACAGCGCCACCCCCTCAGCCACCGGCAGCGCCCGCCTCCCTCAATGACTCATACGCCTCTGCCGACAGCCGCGTCATCGCCGTCCCTGAATCGACGATCACCCCACCCTCCCCCGCCTTGTCCATCTCGAACGCCGATGTAGAAATCGACAGAACCTCCTCTCTGACGCTCATCCCCGTCATTCCCACATAGCCCGTCATACCCACATAGTAAAAATCTCCATCTTTCAGTTCCTCAGCAGCGGTGCCGTCACCGCCGCCGCGTTGGAAGCGGCGGCGGACCCAAAGTCGAGAGTCGACGAGGCAGTAGGAGAAAGTCAACGCCTTTATCTGGAAAGGGAAGGAGAGAGCGCCGGCGCCGAGGCAGAGGAGCCCCACTCAACGAAGAGGCCCTCGCTTTTCATATGAATTGATGAAGAACAATTACGGGATCTTAGATATGATGATACTCCATAATAATAGGATGAATCAAAACCGTCAAACACATTATAAGGAAATAATTAAGTAAATGACATAATGGATAATGTCTTGTTACCATCTCATGGAGCCTATGAGTTGGGGCATAAATAACATTATTGATATTAAAAAAAAAACCCTACAATTTGTTAAAAATGCGAAAAACTATCTGAAATAATGATTTTACACATCCGAATAGATTATGTAAATAATGATTTTATCCTTCAGATAGATTATAAAACTCTATCCGGAGGGTAAAATCGTCATTTACAAAAGATTTTTCACATTTTTAGCACTTTATAGAGGGGTTTTGGTACACTATATTTTCAGCTAGGGATAACCCAACATAATGTTCACATAATAATCTTAATCCGTTCTGAAAATTTAACTCAAAAGGAGTATTTTCAAGATGTTATATGGATTTCAGAAAAAGTCAGAGGATTATATGTATTTTAAAAGTTTACGAGGGATTATATAATTTCAAACAGTTTACGAGGGTTATTTGATTTTTCTCTATTTTTAAATATAGAACAACGTATACAATTCATTAAAATATATATTTTACTTTTCATTACACAAATATACACTTCAAAAGACACCAAAACATTCCAGATAAATAAAAGTTTGTTTTACATCTGACCAACAAAAAGAGATGGCTTCAGCCAAAAATAAACAATGAGGAACTGCATAAATTATCACATGGGCAGTATACTTGAAGACTGTAGTTTCTTTTGATCCTAGCAGGCTCAACAACATAGAAAAGAATTGACAAAAAAAGGGAAGTATAAAAAAAATCAAACTCCTTGTGAACTTGCTCTTAAGATCAGAGCGCCGCCTCATTCCTTCAAAACACAACTACCTGGATTAGCCATTAGACAGCACTCTTTCACACCCCCTGAAGTTATATATAGGTTAGAAAATCTCCATCTCCACCTTTAAGAAGATCACTGATGTAATCCATGGTTCGCCTTCAAAGGCCCGGTATATCTGGTCACAGCAGTAGCATCTTCTTCCTGTGTGCCTCACAAACCTAGTGAAGTGGAGCAGCTCAAACCACTTAACACAACAAAACATCATCTGTCCCAACCATCAGCCCTGCTCCCAAACTCCCATTTCTGAAGCGCACGAACACCATAGAGTGCAGAGAATTTTAAAAGACAGTCTGACCTTAACTTGTAATGCACCTGCGTGTTTCTGCTAATAGCGACACCAGAGAGCTTAGAAGTATCAATGGCCCATGCAGGATGAACGTACTCCACTGTCCTGGATGAACTCATATTTGCAATTAGAAAGTTCATCAACAGGTCTTCGCAGTTGAATTGGTGATCAACAAAGTCTCTCCCTTCTTTTGCATCGTCACTCCAGTATCTTTTAAAGGCAAGTTCAGTGTCCATGAAGGCCGCACCGGTTAGTATGATATTGTAACCGTTATTTTTTCTTGCATACCTTTCATCCCTGTACTTCAATGGGCTCCCATCTACAAGGCGAGGGTAAAATCCGACAATCCTCTCGGGATGCTCCCGCCAGACCCTGAAACCTTTCTCGATATCATTGCATGTCATCATGATGTCATCATCCAGCTGGAGGACTGCTCGAGTCTTTATCTGATGATCGACCTTGAAACGGTTGTTTAAAGAATTTTGTGGCTCAACACGAATCTGAACAGGCACAGCGGAATCGAAATCCTCCAAACGGGGAGGCTTCCCTCTGTTCCAGACCACGACGATCTCTCTCACAGAAGCACAGCGAGAGTAGTGTTTCACATACAGTTTGAGATTCCACAACCGAGCTTCATAAGTCATGGTGAGCATTGTGAATTGAGAAAAGTGGCCTCTGAACATGTAAGGATCTTCAGCTCCATTGCCTCCGAGAAGAAATTGGTCTCCTGTGCAGACCAATACCACAGACACCACAACAAGGAGACAGAGTGTCAACTTACCAGTACGCGTACCAGGGTTTACTCGCCCTCTGATCGCAGAAGCAAATCGGTTCAAGCCTGCAAAATACCTTCGAAGCTTCATGTTGAACTGAAGACGAGCCCAAAACCAAGAAGACTCATTCCGCCTGCTAAAGGTCATGCACCAGCTCAGAGGAACAATGCAGTTGACAGCGCCAATTAAGAAACCCAAAACAAAGATGACTAGAAGAAGTAACAGGACCATTGCGCAACCGATCAGAAATCTCCGAGTCACATCACCAGATGGAACACGATCTCCATCCATTACAGCGATCCAACCACCCGATGGGAGCTTCTGAGCATCCAGATGATGGTACCTGTGACCATTCCAAGCATAGCGACCTTTCTTCGACTCTTCAAGACCTAGGGAAACTTCAACTTCTCTGTAATCACCTGTCGTGAGCTTCTCTACTCTGTAGACACGGACCTTTCGTCCATAGGTATCACCACAATCTTGGCCTGGACGGTACAAGTGTCCTCCATAAATAAAAGGCCTGCCTCCATTTCGTGCCCCAAGGCTTCTGTCACTTCTATAAATAGGGTTTTTCTTATGTTGCCTCCATAACCCAAGAGGTGAATTACTGTACCAAATCTCAAGTTCTGCGTTTTTCACAGTGCCAAATCGGCTGAAATCTGAACCAAAAATCCAATAAAATCCCTCATGATGGATCAAGGTAGCATCTACAAGTGGCCTTTTCAAAAGAACCTTCACCATAGTCCACTGTAGAGGAAATACTGTGGCACGATAAAGTCGCAAATCCCCATTCTTACTGCCTTCGGGCATCATGTACACCTAGAGAACACCAAGAAAAAACACATTCTCATTAGTGTTAATATCATGAAGTAAAGAGTGAAACAGAATTACAATGGCAAAACATTTATAAATCTGAGTAAGTTCGGATGATGATTCTTCAGCTTAGTAGTCTTGTAACCTTTAGACTTGGTTTCTCAATTTGAGTTCCAGAAATTGCATATAATGATCATATTTGAAGATCCACCCTGGAGATCTTTAATGCAATTCAACAAATAAATCACATCATGAATTTTTTTGGCTAAAACTCAACTGTTTTTGGCATATGTCAGACAGTAAATTTTGCAGATCAATTCTAGTTCAAACAGCATAAAAATGTAAAGATATGGAACAAAAATGATCTAACATTTCAAAATCAGACCATCATATAATGTAGCCCAAATTACTCAAATTAAAATTGATATATAAAGATGTGATTTTAAAAAAAAAGAAAAAAAAAGACATATATGAAGATGTGAATGTACTACTGTGAAGAGCTACAATGCAGCAGCCACAGATGTTAATGGCAGATAATTTACAATTGACATCTCTAAAAGTGCTGACATACTGCAGGACTGCTTTTTCACAAGATCCACTTTTTTATCATAGCTTCCAGAAGAAAAATAAAGCATATTTTGGGATATTGGGATTCACAATCAATGAAATCATACAAGAAAATTCATCTACATACAACCTTGCATGCAAGTTATCATCTTATAAGCTCTGGATTTGACATGATGGATAATTTTTCCTTGATTTTGAACTATATAGAAGCTATATGAAACAACCAAATGGGACCTCAGACAGCTCAGGACAAATTATAGAAGATTGATGCATGTGTCATTCATGTGGGCGTGCTGGGATGCAAGCAACATGCTCATTTTGAAAAGGGAAGAAGATGCAGTCTATACTTATATTATCATGTATGCATAGATCACGAAGTACTTCATTGCTATGTAATAAAAGCATGGAGATGCAAGTTCACGTCTTGTCATCCAACAAAAAATCCCCTTGATACCCCTTGATGCAATGTTCAACCCTTCAACTCAATTCAATTGTCAGAGCGATATGCAGCAAGGCATATACAACACTACTTACAAAATCCCCCTTTTAATCCCCAGATAAATGGCTACCTTTGCAAACACCTAAAAATACATTGGAAGATTTTTTTTATTTTTTTGGTAGGTAAGCAGTGAGATTTGAACCCACCACGTGGTTGCAAATTATGTTGTCAACCATTGAGCTATGGGTAAAGTGACAGGACTTGAACCCAAGACCTCATGGTTGCAAATTATGTTAAGCGGCTAGGCAGCACCATGCAGGTCTCTCAGTTTCAATGCATATTTCCACTTCTGGAAAACGGAAACCACTGAGCTATGGGTCTAACCCCAATTCAATATAAGATCGACTCTGAATTGCATGAGAGACAATTCGGAAATAAAAATAGTAGTAATTATATACCCCAATCTATGAATAGAATGAAATTCTGTTTTCATACTATTAGCCTAGAATATTCATCTGATATCCTCAGCCATCCACACTACCTGACCGGGAATAAGCTATGGAAATAACCTACACCTGAACAAAGTAGCCTTCTCACAATATAAAAAGATCCCACAAAGAAGGCATGCAGCTTTCCAGTTTACCTGCTCATCATACTCGAATACATACGGATATGACAAATGCCACTCTTCATCCAAAGCAATGCCCAAATATTCCCACGTTGCACCTTGGTCGACACTTCGTGCAACACCAATATCACCTTGCTCAGAAGTCGATGTTTTTGTTTCAAAGAATAAGTAAAGATAAGAGTCCTGCAGAGAGACAAAAGATCATAATGCATTACAAGATGAATGCCATCACACACTTGTATGAGATGTCGATCCTACTAAAATTGTAAAATTATTACATTTACATATCCTCAGTTCACCCCCCAAAAAAACCAAGATAAGCAACAAAAATTGAAACCAGATGAAACTTGCACACAATACGTAGTGAACAAATGTATGCAAAAACAATAAAGCTAAACCAACCAATTGTACAAGAAATATTAATTTACTAGTTTTTTAACAGCATATTTTGATCGTGATCTAAATCAGCTAAACATTAAAATTCTGTGGTTTTAAAGGAATGATGGGATGATGCCTGATGGAAAATGGATGCTGGCCAAGAAGTCTCTTCCATTGTTCATGACAAGATAAGGTCCCACACCCAATTATATTGTGCCATGGTCCACCTGACCCAATACAATTCCATAAGTTAACATTATGGGACCTTTCCATCCTAGAGTATATTCGCATTATCCAATTCTAAGCAAGGCATCATTGTAGGATCAAATTCATTTTCACGGCAGATGGCATTGATCGCATTGATCACCACATTTTTTGCTAATAATGTCTTTTGAAATGCTCCGCTATTTCTATAACAACACTAATACAAACCCATCCACCAAAGTAGCACGCAAAATCTTATTAAAATGGGTTGTGTTCTACCACTGCAAATGCGAAAGAGACAGAAATACACAGCAAGGTTTTTCAAAAAAATGCTCCACTTAACACCAAATTAAGATGAATCCTCCTAAAGAAACCTCAATAGGTTGGGTCAGCATGTAACAAGAATGTTTCAGATATTAAACTCTCTATCATGTATTACTGCTTCCCATTAATTGTGTTCTCAACAATCCAAAAAATGGGTGCACTATTATTTCAATCAATCTAGGCTTCATCACTGAATTTATTGCTAATGAAGCTGAGCTTCACTGAACATGGTGACAACATCCCTTCACCAAATCAACACAACTCATAATCAATTCAATTCTCAGAGAGAAATCAATCATAAGTTCTTAACAGAAATAAACCCAAAAAGAGGAGAGGAAAAAAACCAACCTGAATGAAAAGGAAAGGATCAGCAACAAAGTTGCTGGGATACTTCGCATCCAGAACAGAAGCACAAGTGAACACAGGGTTCGCCACCGGCCACGCCGAGCTGTTCCGGTCTCTCAAATTCTCCTACGCAAATAAATAAATAAAAATTCACTCCCAAAACAAAAATGAACATATTTGAAAAAGACCCAGATCACCAAACGAAGCAAACATGGAAAAAGGAGCAATTTTTATACCACTTCAATGGGGGAGAGCGAGAAGGGGTCCTTCCCGTAATAGATTCCGATCGACCAAGAACCCTCCCCGTCGGGGCGGCACCCGGCGATGCCTGGATCAGGTCCGAGGAAGGAAGACGTGAAAGACCAGAAGAAGGCGAGTCCAACGAGGCCAATTACGGCGGACAAGGCGACGAAAACGAAGAGGGGGGAGGAGGAGGAGTGACAGAGAGACCTTAAAGCGTGGTTATATCTCCACCAACGAGGCCACGAAGACATCTCAAACCAATGACGAGAAGAAGAAGGTGGTCTTAAACCCTTCTTCTCTCCCATCTCATCTGAAATCCCATCGGCTCCCTCCCTCTCCCTCTCTCTCTAACTGTCTCTGTTTAAGATTTTATGGAGAGATATAACAATTGAATTGATGAATTCCATTTCAGATCTTATCATATCTCCTTTAGACCCAAACCATTTTTGACTCTTCTTCGCAACCACACTGCCGTTTCTTTGCCTTTTTGTTTTTGTTGGTGGGTTTTGACATGGACAAGTGAGCCCGTATAACTGTCATTACTCAATTTTAATGGTTCAACATGATATATGTATATATATATATTAATTGAAACTCATTCATTTGATATTGTTATATCTCTTCAAGTGCAAATATTTCTGGTTTCAAATCAATGTTTTTATAGAATTTTAGATAAATTCGATCATGAAAAAGACTAATAAGAAGATTGGACGGATGAGGTTTCTTGACCAAAATTTTTTTGAAGAATCCGAGAAAAACATCAATCACAAAAATAAAAAATGTTTGATGCGTGAACAAACAGAAAGATTCAGGTTCCAAGTGGGCAACAAATTCAAGCTGTCACACATAATGATCAGCATTAGTTAATCTCAGTCACAGATTTATGACTCACATGACATCAAATGCGGAGACCACACTGGGGGGGGGGGATGAAAATATGTTAACATGGGCTTTTGAAAGTAACTAAACCCACACCCTTCATTGTCCCAATGTTTGACACACTGTGTGCCGACGGAAGCTTTATTAGTCAACAGTTAGTGTCGAATGTAACAAGGCAGCTACTTTCTCATGTTCGACATAGATAATGTTGACAGAACCTACTGAACGTCAACATCCACGATGTCGACTTTAAACCAGTGAACTTTTGTCCCTATGTTCGACACTATGTGTGTCGACATGACATATTACCATCGACAAGTTCAATGTCGACGTCAACTTAGAAGATACTACCCTGTTATAAACAGATTCGACACTCATAAAGTCTATGAATGATGCATAGATCGACATTAAAGTTATCGATCCTTACTGTACATATACCGTAACATATTCAATACCCATCGACAATACTTGTGTCGACGAAATTAACAACTGTCGACAGGTTCAGTGTCAAACTTCCCAGAACAGTATTATGTTTTCTAGGTGCTTTTATTAATTCACTCAGCTAATAAAAAACATTCAACCAATCAATCAAAACATTCAACCAACATTTCATAAAACACTTAAAAACACATTGCATATACCATTCAAAACACATGCTCATGACCATTCAAAACACATTAAACCTTTTCTATTAACAAAGATGGTAGCTTCATTATTTAATCTTTAGCTATCTAGCTGAGTCACTGGTTAACGACATCTTAACACGGAACGCTCTTGTGAAAAAATATACACAATTCAAAGTGAAAATATAGTTTTATTTAAATAAATATACAACAATCTTTGTATAGCATATACCTTGCCGTTCCAGATACGATATGCCACATGGTGTCGATAATCGACAAGGATAGCATTATTTACTGATCCACCTTGAAATGGACCTTTTAAGTTGTTTTCGTCGATCTCTGAACCTTCCTCTGCCTCTTTTACCACCACTTCCTCTTCTTGTGGGTCATCAACAATATTTTGAAAACTTGAAGGCATATCTTTCGATCCAGTCTTCCGATTGGAAGTTATAGATCGTACGCATTCCTTTGAAGCCATCCATTGCATTGAAAAAATTAAGTTCGTGCTCACGCGTATGCGAAAAAATAAATAAATCATATTGAAAGAGGATGGATGGAACACGTGATCATTCAATCACAAAATTTGCAAGAATACTAATCTCGTGCAATAATGGAGACCACAACCCATGTATAGCCATTTATCAGTAACTCAATGGAAGGCATTGGATCATCAAAAAATAATTATTCTACCGATCAACACATTTAACCAACCACCATGCATCAAGGTTTATATTTATTATTCCTCCAAATCATAACGATTTTAGTAACATTTTACGATTAACTAATCAATACACAAAAAAAAAAAAAAAATCAATACAATAAAGCATCCTCCAATAACCCAAAATTTTCCTTTAGACAACCATTGCTACTCATTCCATCAACCAATAAAAATAATTTCCTTAAAAAAAAACATTTCCAACCATTTCTCCAACAATTTTTTCAAAAAAAAAAAAATCTCCAACCACTCTAAAAATTGGGTTAGGGTTATGTTTGAAATAAATCAATATAAAATTTCTGATAGAAACTTTATATAGATATATGTATCACAAATGTGACCTATATAGCAAATATAACAAGAAAAATGAAAAGAAAAAGAAAGGGATCTAACCTTCTTCATTGAATGTGGAGAGGGGAGTCATCGAAATAGGGAGCTGCGATAGGGGTTGAAACCTGGGAGCGGTGGAAGAAGGAGATGATGCAGTAGGGGAGGCCTCTAAATAGCGAGAATGGATATCGGATGGGATAAATATGTGATGAATGAAGATTTTGGAGATGGGAGAGGATGAGGGAGATAGAAAATGTGTGGGGGTGGGATTGAAATTTCATAAACCTCATTTATATATTATATATAATATAGGAGTGGGATAGGGGAAAGAGAATGAGAGAGATAGAAAATGTGCAGGGTGGGATTGGAATTTCATAAGCCTCATTGATATATTATATATAACATATAGGGGTGGGATAGAGTTTCATAATATTTGAACGGGGTGGGTTAATTAACGGGTGGAGATCACAAAAAACGGGGTCGTAATAACTGCCCCCAACCACAATAAATAAATACAACATACAATATAAAACAAAGGCAGATAGCCACCCAAATTCCCTTCTATCTATTGACTATTGTAGCTCACACATCCAAGTTGAATCACATTACATAAACAAAAAGTGAAGCAAAATGAAAACTGGTTACACATAATTGTAGCTGAACTAACAAGTGATGCAAATCACTCTGTTCTTATGCCACCCTAGACACCAAAAAAGAAAAGAGTTACAGGAAGTTCAGGTCTCACTCCCTGTTATTCCTTGCCTAAAAAAAAAAACTTCCAAAATAACTCTGATTTCTCTCCGTTGCCGGATATAGAAACTGAGATTATTCTCCACCAAACTTGGAAAAACAAGAAAAATTGAATAGAAATTAAATGAAAAAAAAAGTGTGAGCTGCACAACCACACTTCCTAAGACAAGATGGGACGTGAATAACGTCCTCGAACCCTCTGAAGCCGAAGCACCACATACCCTAACTCATCTTGGTGCAGGGTCGACCGTCCGCACATTTGCACCAGTCATACCCTCAAGCCTGTCCTTGGTTATCTCCACAAAATGACCAAGCATTTCATGGAACTGCTTAAGCCCTGATAAAGGCAGAATAATTGTAGAACGGTCTGCACCAGCCACCTGAATCAAAATTTAATGGTACCCATTACATATATTGTTGTATACCACCAAATACACACACACACACACACACATATAGTTATAATTAGTGCCAAGAACAAATCAGTCATACCTCTGATATTCTCAAGAAATGGCCTCTAGTGTTGCTTCCTAGATCAAAGAAAAACCTCTTTTGATCAGCTCTGATCACCTTAGAAACCCCCAAACCACCAATGTCTTCGTGTGAGGGCAATTCAACTGATCTGTCAACGTTCAACTCAGATGGTGTAGCAGACTGAGAGCTGTGGCCTGGAATGAAGCCAGCACCCACGTCATCTGAGAGCCCCGGGAGGCCTTCAGAGGGTTCAGAGTTCTGATGTAAACAGAAAATAAAAAATTGATTGGGAGAATCTATAGAAACAATGAAATGCAAGTTCGCAACCACTCAAGCTGTTTCAAGCTGTTGCATAAGCGTGCGTGCACACAAAAAAATCTATATGAAGCACACCTGGCTGGGGAGGATAAAAAGATGAGAGGCATCATTAATCTCTGCCAAGATGTTTCGGAACGCTGCCCACCCTTCATCACGCGAACTCCCAGCTGGTACAATGATCGTACTGCGGTTTCTGCTGACAGATGCTTCAGAAATCTGACCAATGAGCCATTTCGTTAGCAGTTTCAAGATGCTGCCGGAATTCCCATATCGAAATTAAACAGTTGGCAATCATAGAATGAATTTCTGAAAACATAAGAAAATGTGTCCAGAGCTTTGACCTCTCGAACTATGAAAATGAATATATTGCCCAAGATAAGCAGTTCGGGAACCAATTATTTTAGAAAAGTTCGATGAAAAAGTCAAGTTGAAAATCTTCTTCCATTAACTATGACATGATTTAAAATTGAAATTAACGTGTGCATAGCCCAGTGTAAATACCATCAAATCTCTTCATCCACAAAGGATGTCCAAAATATGTTATACAGAAAGGACGTCGAAAATGAGTATAACGAACGACCAACTGTGGACATGAGAACTAACTACAGCCATGTGGAGATGTTACGTTACAGATGCACTACATGACTACATCATCTATAGTTCTATACTGCTTCATGCCAATTGAAGATCAAAGCTGCATCAAAGGTCACAGACGGAAATGAGAAAAAAGGGAAAACAAAGAGAACTCAATTCCATCTTTTTGAATTACATCCTTTTAAACCACTTTGTGAGACAATCAATTTAGAATGGATGAAGAAATTCACAAGACTATCTGTTGCAAACTCAGTATTTATGTTGCTCTGTTGGGCCTCATATAGGATGGAAATTCCTTATCGTGCAGGCTTCTTGCAATATACCTAATAAGACCAAGAGTTTTCTGAAAAAAATTTGATGATACAAGCTATCATGATGCTTTCATGCCTATGAAACACAACCATACAAGCTATCATGTCTTCTTAAAATTCAAAAACACTAAACAATGAAAGAAAAAGACGCTTTCATGCCTATGTAACACAACAATTTTAGGTTATGGCTGAAAATGGTTATTACTTGCGCTATATGCACACACTGCTATAAAACATCACTGCAAATGACCAATAAAAATAGAAATGAACATAACCATTCCGCATTTATTAAAAAATTCATGCCTCTGCCTTGATCATCAAAAGGCTGATCCAACTTAGATCGATACTAAAGAAATTCACACAATAAATTCTTTCGGCCACTCAACTATCTTGCAGATGCAAAATAAATTTCACTGACATGATAAAAATGATGTCAGAGTAAAACCCAATACAGGTATCCAGAAATGAAAAGAAACATATATCAAATACAAAAGTGAGGGGAAGAAAAGGTAAATATAATGGAATTTTGAAAAAAGCCTAGTAAGAAAGAAACCAAACTAAACCAGAAATGAAATTAACAATTCCTAAGCTAAGAAGCGCATGGCAAGTTCGGAAAGGATGGCAAATTCATAATTTTGAACCAATCAACATGATGGTTGATATGATAGTCAAACGATCCACACCAAAAGAAAATACAATATATAACTTCAGAAAATAGGAACCCTTCAGTAATAAAAATTCTAATAAATATTAGATTTTGGCATTCAAATGTACTTCCTAATTCCTAATGAATCACAGATATGCATACCACAAATCAAGTAGTTTTCTAAAATCCCAAAAATTCACACTTGTCCATGAGAAAGAAGTGGTACAGTATAAATCAGCAAGCTTTTAAATCAATCATCAAACTGAGAGGATACAAAAATCCATAAACAAATCGCAAAAACCCAACAACAAAAAAGAAAACAATTAACACCCAATTCTCAAAACCCTCCCAACTCCACCAAACAATACCAAAAATAAAATTCACACCTTCAAAAAGCGGCCCCTCTTGTTCTCCCCAACGTCGAAGTAGAACACCTGAAGAAGAAGAAAAAAACACCAATTCCAGTTTCAACAAAAAAAAAAAAAAAAAAAACCTTCCTTTCCAAACACAAAAAACAACGAAATCAGAGGATTAACACAACCCGAATTTATAAAAAAAAAAAAAAAAACCTAAACAAACCTTGGTGTCGAGGTTCAATTCCTTGCTGTAGGCATCCTGGTCGTCGGAGCTGACGTAGTAGTTGAAGAGATCGAGGAACCAGACAATGCCGTTGACGGGGACGATGATGGTGGACCTCGTCGCCGACGTCTTCTCGGAGATTTTGAGGTACCTCCCACGCGGATTCTCCTTCAGATCGAAGTAGAAGAGCTTGTGCTCCACCTGGAGAGTCTTGCATAGTAGCTCCACGTCCGTACCTCCTCCCCCTCCACCCGGACCACTACTTCCGCCCTCCATCGAAAAGAAACAATAGAAAAAAGCGAGCACCTTTTGAATCCCCTAGACCTGATTAGGGGTTTTGGTTGATGGGGTTCTTGGAATTATCAGTTTCAGATGTGGGTTTGGATTGGATGGGAAAATTAGGGTTAGGGTTGATGGGCTTTCGTTAAAATAAAATAAATAAATAAATAATGGGAAACCAACGAAACAAATCCCATGTTTTTACGGCGCAATGTGTCACCCATTTACATCACACCACGTCCTAAACCCATCATAAACATAAAAATATGTATTATGCAACAATAAAATAAAATAAAATATTCTTACAAATTATTAGATAAAGATTCACTTACCTAAGAAATTAGAAAAATTACATGTTTTTAATGAAATATATATATATTACATTTGCACTGGGTATGAGTTGAAGGTTAAATTATTCCAACAATAGATATAAATGTTCATTTAAAATTCAAATAAATGAGATGTAAGGTGATTGTACAATTTTTTTACTTTATAATTTATCACTTGGAAAAAAAAAGTCAAAAATCTCAACTTACGTTGAACATGAAACAAAGACTTTGTTTAGGTTAACTTCCCCCTGATTTCTTCATTAAACGCTTGCAAGTGACTACTTAAAAACAAGACATACCATAATAAACATTTTACATCTAGGGGTTTGATTGTAACCGTGAGTCAAGTTGGATCTTAATTTGTTGGACATACTCTTGTTAATCTTTTATAACTTATTAACAAATCAAATTAAATTTGCTACTCCAAGAACCAGAGTGTTCAATGGAAACACACAATTGATCGAGATTTTTTATATATTAACAATAATTTAACAACGATCAAATAAATGTTTCTGATCAAAATGACCCTGCCTACCCATCATAGGTGTGTGGTCCCCCAAACTATAGGTTTAAATACCTCACAATCATAAATTAGATATTTTTGGATGGATAAGCACCAACCCTATTTTATGAGTCAGTCCTCACATTAAAAAAAATAAAGATCACGTGCCGCCAAAATGTGGACTCAACCCCCACAATAATCCTTTTATTGCCATATTTCATAACAAGTGAGCAATAACGGATTGGCTTAGCTGCCCCGATCAGTCTAGTCAGTATCAAATTGTAATATTTATAAATTTAATTATACAATTTATGAATTAAATTATCCAATCAATCGTTGAGTATATGTGTCATTTTCTTATTAGATTCAATCAAATCTGAATTTGATCAATACCATTAGCATTCAATTCAATAGAAGAGTGACGCGTGTACTCATAATTGATTGTATAGTTTAATTAATAGACTGTGCAGATCGATATCAATAGACTTATTGAAGTCAGGCTTAACTGAATCCGAACTATCAGTACTTGTGGTTCTTGTTGGAAACTTCATGTCAAAATTTTAAATGGGTTCAATGAAGAACACTGTTACACAGTTTGTGTGTGTGTGTGTTTTTTAATAATCCCAACCCATCAATCTCATTGTTCTCATTAGTATTTTTTTACTTTTCATTCAATTCTTTAAAATATATATTTCATCTTATATAGGCACACACATCTTATTAAACGAAGCATATAATTTTTTTAAAAATGAAAACATGAGTGGACATTTTTTAAACTATAAAATGGGTTTAACGTAACATTTTCCTTTCATGAAAGATATTAGGTGCATCCATGTTAAATCACGTTTTCCTCAGGAGGAGATCGACGAAGGCAATACTCAGTACCATTCTTGAACAAATAAGAAATTAGATCCAAATCATCTCTAGTGAACACAAGAAACTTGATTATGTGTTGGAGTATTGTAAATATTTGTAAAAGTGAGATATCTGTATAAAGAAAATGATACATCAAATTCTGTGTATAGTTCTGGATGTAACCTTTAACTACTTTGATTTTTTTTAAAAGTATATGCAACTTTAGTCCACTGAAATATATGTTATCATGAAAAGTAAAGTATTAACCAATATAAACCATTACATATGTTTTCTTAAAAAGATAAAAAAAATAAAAATTGATTTTTCATACAGTGCAGTATGGATACACTTCTGATATGCGGGCAGTGTATTCAGCACCTATCTATATCTAAATGCTTGATTTGACTGTTGGGCTTGGCTCCAAAATGTAGTTGTACAAAGGAGAGAGTGTATCCTATGGTCAGTTTGGCCCACATGCACACCCCAGTTAGTAGGCTTGACTGGGGCCTCTTAAGCAAATTTTCATTTTGCTCCAGATCCATTGAACACTTTCTTATTCATTTTTTATTTCAATTTTATCTGCAGGGCTGTAATGTGAAAGGATACTGTTTGTCTGTTTGAACATAAGGATGCGTGCACGTTTAATTTGAAAAAAAAGGATTTGATAGACATATGATAGTTCAAGAGCAAAGGATTGGTCGAATGAGTGCACAGACTAACTTCCATGTAGTAGGCAGAAAAAAAATGTTGCAGTAAATGATGATGGTTTATGCATCCATTTGCATTTGGAGATAACAAATACAAATAAACCACATAAAAATCTAGCATGAATAATGAATGGTCTTTCATGTCACCGAATGTGTGCATGTATCAAAGTACATAATGCTGGTGATACATACATGGGTAAGGTGTAATTAATTTGAATTATGAAGGCATACGACACACACACACACACACAAAGAAAGTGTGTATGCACATTGCTTCTTTGCATCTTCAATACAAACTTTCAAATACAGAGGGCAAAACCTCCAAAAAAAATTTTAAATAGGTTACACTCCAGTCACACCCCTCTATTTTTTTTCCTATCATTAATTTCATTTTTATATCTATATATATAATATTATATCAAAATTATAATAGGGTGCTCCATGGCGTCCACTCGAGGACATGGGGTGCTCTCTGTGTGGCAGAGAGGCCGAGTCTACTGACCATCCGTTTTTGCCATTGTCCGGTCACCACTCGTCTATGATCCAAGCTAGCCAACATCACTGGAAACCATTGCAGTTCCGGTCAATGAAAGAACTTTGGGAGACGGCGAGATGCATGAAATTGAGAAGTGATAGAAGTAAAGCAGGGTTGGTATGACTCTCAATTATCCCGACGGGCGCTTGGGCACGATGGAGGTCGAGGAATGCAGTGATCTTCTATTTTCTATTTTGAGAATATGTAAAACATGACGATGCTTAGCATTAAGGACGGAGGCAAATGTATTGGCGGGGTTGCGAACATTCACATTTTAGATCATGTGTTCCAATATCACCGGGTAGGGGCATGGATCCAAGAGTTTGGATAGAAGCCTTTTCTATCCGTTTTGTTTGTTTTGTTGGATGTGTGTGGCTCTAATCAACATGCTGTAATTTTTCTTTTTGTTTACTCTATTATCTCTTATCCCCAATTGAGATATGTTCTATCTTAATCTTTGATAATAGAATATGACTACAGTTTTTCAAAATAAATATTGAGAAAAAATATTATATCAATATTTATTTTGATATGATAATATTAATCTATTTTTATATTTAAACAAATTATACCATTAAAACGAGTCTAATATTAAATGATTTCTGAGTTATTTTAAATTAATAATTTTTTAATTAAATAAAATAATGATTGTACTCAACCATCAAGAGTTTTTCAACAACATATTATCCATAGTTATCACATCAATGAGAGTTTCCAGCTCCGTATCAAAGTTATCACTATCGATATCGATATCATCATCAATATAGTCATAATCCTCATCAGGATCGGTATCCTCATCCATAAAACAATGATGATGTATTGATGCAGACATCATAGCTACACATTATATGGACAGTTGAGATCAAATAGACCAGAAGAAGAAGAGAAGACATCTTGATTGTTTAGGAGCACCATAACTTAAAACAACCATAACTTTCAATCCGTAATCACTATTATAATATGTCCACACATTTTTATTAACAAGCCCTACAAGAGTAATCGCTACGCCACTACGCTAATTTTCGGAGCGTTCTAAGATTGTCTGGGGGATTAAATCAACTGTTGAAAGTTATTTTTATTATTTTTTACAGTTTTAAGTTACGGTACTCCCAAACGATCAAGATGTCTTTTCTTCTTCTGGTTCATTTGATCTTAGCCGTCCATATAATATATGGCCATCACGTATGCTTTTGATGGTTCCTCCCTCAACATAGGACGATCCAAGATAGGGAGGCTCATTTTGAGCCACAGAACGCACTCATTGATCACTCATGACAAAAGCAATTTGTTTATTTCAAATTCGACATATTACACTTAATGAAGTGTAAATTCCTATATATTTAATTGTTCAAGAATTATGTTTTTAATTTAGTTTAAACGTAATAATATAAAATTAATTTTAAAATAATCTAATATTAGAATCTTTCAAAGATCTCAACGAGACCTTTCCAACAATATTTTTTTGTTAAAAACGAATCAACAGATCTAAATATACACAATATTGAAGTAATCAATATATAAAATTAAAAAAAAATACATAAAAGAAATTTGTAAATGAGTTTGAAGGAGATTTTAGGTATTTAAAAAAATTAAATAATGTGATATCCAGTGACTTCTATTGATTAATTTAATATCAAAGATATTGGTAAGACAACCCCATTGGGGCGGTTAAGTTTCGAATTCTACCTCCAGCAGGTGGGAAAAAAGAAGAGTGGGAAACATCCCTTTGGGCTGAGTGTACTAGGTGGGCACTGTCACTGTTCACACAGCTTGTAATCGTCCTACAAAGCTGTAGTTTATAATGGCCTCACGGGGCTTCTATGTACCAAAAATAAATAAATGGTAAGACTTAAATAAATGCAACTTCATAGCCCTAATAAAATCAGCCTACTTAGTTAGTGAGAAAATGATATACGAGTTACTTGTAAAGATATTTTATTAAAAAAATCTATCATGCTCCATCTTAAAACTTCATAGCTATAATTCAAAGGAAAAAAAAAAATCTTTTATAGGATTCAATGATGGTCAAAAACAAAAGAACATGCAAGACATATAATAGGGGCCGCAGATGGAGTTGTATCACCTACTCCATCTGCCTGTTGAAGAGGATTAGGTTTTTTTTTTCTGCATCGGAAAAGTGTTGCATGAGAAACAGGAAGCAACATGTAGCCAAAGACAACTTGCCAACTTATATCCTCTCAAACATAACACGCATCTCCTCTTTAGAGGAGGAATCCAGGTTATGGTTTGCAACAAGGAGCCGGCAAGTCATCCTTGGCTGCACCCTACTTCATGAGTCTCCATGCAAGGCCATTGATGGAAAATTGAATGAGAGATATACTGGATGAGGTGTGGAAGAATGGATGGTTTGAAGAGCCTTATATAGAGTTTAGTGATATTGTGCAAATAATATTTCAAAAAACAATTAAAAAATAGGACAACGACTGTATCACTTGGTGGATTATCTGCAATCAGAGTGATATAGACAGAATTTAGATTGAGCTGGTCATGGCCCAATAGAATAAAGTGCAAGTGATAAGGTCCTCTTTCCCTGTGTCTCTCAATGTTAGCCTACCATCCATTCATATCCAAAGAAGCTTCAGTCCTCATCATTTTGAAAAATTTGCTGTAAAAGTCATGTTCCTCGTGCAGATTTATTAACCAAATGTAAATAGCATAACAGTTCTGCCCTATACATGTGAAAATTAAAAAAAAAACTTCTAATGAGCTTGAACAATTAAGGTAGAATAAGAGGTCATAATTGTTTACAAGGTTATAAGGTTTCCAAGGTGATTTGTTTGGCTAGTGGGTGTAGTAGCAGAAAAGCATTATTGTCCACACCTTTTTTGTGGAATCCCTACAGCTTCTCCAAAGGTCAGCACTTCATATTTGTCAAATGAAAACAAAGAAGAACCAAAAAAAAGAAAAAGAAAAAGGAAATGTGAAAGAGCATAAACATTTCGCTCTTTCAATGAAAGTGTGTGTTCATTTTCACTTCCCCTAAGGACAAGGAAATCTTAGTATTCATTACATTGACATCAGGACATAAAAAAAGGCTTTTTTAAAATGGTCTGGGGGGGGAAGTTAATGAAATGGCAGGGCACCCCTACAGGGATATGTTTTTATCTAGGGAAAAGGCCCTTTGATTCTCTTTTCTTACACTGTACATTTAGCCCATGTACCGGTTTGCAAAACGAGTAAAACAGACCTCACTTTTCTGATATGTTTCTTTCCTGGTCAAAATAAACACATTAGATAATGATTCCTGTAGACATATTTTCCAATTATCTTTATTGTGATACCATTGGCTCCCATATTAATGTAAGACCCTCCCTCATCTGCACCTTATCCTGAAGTGGGGTCTAAGAGGCAGGGTTGGCCTTTACTGCTATGCAACTGTAGCAGAATCATAGATACCCCCAAAAACACAATCTTCCTTTTGGAGGATTTGAAAATGAAAAATGACTGGCAAGGAAAACCATGATGGAGAAATTATGTAAAGGTCATCTGCAAGTGGATGGAGAAGCAAACAATTGAAAAAAGTAGAAGGGCACATAAAAGGAGGCCCTTTTTCAGTAGATGCAATTGAAGTTCTGAAAAGTTACGATTGAAGAGCTTATATGTCAAATATTCTACTTAAGCCCATGCAAAAAGACTTTACTATCAGAGTCAACAAAATAATATCATTTACATTTCTATTGAAGGTACTCATGTAATTAATATAGAGATATGTACATGTATTTAAACACTTAAAAGTGCTGATATATAATTTTTTTGTGATATCAACAATCCTAAGTAAAGGTTAGATTAGTTTTGATTCCACAAAGCCTCGTATTGAAGTATCTTCTAAGCCATGTTCTTGCAGGAGTAATTTTCAGGCATCCTCGTATCGCAATACCTTTTAAGGTAGCTTCTAAAAAGAGTTTTTTTTCAGGGATCCTTGTATTGAAGTACATTTTTAGGTAGGTACTTGCGGGTGTGATTTTTAGGCATCCTTGCATTTGAGTACGTTTTTTTGTAGCTCCTTGTAGGAGTTCCTTTTCTAGCCATCTCCTATTGAAGTATTTTTTAGGGTACCTTCTTAAAGGAGTGTTTTTTTTTAGGCGTCCTCATATCGGAGCACCTTCCTAAAAATCACACATTTAACGAACACCTACTTAAAAATGTATTTCAATACAAATATTCTTGAAAAGTAACTCTTTTTAGAAGCTACCTGATAAGGTGCTTCGATACGAGAATGCTTGAAAATCACTCCTACAAGAACTTGACTAAGAAGATACTTCGATACGAAGATGTCTAAATAAGGAATATTGTAAGAAGGTACCTGAAAAGGAACTTCAATGAGAGGATGCTTGAATCAATTACAGCAGTCCACATACCTTAAACTAGCAAAAAAAATTATTGCTGAATTTAAGTGTGAGAATTTATTCGCTAATATCAAGAGCAGAATGTCATCCCATAGCTCTACAGGAAAAATCACTTCAAGCATAAAAGGGGACCTTTTCCATGTTTTTCTCACTCCTTTGTTTATCAAAGAGAGAGAGAGAGAGTACTGGGAACTTCCATTTTTTAACCATGCATGAAGCATTACTATCTTGCTTTCATAAACAGGGTCATTTCATATTTTTACTCCATCTATTCCTCAAAAAGAAGAAAAAATCATTTTTTTACCCACACAATCACACTTGTCCAGTTGGAAATATTTTAACCTAATTGAAATTCCCTTGGAATTCTCACTTCTGATCAAATCTGAGGCACTGTTTTTATCATAGATTCAGATGCAAATAGAAAGAAAAAAAATTCCAATTTCTACGTTTCTGTGCACTGGTGATGTGGTGGCCAAGAATCTAATGCATGTGGAGTATAACTCAGAGAGAGAGAGAGAGAGAAGAGACCTGTTAAGTGAGATGGAAGATGAAATTTGCTCAACCTATGTGAATAATATTTCCCCTGGAAGTTGAAGTTGCACTGTAAGTAATGTGAAATCTGTATCAGTTGCTGTCCAATGAGCTAAAAAAACTCCACAAAAACACTGGATTCAGAAAAACTTTTACTGACTCAATTAACTAAGAAACCGTTCATGCTAAGACATTAATATGAGGAACTGCAAGGTGCAAGGAAATATTCATCTAAATGATTATTTTGAAACACTAAATCTTGATGGGCCACACCTGAGCAATCAGACCATACCCCATCAATATGCTTTTTACAGAGAAAAAAAAAAACTATAAAATCACGCCACAAAAACCTAAGGACCACCACCCACCCACACAAGCTAAATAAAATGGGTGCATGAAATTCATCCAATCATTGAAGCTTTTTCGGGGCGTCTTATCCAACGTGGGGCCGCCACATCAGCCAATCAAGATCGTGACTCGTCGCAGGGGACGATTGCGACGATCCACGACCATGCATGTTTGAAATGGAGGACTAGTAAATAACAGGTTAGAAAAATATAATAAAAAAAGCATTCAATTTATTCGAGCATATACTTATTTCTTTATGAAGGCATGTACTTCTATTACATAAATATATAGCCTCAAAAGATATTCAACATCCTGTTAGGTGCAAAAGTGACTGAGTCAACAAGTAACCCCTATTACAAATACTATAAATGTTCGATTTGAACCAACGTGTCAATAAGTTCAATATGAACTAATGAATCACTAAGTAGTCTAAAACAATTAACATGTTTTGAATGACTCTCCCTCATATTTTCCCTTCACAATACAATAACTGGAGCAGTTGGGTTTTAGACATACCATAAGCATCTCACATAGAAGAGAATTACAAAACCTGATAGACACCTGACTCAGAATTTACCAAATGAGCACCAAAAATTGAAAGCGCCCATCTCAAAATACTGCCACATGTTTTTCTGCAAGCTCAGGAAAGGATTATGCAAAACAGTTTGCATGATTCTGGCTCAGCATATTGAATAAAAAAAACAGTAATGCAGGCATTGTGACGTTCATGGGGTAGATACATGTAAATTGCTTCATCTGATTCCTCATTAAGCACAAGAATCTAGGTCTGCACAGAGCTGACTGGCCTGATACATCAGTGAATGCTACTATTAAAATAAATATGGTCCCCTCTTGCCTTCTTCGTTCTGGGGTACAAAAAATTATAACAAATGAGATACACCACCTCTGCCATGGAAAATAGACAATTTTCAGAGCTTTCAGAGCAATACAGATTATGTTAATAGTAGCTCTCGCTGTCACCTGTAAATTACCATGTCTCTGATTGTTTTCTCAAGGAATCCTGTCAAGGAAAGAGCATTAAGAGTCTGGAGCATTCTCAAATCTTGTTGAAGTGTCAATACCCATCATACAGCACAGGCCTGATAGTAGGATTATAAGCAAGACAAGCCCCTGAAAAAGTCAGAAGAATTGACAATGTCAGCACTCTGTGATTAACCTCTTTCGAATAGACATTTTTTAGATTTAAAGTAGACAGAAACTTTATCAGTTTCCAATCAATAACACAAGCTCCTTACGACTAGACAGTTTTTGTTAATATGTGGATATTGGACAGACGATAAGAGAAATGCACATTAATGAAATGTTACATAAAGTAAATGTTGTTGCAGCATATCATTGCTATTTTAAGGGGGGGCAGTGCCTCAGCACATCATTTCATCAACAGAATACTATAAATAGAGATCAATCTCCTCACACTGGTTCCTTAATTGTTGTATGAATTATGCAACATCATTTGACATGAACTCTACCCTTTAGAAAGACCAAGATACAAAGCTGGATTCCCTCAATACCTCTTGAATCCGGATCCTCTGTGCGATCACGACCCTATGTGGATGTGGTCCAATAAAAACGTGTCACATAAGTAGCAAAAAATGAGTTTCAAGGAAGTAAAAACCCCACTTTTCATGTTATTTACAAAAAAACCGATGCATGCACACCCAAAAACACTTTTGTCCCGCACAATGGTTCAGGATTTAGCGGTGTTACCGATAGGTTCTGGGTTCGAGTCTTGGCGTTGACTTACCCACCTATTTGTTGGCAATTATTTGAAAGAATTTTCCGTGAGACCGGGGCAAATAGGCGGAGGTAACCTTCCCAGCTCGACCGAAAGGTCAGCCACGGAGGGTCCCTCCGATATCAAAAAAAAAAAAAACAAACACTTTGTCCAATCTATGTGGCAGTTTTTCATGGACCAACACAGGGTTTCCCTGTGTTGAAAACTCAGAGGATTCCATCACCGATGCTCTTTCACCTTATGTCATCCAATTTCAAAAAAAAAATTGACTCTGCATTTGAGCAGCATGGACGCATGAACTACGAAATGTTACATGACTGAATTTTGATATTAAAGAACAAAAGAATTTGCCAAGACAACAAGAATACTGAATGACGTATTAAAATTTAAATCCACTACATGAAAGAGAACATGGCAGGTACAACTTACAACAAAAATTCCTTCTAATAGAGAAGATTTGATTCGGCAAACTCCATCACATAAAGTATAAGTGGCTGAAGCATTTCCAGGGACACTTTCAACAAGAAACCTATCCATCGCGTGATGAGAAGAATGATGCAATGGCCTAAATGGATTTGAAACATATAGAAATGTGTATGATGCACCAGAGTGCTCTAGTATTCTGACAAGTTCGGATAAAATCTCTCCTGCAGACCCGGTCAAAATCAGATCCAAATAATATACAATCACTTCAAAGACAGAAAAATATATAAAATCCAGACAAACCTTCTGAATGAGGATGGGCAAGTTCCTCAAAGCCCTTGTTGCAGATCACAATCAGCCGTGTTCCCTTCTGTTCCGTTTCCAGCCTTGAACCAACATAGTCCTGTAATTTTCACCCCCAAATGTAGCATCACATTTAAACTTTTTCACTCTTGGAAAAAGATGGCATACGGAGGCAAAGGTAGAGAAAATTACGTGAATCGAATTCAACCCTGCAAGTTTTGTAAGATCTTCACCACTGATGGAGCATGATTCCTGGAAAGCAATATCACTTACCCCCAGGACCCCACAATTCTCAGTAAATGCTGAAATCATATAATTCTCTGTTGTTTCCTTTTCATCTGATACAGTTATATATGGGTATGCCATGGAAGAATTGGATTTTGTAAAGGAGTTCTGCATAAGGGGGGATATGATCAGTATATGTACCATTATAATCAAACAAGCTGTGGCAAAGAATAATATAAGTGACTAATGTGATAACTGATAACAAAAATGGTAATGAACCAATAAAAAACCAAAAAATGGTAATGAGACTGTAAAAATACCTTCAGAAAGTCTACAAGAGTTGGATCGACCCGTTCATTTCTAGTGATGTCTGACGATTGCAGCTATACAGAAATTAGAGAATCAGTATGCAGGGGTTTGAACATAAAACATAGGATCTCTATAGAAAGATGGTGTCATCGTACAGCAGCAGGTCGATTCAGCAAACAATACAAAGATTCGTCTTACGCAAACCTAGTTCATTTACTGGCCATGAGATATTCACAGAGAGAAAAATATAGATTCCATGGAAGCTAGATAAAGATTAGATGTGCGCCTCCGCATCACAAGAACACAAACATGAGCACATGTGAGCAGATGTATAGATGGTTAGCAATAAATAAAAATACTTCAGAAAAATGAATATTTGGAACCATGGTTACGCATTTTGGATAAGTATTTTAAGGAATAATATATTGTCTTTCAATAATAATAAAAACAAGTTATTAGTTAACCCATGAACTAAAAAGTTCGATGACTCATTTTCCTTAATAATTAATATCGTTTTCAGAAATCACATCTCAGACTGCAGACGAGCAGGTAAAAGTGGAGATAACAAAGCAATCCATGGTGTTTAAAAAGCATTCAAACATATATATAGCGAATTGATAATTCCAGAGCAGCTTACCTTCTTACCAACAAAAACAACTGCATAGTCAACAGAATTCTGAAGATTCTTGCCAGAGCACTGGGTAAAGATAAAGCATGTGAGATTAGGAATATGGCACAAAATTTTCCATAATTTTCATATAATAACTGACAAAAATTGAAAACAATGATAAAATAATGAAAGAAGATAAATCTGGTGTTTACAAATTACCAATATGTTTGACCATCCACCTTCCAGCATAACAGACTTAGCTAAATCTTCCGGGGAGATGGTACGATAATTAACAATTTCCTTAGCCCCAGGAAATGCTGATCTGCATCAGCATTTTTTTTTATTTATAATCAGGCCAATCAATTGAGTTTGCCAATTTGCTAAAAATGGTGTTATGACACATCGTTATTATTTTGTGATGAAAAATGCACATCTACAAGTGACGAATCACTAAATGACTGATTAAGTTCACTTATAACTAGAGACGCAGGGAAAGATGTTTCCAGCAAAGATAGAATGGTAGGATATGGGCAATTGGAAAAATAGCATTTCTATCATGAATTATGTATAAACAGAGTAGCCACAACATTATAAATCCAGAAAAAACAGAATTTTTAAATTGGAAAGCAACATATAGAAACAGAAGGCCATAAATCATTAAACAAGTCACGGAAAATAAGAGCATGAACAGCTTGGAAGTTTCCAGGGTAAGCTCGATCAATTAAGAAAACAATTTTAGGTCGTTCCTACTTTAACAAGAATCTGAGACAAAGATTAGAGAGGGTAGATACGTATTGAGAATATTGAGTTAGCTGCTTGGACTACAAACCAGGGCTCTACAGTTTTCTTTCACAAAGTCAGGTGTCTTAGTTCTATGCATAAAAGTTGTTAGTTGACGAGGAACTTTCCAGTAAAAATGGAAATAGCTTGGTACGATAAGAAGTTTTCAAGTTAAATTTGTGACTTATATCATCTAATATCATTAATAGTTTCAGTCAACTAGTCGATGCAATCAGGTTAGGGGTTTATTAATTGTTTTGCTCTTACATTGCATGTAACGTGCATCTCTAAATTTGAAAGACTCATTGGCTAATATATCTCACCGGCTTGTGTTCTTTTTATCCCAGCTTGTTCATCCCCTAATCCATATACCTGGAAGAATCACTTGTTGTTCCAAGAAAGCATGTATTTTTGTGAAAAAAATGGGGATGCCCAAAGCATGAAAAAAAGTTCGCTTGCATTAACTGAATTTAGCAAAGCAGTCCGACAAGAAAACCAAGTGGAACTCAACATGCAAGGGAACATCACGAAGCAGGAAAAAAAAACAGCATGTTCACTCATTCCACTCCAAATAATATTGAATTAAACATTCAACCTTGGACACTCCATGAACATGTCTTTTTTTCCCCCTTTTTTCGAATTGCCTTCCACACAACCTCATTGGCCAAGGTCAAGAGAAAACAAAGGATGTACTGATGTTTAAAAACAAAAAAAATTATGGCGCACAAGTATTTGAAATGAAACAGGAACATATTTTTCGCGAAGTGACAGACTTGATCACAATAAAACTCTAAATACCTTCCATGTCATGCCTTCACATCAAGCTAATTTGGATGTGATAATCCAAATGATACCAAGCACCAACAATGACATTCTGACTTTAATTGATTCAACCAAATCAGAAATCAATGACCAAGAAGAAGAAACCAAACCCTAGATGGCGAGGAGACCACAGGAAAGCAGGAACCGTGGCCGGAGAGGAAGATCCATGTGTAAACAACGTAGTTGATATTAAAAGAGCCAACAGAACTCCCCTGAAACCCTCCATTCCCTTCCTGCACGCAAACAAGTTTCTATTAAGACCGCCGAACAATCGAGTCACAGATTTCAAGACAAGATAAAACTGGGATGATTGAATATTCAATCATCAGAACAATAGATGTCCGGATCTGAATCGGAATTACCAGGAGTTATAGGGTTTGGAAATACAGGATTTCGTGACACCAGAATTGATCGTCTGCTATCGGTCCCTTTTTTTTTTTTTAATTTTTACCAACAAATAGATAAATGAAAAATATTATATAAATATTATATTTAACTAATGTTGACTTAAAAAAATAATATACTAAAAAATCACAGTAATGTGTTAAGAATAAAAAAAATTACTATTTTATCCCTCTTGATAGGATTTTATAATCTATTTAAAGGGATAAAATCATTATTTATAATAAGTGCTTTGTATTTTAACAAATTGCATGAAGTTTTTAATATATTATGTTTTTTTATCAAAGTTAACAAAACTAAATATTCACATAATATTCATTATTTGTCATGGGGTTATTTGTTCACAGGGGTTATATGAATTAAGAAAAAATCCAGGGTTATATGAATTTAGGACAGTTTATTGGGAGTTATTTGGATTTTTCACTCATTTTAAAGAAGGGAAAATTTTTTTAACTTTCTGAAATCTTATTGAAATCACAAAAAAATTCTCTAAAATCAGAAAATCATCCCATAAAGTATACATGGTTAACAAATTTAGTCCTCCGGTTAAGAGTATATTGAAATAAGTCCTCATAAACTTACTAAAATTGGATTCAGTCCCTACAAACTTTATAAAATCAGATTTAGTTCTTTTGTAAGACAAAAATACCCCTGTCATTTTTCAACATCTTTAATTGAGTCATTCTTATCTGTAAAAAAAAAAAAAAAAAAACCGCCGAACCTTAATTGATCTACAAAATCGAGTCATTTTTCAGCATTTTTCCTTTTCAATATCATTACAGAGACTGAACAAAAAAATTACAATTTCATTCACTCCATTATAAAATCAGTAGAGAAAACAATTTAAAAACCAAATCAAAATTCTTAACTCAAAATTACTAGCAATAAAAAGTGTAGCACATTGACTATAAAACTATAATTTGTTTAATAAAATTTAAATAAATAAGTAACACTTTTAGATAATCACATGGATTTTTTATGATTTTTAAAAGTTTTCAGGGAGTTAAGACGATTTTTAAATTTCACATGAACTTTTTTTTATTTTCATAAGTTTCCAAGAAGTTATATAGATTTTTTTTAACAAAGAAAATAAATTTTAAAAGGATATAACAGTAATTTACCATGCATTATTAGAGTTAAACACACATCTGGTTAGTTATATGAACTAAAATAAATAGTATCTAATAAGATAGGGACATGAAGGAATTTATCAATTTTACAAGGAATTTTTTTTATTTTCATAAATTTCCACGGATCTAGATCTTCAATCTTTCTTCTTTTTAGAAAATTATTTTCATTGTTTTTTTAAACTAATTTCCTTCAACGTTTTCAACTATGGGTCCGTTTGGTTCTATGCAGTTTGATTTTGTAAAGATTTTCTTTTATAAGAAAATGATTTTACTGGAAAATAAAATTCATTTCCAGCATTTTGGTTGTATTGAAATTATTTTATGGAAAATGATTTCAGTTGTTTATTTTCACGTAAAATATTAGTCTTCCAGTATTTGGTTCTACAAATACGTGAAATCTTATTTTTCATCTATACGCATTAATATGAAATTATGAATAAAAAATATAATAACTATAAACAGATCAAAATCATTAATAAATTTTATTAAAAAATTAGTATTGCATTATATTTTGTTCAGAATAAAGATATCTGCTATGTTTACCTTATTTATGGAAAATGTCTAGCACAAAAAAGTTCAAATACCATGTAAATCCAAATTTTAAATTTAAATTTAAATTTTGAATTTTGAATTTAAATTTCAAAGTGAGATCAAACTAGAAAATATATGAGATATTTAGATATCCTATAATTACTTTAGGATATTCTGAGATAAATTTGATCAATTAAATTTACATCGAACATATTTTAAAATTCTTTGAAATTTGATTTTTAGTTACAAAAACTATTTGTATTGAATATTTATCATAAATAAAAAACTATTAAGATTTAATTAAATCTAAAATTTTTAAATATTTTAGAAACAATTTTTTTTATATTTAAAAGATGTAAAAATACATTTCATTTAATTAGATGATATTTTCTAAAATTTAAAATCATTATTTAAATTTTAAAAATAAAAGAAGGTTAATGAAACTTTTGAGAAGTTCTGATATATGGAGTTCTGAATCCCTGGAAAACGGCGTACGAACCCCTCAAGGCGGATGCCAAAATCTGGATTTGAAAGCGGTTAAAGAAATAATTTTCCATAACCGTTTTTTTCTAAAGCTACCAAACATCCCTATGTAACTACTTTTCTTGAAAACTAGAGTTTTCAGAGAATTTTATGTCGAAATTATTTTACGGAAAATGATTTTAGTTGTTTGTTTTCACGTAAAATATTAGTCTTCTAGTGTTTGATTCTACAAATATGTAAAATTTTATTTTTCATTATAGGAATTAATATCAAATTATGAATAAAAAATATAATAACTATAAACAGATCAAAATCATTAATAAATTTTATTAAAAACTTCGTATTGCATTATATTTTCTAAAATATAATGCAAAATAGTCAGCCAAAGGGTGGTATTTGGCTGGTAAACGAGCCGGACGAGTCAAGTTTTAACATATTCAAACTCAGCTCGTTTATAAACAAGTCGAGCCAAGCCAAGCTCACGAGCCTCAACGAACCTAGCATTCTTCTTCATTTTAGGGTTTTTAGGGGTTGAAACTAAAATTTTAACCTAAATGAGTCAAGTTCATGAGTCTAAACGAGCATAACTTTGTATTGATTTAATGTTTTGATTTTACAAAGAAATTTAGTCAAGTTTCAACTAAGTTTTTTATAGCACAAACGAATCGAGTTTGAACACAAAATGAAGCTCGATCTAGGTCCCGAACCTAACCGAGCTTTAAAAATTATTCAAGCTCGCTCATTTGTCTAATTGAACGAGCTCAAATCGAGTCGAGCCAGAGCCAAACCCAAGAGGCTTGATTCGTTTACCAACCCTGGCCATGGAGGTCCCAATATAAATAAATAAATAATAAAAAAAAAACTATCTAAAAAAATCATAGAAATTTTCGGTATACAGTATACTTGTCGTTCTATCTTAAATATCATCATATTTTTTATATATATTTTTCTTCCTAGACTATCCTAAATATACAAAATACAATGATATCAAATTTTCATTTTTATATGGCAATTTTTATAATTAACGATAAAAAAACTATTTTACAATTAACCTAACATTCATTTCTGTCCTAATTGCACCACCGATCCTCTTAACCGAAGAAAAAAAAAACATAAAACCAAGAGAAAAAATGGCTATACAATTCCAATTCCAACTATACAAAAGTTTGTATCATAGCCCTCGTTGGATATGGATTAGTCAAGGGAATAAATGAGAATAAAATAAAATAAGTATTTTTTTTTGTTGTTTAAATGCAGAAAATACCTAAGAATAAACTATATTAGAATAAACTAATATAAAATGATATATAAATTCTAACCAAATTAAAGTTATTCTAAATTATTCTAACTAAAGAATATATAAACCCACTATTAAATAAACTGTCACCCTTTTCAACTAAATCACATGTGAAATCAACTATCATTATTTTTTCACATTTTATAAATCTTTATCCACACTTTATTCACATTTTACCCAAACAACAAAAATTTTATTATTAAATTTCTCAATGAAAATAATTCAAAACACAACCAAATATAAAATCACTTTATCTTTATTTATACTCACTTATACCAAAATAATTGTATAATAAAAGATAAATCATATTCTGTATCTAAACAGAAGCTTAAAGTAGCATTTGAAAACACATTAGGCCACATTTGGATGTAAAATTGAAATGGTAAAATTCTTATAATTTTATATTTCAAATTCAACTTTTGATATGTGTTGTTTTATTAGATTTTCAACCGTAAGATTTTTTTTTACTTCAAAAAGAAAATTAATGATATGAAAAGCTAAACGCTTAAAATGTAATTAATACCAAGTTTAAAAATTGGGGAAATTAATTAGGGGTCCCTGACCCTATCTCCATAATAACAATAAGTCCCTGGATTGTTTTATAATAATGATAAGTCCCTAAACTCAAAATCTATTATCTTTGGGTCCCTCAAACTAACAGAGTTACTAACAGTCATTGGAAATCCCCTTTATACCCCTCCCACTTAAAACCCTCTCCCCCCAAGATCTTTCGACCACTCTCCTCCCCTGTGTAAACCCTAGTCCCACCCCCTCCCCCCATCTCCACTCTCCTCCCCTATTTTACCTGCGAAAGATCGGGATCTCGAAGGGAGGTGTCGGACGGTGTTCGGGGAGGTCGAATCGGCGGTGAAGAAACCCATTTGTCGGACGGAGTTCGGGGAGGTCGAATCGGCGGCGAAGAACCCCCCGTTTGTCTCTCTCTCTTTCTTGTGGATGTTTGAGAAAGTTTTTTTTTAAAAAATTTTATTTGGGTTATTAGGTGTTAAAGAGTCTGAATTTTGTTTTTGAATTGTCTGGCATGAGCCTGTCCAGGACTGCCATGATAGATGAAAAAAATCACCGTTAGTCACATCTCCATCGCGAGATTGATGATCATAAGAACTTCCTCTTCAATTTGCAAGGTGGTCAGAACAATATTAAGCAACACCCACATTTGAATAGATCTGAATCAAGAAACTTACGCATACCCAAATCATCATTTAATGGTTGTTGATGATTACAATAACCCTTTTAAAAGGTTTCTCTAAATTCAACCTTTCCTTTTTTTTCCTCTGTTTCTTCACTGGTGTTAATGAACAAAGGGTCACTTTTTCTCCGTGTGAGCCATTTGTAGTGCTTTAAATTAAATGGGTCTTTTGAATTCGGCTTTTCATTTTTCTCCTCCAAATGAATTCAAATTCAAGAAACATAAGACTTATTTTTTTATAATTGTTAATTAGATTGTGTGAACAGTGAAAACCTTGACTTTGAATGTGATTTATTTACAAGACAAATGTGGTGGGCACACTGAACATGCTAGGCCTGGCCAAGCTAGGTCTTTATGTGAGATTTTGGTGTGTGTTGGTGAGGGTAGTGGTTTGTGTTGAATGTGTGTGAAAATCATATCTTGCATGTTAACTGTTTGATTATTTGTGTGTGTGAAGAAGGTGAATGAAGAGGCTTGTGCTTGATGGATGAATCATCAAGTGAAATGGTTAATTGATCACATTTGTTTGTTTTCTAATTTAATGATTATACTTACATGATTCTTGAATTTGACATCTTGAATTTGATTTTATGATTATGATGCATATTTGTATATTTTCATTATTATGTTATGAATATAAACTATTTTTAGATCTCTAAATTTTTCTGAATTTTTTTCCGTATCCCTCCCCGAATAATCCGATTCGAACCGAACATGATCCATATCCCTCCCCAAATTTGTGACTATGGTCTCTCGGTTGTTCACCTTGATTTTAGCTTTCAAGTTCATGTTCATATCATTTTTTATGTTTTTGTTCGTTTATATTGCATTGCTTCTGATATAAAGATGACCCTGTAACACATTTTATATGCAAAGTGTTTGTTGATGTTAATCATTTTCTATATTTCTTTTGCTCAAGAACAAAGAACACTGATAGTGTGAGATTACAATGTGCAGGTTCAATAGCTGAAGATGTATCTCCAACTTAATCATTTCATCTACAATATTGAAGATTGGCCAATCATAAGGGATGATCAATGTCCACAACAATCTAATGGGTCAGTGTTATTGATATAATTTCATTATTAATTTATGCAAGAACGTGATAAGATAATATGCTTATGTTTATTTGTAGGGTTGATTGTGGCATGCTTGTGCTTAAATATGGTGAGCACCTCATAAACGGAACGAACATGGATTTTCAACAAAATGACATTCCAAGGTTCCGAGGGGAGTATGCAGTCAAAGTCATTCGAAAAGCTAAAGAGAGTGAAAATCGGATAAAAAAAATACAAGAAGAATGTGAAACATATAAACAGCAGATGTAATGTGTTTGTAATATAATTTTATGGTGTTGTAATGTGGTATACTGTTTTACATCGGTGGTGGTGAAGTTTAATATGGTGCTGATGTTTTATATATTTTGAACAATGTAATGTGGAATAAATCTTACAGGTTTTATCTGTTACTGTTATAAATGTTACAGGTCATATCTATTGCACGATGTACACTATTATGCAGCATGTGTACACTGTTATAAATGCTACAGGTTCTGTGTTTTACACTGTGCACACTGATATGCAGCATGTGTACATTGTTATAAATCTTACAGGTTTTATCTGTTACTGTTATAAATCTTACAGGTTATATCTGTTGCACGATGTACACTATTATGCAGCATGTGTACACTGTTATAAATGCTACAGGTTCTGTGTTTTACATTGTTCACACTGATATACAGCATGTGTACATTGTTATAAATCTTACAAGTTTTATCTGTTACTGTTATAAATCTTACATGTTATATCTGTTGCATGATGTACACTGTTATGCAGCATGTATACACTGTTATAAATGCTACAGGTTATATGCTTTACATTGTGCACACTCATATGCAGCATGTGTACATTGTTATAAATCTTACAGGTTTTATCTGTTACTGTTATAAATCTTACAGGTTTTATCTGTTACTGTTATAAATCTTACATGTTATATCTGTTGCACGATGTACACTGTTATACAGCATTTATACACTGTTATAAATGCTACAGGTTCTGTTTGTTACTGTTATAAATGTTACAGAATGTCTGTTACACGTGTACATTGTTATGCAACATGTGTACTCTGTTATAAATGCGTCAGGTTCTGTGTTTTACAATGTGTATACTGATATATATAGCATGTGTACACTGTTATAATCTTACAGGTTTTATTTGTTACTATTATAAATCTTACAGGTTATATAGCTGTTGCATGATGTACACTGTTATGCAGCATGTGTACACTGTTATAAATGCTACAGGTTATGTGTTTTACATTGTGCACACTCATATGCAGCATGTGTACATTGTTATAAATCTTACAGGTTTTATCTGTTACTGTTATAAATCTTACATGTTATATCTGTTGCACGATGTACACTGTTATACAGCATTTATACACTGTTATAAATGCTACAGGTTCTGTTTGTTACTGTTATAAATGTTACAGAATGTGTCTGTTACACGTGTACATTGTTATGCAATTAAACCATTGTTATTATAATATGCAATTACATTCAACCATTTTTCACACATAAACTGACAATAATCTCTTGTTATTGTGTACACTGTTATAAATAACATATTTTTTTGTTTTCATCATATTGTAACATGCATACACATTGCCTAATAAGCATAGAAAACACACAATGTACTCAATGTACATTGTTAGGTTCACTGTGCACACTATTAATATTCACACTTTGAGAATCTCTTAGTTCAAAAATATATACAATTATATAAAGAGTGAAACTTTAAAAATTTCATAATTTCAGAACATGCATGACTACATAAAACTGAAAATCATCGCACATTATGTCATGTACTGTATGTGTACACTGATAAGCGCACTGTGTACACCCTTACACTTTCATATTTCTAAAAACTCTTCAGTTTATGAACATTTATACAAACATCTAAGATGCATAAAATCAACACTACAACATTGAAAACTATAAAAAAGAATAAAATATTGCTTTGAACATTTAATAAAAACATACATTGGTGATGAAGGAATGAGAACCAATCGATCCGGGTCCGGGGCAACATCCGTGGTCAAGATTGGGTGTGGGGGGAGGTCGGGGTCGCGGGAGGGGATGGGGGTGGCGGATGGTCGTCGGAGGGGGTGGGGATCGCGGATGGGGTCGTCGGAGGGGGTGGGAGGCGCGGACGGGGTTGCGGTATGGGGCGGGAGGCGGTTGGGGGAGGCAATGTGGGGCGCGGGAGGCACGGTAGAGGGGGCTGGTGGAGGTGGTATCACATTCCCACCTTATGTTGAGTTTTGGGAGACAAAGAGAGATGTTGGAGAAGAAGAAGAAAGCACATTAGGTTGAGTTGAGGGTAAAAGAGGAATAAAAACAATAGATTGGATGAAAAAAAGATGGAAGGACCTAAAGAAAATACAACCACTAACTGAGGGACCTAAAGAAAACTTAAAACAGTCCAGGGACTTATTGTTATTATGAAGATAGGGTCAGGGACCCCTAATTAATTTCCCCTTAAAAATTTTAAGCTTTTTAAGCACAAAATCCACCCAAATTCAAATCCAAACAGAGCCTTAAAAAAATAAGATTTTAAATATAAAATGACTTAAACAAATTCAATTATTAGAAATCACATTTTCTACGCGTCTTAAAAAATAGCATGTTTGTACTAAAAATTGAAAATAATTTTTTAATTAAATTTGCTTTCTTGAAGACGTTTAATAACACATTTACGTTTTTCGCTTTATTAAAAAACTGAAACACATCTAAACGCGTAATAGGATGCCCCCTTGATGAATTTTGTCATGATATGTTGTTTTTCTAGTTTTAGTCTTTAGAGAACTGCGAGGGGGAATAGCAATCATCACTTCCCTCCACTGCTACCAAGCATGGGGACCTTGAGACTCTTGGGCAAACTTCCTTTTGCCTAGGTCTTCAGAATCATTGTCATGGTCTCTATCTTCTTTACGTCCTTAAGGCCAATTTGGTATTCATTATTGTTCTCATTCTAATAGAACATCCAAAAAAATTATATTTAGCATCCTCAATTCCTGAACATTCTAAGCTAAATTTTTTTATTCCACAGAATCTATCAAAAATGAATTCCTCGGAACAAACTCCCTTCCTTAGCCAGAGTTATCCCCTCCTTATCATCCTGCATGATTCAGACCATGGTCAGATGCGAATCTGAGTGACAAGAACCTCAAAAAATGATGCATATATACAAGCATGTGGAAGATGAGCACACCGAAGAGCAGCTTTTTGAGCAGCGTCTTAAACTTCAGCTTTCTCAGTTCTCCTCTTTTGAATGACTCCCAGACTAGCACCAACAATGGACCTAGAGTATGGTTTCTTTGTAGTTCAACGCTTCTTCTTGACCGCTTTCATATGGTATCCTAAAGACCAGGGAATAAATATAAAAAAACCCAGTTATCAGAGAAAAGTAATGTGCAACTTTGTGTACTGAGTCAGGTAGAATGAGAAAGGAAATAAAATGATTGAAGAACCGGTGATCAAGGATAAGAGTCTACAAGCAGAATTGAATTACGACAATGAATATCACCGAGGATGATTGTGATCAAAGTTCTATAATGTTCTAACTTTTGGTTCAACTACCAATACATTGAATTAAACATTGTCCAAGGGAGGATACATCATTCAGCTGAACACTTCATAACATGATTCTTTGATGAACCAAGATTAAAAAAACATGTCGGGTAACTACAGGCAGTAAAAACATAATCGGTTTATCCTGCAAAGCGCGTTCCCATTTTCAGTTTTGCACATATTTTAACAGGCAGCCAAACAATCGAAGACGTTCAGAGCCTCAGTATTAGTGCAAATTCACAACTATCTGAACTTCCAAAAAAAAAAAAAAAAGTTGAATACAGATATCAAGGGTTACTTGATGAAGAAGAACGCTTTCACGGACCGCGGTGGGCACAAACTCAAGAATTAAAATGAATGCAATATACTTTGAATGATCTGTAGATAACAAAAATGTCGGGTAACTACAGGCAGTAAAAACATAATCAGTTTATCCTGCAAAGCGTGTTCCCATTTTCAGTTTGGCACATTTTTTTTAACAGGCAGCCAAACAATTGAAGAAGTGCGGAGCCTCAGTGTTAGCGCAAAATCTATAATCCTGGAGGCAAATCCAGGACAGAATGCAAGTTGGTCAACAAATATGTCTTCTGAACAATCCTCCAAACTTAATGCATCATGATTCTCAAAACACAATCAGAAAAGGAGATCCAAAGTACACCTCTTTCTAGTAAGAAGCCTATAAACTTAAACAGAATAAATCATCAACTAATGAATTAGCTCGACATTTTGATCATCAAGAGTTGGAGAAACCTAATTCCAACTTTTGATATTCAAATCCCCACCCCATGATTTTGAACCATCTACTTAACACTTTACAATGAAACCTTCATAGCCATGAGTGTGACATCCACATTCTATCTAGCATTGGTTTTGTCATAGAATCACTGATGATGGGTGGCATACCAACTGACCCAGTCATACAATTCAACTTAAGGACTGAACACAAAGTGATAATCCGGAATAAGGCAACCCCACCATGTGTTCTAATATGGTCTTTAACAACTCCAAATCTAAAACCCTAAAAAACATAAACAAACAAAAAAACAAAGAAAATAAGCTGGAATGGCATAAGGAGCATATTTTTCCAAAACCCTTCAGTGATCATTTTAGCTCTAAAAAAACTAAAGTAAAGAAAATCAAACCATTCCCCTATAGAAACCCTAACATCTTCCAAAACCAAAAAAAAAAAAAAAGCATTCGGACCATTCGATAAACCCAACTTAAATCATCAGAGTCTCAACAACCAATTGAAACGATTTTGAGAATGAAATGATGAAACCAGAAGAGGAAGAGAAATACTGGATCAGCGAGACAAACGAAGCTTTGGAGGCGCGGAGGTTTTTTAGGGTTTTGGCTTTAATCGGACGAGATCAGCAGATGAGATCGGGTCGGGCCCATCACCCGCCTGATTATATGGGCTTACGTATCTGGGCCGCTCTTATGACGGGCCTTCTGCGAGAGCCTGACCCTTCTTGTTTGTGCTTTAGAGCTATGTTACATTGAGTGTTTTTTTTTTATTTTACTGTCTTAAATGCATTCTTATGTATCTCATTAGTTTCTTTCACTCACTGAAATGAGATATTTATCTTGTTAAATTTTTTTTATATTTTCAATAAATGACGTCATTCAATTTATTGGAATATGTATTTCATATTTCATATGAGAGAGATGATTTTTAAAAATTTAAAAACACATGTGGTTTCCATTTTAGACTGTAAAATAGATCTACTGCGTATAACATTTTCCTTGTGGCTAAAACATAAATTATGTTACGTATAATCTTTTTTCTAATCCCAATTTTCAGAACACATGTATTTTGATTTTTTTTAAAATGGTATACATCATTAAATAATTACATGTTTTTATAAAATATGAAATATATATTTCAATAAATTATATAAATCTATTTATTAAAAATATTTAATTTTTTAATAATGTATATGTCTCATTAACAACTGACGGACTAACCCAAATCTATGCGGGGAAATTTTTTTTGTTCTTTTAGGAAGTTGTGAGCATCTCTATTTCAAATTGCATCAAAACAGACGATGTATGAAGAAATTATGTTGTTCCTCCGTTCAATATCCTCATAAAATATATCATTATATATTGTATGACACATGCATGAAATGTATACGCACACAACTTACAATTTCGCCCATGCAACCATAAATGTATATGCATAATTTTCTTGGCATATGCAATAATATAACAGAAGCTGCGGGCATATAATTAGCTGGGGATAGGGACAGATAAAAAAGCTGATTGGGTGGCTGAAATAAAAGCGGCTCGATCCGACGTGCTGCACATGGTTTCAATACAACATAGTAACCCAAAAAAAAAAAAAAAAAAAAAAACAATGAATGATCAGCTGTTGTGATCTCTAAAACAACTGCAGCTAAGATCCTCTGCCTTTCACACACCACCTCTCTATCACAATGAATGATTTTCCACCCACACGAACTCCTCGCACGTGCAAATACCAGGGGCATCATTATTTATTATCTATCATAGGTTTTGAATACATATATATATAATATACACACAGACGGTGATACAAGTGGCCATGTGATGCTCATAAATGATTGAACTTGAACTCATCATATTTTGGCTGTAAATTCATCTGATTAATGGATTTGAGTTTTAGATTTTATTCTCATAAAAAATCAGTTATCATTAATTAATAACATGCGAAAGAAAAACTTCGGATTATTAACTAAAATTTATTTAAGAAAAAAAGATTTAATAATATAAAAAAATTGATCCAAACCAGTGAGAAAATTTCAATTCACCTATTCAAAAGTAATATCACTCTAGGATGATGTGTGGTTTAAAATATGATTGGTGAAACTTTGAGTCATAAATTGCATCACTTGATCAACACTCTTTAATTAATGGATTTGTGCTTGGAAGACTGTGAAGAAACCAAGGTACTATAGCACAGTGGCAGTACTTGCGATTATATAGTTATGTATTTGTCATCAATGTCTGAACTTTCAATCCAAATATATGTTAGTTTAATTTAGTGATTACAGCCTTACAGGGTTGAGTTTGGTATCCATTTTTTAAAGTCAATTAAAAATATATATTCATTGAAGTTGAGATCAAGAAATTCAATTTCATTTAATGATCTCCACCTCGGGAAGGCAATGTGATCAACCAAAAACATGGACAAAGAAGAAAAAGATAATGAAATAGGATGGTGTGTACCATAAATTCAATGAGAGTTTGCCATACCCAATTGAAAATTAGAGACGCCCATGTTGAGAATTTCAAAAACAAAAAAAAAGGGAGATAAGAAGAATAATAACACATGGGGGATGGGCTTCCATGACCATATTTGAGTTTCGACAGTGTTAAGAAAAGAAAATGATGATTGTCATTAAATACTTTGTTAAGATGGATGGTCTACCACATGCAAGTCACTTTGATCAAAACCATGCATGAGATCCTGAATTTGTGGTGGAAGAATTGATGTTTATGTTTTGTTCTTCTCATAAAGGTTGCTAGTTCAACATGGATTCTCATTTCATAGCGTGTGTGAAAGTCAAGATATCAGTTCCCCACAGCTATGGCCTATGGGAAAAGGAAAATTGAATATAATGAAGGTTTGCTTAAGTCAAATCAAGTACCTATGACCCATGTGCTTGGGAGAATCAAATCCACAATATAATTCTGAAATTTGTGTACCAGATTGAATATATATGCATATATAAGTGGACTTGACATGTTAATTAAATTGTGATGAGCTTCTGAACTCAGGTTCTCCAATCTCCTTTACTTTTTTTAAATATCATTAATGATATATAAGCCAACCGACCTAACGATTGATTACCTAATCTTGTTAGGTGACAACAATCATAGATTGGTTACAAATTTAGTTTTCAATTATTTTGACTTTTTCTTATTTTTTTTTTATCCAGTTGAATGAATCAAGTATAAGCATCTTTTGTGGCAGCCCTTCTTTTTCAGATATGGCAATGCTAGAAAGAACATTAGATACAAATCATCCTTTCTTTCATCTACATAGAAAATAGGGGTGTTGTTACATATAGTCCTACTTACAACCCTCGCATAAACTTACATGTATGTCTAACAAAATAATATATTTCGTTAAATGAAACATATAAATTTTAATTTTCTTTCAATTCATTGAAATATATAAATCATTTTCATGAAAATATAATATATATAACTTAAAAAAAAAAACAGTAGAGTGAGGACCGCATTTTGGTGTGTCCCCTGATACTTTCACTGAAAATAGTCTAACTAAGAGCCTCAAAAGAATCTTACAAATACCAGACCAAAAAAGATGGTTACAAATTTCCCCCTGATCATCTCCCACCTAATAAAGCATACTTCCTAAGAGCACTCCCCCTAAAAAAAGGGGGGCTTCAACCAAATAATACAATTTCCTCTTATTTTCCTATTGTTGGATGATTATTTAAGAAGTTTAGTTTTTCAGTTGGATGTCAAAATAATGTTTCTCCTGGCTAGTCCATTTGATCATTTATAAAGCAATAATTTTTTTTCTTCCCATTCCCCCTATATAACTTACCCCATCCACATCTATAAATACACCGCCCTTTCCTCAAACCTCCCTCACATCCTCTCCTCCATTTCCTCTGTTTTTGTGGGCAGCTTTGCTCACTTAAGTCAGGCTATTCTGTTCTCTCCAACTTCTCAAAACTTCAAAAGCTCCAAGTTGGTTAAACATGGAGTTTGTTGGATTAAGCCTACTAGTCCTTGTGACCTTATTCAGCTCTGCTCATGGAGATGGGTGGACCAATGCACATGCCACCTTCTATGGTGGTGGTGATGCTTCTGGCACAATGGGTAAATTCACAAAACCTTCACTTCTACTTCAAATTCATTCCATTCTCCATATTGGATTGTTAACAAAACTTTTTTTGGGCTCTGCAGGAGGTGCATGTGGGTATGGAAACTTGATCAGCCAGGGATATGGGACCAGCACAGCCGCACTGAGCACTGCATTGTTCAACAGTGGGTCAAGCTGCGGTGCGTGTTTTGAGATCCGTTGCATCAACGATGCGCGATGGTGCCTCCCCGGATCGATCATCGTCACCGCCACCAATTTCTGCCCACCTAACAATGCCCTCCCAAACAATGCAGGGGGTTGGTGCAACCCTCCCCAGCAACACTTTGACCTCTCCCAACCTGTCTTCCAACACATTGCCCAGTACAAGGCAGGCATTGTCCCTGTTCAGTATAGAAGGTAATCAAACACTTCCATTCATTCACTCATGTCATACTAAGTAATCACAGTTGTCTGACACTTGTGGTTTTGTTAATGAAGGGTCCCTTGCAAGAGGACCGGAGGCATCCGATTCACTATCAACGGCCACTCCTACTTCAATCTTGTCCTGATCACCAATGTGGGAGGCGCCGGAGACATCGTTGCGGTGTCGATAAAGGGCTCAAACACTGGATGGCAAACAATGAGCCGCAACTGGGGTGTGAATTGGCAGAGCAACAGCTACTTGAATGGGCAGCCACTCTCTTTTAGGGTCACCACCAGTGATGGCCGGACTCTCACCCTCACAAACGTCACACCCTCCTATTGGAACTTCGGGCAGACCTTCACCAGTGAAGTCCAGTTCTAAGAAGTATCTCTACAGTGATTGCCTCTGCATAACTAACAAAATTGTCAACTTTAACTACTTGAGTAGGGAGACACCCATTATACACTGATATGGTGTTACTAATTAGCTATATATATATATATATCTATATATTGTGGTGATTGTGATTGTATACCATGATGGGTCCTTTCTAAAATGGCCCCTAATGGTCTGTTTGTGGTCTGTTTTTTCATTATTGGCATTGTTAAGTCACACCCCATCAAAAGAGGGAGGCTGCGGGGAGGTCTGCCAAATAGAAGCCTCTATTTTATTATTATTATTATTATTATTATCACATTTGGTCTCTGCTTTTTGAGCTATGTTTGGCTGAGGTGAATTTGGTTGTCACCCGCCCAAGAAGGCTTTGCTATTGTTTTTGTTGTTGCTGTTTGTTTAAAGGAATTCCAAGCCTTTTGGGCATTAGTTTTTTTTGTTGATCATTCTTTTCTCTCCTTTTTTTTTGTTGTGCATGTTTTTAGCAATCTCATCAAATTGTAGCCATTGATCTCAATCCATCCATGTAACACAGAAGACATCTTACAACCCTTTCAAATCCTTATCAATGCTTACACCAGTAAATGTATTAAGAAGGCTACAAGCCATGACATGCACAATAGTCCTCCTAAATAATCAAAGTATCAAAATATTGGTGGTGGTCGAAGTAGAACATACAAGTTTCAAAGGACTATAGCCTAGCGGTGAAGGGACACTGCTTGATACTTGTCGGGCCTAGCCGCGCAAGTCAAAGAAACATGGTTTCACAACTCTAGTTGGTTTTAGTGGGCCTAGGTTCAGTCTATTTTGGGTTTATATATATTAGTATTAAAGAGACGTGCCCAATATAAGACCTGAATAGATCGTGAATTAGCCAATGAAAAACAACTCACAAGGCTATATGAATAACTCCTTTCACCTACTCTCAACGGTTCGAAATCAGGGATCACAAAATTTGACTATAATTGAAAAATTAAAAAGGGATCAAGCATCCTTTAATACCATAGTTCAAAGTGGTACGTGTCGCAACACATACGGATATGCGTCCCTCGGCGCACGCCTACACCCTGGTGCGGTGCATGTGCGACTCACGTGCGTTCATGTTCGGTCAAGGGTTCAAACTCAGTTCAAGTGGGAATTAAATGACCCTTCAAACGTTCAAATCCAATTCGAAAGGAATTCAAACGACTCTTCGACGTTCAAATCCCATTCAAATAGGGTTCAAACACCCATATACTAACTTAAAAAAAAAAAAGCAATATGTGGTCACGTGTACCGTACATTCAAGCGTTCAAATCCAATTCGAACGGAATTCAAACGACTCTTAGACGTTCGAATCCCATTCAAATAGGGTTCAAACACCCATATACTAACTTAAAAAAAAAAAAGCAATATGTGATCACGTGTACCGTACATACAGCCACATCACATATACTATATGTGGACCCACTGCATTTAGGATCCGCACAGGTTTTTAGAAAATAATATAAACCTTGACAGAGGTGTCTTTGAAATAAGTTCATTCGGGGGAAGAGTTTTAAAGTTTTAATCAACTCGTTCTAGAAATCAGATGCCCTTATTGAATCCTTCACAAAAGGAACTCCAGATTTATGGTAAACCTTACTCTTGGGTTTCATGAATTTCTTCACAACATGCTTGGAAGCTCGAGTAAGTAAAGTTAAATATATATATATGCACAGACGTTGAGAGACACCAAGAAAGTTACAATCATAATGAAATTGTACCGTATTATATTTATATTTGTGACGCACGCCATACATTCAATGATCTAAAGTTTATAACCAGACTCACTTGTTAATAGGTTGTGTATATATATATATAATATTTATATACCTATCTTCTTTGTCTTTATTCTTAATTTATTTGTCATAATATTTCAAAAATTATGTACTTTGTGTCTTTACCCCCGTTTGGGGTGGAGCGTAAACCATGGATAGGGGATAATACAGTAGAATAGCCTTCAAACAGCTGTTTGTTTGACAAGAATAAACTTTGATAGCTATATCTGAATAAGCTAGAATAAGGCCTGATAACTATTCTAAGAAAATGGTGGAATTGTTTATCAGGGTTTATCTATGCCAATGGATAAAAATACTCTTATCTGTCATTTTAAAATTTTTATCTAACCTAATACTTTCTGCACACATTCAAAAAATTGTCATATCTATCATATCACACACACATCTCTCACACTTATTCTCAAACATAAATAATTTATGCAAGGGTATAATTGTCATTTAAAAAGTCATAAACTCTTATCCATCTCTTATCTATCATTTATCTTTACTTTATTCAAGGTGAACCAAACAATAAAAAAATCAATTTTACATTTCCCAATGAGAATAACAGAAAAACAACCAAACAAAAATTTATCTATTCAGCATGGATTGTTATCTATCTCAGTATAGCTATCAAGAGCAAATAACTTTATGTCACACTTCAAACAGATTAAAAAATAATAATGGGAAGAGGTGGTATTTTCAGATTTCAAGGAGTCATTAAAGAAGTATTTATTGGCCCGTACATTGTCAATCCCTATATTTTGCATTGACTTTGTTATTAATCAAATATGTATGTGAGTACTCGTGTCCTTAACTGTCTAACAAAGATTACTCTTATCATTTGTCTTACTTTGTAAGTTTCATTTCAGACCAATTGGAACTCTAAAATAGTTTACAAAAAAAAAAAATTCACCGTGGATTGGATATGATTGGATGATAATTGGACGGTTTGGTGAGACGAGTTTTTCGCTCCTGTTTGTAGATCTTGTTATGATCGACTACTTACTTCTTTTTTCTTGTTTGTAGAAGAACAAATTATGGTGGTGGACGGGTAAATACATCTTCTAGTTCTCTCTTTTTCTTTTTTTTTGTTATCCTTTTTTTTTTTTTTGTTTATCTTTCTTATCTTATCTATTCGCTCCTTTTCCAGGGGTTGTAACTTTAAAATCTATCAATAAAATCAAAGCAGCAATACTATATTTTTTTTTTAAAAAAAAAAAGATGTGTTTTATTTAAAGAAGTACCAATAGAGTGATGTTTTGAGATTTTTTTTTTTTTTTTGTGGGGGAGGGGGGCGCTTATAAACAAGGGGTGTCTTTATTTGAGCCCCTCTAACAAATAAGCTCCTCAAGTTTTAAACAAGTAATTTAAAAGCCTCACACATATCAATCAGGATCTTGATTATTTTGTATGCCCACTGTGTTACCTTTTAAAAAAGAGTCATTAACATTAAAGGGTCCGTTTGGAAACACATATTGAAAAGTAAATTTTAGAATAAAACTGTTTTTTAAGATGATTTTAGATCTTTATTTTTATTGGGTTGTTTTTTTTAATTCAGGAATCAATATTTGAAATCAGTTTATATTTGACAGAGAAAACTGCTTTTCAATTTAAAAAATCGATTTGGACAAAAAAACATTCTTTTTTTAGCTTTTCAAAACACAAATTTTGAGGAAAAAATTAAAAAGAATCAAGCTTCCGATTCTTCAAAAAACTGTTCCGTTTAACTGCACGATTTTAGTTTTTCAATTTTTCAAAAATCAAAATCTGTCTCAAACATGCAATCAAACGGACCTAAACCTAAATCAACAGCTGTGATACTCATCCGTCCCCCGCATGCTTATGCCCGTGGACCGTGGTGCAAGGACGCCAGTGTCCATCACGCTACCCCAGTTCCAATCTCGCCAGCCGCGAGAATGGAAAATACAGCCCTGTTGGGCTGAGCTATTGTGTCAGGCTTTAGGCCCACTGTTGTTCCATGTTGTGTGTTGGGCTCTGGCCCACAGTTGCTTTGGCTTTGAGTAAAGGGTTTAGTGTCACCCTTGTCCAAAGCCTCTGTGTACCCCCAAAAAAAAAAAAAAAAACAGTTGTGATACTATCCATCCGTCTGATTAGCCATCCATTGCACTCAATAAGATGGTGGGATGTAAAAACTTGATTGATTGTGTTAAAATGTAACATCTGATCATTTGATGTAATACCAGTTGAGGAAAAGTGTCTTTAACAAAGAAAATCTTGAAAAAATGGAAGGAAGGTTTAAACATCCGACAATGTGTAATTTCTTTTTCCCATTCAAAAGATATCCCTTATCTTCTCAAAACTAGCATAACGTGGTTCTTCCTTCCTCTTTGAGTATGTGTTTGTTTTTCTTGCATATGTTTGAGTATTAACTTAATTTTTTGATACAGCATGATTCTTAAAAAACATCATCAACTTACAACCTCCAATAAAAAAAAAAATCATTATAATCATGTGTCCTCAAGCTCTCTAAATGATTAAGCTCGAAGAGAGCTATAAGAGAAAGAGGCGAGGAAAAAGATTGAGGAAGAGAGTAAATGATTATCAATCACAACACTAAATATCGATGTGTGGTTGTTTAATGTTGTTTCAAAGGGGCTGATGTATGATGCTTTGGTTTGTATGTACTGATGCACATATCTTATTTTAAAATAATGTTTTTTTGGTTGTTTATAGTGAATTTTGGGTGTCAAATTTAAGATTCCAAACATTAGAATGGTCATCACTCATGTCGATTGATTCAGCAAAACTAGTAATATATGTCGAAAAACCGTACATAAGTCCAATATAAATCTATTTAAGGGAGACTAATTTACAAATTAAAGAAACGTAAATAGAGTCAACTCATAAACAACAACGCCCTAATTGCGTTGGATCCGATCCGTTAATAGTCCGAATCCTCAAAAGCCCAAAACAGAGCTTTTGGTCGAGCTATTCCCCCAAAATAATACAACGAACATGCTACAGCAGCAGCCGCTCCAAACGCCGGTCGCGGCGACTCCACCGCCCGATGCGGCGGAGACGGAGGATGCACCGCCGAAGCAGGTGGCGCTAGCGATGGAGAGACTGACGCGCGCGGGGCGTCTCATCGCCGACGTCCGGTTGGGGGCGGACCGTCTTCTGGAGGCGCTGTTCGTCGCCGCCGCCCCCCACCAGACCTCCTCCAAATCCCTTCAGCTCGTCATGAAAGAGGAGTCCCTCATGAGCCAGCACCTCCAGGACCTCCGCTCCGTCGGTAAAACCTCTCGTTTTGGGTTTTTAGGGTTAGGGTTTCCCTATAATTCGTTGGTGGTGTTGAATTCTTTTCTGGGGTGTCGTGTATTTTGGTGTTAGGTAGACAATTGGAGGAATCTGGGGTTCTGAGTGGGTCGATGCGGTCGCGAGGGAACTCGTGGGGGTTGCATATGCCACTCGTATGCCCGGATGGCGCCGTGGTCGCCTACGCTTGGAAACGTCAGCTCGCCGGCCAAGCGGGTGCCTCCGCCGTCGATAGGACCAGGTTCGGCTGAAGTTTCAGTTTTTCGTAGTGTTGTAGTGTTGAAATGGCGATTCGAGACCTGACTTTGCATGTTTGATATGCATGTATGTGTCTGATATGGGTCCTTCAAATACAGTTTTAGGGGTCATGTTATTGCTCAACTGTTCATTTATATAGCTACTATAATCTTGCTCTGAAATGTTTCTGTTTGTTAACTCTCTTGTTGCACTGGAGCTTCTCCATTGATGTATAATGGGACTCTCCCACCTTCTTTTTAAAAAGCTCTCCGGTTGCACTTCACTCACAAATTACATTATGCTACTGGAAGAGTCTACCTCTCCTTTTAATTCATAGAAACACTGAAAATATCACGGAATGATTTAGCTTGAGAATTTTAGGTCCTCCTATCACTCCTTTAGAGTTATTCCATGGATGGTACAATGGGAAGTCGCTTTGAAAGTTGTCATTGGAATTTTTTTCATGATGTAAGCTTGAAATGCAACAACATTGTAGTTCATTTGGCGTACAGAGCACTAAGCGGTGAAAAGTTAGTATGTATAGAAGTTTGATGAGAAAAATTAATTCTATTTCAATCAATCTGTTGTGCCATGCAGGCTAGCTCTCAAGGCTTTTACTGATCAGAAAAAGCGTTTTTTCCCCCATCTAGAAGATGAACTATTTGAACCATCAGTGGGCGGGGAGTTCAGACCTTCAAAGAAACATTGTGGTCCCCGGACTCTGGCCTTGACCAACAAAAGTGAACTTGTTGAGGACAGAACATTGTCAGATGTTCTGATGCATATGGAGAAAGAAGCACCTACCATTAAGATATCCACGCATCAGCGTTTAGATTGGTTAAAAAGAGCCTGCTCATTGTCGGTTTCATCAGATGGGGACCCCATGGAATCATCTAAGGGACAGACAATTCACAATTCAGACAATTTAAAGTTGGGGTCATCTGGCATTATCGCCATGGATCAGATTGCTATTATTGAGTTAACATCACCTTCAGTTTTCAGGGCTATTTTGTCATTGCATCCAGCTGGTTCTACGACTCCAGATGCTGTAGCATTTTTTTCTCCTGATGAGGTGATTTCCCTGCTGATGTATTATTAATCGATTATTATGTCGTTATTCCTTTATTTCCCCCACTCCCTTCATTGTTCTTCTTCTATTTACACCAAGACTTTCAAATCCACATTATGTTGCACATAATGATAATGTGATCTTGAAAATCTTATTTGATTTTAAGGTAGTTAACGACTGAATCATCCGTTTGACTGAGCTTGTCTAAACCATCTATATGCCATTTTCTTTTTCATTTGATGCTTTATTTTGATATTGCATGGAATGTTTGTAATTTATTCACCAACATTTCTTCTTGTTGTCAATTGCATTTCGTTTTCTTTATTTGTATATCCCATTTTGCTCTGTACCATGCATTCTCAATTTTTTTCTGATCAGAAAGCAATTTTTTTTTTCCCTAGGGAGGAAACTACATGCATGCAAGAGGCTTTTCAGTTTATCGTGTATATAGGCTCCTCACGGTAATTGCTTCCTGCAATTGTGGTTGTGGTTCCCAGTTTTCTTACAATTTGAAATGGAAATCTCATACAAGGCTTGAAGCTTGGCTGGTAATTCCATTTTCTTCTGTGATGGTTAATTTGTCATTCTGTGGCAGGAGCATGCAAATAAAGCACTGCAATATTTGCTGAGTGCAAAACCAGATGCATCATTAAGACTCCTTTTGGTACTCTCTCTCTCTCTCTCACACACAGTACAAATGCAAAGAGACTTCTTCCCTATGTAGTCTGTTTTGTCACAAGGACCTCTCATGTGAAAATATATACAGTTCTCAACCACTTACATGTCGTCAGACACAAATGCACATCTTTTTCACTTGTATAGTACTTTGTAGGGCTTCAGAAACTGGTGTTCGCCAATTAACAAGTGTAATCAATTTTTGCAGCTCTGGATATGCAGCTATCAGACACTTTTTTCAAAGGCTTGCAGGTAAGGGGAATTCTTATACCTGTGTAATTCATGCTTATGTTTATTTCTATTGATGAATCACATCATTGTTATGGAGCAGCAAATGTGGAAGGCTCCTCTCAATGGATAAACCTTCAGTTTTGTTCTTGCCTCCCATTCAACGTCCCTATCGACAATCATTTCTGACTAAAGTCTTGCAATCATCATCCTCACCAAAGGAGCAGTGCTCTGATCTGGATACTGCATATCATATTGGGTGCTCTTCTGATGAACCTATCTAATGCAGATTCCTGTAATTGGCCTGTCTGTGTCAGGTATGCTAATGGGTAAAGATAGTTCTTTCTGCCACCAGAAAATATTTTAAGAAGGTAACAATTTTTATAAAGTTTCCTGCAAGATTTAGTCTGAAAGAGTTCTCTAAAAGATATTTGTGTTATAATTTTCCTTCTATTCAACATACTTAATGACTGATTTAATGTTGCATCCTTTAGATTTGATTCTCAGAGTTTCTTTCTATTTGAGAATTGATGTAATGGAATGTAATATAATGAGTATTTATTTGCGTGAGAAATAATTAAGTCAGTCTATTTCTAGGAACCAAATACAAAGAACACTCGATGGAGAAGTGGAAAAGCATGCTAAAGAGATTTCTATACTCAACAAGGACCAGGATATAGGTTGTGTTGATCTTGAAAACTTCACCAAACAATAATAGAAGATTACAAAAGTTGACAGTTGACATGCAATCAATCTAGGGGTTTATATAGTACTCAAGGTCAATTCCACCACCACATGTAAGCTTCCAGAAATTACTAAGCCGATATAATCACTGTTGATTTTATTTCTCTAGTTGTCTAGGCCATCAGTTGGTGATGGTTCCTTTACGGCAGCTGCCCCCTTCTCTGCTGTCTTTTCTTTAAAGCTTGTTTTTCACCTAATTTTAGTTTCTGTGGTCCACGCTATAAATTGATCTTTCTAAAGGCAAAGATTTCTCCAAATCACATCAAGAAATGTACTGTAAGTTATTAAAAATTTCAATAGAGAGTTTTTTGTGATTACTTAATGCAGATGTGTGGGGTTTGGGAATCCAATAAGTGAGTAATCAATGAGTTAGGGATGAGGAATATATAGTGCAGCACTTCCCATCTATGGGGGGCAGGGAAGTATGTTAGGTTGTGACATGGGCTTGGAATTGTTGTAATTTTTCTAGGCTGCTAATTTAAGCATGTGCTTTTGGCTCTTTCGCAAACTGAAGTGCCCGAGTTGCCTTGTACGCTGATCCATTTCTGTCCAAGCTTGTTGTATAACCCAAATGAGCTGAGCTGTGATTCATGCTGAAACTGAATAAGTTCAAATAAAGAATTCAAAAGATGAAAGCTGTGGATAAATGTACAATGTGAAACCAAAATTTTTCCATGTCAATTTAGGGAGGGAGTGGGGAAAAATAGTTATTGAGCATCCAATAGCATTTCCTACTTGTTCAACAATGTTTTTTTTTTTTCCCCTTCTATCCATCAAGGAAAATAAATTCAAATTTATATTTGATACAGATTGGCATACAACAACAGGAAAGGGTTTATTTATACGCCTTGTTCTATGAAATGTGATGTTTGGTTTTGACTGTCAACCAATTAGTATGATTTTGGATTTACTGGGAAATGTTACAGTTTCAATCTTGCTTGAAGTCACAATGTGGAGTAGGATTTGATTGATGAGATAACTTTTTATGAACAATGGTAGTCCATGGAGATCAGTTTCATTAGAAATTCAACAAAACTATTGGTCTACACTATACAACAGATACCAGCCATTTGATATATTTAGTTTCTTAAAGCCCTTCTTAGTTTGATGAAGAAAATGAGCGCTAAGGAGACCATCATTCATCTCTATATTTTATTCTTCTTGAGACAATTCCATGTTCATTCTGATATTGGAGAATTTCAGCTTTCCATTCAGCTGCAGTCTTGTATATAAGATGTGATGCTAATGGTGTAACATTAGTCAAAATTAATTCGCAGCACATGCACATGGTGTGTGCATTACACCTACTAAATTATAAAACCTTCAAAGTGTGAACTTGTTCGACCGATCGAGTGAAATCCCAAAAATATTTATCCATTTATATGTTGATTTATCTATGATTGTCATATTTGATAAGTTTACACTCAATGGCCTGCTGTAACCTTCGACATGAATTTATTGGAATCACCTGTGGCCTTCTTTAACAATTGGGATTCACTAAAGGAAATAGAATGACGGAAAAATGAAAACAACTACTAGACATCTTTTCCCTCAAAAATAAAAAAGATAGAAGGGGGTCCACTGATGCATTCATTCCCAGAATGTGAAAATCAAACGAGGCCTCGATCGAGTGAGTCCTCAGCAGTTGGTCAACAACATGTCATCAGTTGAAAAAAATCCTTTGATGATAAGCATTCAGTGAAAGATTATTATGGACCCAAGGTGGAAGCTTTGTCACCATTGTTTCCCACATCATTATTATAGATTGCCACACGTCTGATTGATTTTACATTGATTTTTTTTTCTTTGTTTAAGTAACAGTGCAAGAATATTCTCATGCATTGATAGCCTTGAATTATATCACCGGCATTGCCGCACCAATCATTGATGATACTTCATGCACAGACCTTGCTTTTGTGAAAGTCAATGCCATGCAACCATATTAGAATATTGCATTATGACTCTGATCAAATTCTCTTTTTTATTTTGTTCACTATCATGTATCCCACCGTTTGTTGCTGCTTCCCTTATCATCTTTAGTCGACAGATTATGCGGCCCACAGATTTTTATTCGTCATCTCCTAACTTATGCAACTGTTACGACTGCGACATATGTCTGCATTAGAATTTGATTCTCTCCACCGTCAACGAGAAACATATGGTTTATCAATCACAATTATTGTCATCTGCTTGTTTTTTAAACCCAAGCACACACTCACCTGGGAAATTATATTCTTTTGTTTGACACCAGCACGTTGTGAACCCCCTTCGATGATAATGTATTCAATATAGATACTCTTCAACAAACCATATTTCTTGGCAATATAGTTTCAAATGCTAACTATACATACGGATAACGTCATAAAAAAAAAAAACTGGGAAGCCCATGTTCTAGTCATCTGACCAATATTCTCCTCATGTGTGCAGGTTTGGGGAGTATTAAATAATAAGAGGAAGAAGAAGCCAATCTTAATTTGTCATGGAATGATCAAAACAATGACATAACCAACAAAAGAGTGGGAGGTGCATGCTTTTGCCCAATCTTTGGTGTCATTGGCTTTGGATCTAATGAAGGGCTTGATATATATAATGCTTTAATACACTATCAAGTCAACAAAGGCTGGCTGCACCTTTGTTTTAGTTTCAGTGAATGGTGACATGTAATTGACAAGAGAATGAAAAGAAAGTGATATGCCGACAGGCCTAACTAAGTAAATATTATCACTTAGGAATCGTTAGGGTTTCTTTTTCAGCACTTGGCGCTCTGTATGATCGCAACTTTATCAGAACTTTTTTTTTTTTTTTTGATATGGAGGTGCACCCTTGTTTAATGTTTTTTTTTTTTTTTTATATATATATATATGCACTGATGAATGAATTCATAGGGTGGTGGGACATGATGAGACTAAATGAAATTGTTGTTTGGACGAACTATGTTATTTGAGAGCATCATCTAACTTATTCTTTCAGTTGGTGCCTGTATTTATAAAATAATAATGATTGGTCTTGATCATTTTGATTGTGAGGCTATGCTTCAATTTCCATCAATTAATAACAGGTGTGCTAATGTAGATTCCCTCTTTTAATTAGTGATGATGATTGTGAGGGCCAAACTTGTCTGCACAGTCCGGGGGGACACAAAAATGCTGTACCAACGTTTTGTGTTTTAAAATGGTTAGATAAGTACGATTAATATTACATCTTTTAAAATGCTTCAATATAATCATAAACAAGATAAAGAACCCTGTAATTTTCTATACCAACTAATAATCATAAAATTAAAACAATCCTCCATTTCATTCGATCTGCATAAAGATCACTTTAAGATTTAAAGCTTCAATCCTTGGTTTAATTGGATTGAGATGATATTATAAACACGCATGTGATGTTTTTTTTTCTCTTTTGCTTGATGTATCTTTTATTTTGGGAACCCTTGAGCACCTCTCTTGTTCTCATCCTTCCCCCTTAAGTGTTTGAATCAATTGTAACTTTCATCCCAAATATAAAAGGTTTAGATTTTTCTCAAAAAAATGTATATTTATAACAATTGTATAGATAAACGACTAGTGCATTTCAAGATGTTCATAATTCTCTGGGTCATGTTGAGCGAAAACATATTATGATTTAAATCTATCACGTCCATCTACATAAAACTCATTTATTATTGTAGTCTGGATCTGGTGAGGACTGGCTTTAGTTAGTCTTATCAATATTGAACTGCACAGCCTACGAATATTAATGGTATTTAGGAATTCATGTTTTATCTAATAGTTTACTGGATCCAATAAAAGAGTGAAACATGTAACTAATAATTAACTATACAGTTTTATTTATAAACTGTATAGTTCGATTCATAGATTGAGCAGTTCCATATTGATATGATTAATCCGGACACTCATTATTATTTATTACTTAATGTATTCCATATATGGGTTTACTCTTTCAAACATTGTCACGTTTTCAATTGCCACTTTGCCTTATGCATGCATGAACGACATATATATGATCATTGCAATACCTGTTTTTCTTTTCACACACGAAATCGTGTCGAACAATTAAAGCTTTTGAACTTAAAACGTGTTGGAGGCCTTAGAAGCCGCCTCTCTCTTCTTTTGAGAGAAGAAGATTTGGTTATCATTATTAATAAGTATCAATAAAATGAAAATCCAAACCGGGTATATCGATGTAACAATGTCTGTTTTTGATGAAGTAAATTGAAAGAGGGGGTCGTGTTCTGTCGCATCTGTCACCTGCAAATTCCTTAAATGTGGTTTCACTTTTCAGTTGATGCATGGCTTCGAAGTAAGAAAATAAAACCACAGTCAAACAAGCAAAGAAAGAAAAAAAACATTTATACCTCTATAATATATTATTCCCATTCAGCCCCTACCCATGTATTGATTTTGGCTCGGATTTGATGTTTTTTTTATTGGGCAGAGAGAGCATCTTTTCACTATTTCTGAGTATGTGTTTTTTTTTTGGTCGCAGAGAGAACAAACAACCCCACGAAGAGGAAGGCATGATTGTGAGTCCATGTGTCTCAGTGCACCACAACTTTCAAACTGTTCAGTTCATAATGAACATTAAAAAAAAAAGTGTATTGAAGATCAACGCAGGCTTTTTCCTTTTCTTTTACTTCTTCAAGTGGATAACAGGCCTTGCTTTCATCCTTTTCTATTTTTGGAACCGGAGATACAGGGGAATCATATCCCTGTTTTTGCCTCGGAATTCGTGCTGACCACTTTTCAGTTTTTGGTTATGGATTCTCTGGCGTAAAGATTTAAATATATGTATATATAATTTGATCCAAAATTTTACCCTCCCAAGAGAAATGGAGTCTATATAAAGTGAGGACCGGTTTTAGTCACTTCAGTTAAAATTAAATTGTACATTTTTTTAATTGAATTATATGATTTTTGTATCAAACTGCATAGCATAGCCAATTGTTAGGAGCATGTTCATTCTCTTATTTGGATATTAAAAATATTTACGAATTCATCTTTTATTTAATAGCTGATTGAACTCAATAAGAAAGTGAAATATGTATCAAAAAAATTATTATGCAGTTCGATTCATAGTCTATGTAGTTCGATTAAAAAACAGTCCAATTGAATACCGACAGAATCGACTAAAGCTAATCCTGATTAAATCCGGAATACATATGGCCACAGTTATTGTCATAAAAACCGATGATGTAGATCATTCAGGAAACTAATAGAATTACATGACGTGTTGTGAGTGATACGAATCACTTAATTGATTGAATTTTTTTTTCTATCTATAGTATTATTCTTTATTATCCATTTAAAAGACCCCTGATAGAGTCTTTGCCCACTTTATAAATGTCTTCCGAGGACCACAACTTTTTTTACCATAGTTGATATATGGTTAACTTTTTAAAAAAGTTTGGGGGAGAAAAAAATAATATTGTGAATATCAAAATTAGATAATTTTCTATTTAATTGTGTTTTTCATTTTGTTTTGAGAATTATTTATCCGTCTACTAGTGTTATTAAAGTGTGGTTATAATTTTGAATGAATAATAGAAATAAACAAACTTCCATATGTATAGTTATCAAGTAATTCTAAACTTATTAAGACATCATTATTACAGTTTAATTATATTAAACCAACATTTTTTAGCGTCACGTTATGTCTGTTACATACGTCCTATTGTTCGCCAAGTACAGGGGGCTTAGGATAGAATAAAATGAAGAATAAAATTAGATTTGACTTATGTTTAATTCCTATAAGAAAATTTAACTGGATAAATTTCAGGTAGTCTATTCAAAGGGGAAGGGGAGATGCTGGGGTGGTTATCCCAATTCTTTTTAAAAACAAGAACAAGATTTATTTCTGCTTATGGTTTCAACAAGAAAAGTCAAATCATAAATTGACATCAGTTTCCTATTCTGCTTATTTTATTATATTATCACAAATTGTTTACTGTGTAACAAACTGAGTAGTTATTTGGACTAGTCAATTGATTTGGTTATCAAACATGCTTCAATTTGCTGTCTTAAAATGAGTGCCAAATATGACTCCAAAACAAAGATCCGCAAGACTAATTTAAAAAATCTTTTATTGTTACATGTAGTCACGAGTCCTCAATGGATGCACATAAGCATCAACAACCACCAAATCCAATCAGTTTCAATTCCCAACATTTTTTGTTAACTGGGTTTGATAAATCATCTCCTTCTACCTACCATCTTCTCTGATCCTCCCTTCATCTATTCATGTCTTTTGCAATAAAAAATATTATGTCATAATAAAAAAATAACAAGATACCAATCTATTCCAGATAATACTACATGGGGATGTAGTTTTCCAAGGTAGAGGCGGTTAATATGGAGATGAATGACTATGGCCATATTTTGTTAATTTTTCATTGTTCTCATTGTAGAACATAGAAGTCTTCTCATCCACCCTCTTAGAGGTTTCTAGTTTCAATAAAATTTCTTCCATCTACATCCAAAAGAAATTTTAACCATTTGGCTTTGTTTAATGTGTCTGTTTAAACATTGTGTTTTTGGAACCTCCCGTGAAGAAGAAGAATTAGTAATCATATGGCCTAATGCATCATGACTATTTTGTTATTTTTTTTTATGATCATCATCATAACTATTGTCAGGCAATAACTTCGGATTGCTTTGTTTTGGGAGGCCTCACTAAGTTCAGAAATCAAGTAGAGATGCAGGAGAACAATGAAACATAAAACAAGCCAGCAATAAAAAGTGCCATGAGTAGGCAATCCTCTGTATCTTTGCAACAACACTACCACCACAAGTTGAAGACATTGGGATTGTTTCAGGGAAATAGAGATCAGAACAACTACAAAGAGGGATGACAAAGAAAGACAGCAAAGACTATTAAAAAAAAATGCTGCCTTGCTTTAGATGAACAAAAATTTGCCCATGTCAACCTCCTCCCCCGCATTTAATTTTGTTCACTTTTGTTTTTCTTTCCTAATATTTTTTTTTTTACTTGAACTGTACATAGACCTTATATTGTTGAAAGAGAAAACCAAAAGTTACAAGCTCCAGTGACAACAGACCCATCATTTCTCTCTCAAAGAACCTAATGATCCTCTGAATCTATGTAGCACCAACTCCCAAGAAATCAATGAAAGGAAGGTTGATCTTCTGTCTATCATGGTCTGCCCCTCTTCTGTTTCCATTGTGGGTGGCCACTGATTCATCTGCTGAAACATCAGAGGTTGTTGAATCTGCGTAGTTCGATTGATCCACACCACCTTTCATCACCATCACTACAGATGAATTATACTGATGAAAACCACCCTGGGTAGAGTTCCAATACCTCTCAGACCCTGCAATGGTTCACCAACATCAAATGAAAACCATCAGAAACTCTTTTTTTTTAACAAATAAATGATACCCACATGAGTTTTCAAGAAGACAAGAAAGCTGAAACCAGGCATACCCAATAGAAACTGATGATGGGGGTGATGAAGCAGGGGAGGGCTTAATCTTTTGAAAGAACAACCCAAGCCAGACGAGGCACTGAGGGAGAGTTCAGTACAAGTGGAGGCAGACTCATCTCTGGTGCTGGTGATGGTAGAGTCACTACAAGCATTGTTGTTGTTGTTCATCTTCAAATCCATCATCATTTGTGATGGTGGTGGTGGTGGTGGTGGAGGAGGAGATATACAGGTGGCAGAAGAGGAGGGAGGCTTCCTCCTCCTATAAGAGGAGGACTGCTCCCTGTGCTTCCTGGCCATGATGACATGCCAATGGTTCTTCACAGCATTGTCAGTCCTCCCTGGGAAAAGCCTAGCTATGAGTGCCCATTTGTTCCCATACATCCTATGTGCTGCCAAAAGCCTTTCTTCCTCCTCTTCACTGAATGCCCTCTTATTAATCCTTGGATCCAACTGGTTAAACCATCTCAATCTGCAACTCTTCCCTGAAAAATCCAATTTTTTTTTTAGAACACAATAATAATAAAAAAAAAAGCACCCAAACATTTTTTTAATAAAAAAAAACATTCTTTGAGTACATCGATTCAAGAAAAACTAGACCCAAAACATAAAGACATCAAAAAAGGAATACCTGATCTCCCTTCAAGCTTCTCAGCAATCAAGTTCCAGTTTTGAGGGCCGTTTTGTGAGACAAGCACTTTGAGCTTGGCATCCTCTGCTGGTCTCCAGTGACCTCTCGCGCAGAGCTTCGACGACTGCCCACCCTCATTATTCTCCTCCTCTCCATTCTGATCGTACCCAAAATACCCTTCCCCACTCTTCTGAATCTCCTGTAAGCCCTCGTGAATGGTCGACGGCGGTGGTGGCGGCGGAGGAAGGAAGGGTATCCTCATTGCTTCTTGATTACCCTCTTGAGGACTCATTTTTTTTTCCTTCTCAAAACCCAAACAAGATATTCAAAATGGGAGAAGAAACGGAGAGACCCAAATAAGCTTTGAATGCGAAAAAGATTTTCAAAAAGAAAAAAAAAAATCTGAAACGGCCCCAAAAGATTTGGTCTTTCCTCTGTAGATATAGCCTCTTCAAATGAAAGGGTGGGTCTTTAAACGGAAAATCTCAAATGGGTACCTAAAAAAGGAGACTCTTTTATGGCTCTGAGAGATCAAAAGATGAGATTTTGGGAGTTCTTTCTATGTGGGTTTCTGTGATTCTCTCTCACTATGTCTGTGTGTGTGGGGAAGAGGAGGGGGGGGGGGGAGGGGGACCTTAATGTTAAGGAGACCGATATTCTCCAACTGCGGCGACTATAGACTATAGAGAGATGCATGCATGAGACAAACACATAAAGAAGCACTCGTGGGGGTTTTGATGGTTTCAGAGAAGGGAAGAGAGAAATAGGCAACTCTCTCTCGTTTATATCAGCTTTGTCTTCCTGAGTTTTCTTGTCCCTTCTCGTGCTTGACAAATTAAAAAACAGGGGAAATTTTTTTTTTTTTTAAAAAAAAACAGAACTGTTTTGTCTTTTTGTGTTGACACTGTATTTTCCCGACTCGGATTAAGCCCCTCGTTTTGCATGATTTGTATTACATCGTCATCTCTTCATTGTGGGAAATCAATTAATCTACATCAAGAATGCAAAATAATGTTTGTCCCCTGTGAATTTTGATCTTTTCTGAAGAAAAAAAAATTGTGTATAATATAAAAAAAAATTTAAAAAAAAAAATTGGAGTTAAAAATATTAAAATCAGACACTTTTTAAAATTATATATAAAAAAAGCCTTATTTTCTAATTTTAAAAACTTAAAAGATTAATTTATCCCTGTATAATTAGATTATTAACATGTCTCTTACCTTTGTAGGTTATTTCATACCAAAAACATATTTTTCTTTGTATTAACATATATATAAAAAAAATACATATATATACATAATATTATATATATACAAACACACACACACTAAGTTAGAGGAAAGTGGGAGGTGGAAAAAAATCTTAGTAATTACTGTGATCAAGAATTAGAAAATAAAACACGCACACAATGTGTATATATATTTTTTTGGAGTGCCGGTGGACAATTGTTACCCCGATTCTATTAGATAAATTGAAGTTACAAAAGTTCAAAAGGGTTCACTTTTGATATTTTTAATTAATTACAGAAAAACTCAGTTAGTAAGAAATCAAGCGCCCTAAACTCGTAATCACTTAAAAATTTCACTAGAGCTAGATATTGAGAAGATCTTTAAAAGTTATCTCTTCCGAGGATCTCTTGGGATCATGTAAATTTACTTATAACAATTTTGTGCTTTTTACTATTTATGGTAATCTTTAATTACTCTAAGAAGGAAGGTTTGTAATATAGGATTTTTAATTTTTTATTAATATATTTTTAAGTTTTATTTGTGTTTTAAGAATTATGAATTTATTGAAAAATTTCAACGCTTGTTTGATTTTGTTTAATTTTTCGGATGTATTAAAAAAAAAGTTAGTGTCAAATATAGTTTCACCATGCCACACTGCATTATAATGATTAACCAATTGTTGTTTGACGAAAATTTTATATTAGGCCTTGTGTGATGAACTTGATAATAAATGGTGACTTCACCATTTATTTAATTTTAATTTCTTTTTAAGACTTTTAGTAGCGCAAGAAACCAATGGCTTTAACTTTGACGGATTGATTTAATGTTCATCTTAAATTTTTATTGTTTTTTAATATATAATTAACTTGCCAAGCATAAAAAGAATGGTAAAACAGTTCATGGGATTTACTTTATTTTTCTTCATCTTCTGTTTATTTCGTGCAAATATCAACTCCTTGATTTTAGGTGTATGGATTTTTTTTATTTGGGTTGGTAGGATGTAACTAAAATTAAAACTTAACAAGATTTAGAGAAAAATAATCCCTTTACTCTGTATCAATGTAAAAAAAAAAGTGGTTACACAAATACACAATGAATCACAAATTTAGAATAATATATTATTATTATTATTATTATTATTATTTATATAGGTTAAGCCAAAGCACAATTATTCTTAGTGGGTTCATGAAACCCACAATATTAGACTATTGCTAGATGTAGCAATGACATTCTATTGTTTCAAGAGCCAACCACAAATTCGTTTTTTGTACTAAGGGTCCGTTTGGAAACAAAGATTGAAAAGTAGCTTTTGGAATAAAGCTGCTTTTTAAGATGATTTTAGACCTTGACTTTTTTAGGATGCTTTTTTTAAAATCAAGAATCAATATTTGAAAGGAGTTTAATGTTTGGCAGAGAAAGTTGCTTTTCAATTCAAAAAATCGATTCCGACAAAAAAACGTTGTTTCTGAGCTTTTTAAAACACAGATTTCGAGGGAAAAATTAAAAAGAATCCAGCTTCCGATTCTGCAAAAAGCTGTCTCGTTTGACTGCACAATTTTAGCTTTTCAGCTTTTCAAAAAATAAAAGCGTGTCCAATCGCGCAACCAAACGGGGCCTAAGATCAAAATGTTCCACTTTAAACCTCCATTTATATTTCCTTTATTGTTTAATTAATCAAATCTTGACTGTGAAGTTTCGTTAGAACCCTAAAAGGCCCCCACCAGTTCCTTAAACACCCTGACCACTACTGAAATCATGGTCCATTTTCCCTCATCAAATGATGTAATCATGAACCAAGGTTGGGTAGTTTTCAACAAAACCAATCTTTGCTTAATGCATTAAGATAATCTATACCTTAGTTAAACTCCACTATAAAAATGCCTATTTATTAAGATGTGGGTTCCACTTATTAGTGGGGACCAAACGTGGAGGACATAATGCATGTTTTTTTTTCCATAGATTAACAACACATCAAGAGGCACCATGAGAACCCGTCAATCTCTCATTAAAATAGCAATCACGTGGGATTAAAGACTTGTGACTGAGATGAGATCCACTCAACATTTGATCTTATAAGTGTTTTTCAGTCCTCAACAGGGGTGAACCTACATTATCAAGAAGGAGATTTTAGATCAGGATGGGATCAAATCTTAATTGATATTATTATATTCATTAGGCGCCCACCCTAAAATGATTTCATCATTGCTATCCAATACATTTGATCGAGATATAATCCCAACAGAATTAATATCATACACATCCTTCTTAGTCCAGTGACAAGATTAGGATTAGAAAATGTCTGATTTAATTTTTTACACTACCTACGCGACAACATCTTATGTTACAATTTGCGGTTGACCCTTACAAAAAAAAGTGAGTCGATCTACTTGGGTGCGTTTGGGAACCCGATAACCACCTCTTCTGATTTTGCAGAAGGAGAAAAACTCAACTTTTCAGAAGGAGAAAATCACTCCTTATGTGAAAAGAGTGTTTTCACTTCTATAGAAGTTAAAAAAAAGTTATTGTTTTGACAAAAATGTCTTTATGAAATTTTACAAATTCTCAAAACCATTTGTCCATGTTTGGTTAAAATTAAATTATTATGAGTGATTATGACTGTTCTAGTATAAATAAGAATAAAATGATTTTTTTTTGTTAGAATAACTTAATTCCAATGATTGACTGGAATCCATATATCACTTTACACCAATTAATCATGGCATACAAATTCTCATTTATTCCAGTTTTCTAAACACCCATTTTAAAACTATTCCTATTTATTCCCATTTATTCTAACCCTATTCTCGAACTAATTAACATAGACTTTAGGTATTATATAAAACAAATTTTCTCTCACCTATCTCATTAGGTGATGTAGGACAAATCTAGGATGTATTTTAGATTTGTTAGTTTAGGTTCTTTTCTATTTTAAATTTGAATAATTTTGTTAGTATCTTTTAATTGTTGGAATAAATTTGTTAGTAATATCTACTTTTTGTTCACAAAAAAAAAAAAGAGTTTGTTTTAGTATTTTAATTGTTTGGATTTGTTAGTTTGATATTATAACCAATTGTGGTTAGAAAAAATTTGTTAGTATTTAAGATCTATATAGTTGATTATATTTATTTATTTATATTGATCTATTAAAATAATTGTATGATATGAGTGTAAGGATATTTTAGATAATTCATGTGATTTTTATTACAAAAGTATTTTTTAAAAACATTCATCAATATGTATTTCTAAATAGTTTTTATTTCAAAAATAAGAAGCTCTCTTTTTTTAAGAATTTCTTATAAAAATACTTTTAAAAAATTTGTCAAACTATACCTCCACATACTCCACGCATGATCTAACAACAATCAACAGTTGCAATCAAAACTATTTCGATAGTCACCGAAGTACTATGGTCGCACTCAAACAACCACCATATATAATAGAAACTGATCATCATAGATTTTGATAAATGTTCTACAGTCCATCATCACCATCATCATCATCATCATACTTGTCTTTGAAATTTACTATTATTGTCGTATATCAACTCTTGGTGACAGTAAATGGAAATCGTTTTTACACGCAATCCACACATGGATTATTATATTTTGGTCTTCGTAACCATTAAATGCAATAAAATATATGACGGGTTAAATTTTTATATTTATTAATAATAAATTAATTTAATTTAAAATACAACGATATATATTTTTTATTAAAATATATAAAATTTAATTTTTCATCAAATTATAAATCATCTAATTTTAAGAATTAAAATATAATTTCAAAAATACAAGGAAAGAAGATAAACTTTTTAAAAAGTCTTAGATTTTGAGTTCAGAGCTCGATAGATTACTCTTCTATATAAGTTTTGAATGTAACGATCTTTTTTATTTTATTTTTTAAAAAAATATTTATATTAACCTTTGTTCTTATTATATTAAGGCATACGACACATCGTTTTTATATAAAAAAAAAAATAAAAATAACAATAAGAAAAGGGTCAGCTAATGAAATATTCTATTTCCCATAAATGGCAATATACGGGTATATATATATATATTTTTTATCAGCAATGACTCGGAATCGAATGCCTTAGCTGAACCACTTCTTATGCTAGCCCCACAAATAAATAATCTTTTTAAAAAAATATATAATAGAATACAATGTGAGGCGGGTGAGATCAGTGGATGCGGTTTCTTTGAACAAATTTGTTGTGCATGAAGTAGTGCATGAATTAGAGAAATATATCGAAGCATTTTATTAAAACCCATACCCTAATCATAATTGTTGGAAAGAAAACTAAGGCCTTGTTTGATAACACTGTTTAAAAAGCAGTTTTTAACTTTTACAGCTTTATGCACACTTTTTGATAGTGTAATGATGATAATTACTTTATAGAACATAGATTTTGAGATACAGTTTAAAGATAAAATCTAAGGGTGCGTTTGGATGTGAGGTTGAAACTCTAATATTCTTAAAATTTTATGTTTCAAACTCAGCTTTTGAAAAGTTATGTTTTATTGGATTTTCAACCGTATGATTTTTTGGCCTAAAAAAGAATATTGTGGTTTAAAAAGCTAAAAATGTGTTTGGATCTGAGTTTCAAAATCTTTAGCTTTTCAAATGCAGAATCTACCTAAACTCATATCCAAAAAGACCCTAATAATGATGATGTATTTAAGTTCATCTATTTGATAACAGCTTTTAACTTTCACTTAAAAAAAAACAAAAAACTGATTTTATGTATGCTGTCAAACTAACCCTAAGCTGAAGAATATATACATATTCAGATAAGACAACATTTATTTTTATATATTTTCATATAAAAATATAAGGATTCTTAGTTTTAAGTCCCCATAAACTATATGATTTAGTGATCGATCTCTCACTTCTTCATATTTCGGTTTAAGTCCCTAGATTTAAAAGGTATGTTCCTTTTTAGTCCCTCCCAGGGACGTATCCCTAAATTATTTGATTTTCTTTTTAGTCCTTGAGATGGACTAAAAAGAAACATACCTTTAAAATCTGAAGAAGGGAGGGATCGATCACTAAATCATATAGTTTACGTAGATTTAAAATTAAAAATCTAAAAAATATAGAACTAAAACAAACATTGAAAATAAAATCGGATTTATGTTTATTCAAAAGATTAATGTTTATTCAAAAAGCATCTCTGGTGATTTCTTTAATCATGTCGGACACAATTTTATTTTACAATTTTAGTTTTTTTTTTTTTTTTTTTATGTATCAACGTATTTGTTATTCCTATAAATAGCCTTACCTGAGAGATGGGGTCCACAATGACGTGGACGTGGGAGGTGATCTGTCTCAAATCTTCCTACCTCTCATTATGGGAATCCATAACAGTCCATGCACCCAATCATAAACATCCACGTGTCAAGAAAAACCAATATGACGAAAACGCCCCTATATGGGTCAGTTTCGTAAAAGAGTAAAAAAAAAAAAAAAAAAGAACGAACGGTGATGATGGTTGTTTGTTTGAGTGTCGTCAGTGAGTGGTTGAGATGGAGATTTCTGCAGGTGGCAGGGGAGACAGCAGAGAGCAACTGTTTCACGATATGAAACCGAAAGTCCCCGTTTAAAGTAAAGTTTTTCATCATTTCGCTTTTTAGTATTATTATTATTATTATTTTATTATCGTTTTATAACATAATATATATTTAAGGTTCAAATAAACTCCTATAAATTACCTGATATTTATTATGACCCATGGTGTATCCTAAAGTTCATAATTTTTTTTTTTTAATTTATAAAAGGAAAAGATATAGTTTTCATTGCTCCGTATCCACAATGGTACGTGCGAGTGGTACGTGTGGAGGAAACGCTTGACACGCCCCTATTGATCTGAAACGAAACGGTTATTAAATGATGTAATGTAAATCGAAATGGCGGTGTCACACGTATGCAGTGAAACGGTTTTGTCGGAGAGTGGGAAGGGCGTGACGAGTCAGTTACACGTGCGACGGAGGGTTTGGAAGGACATGTGTACGGACGCCAATGGTGGAGCTTTATTTGGTTGAGTAACCGTAACGCTCTCGACAGACGAGAAAAGGCCAGTGACCGCGAGGAATTAAAAATCGCCGAGGATTTGGTTCCTTCGATGTTCCTGAAATTTTCTGAATTCCTTTTATCGTCTTTGGGAAAATTTTAAATAACCCCTTGTAACGTTCATGTAACCTCTTAAAATACATGTGTAAATCTAAATAATCTTTTTTAAGTTAAGACAGATGAGAATATTCTGTATATATTCCATGGGGTGAATATGACACAATTCATAATATGTTAAAAATTCCTTACAATATGTTAATAATGTTAAGATTTCTATGCATTTAAAAAGATTATAGAACCTTACCCAAAAAAATAAAATTATTATTTACAGAACATGTTTCACATTTTTAATATACTTTAGGTGGTTAATGGTATATTGTATTTTAAAATATGGTTAACCAAACAAAATGTTTCTTATCTTTCAAATGAAATTTCATTCAAAAGTTATTTAGATTTACATAATGATTTTCATAGAGTTATATGGATTTTTGAAAAAGTGATGCGTATATATGAATTTCAGGCGGTTTAAAATTTAGAGGGGTTATATAAATTTTTACTTTTATCTTTTCTTTTCTTGACACACAAATATTTTTAACATGTTAACATAACGAAAATCTCTATATTTGTTTATTAGAATTCAATGTTTAAAAAAAGAATAATATTACATCAAGTCCTATTTTAAGTATCAATTCCAGTTCATATGAGTTTTGAATTTTTTAAAATAGTATACCTTATTAGATTAGATATATGCTTTTATAAAAAAAAAATGAATTATATACTCTAATAAATTGTATGGATACATTTATAAAAAATAAAAAAAAATTAGAAAATATGTCTTCTTAACGTACGCATATGTGTTTTTAATTTTGTATTCACGTTGAAATTGGAGTTGAAAATAGATCTGGGTGTAGCAGCGCCCTTTAAAAAATGTTTGTTTTAATTTACATCCAAATTTTGAACCAAAATCTATATCCGAAAAAAATAAATCATACATCTGATATTTAAAATATCCAATAAAATCTAAATAATTACATGTTACAACATATAGATTTATAAATATATATATGATGAAACATTAATACAAAATAATAAAATTTTCATGCTATAATAAAAACATAAATTCAATATATTGTAATACAATCTTAATCAGATATTAATGTTGAAATTTATCAAAATATTAGGGCAATGCAAAGAACCTAGTAAGGTCACAGATTCAAACTAATATGAAAACATAGTAAAATATTCGCAAATAAAAAAACAGAGGATTAGGAAAAAACCAAAACAGAAGAACAGTGTGCACACAATATTAATTGTCGGGAGAGACAAAAAGAAACCCACACGCTAAGCCCGAGAAAAGGGATTTGCACCCCCCCTGCGCGCGTGCCCAAGTGTGGGCATGCAACCCAGCCCGGCTGTGCAAGCGCGACATGCGAGCGCGCACGCCCGGTTAATCAGTTTTTCCACCAGAAATCCAAACCCACGGGTTGATGAGTTGAGTCTCGTGTGCGCGCGCGTTGGGGTTTGGTCCAACAAGTCTCAATAATGGAATGATTTGACTCTATGTATAAGATGAAACAATGAAGTGGCTTAAATCGATATAGGACTAAAGTGTTGGAAGGGGAGAAAGGAATACTTAATTTTTAGTCAACCAAAGAATGAACCATTCAAAAACAGGCCCAACACTAACAATTAACATATCCACATCAAATCTAAAACATTCATACGAACTCAAATCTAATACTATGTTTCTTTATATAATTAATAGACTCACATATTAATAGCACCTCTCATCTCCGTGGTAGAGATCGATTTGGGTATCAATTTGAATTAAATTTAGAACGACGACTTATCTCGCTACCCTAAACCGGTCTAACGGGACAAAATGAATACCAACAATTCTTTGATTGAATTTGAAAGCTTTAGTTCAAATACCAACTATGGAAGGGGGTTATTGCAAAGTTCCACTTCTCCTGTAACCCGCACAGCGCGTGAAGGGAAAGAAACCTCGTAACGGATATATGAGAGCGACTTTACAATGAATACAGCGTCGGTGAGTTTCAAATAAAATATTATAATAAAAACAAAACAGAAATGCCGACGTGTAAACCTGCATCCTCCCGAAATTAAATAAAAAAGGGATTTTTAGTTTTAAGTCCCCACAAACCATCATATTTAGTGATCGATCCCTCCCTTCTTTGTATTTAAGTTTTAGTCCCCCGATTTAAAGGATAATTCATGGATAGGTCCCTCACAGGGACTCAAAAGTAAATTAAATAATTTATGGATAGGTCCATCTCAGGGACTAAAAAGGAACTATCATTTAAATCTGGGGACTAAAACCTAAATACGAAGAAGGGAGGGATCGATCACTAAATATGATGGTTTGTGGGGACTTAAAACTAAAACTAAAAAAAAAAGCGCGTCTATCTTCACACGATATTTATCTAATAAATAAAAAATAAAAAACAAAAAACATATTCACAAATTTAATTTGAATATCACTTATTCCACGTATCATTCAATGATTCACCTGTCAATCTTTCTGTTGATTAGTTAACCTTTATTTAGACCTGTCAACGGATCTGGTCCGGACAGGGTTGAGGTGAACCCGAATCAGACCCGTGGCAAGACCTGGCGGGTCTGGGTCCGACCCGACATGAATACGGTTAATAAAAAAGAAGACAGAGCAAATGAATTTGTTTATCTTATTATTCTATTAGAAATTTTTTGTATAAAGCATTAATTTTGAGTTTTTTAAATCGGTGTCCTGACATTATGTTTGAATATATTTTTGTACAATTCAAAACAATAAACACTAACATATAACATTCAAAGTAAACAAAAATTTAAACAATATAACAATGAACTAAAAGGAAGAGCTAATGGTTATTTGTGTCACAAAGTAAACGTTCAAAACAATAAACAGTACATATTAATCTAAACAATATTCAAAACAATAAACACTAACATATTAATCTAAACAATGAACATAAATTATGCAACAAATTAATTAATTGTACAAATTCAAAATCTAATAAACTAATAAGGTTTGTCAACGGATGTGTTTCGTTGGTTATGGGTTATAATTTATGGGCTTGGTTATGGACTTACGGATACAAAAATGAGTTAAAACTTATACTTGTAACTTGATAAATAAGAAACAAAATTATGGGTCAATTAATACTAATAGTTTTGTAATGTATAAGCATATAATAATAAAACAGTCGGGTCTCAGGTCCAACAGGTCGGGGCATGGTGGACCCGGACCCGACTCGTTTATATGTTCGGGTTCACCGAATCGGGTTCAAATCGGGTCTGGTATATTACATGGGTAATCGAGTCTGGGTCGGGTCGGGTCCGGACCCAACCTATTGACAGGCCTATCTTTATCTAAATTTGACAGCTACTTTGTCAACCTTTCTTTACAAACTTTGATAGTAACTTTGTCAACTTTTATTTACAACTTTTGACAGTTGGTCTGTCGACCTAGGAAGGATTGTTTGACCTTCACAGTGTCGAACTGAATATTTTTTTTTAATTAAAACTTGAGACACATTTGATTACATTCAACATTCAACGTACATTAAAATATTAACACATCCACATTACATTCAACATGATTACTAATAAAAACACTTGAACCAGAAGTAACAACTGATTTTTTCAACCTTCTTGCATTTGCATGCAAAGCTATTGCAGAAAATCAAAACCAATTAATCCAATCTGCATACTCTAATTTAAAACCAAAATCTCATATTAAATAAACATTTTTTTTTAAACTCCATCTATCTCCAAATCCCCACTTCCTAAGTTTTTCTAAAATCTTAAAATTAGAAAACCATACTCATTAACCCAATCTTTACAAAACCATAAACAATTAATGATTTTGTTTTACATTTAATGTTGAATGTGTTTAAATGTCTTAAGTTTTTTTTTAAAAAATATTTGATTTGACATTGTTAAGATCAAATGTTATAAAAGAAAGTTGGCAGTGCTATTGTTAAAGTTTATAAAAGAAGGTTGAAAGGGAGACGTTAAAAATTGTAAAGAAAGGTTAAAAGAGTGACTGTCGAATATTATTAAATAAAAATTGATAGATATTAAGTTGATTGTTATAAAAGAAGATTGAAATATTAACCATCGAATCATCGGTGAGATTAATAATGTTCAAATTAAATTTATAAATATTTTTTTTATTTTTTTTAATTAGTGGTATTAAACAATTGATTGATGGGTGTAACGTGCCCTTTCTCAAAACATCTTAATGATTCCAGACTTTTTCGGGTATCACTCGATCTCCCCAAACTACCCCTACCATGTGGTGCATCTAAACAGACATATCCGTCATTTCATATCATGCGGAATATCCAACGGTCAAGATCGATGCAGAGATGTTGAATACGACAAAGGAAAGGCACGAGAGACTGGCGTCCGTTGATTTGACAGATTCACTCACGGTCTGTGCCTTTTTTTTTATTTATTTATTTTTACTGCGGACCGTACAAAGTATTATGCTCCCCTGTTTCCGTTCTCTGTATTTATTCATTGTTATTATTACCCCTAACCAGAGAAAAAATTAAATAAATATATTATAAATCTTATTTTTTTTTAATTATGAGATTTTTATTTTTAAGTCTCGAACATATATTTAGTGATTGATCTTTGTTTTTTGTATTTGAGTTTTAGTCTTTCAAATTTAAAAGATAATTCATGGATAGATCCCTTTTAGGGATTAAAAAAAAAATTAAATAATTTATGGATAGGTCTCTCTCAGAGACTAAAAATGAACTATCATTTAAATCTGATAACTAAAACCCAAATACAAAAAAATGAAGAATCGATCACTAAATATGATGGTTTGTGAGAACTTAAAAATAAAAAATTCATTAATTATTTGTTGTAAGATAAATACTATAATTTTTTTTTTCCTCATCAATTATATACTACAACATCTCCAATCCCGTCCCTAAATGGTACTCTAAAATATACAAAAATTAGGTAAAGGAAGTTGTAGTGACTGTTCTTCCCCATCAACGAAGTCAGTTTCTCATTTTCCATTTGATTGTGGCACCTAACACATATAAGGAGCCAAAATGTTCTCTAAATGTTGAGTTTATATATTGTTTGTGCATGTTATTTCACATGTTTTCTTTGAAACATAAGGGTAAGTCTATCAATTATCCAAAAAAATATCTGTATTCGATCCGAATCCATATCCAAAAATACATAAAAATATCCGATATACAAAAATTCGTATCCGTATCCGAACCAAATAATCCATATCCGAAATTTTTCAGATCGAATTGAATATAGCTTATATCCGATCCGAACAATATCCGTATCCGAACAGTTATTTTATTTATATATGTTAGAATTAGTTTCAACCCTCATATAAAAATCCAATAGTTCATGATCTAGGACAAAACACAAACCTATTTAATCATGTTGAATGTTTATTTAACTATATTAGAATTTGTGTTTTTATGTCTTTGATGGATATTTATTTAACCATGTTAGTACTTAAAATTTTATAATTTTTTTATATTTTAATTTGGTTTGGATATTTCAGATATTATCTGAATCCGTATTCACATTTTTGAATCGGATATAAATTTAAATTTTGAAATATCTATCGAATATCAAATATGAATATTTTTTTGAATATGGATACAGATATAAGTCCATCCGATTCACGAGCCTACGTATGTGCATTTAATAAGTCATTTTAAAAACAAACCTGTTGTGTCTCCTAAAGAGCGGACCCACTGAATGAAGGAGCCGATATTTTATCCATAACAGGTCACGTGTGCGGGAAGTCCCCGAAAAATAAAAAAGGACCAATCAGATAAAGCCGTCCCACGTGCGCGCAATTCGACATGAAAAGGATCCCCCCAAGTCCGACACGATCGAAACTTTATTATTCCCATAATGCCCTTATTAAATCCCATAAAATCGATCGATCTGGTCCATCTGATCAATAAGTCCGATTTTGTGGGTTTTTTTTATTTCGGTCACGTGAAGAGCCAATAATAATCTATCTTCTATGGGTTTATTAAATGTTATTAAATTTTTTTTATGGGTTTATTAATTTTATTTCAATCTATCTTCCATATATTAAAAAAAATTTCAAATATTTATGTTCTAAACATTTTTGTGTCACTTGTATATATATATAGATTCAGCTTCCTCGATACATGGTGAATTTTTTAGGCTTTTGAAGAAATTAAAATCTGATCTAATTAATAATGTGTTAATATATATATACATATATTTTATTTTATTTTTTAAAAAAGTAAACACTGCCCACTATTCAAATTTATTAAAAAAATGGATTAATGCATGACTGATTTGAACGTGACAGAAATATAAAAAAATACATAATGTAAGAAAAATAACATGACAAAAAAAGCAGGGCATGGATTGAAATCGATGGGGCATCTGCCCATCATCGATCTAGCTCCTCAAAAAAATTGAAAATGTTAGACTACTTGAAAGTGCAGAGATCTAAAAGAGTGAAACACTATTAATTAGGAGTTGTTTTGTAGCTAGACTTGGACCAAATCACGTAATTATGTTTTTCTGAGGTCATGTTTGTTATTATATTTGTTCTTGACTTCAAGAAATTTTTTTTTTTTCATAATAAGATGACACCAGGGACCTGAAAACATGGTTTAGTTAGTTGTTGGACGGTCCCTTCCATGAGCAAGAGATCACATGAAAAGAAGAATATATATGATCATTTCATTCACATGATATTCGCTTTTGTTTGATCGTAGCCTTTCATAAAAAAGGGTCTTTTCATTCATGATGTGATGATAATATCTTCTCTGTAAACATTGACACATGATAACTTCAATGTGGCATGGGTCCTCCCTCCATTACCCATGCATAGTCAGGACTTCAAAGTTCTTGCCCCGGCCACCACTGACATTAAAGGTCACTGAAATATTATTATTATAATCAACTAGAGAGAGACCAAAATTAAACAACATGGTTTGCATTATTGAATAGAACATCCAGTTAAGGTGAATGAATTGATCAGCAGTGTCTACAACAGAAAAACTATACATGTTTGTGGATGTTTTTGTGGTCCTCTCATCTCATAACCTAAAAGGAAAATCCAAGTTAAAGTTCACATGTTCAATTGATTATCAAGTTAACTTAAATTGAATCATGACATCATCATAACACAATAAACGTATTAATTAATTATTTATGATTAAAAAATTAAACATAACAAATAAAAATGACATGTTTTATATAACATCAACTTAAATATGAGTATTATTAAATTGTTATAGTAAATAGACTTGTGCAATTAAAGAACCCTATTATAGTGACATAACACTCTTTAAACATTTTTTAAATGTCGTGGAAATTTTTTTGATCTATTAAATACTTCTCCTGCACATCGGTGGAACATATGAATTTAATACCTTCATATTAGAATTTGGATATCCATTTAGTTTAGATGGTAACCCAAATAAAAGAAAATTAATTCAAGTTGTGGTGGTTGCTAAATTAATAACTTGCCACACCAAAATACTCAAATCAATCACTTTTAAAATTATAATAAAAAAGTCTCATTTCACAATTTTGAAAACACAAAAGACTAACCTACTCTTATGTAATTACATCCTTAACATATTTCATACCTCTTAACTTTTTTATAATATTTCACCCTCTTAATTTTATTAATGTATTTCACACATTCTCATGTAAAAAAAAAAAAATTACCCTAAATTTTTGTGATTTGATGAATTTTGTGATATATAAACCAATATAATTTGAGTTTTTGATAATAAACTCCATTAAATGTTGATGCTTCTTTAAAAAAAAATGGATAGGTACTAATAATGCCATAAAAATATGTGTAGCTAAGCAAAAAAATGTGAATGAGGATTTAAAATATTAAAATATCATATGCTGCATTGGGGCACAACACAAATTTAAATTACATATTATAATTATATACAATGAAAAATGATAGACAACATCAGATAAAATATATATAAGAAACACACAATATTGTATATAATAACAAAAGCTATAAGAGGATTTCTATAGGTCATAGAGATTGTTGTTTTGAAGAAAAAATAGATTTTTGGTGTAAAATAATCTACCAAGGGTTAAAGGGATATGAATGATCAAATTACATAAGGATTGATCAGTTTTTCATGTTTTTAAAATTGTGAAATGAAATTTTTTTAGGTATAATTTTAAAATATGGCTAATTTTTTTATTTCTAACTTTTAAGTAGATTTTCTTGTCATTTTCCTTTGTTTTATATGTATACTTTGGGTTAATGATTAAAATATATTTTAAAAATAAATTTAATTATCTATGATGTACTAAAACAAATTATTTTCTTACTGAACCGAATCTTTCTCGATATATCATACATGAATTTTGTCTTCAGTGGATTATTCGTTTTTAAAAATTTTAGACTAATTCTTATTTAATGTATTACTGGTTTTAAAAAGATTAACGAAGTTAAAAAATTGCCCGATCATTTTTTTGGTGTTTATAATTACGTTTGGGGTAATTTTGCATGTAGGAAGCTAAAATCATAAACATGTTTTAACACGTGCGGAATCATTAATTAAGGGACAAATGCATATTGCCTAAACGTTTGTTTACATCCATATAGACTCTCTTTTTTTTTTTTTCAAAAATCGATATAGTCCCCTGATTCTTTTGATTATATTGATATAACCCCCTTGTCGTTAATACATTAAAACCGGATGTAGTTAATTTAATCACTCATGATTAATTTACATTTTTACCATCATCACTTTCATCTACACCTAAAAGGAAAAATGTATTCGACCCTCTCAAAATTTACGAATATCCATATTGACCCCTCATTTTTCTAAATATTCATATAACCTCTTATATTTTTTCACGGTTAAAGATTTTAGACACCTGAGTAGGTTTTCTGTCAAATTTTAAGGAACATTCTAAGTATATTTTATCTATGAAAAGGTGATACAAATGCATTTATCCAAATAATCTAATAAAATTTAAGAAAAAGTCTATAAGACCTTCTAAATGACTAAAGTGTTCTCCATAAAAAAAATACCCAACTATGTTTTTTTTTTTAATGTGTTAAAGAATAAAATATTGTGTATTGTTAGCTTAACCACATACAAATTTTAACTGGGTAATGATAGGTGATGATATGAATTAAACGTGTAATTTCAAGAGGTTATATTGATTTTTAGAAAAATAAAGAGTAGATATGTATATTTTCAATCTTTCAAAAGTGTGTGTGTGTATATATATACAGGGTAACGTGAAGTAACATAATATAATAAGAATAATCCTTGTAAATTGAAAAAAATTTAACTCATAGGTTTGTTTTGCTTAATCAAAAAAAAATTTCAAGGGGTTATACAAATTTTCAAAAAAAAAAAACAAGAGGAGAATATGTATATTGACAAACTTTTAGGAGATTATATGTATTTTTCATTTAATTCAAAGGTATGTTTTAGTTTATATTTGAAAAATTATTTAAGTGTTTCAAAACGTTTTCAACTTTGCTTCCTTTCCCCACTCTAGCTAGTTTCAAAATACATGCGCATTCAACCCATAAGTCCCCGACATGTAGCATCAAAGGGCGGCCATTCATTATAGAAAATCATTGCATAAAGAAGAATTGGTTATCTGTGGCCCAATAAAAAAAAAAAAAAACATGAAGTAAACGGGTAGTTAGGACTCTTGTGGATCAAATCAAATCAACTTTAAACATGATTCATTCGTGCCCACAAAACCCATGCATGGCAAGTTAACACAACCAATCCTTATCAATCAATTCACAAATATTGTCATTTATCTCTTTTTTCCATATGATCAATGTGTTGGTGTATCATATAATTTAATTAAAAACAATTTAGATATATTCTGCCAACAAACTTTGACAATGGTTACATAGGATACCAAATTCAAACACGACTCCTACATAGGTACACTCCTCCAACTAGTGATGTGTAAAGCTATATATGATCACATGCTAAAGGAATTCCACTTGTCGCTTTCCCAGCCATTGATTGATCTCGAGGGATTGTTAATGATGGTCCCACTAAATTGTATTTTTAGTTAACTAACTCAATAAGTAGTGAACATGGAATAAAATGTTAATTTCTGTCTTGTATACAGGTTTCAAAATTACCAAAGAAAAATTATAGTCTTAAAATTTGAAAGAGAAAATAAGATTTATGGTACTATTATGTGAATGATTCATTCCATTATTTTAGAAACAATGGTTATTGTGATTGTAGTTGTTTTAACTACCCTTCATAAAATTGAACAAGTTTTTATTATGCATATGTGACCCATTTATCACATGATGAAAAAATTCTGATCGTGATTGCAGTTCTAATGATCTATTTATAATAACCAGTGAAATTCATGATAGATGTGATTTCATCAATGTATCATTACTGAGATTTAATCTTTCTTAACATATGCAATAGGATTAGATCCTATCAAATATCCTTGATTCATAAAAGATAAAGAGAGAAGTCAAATATCTCTATAATTTTTTACATGTCTCTCTTTCAAAATCATATTGTAGAAAAATGAAGTAGAGAATGAAGAATTGGAGATTCACATTAAAAATATGTCGATTTATAAATCTGATCATGGGAATTTCGGTCAACACAAACTTTATAATATAAAAAATTAATAGAAAGTTTTGTTTTCTCGTTCATTGAACGTTGACAAACTTACCAATGAATCACCAAAATTTATTTGTCTTTTTTCTGATTGTGCTTTTGTTTTAACATTCTATATTTCGTTTGATTTTTAATACAAGATGATGGGGCCCCTTTTGAAGGAGTGGCTTATGTCATGTGTTTGGGTAATTGGTCAATAACCACTACTTTTTTTTTTCTTTTTTGGTATATAGGCCTTCTGTGGGCATTATATTTCTATCAAAAAATATATACAAAAGTATTATTTCTACTACTTTGGATTCACTGGTGATTAACACATACATATGGACCGCAATGACTGTGCATAGTGGGGTTTTCTAAATAATATTGTATTTCAAAATAATGATTTTACTTCTTTTTAAAAATATAGGAACATGTGATGTATGAAAAGTTTCATTTTTCAATTAATTTTATGCCATGTTTAAAAACTCATCTTAGGTTTGTTCTACTGCAAGAAGCTTCACTGTGCACCCATTCATCTGATGCATTAAATGGAGAGATGAGATGTCACCTCACCTCACCTCACCAATCAAAGTATTGACAATTCAATAATAAAATGTAAATTTGATCTCTAACAACCGAGAAACCAAAAAGTTTAGGCCCAACCCCAAAATAAGGGTAGTTGATGGGCTGGACCTTGACAAAACCAATATACAAGAGGAACAGATGAAAAACAGGCATTTAAATGGATCAAAGAACATAAAAAGATATGCATTCAATTCATTCATATTTATATTTTCATTTGTGAATGTTTGCAATTTATCGGGCAAACATATTATAAAAAATATGCATGCTCCTATTTAGGAGCCTTTAACTCAAAAAAAAATTAAAATTAAAAAATTAAAAAGATGAGCCTGCAAGTTTATTCATTGACTACTACAATTATCATTATAATTGAAATTAAATCCTTTGCACCTATTTAGCTGAAAATTAAAGTGATTTTTGGTGATTTTAATTTTCAAATTCAATTCGATATTAAAATCTAAACAGGTGAATTTCTAAGAAGGGAAATTCAATTTTAGTTCAACTCAATCTCATAAATTCAAGGAAAAAGATATACACAGCCCCCATTGGAGCCTCAATTTGAGTTCATCCCGTTTTTCATTTTTTAAAAAAATCATACACTCATTCTTTGAAGTGCATGCTGTTATATGAAATAAAGTATATACATAGATATATTAGTGTTTTTTTTTATAGTGAAAAAATGAAAAGAAAAAATTGGATCATATACTATGATAGGACCCATACATTATAATAGTGCAATATATACTACATTATCATAGTGTATAGGACTGTGTAACTGGCTGTAAAAAAGACTGCGTGTATCAACGCTTTCATTCAAACACACGGCCCACGCTGTCATCTGCCAGGGTCCAGCCCGTTCAATAAGTTGGTCTGGAATTAGCCCATCGGGTCGACCTGATTACCTTTGATAAGCATGCCCATTAAACTTGGACCGGTGAGCTACTACACCTGGGCCCAACTCAATATATGCAACTTAAAATAAAAATAAAAATAAAAATATGAGAAAAGCAACTCTGATATACTAATTTCATTAAAGAAAAGCAACTCTGATATACTAATTTCATTTTGCAGTTCCCTTTGCAGCCTAGAAGTGGTGCCCCAATCGTTTATGTTTATTTAGTGTATGAAAATCAATGTTCTTAAATTTTTTCATAGAAAAAATTACATTAGTATATCTAAATGTATATACTTTAATGGACGAGCAGTGTATATTTTTTTTTTTCTAAAAATAAATCAGTTTGGACTACGTATGGTGTTGCAGACAAAGTTGAACTTATCATTTTCTTTTAGAATATTATTACGTACAGTCCTTTTTTCAACCCCAAATTCAATCTTCACATGTTTAAAGATGAAGTACATGTTTTTATATATATATATATATATATATATATATATATATATATATATATATATATAGGGAATGAGACATATACTCTAATGAAATTTGTGCTTTTATAAAAATGAAATAAATCCATTGATTAAAAATGTGAAATTTTTTTAACAAAATATATATATCTTGTTAATGTAAATGTATGACACTATCGAAAAGACACTAGACTGGAAATGGGGTAAAACAAAGACTGTGTAACAAATATCGAAAAATGACAGATTCAATCTTTTTTACAATTCAAAATGCAGTTATATATACATCGCTAAAAATCTAGTAAAGTATATGCATCGTTAGACAATATATATATTTGTTAAAATTTTTTAACATTTAGCAAAAATAGGTAGAGCAATATATACTTTTTATCTAAACATATCTCTTGTTAGATGATGTTTATTATTTTTTTAAAAATAAAAACATATGTGATCTGCGTTTCGAATGAAAAAATGTACTTGGTCTGGCTTTTTCCTCCAACCCAATTCTACAATTTAAACGCACAACCCATGTTCTCATCGGCCCCGGTCCAGCCCGTTCAATAGGCTGGTCAATAAATCAGCCCATCGAGTCGACCCGACCCGACTACCTTTGATAAACAGAATGGGTAAAATGTATTTTGACCCCCTGCTAAGTTTATAAAGCCTGCAAAGATATCCCATGTGGTTTAAAAATATGCATTTACACCCTCTATCAATTAAATTTCATAGTAACATAGTAAAAACAATAATATGAGAAGTATCGTTATTTGAGATGTATAAATTATGTATATTAAGTAAGATATATGGATGTTAATTTGAGATGTAAATTTTTTTGTTTATTATTACTTAAAATGTATATCAAATATTATTTTGAATGGTAAAATAACACTCTTATGTTATTTTTTTAGTTTAGTAAGGACTAAGGAGTATATATATAGTAGGGGTGTAGATGTGTATATTTGTAAATTACAACAGGAGTTTAAGTGTATGTTTTTAAATTGGAGGCCTTAGTTTTCACAAACTTCAGGGGGGTGTACATGCATTTTCCCCAACTAAAGCCAGTCTCTCTCACAATCAATTTTAATATGTCATCATTTAAGATCACTCTCGTGTTCTTATTTTTGAACCACACAATCTATATATGCTTCAAGACTAGGCAAAAAAAAAAAAAGGAGCACAAAAAAACATTTCGAAAATTTGATCGTCATAAAAATTCGTGCTTTTAAGATTTCATTCAAAATGGTAGCAACAGCAGTAGCAGCAGTTGCAGCTCCTCCTGTGGCAAGCTCAAACGCTGCAAGAAGGCTTCTTTGCTTCACTAACTGTCGACCTCACTCACTATCTCTCCCACAGAGGCCCCTCTCTCCATCCATTCGCTTCGAGTCCTCTCCAAAACTTCAATGGCTTCAACCCAATCTCAACCGCACCAGAAAAAGCTCCAGAGGCTTGAAGTCCTCCCCCAGTGAAAACCCATCAACTGAAGCTCCTTCTGAGACTTGGCTTCTTGAACCTGTAGGTCTGTAAGTCTTTCACACACTCTCTCTCTCACTCTTTGTGCATCTTTCGTTCAATATTGGGGAGGAATTGATGACTGGGTCTGCTTCAAAATTGGATTTTTTTGGGTCACTGTAATAGATAGGTTCATATCTTTTTCTACCACTCCGGTGCGTTCTACAATAGATGGATAATGTCATGTACAATCCCTTTTCTAGCCTCAGTTCCAGTATACACGCCTTTTGAATATTTTTAAAATAATATATAAGTACATGTTTTTATAAAAAATTGAAACATATATATCAATTAATTGCGTGGATGCATTCATAAAAAATGTGAAAAATTTATATCAAAGTATATATCTCGTTAATGTGAGTATATGCTATATGATTTTTTTATCTATGCATATAAGACTAGAAAAAAAAATTGTGTAACAACACTCATGATAGATAGGTTCATATATTTTTTTTGGGTCACAGTAATAGATAGGTTCATATTGGGTAACATGGTGGCGCGTTCTATGCTTTGTTGAAGTGGTAGAAACCTTTTCAACCACTCCAGCGACTAGAACTCACTACTCTGTGTTCCCTTGCCCCCCTTTTTCTCTGCTTTGTTGGGTTTATTTTGCTTATTTTCATTCTTCTGTATCCTCTCATCTTCATTCGGACATGTTCTTTTGATTACAATTGAAAGAAGATGGCCACAATTTCCTAAAAAAAAAGAAGATAGGTTCATATCTTAGTAGTCCAATGAATTACAACCGATGAATTTTGTCTATCTTCCTTGAATTATTGATGGACGCTGTTACACATAGTCCTAGTATGCTTCCCCTTTAAACGAAGCATGTAATTTTTTTTGTGTAAGGGTATATATACAATTCAATTGAGCGTATACTATATTTTTATGAATGTACAGCTTCGCTACCTCTTCCTAAAAAAAAAGAGAGCAGAGATTGTGGTATACAAAAGGATCTGCACGCATGACCATCCTTAACATTATCCATTATTGATTGGAGATTGATGATGTAGCTGAAGTTAAAAATCTACACATACCTTTAAATTTGATTTGAACTCTTAGGATTGTTATTTAACAAGGTGAGTTGAATCCTTATCTTAATGTTCAAATTTACATTCTTTGTCTGTTCATGTCATTATGTGGTGTGTGTGTGTGTGTGTACAGTGATGATCTAGTAGAGCGGTAGGCTGATTGTTCAAAATTTGCATTTGTTGATCCCCCAACAATCCAATCAATTTGAATTTTGATGTCACTTAGACTATCAGCCTACTATATCACCACTGTGTACACACGGCGGTGATCTGTGGTCAGTGTTGTTTTTATGGAGCACTAGATAGTTGATTAGCAACATTCATCATGGATCAATGAACTCTGATAATTATCCTACACTCTCAAGCATATGATAAAATTTTATAATATATACATCTCCAATTCTTATATCAAGTACGTAAAGAAATTGTGAAGTTGCACTGATGGTACCTCAAATGGACTGTCCTGTACTCCTAAAATGTTGTCCCCCACCTGCATTTTTGTTGAGGCATTCTGATCCACCATGATGCAGGAGATGGTGACTCGAAGCACATTGGTTTCCGTGTCCCATTACCCGGTGCATTTGAGATAGCTTCTGTAAGTATACGAGGCATTGAATCCTTACAGCTAAAAGTGGAGAAATTATCAGGCAAAATTGCTAGTTATCAAAAAATGTGACTTGAGGATGTTTTTCTATCTAGCATTTTATCAGAGAATTCATCATTTACTTTTGTTGTCTCCAGAACGTGGTTACTGTAGGTCGTCTTGCTGAAAAAGCAGATATGGTGATTCCTGTAGCCACAGGTATTCCCTTGTATCTAAACCCGAGTTCCTGGGTCGTCATATGCATTATCTTGTCCAGAAATTTGTGGTGATCCATTTTCATGTTTTAATTTTGATATGGAAACTTATGGGTCTGACCATAAATTTTACTAATCCGGTCGATATGGAAACTTAAAACAGTTTCTGGTCTACATGCTCGCCTTGAGAAGAAAGAAGGAGCCCTTTTAGTCACAGATTTGGACAGCACGAATGGAACGTTCATCAATGACAAGAAGCTCAAACCAGGGGATGTTACAACAGTTTCACCTGGAAGCTGCCTCACGTTCGGTAGTATCTTATAACTCATGATATATATTATATATTTAACTGTGTTGCATTTAGCATATCAGTGATTACACACAAAACATACATTTGCTGCCTCGTTTATAGATTCTTACAGTGTTTTTAGTAAACAATTATATGTTTTTGCAAGAATTTCTACAGATTACTTTATATAAGCTCACAAAGTTTGGTTGGACTTGGGGATTACAGGGGATATCCATTTAGCAATATTTCGTGTTTCAAAGTTCGAGAGCACTACTGTTTCAAGTGAACCAGATGAATCTGAGAGCCAACCCAGTACTGATGGCCAGACCGAACTGGAAATAGCGAGCTAAGTGCCTGCACATTCTCTCAAAAATTATAGATTTGCATTATATTTTATTACTACTTTGTCTCGGTCAAAATGTTGAGTTGACATAAATTAAAGTACTTCTATTCTTGTAAGTTTATTACTACAGGGAGATATGTTACTACAATAAGACATGTAATAATATTATCATCTCATTTAGTCCTCAGAAAAGAAGTTGCGAATGGAGCACCATTTCTCAAAAGGCGATGTTAAACTCAGTCTGTAATGAAAGTTGTTGCGATGTAATACTTGCCACTTCAAATGAATTTCATGAAAACACATTTTCCATTTTATTTGAGTGAAGCTAAAAATCATAAAATCCATGTTCCCTATCATCTTTCTACAAGAATGGTAAATATGGGGACAAATATATTTATGCTTTGAACAAAAACATTTTTTTGTTACAATGGAAAAAAGAATGACTACCTTTGATTTTCAAGCATCCTTGTGAACTCCGACAAATCAATCCTACCATCCCCATCCACATCAAAGGCCGCTATCATCTTCTCACAATTCTCCAATTCAACACCTTCTTCCATCCCAAGCCTTCTCATCACCTTTTGCAGCTCCGGCGCACTTATGAACCCATCTCCATTTTCATCATACACCGAGAAAGCTTGGGTCAACTCCTCTGTGCTTGCTTCATCCTCCTCCAATATGTGCGCAACTACTTCCAAGAGTCTACAGTCTCTGCACTTCTCATCATTCTCACTCTCAAGCTGTTCTGATGGACTATATATTCCAAGCTTCTTCATGACTGTTTCGATGTCAGAGACAGTCACAAACCACTCACAGTTATGTTCATCCATATGAAATGCCCACTTTGCGCAAGATTTGTCCTGTGTAGTACTGAAAGATTTTTTCTGCATGAGTGCCTTAAACTGGTTTAGGAGAAGTGCCATTGTCTTTAGGGAGAAAGGCTGGAATTCAAGAAGAGAACTGATAGAACACTGAAGTGAAAAAATGGAATTTTTGATAAAAACAGCAATGGCAAATGTTGTGGGGTCTGTCATTTCTGTTTGGCTTTCTGTTCTTCCTGTAAAGATCTTAACACCCATTACCTATATATAGCTGTGATGTGATGGTGAAACCAATGCATTGTTGAAGCATTCAGAGATGATGGGAAGCTTCATTTTTGTATAATTTAATAGCTTCTGATGGTCTCCAGCTTGCATTAATTAAAAAGACCTGCTGTAATGGTAGTTGATTAAATTATTCTTTTCTTAATTAATGACACGGGTGAGTGCCTTTTTTTTTTGTTTTGTCCTCCTATTATAGCACCAATTGGATTTTTGTTAGTTTAAGAATGAAATAGTTGTTACAAATGGCATCAATTATGTGAGCTTGATATTAGGAAGGACAGAAGGGTTATGACCCCAAGATTTTCAATGGCTTTATTTTAGTATGTCCTTGTCTGCTGAGATGATAAAAAAAAATAAAAAAATATTGTGCCAATGAAAATGAAAACAAGCCCTGACTTGCCCTTTAAACCCAATTGTCAAACTGATTCAGTTTCTACCAAATCAATTTTGCATATAATCAGTTTCAAACGGTATTTTTGAACTTGAATTATCGATTTTGGATTTTGATTCTTTTGTGTGTTTTTGGTAACTAGATTTTTATATGTTAAAAGCAACCAAACAGCTTATATGAAAAAGTTGGTTGATGGTATATTTTCCATAATCGACTGTTTTAATCAATTTAGAGCAGAATTTGTTTTTGGAAAATAGTTCCAAAAGGGACCTTAGCCAACATGTTGAACACATCAAAATTAACTTATGTATGAGATCATATCTTCCATTATTATATCAGATTTAATGCTTATCATACACCTCACACAAACTTGGCTAAATATCTTTTACTAGTTCACCATCCTGGTGGCACAGAATCTCTGCTGTCTGCTGGTATTTGCATAATCTGCACTTTTGATGTATGTTTTATATCATTCTATTGTCCTTTCTTTTTCTGAATATATGGAACAAACCAAATTCAAATGATGGGAAAATCATTTAGGAATATATTTTGGGTGAATACTTGATTTAAATTCATAGGACGGGGGGTTTGCAACATTGAAGGTGACACATTACTGAACAAACCAACTAACCAAGTTGACCTCATTGAGTTCCAGCCATTTCCAAAGAAGGGCTTAAATCTGTTAAACGAATCTGGTGAGTAACTTCAAATCATGTGAACAATAATCTAGTATTTTAAATACAATATGGGGATGTGATGATGGAAGTGTTTTCAATTTCACACTATTAATTTTTTTTAAAGATATATTGAATCAATAGGGTGATCATGTCACACACACACACACACACACAATATATATATATATATATATATATATATATATATATATATATATATACACAATAATGATTCCCAGGCCCCAAATCAAGCCCCATGATGTGGCAAGTGTACATTGTCTATTATACCCTTTACTTGATAACTACCTTAACATGTATCCCTATGATTGTGGAGTATCATTTAATTCTGAAAATTCTGTATTTATTCACCATTAATGGATTCTTAAAATCTTGCAACAATATTAATTGGATAGAAGAATTGTGAGAGGGATCGGAGAAACCATTGATGTAGAAACAATTGAAAATCTATCTTGCAAAATGAGGAGGTTTTGCAATTTTGTTTATGAAGAATACGTGAGAGCAAATCGGAAATTCTATTTTTGAGGAGAAGGCACGAAATCGTTTTTTTTTTTTCGATTTGGATCTCACATCAATGTCTCTCGGATCAAGTTTGACATTATTAGATTCGTAAAAAACTTGTGTTTTGCCTTTTGTTTTAAATATTTAAACACAATTTTTTTTCATGTATTGAATGTCATTTATCACATTTTAATTTGTTTTTGTTTCAATATCTAAATGTAACACTCGATACCGTTACATTTTATATATGAGTAGTTTGTTTGATGTTACTGCTACATTATTGACAATGTAATTTTTCAAATCTGTATTATTTTTGTTACATTCGTAAATGTAATAGTCAACCGCATGCATGTATTGATTTATATTTGTTACATTTATGAATGTAACATTCATTCGTGTATTGCATTTGTTTCAATGTAAATATTAATTTATATTTGTTACATTTATTACTGTAACAGTCAAATACATATGTTTGTTAAATGTATCACACAATAAAAAAAGTGTTTGACATTTTCTATAAAATGTAACTGACTATTGAAAATATAATCTGTTTCTAAATTGTTTAAACATTGCATGGAATGTAAAATATTTAGGTAGGTAAATGAAATTGTTTGTTATATTTATGTAAATGTAACAGTTCTGATGTAAATGTAACAAATCATTGTGAGAGATGCAAATATTTAATAAAGGTGTTTGATGTAACTAATTCATATAGTAATCATATGTGTTTTTTTATTTAAATTTGAATACAATAAATATCCAACTTTTTTAGTGTAATTTAGGTTCAATTGTAATTTTAAAATTCAAAATTTGAAATGGTTAAATGGATTTCAAGATTCACATGGAAAAATAATAACCGAATAGAGAAAATGGGAGGGATTTAGGTTAATGGGACAGATTTTTAATGAATGATATTTTGTCATTTTACTTTTTGTTTAAAAGTCAACAAGTTAACTAATAACAACCAATAAGATGATGACACCTCATGGGACTTGTTAGTGGGGCTTATATTTTGGGGGCTTGGGTATCACCACTCATTTTACTTTTATAAAAATATATATTTTATTATTTAAAACATTTAAAAAATCATGTAAAGAATAATAGAATACACTATCCCCAACATTTTGCTTGTTTATATCATGTATTTGTGTAACTCACACGTGTGGAAGTAAATTCCCATCTCAGCCATTGTTTCCAAAATGGATGGTTCTTGATGAAAAAAAATTCCAAAAACAATCTGCCGTTCACATACACAAAAACACAAACAAAAGGGAGACGAAAAAAAGGCCTAGCCTTTCTTCTTGGCTTCTTCACAGATCACACACTCAAGCATCAGTAGCAGATCTCACTTCGTTAGAAAACCTGTAAGCTTCCTCCTTCTCACACATCCGCCTCTCTTCTTTCAATTCTTCACAGCTTGCGATGTTTGGCTTCGTCTCCAAAAACATAGTTCAGTTTGTGAATCGGAGAGTTGTGATTGAAATCCAACCGTGTTTCTTCCAAAACCCATGTCTCAAATCGATCTCCACCACCCCAAAAGGGAAGGAAACATCCAAAGCAACGGACTTTACAGTCTCCTACCTCGTGAACTCTTGTGGGTTGTCCTCCGATTCAGCCCTCAGCGTTTCCAAATGGTTCCACCTCAAAACGACAGAAAACCCAGATTTTGTTCTTTTGTTTTTTAAAAAACAAGGTTTTACCGATACCCAGATCGCCAAAATGATCTCCTTCCGCCCGGATCTTCTGAAGTTCAATCCGGACAAAATCCTGAAGCCAAAGCTGGATTTCCTCCGTGACGTCGGATTCTCGACCCCTGACCTCACATTCCTCCTCTCAAAGAGCCCCAACATCTTGGCCAGTAGCTTAGACAACCAGATAGTGCCCACATATGGTTTTCTAAAGGGTATTCTTGGCACTGACGAGGTCGTTGTCTCGATTGCCAAGCGTGCGCCGTGGCTCCTCCACAATGACCTCCACAAAATGATAGGTCCCAAAATCAGGGCGTTACGTGACCACGGAGTACCCGATTCTAGTATCTCTGCCATGATCAAACAGCAACCTAGGGGTTTTATTAGTGCGAAGCCTGATCGATTCATAGTAGCTTTAACAAAAGTTAAGGAAATGGACTTCAAACCTTCAAGCTCGTTTTTCTACTTGGCTCTTCGTGCTATATTGAGCACAAGTGAATCAAATTGGGAGGAGAAATTTGAGTTGTATAGAAGCTTTGGTTGGTCTGAGGATGATATCCTCTCAGCTTTCAAGAAGCAGCCTCATATTATGGCACTGTCAAAAGATAAAATGAGGAAGATGATGGATTTCTTTTCGAGGGAACCAAGATTGGGGCTATCTGTCATTTCCCATTACCCGAATCTATTGCTGCTTAGCTTGGAGAAGACAATCATTCCGAGATGGTCAGTCATCTGTGTCCTGAAGTCACATGGAATTCTGAACAAAGATGTGAATTTTTACACGATTTGCTGTTCGAAGGAGAAGATATTCTTAGAGAAATACGTGATCAAGTACCAGGAGAAGGTTACTCAAGTGTTGGAGGCCTACCAAGGGAAGACAGTCATTGGGGGTTGAGACATTTGAGCGTAGAACTTGTTCGTCGGAATGAGAAATTGTTGTTGATTCTTTGCCAACAACTCTGGTGAGTAATTGCATTCTCCTCTGATTTGCATTCTGTTTTGTTTTGCAGTCACCTCTTTCAATTCAAGACTGTTTTAAAAACTCGTATATTTTAGTACATTGTGTTGTCGTATTCATCAGATAAATTCCTTTCCTTTTTTCACTGGAATACAGTTTAAGCATACATTAGCATTTAGCAGCTTGCCAACTTGCCTCAAGCACCAGTGAAGCATGAAATATCTCGGATGTTTTTTTTTTGTTCAAATTTCTATTAAGTTATGCAAATGTACTCAACATTTTTACGGATCTTCTTAACACAATGAAGCGAAGCAAATGAAGACAGCAATGTGAGTACCAAAAGTAGGATGAAGTGGGGGGGGGGGGGGGGGGAGGATTTTTGCAGATCTGCCATCAGGAGTGCTTAGAACTTGTGAGCTCTGCCAGACCCAATCAGACCAATGAGCAATTTGATTTTTCATTCTTACCCCCAAATTCTATTGAGCTAATGATCCGCCAGATGACATTGTTTCACTTGGCCACCTTCTAGGTTTAACCCACTTTTCATTTTGAATAAATTTACTTACTGTTGTTTCATTTGGAGAACCAAAGAATTTTAGATACCTGTCTCCCAAGTGTTGTTTAACGTCTTCTTCCTCAATTCATAGGTATGATCAGAGATTTATCTTTTCCTTTGCCAAGCTATAGAATAAGCAGTAATTGGCTGAACTCCCAGATTGACTTCTTCCTATGATACCTCCCTTGTATCCATTTCACCCAGACATTCTTGTACCTATATCCATAGGTGAACTTCCTGAGCAGCTGTGTTCCATTCATCCACGCTTTATATACCCAGACCACCACCTGAGATAGGTAGAGTTACCTGAGCCAAAGTTCACATGATGCATCGAATGCTTTTCGGATCATATTGCATAAATGGAATCCGTTATTTAAATTTTTGCTAGGTGTTCAGCATTTTTTTTTTGTTTGGTACATAACTGAGGGCCTTAGAGCAAAGGAACGTCAGTTAGGGGTGTTGTTCTCTTTAGCTTAATTTACTGCATAAGAAATTCCCTCTTCTCAAACTTCACCACCTTCCTAAGTTTCCTGATGTTGCTGCAAGAGCTTTCTCAAGATTTGTGATGGATTAACTCGATCTATGTAGATGAAGGATATGTACTTTGTATTGGAGTTATTGGATAGGCCTGTTGTTGGGCCTATTCCCGGGGGTTGGGGGGCAACGAATTTTTGTCATGGGTATTTTGATCTTTTTCTGTTTTAGGGTTTGTACATCTTGTAACTATATAAGGGACCTTTCGGCTTCCATTACATAATACATTATTCCATTTATTTCTTCTCTTCGATTGGTTCTAGTTGAGTTTGATGAGGAATGCCCCTGTTGTAGTACATAGTTGCGTGGATGGTTACAATTCATGAAAGTTTAACGAGTTCAGTGGTGTTAATTTGTGGTGAAATCTCACTTCACAATGGATGTATCCAGATAAAACATGAAATCCTGACTCATTTTTTTCCTTCAGAACTTTTGCTCGTCTGGCATGGCTTTCTCCATAGGTCTTGAATTCAAAAATCCCTGGCTTACCTGCTGTGTGTGGACTGTGAGCTATTCTTTCTCGCCATCCAAACAAGACTTATCAATATCAATATGTTCCTCCAGAAGTATATAGTTTTCCCTGTGTACTTCAGATGAATGTTGATGTTTTTATGGAGAATGTAACACGCTGAAGTTGTGCTCTCATGAAAGATGGATCTGATATTATCAGGTGGTGCATCCTATATGATTTGAAAAAGTTGAGTGCATTATTCATTATGTTGTGGTTCCCAGGTTTTTCTAACCCTATATGACTTGAAAAAGGTGAATGCATGTCTGATGTGCCTAAGATAAAGTTTTATTTGAAGCATGGTAATTCAGTTATTGGAGAAGAACACTCTATTGGGAGACACTATTATATCATGCCAGGTTACTTGAAAATTTTCAAAAAAAAAAAAGGTACCAAAATCAGTTTATGCATATCTGCATCATTTGCTACTCTGCTAACCTGATGAACAGAGGAGGAATAGAGTTCTGGAGTGTCCAGCAAAATCAAATATCCTATGTTACAACACAATCTCAATAAAGTTAACAGTAGTCTGATATTTTCAACAGTCTGTCTTACTGAAAAAGTATAACTCCCATCTAATGGACTCGTGGGCTATCCTTTTGATTGAGCGTTCAAAAATCAAAACTGTTTGTTTTATAAAAATAAACCCTAGTTGTATCTGGATAAGCTACATGAAGCCCTAATAACTTTTTTTTTTTTTTTTTTTGGGGGGGTTGCAACATGACATTTTTGGGCACGCTTTTTCTCATACATATCCTAGAACGCAAACAATTTATGCAGAATGGAATTGTCATTTAAAAAGTGATGTTCTTTGTAGTTTAAATTTACAGATTATAGATTACATAATTGATAGATTACAACTTTTTTAATAAGTAGTATACATGTTTGTTGTAACTGTTTAAAAGTAGTGTAAGAGTAAAAAATAAAAACATATGTTATTAGTAAAAAAGTTTAAATGCATAAGTGTTCAAAATAAAAAAATTAAAAACATTTTATAAGCTATAATCTCAGTATCCCTTTCACAGTTTAGGAATTATGACTTTTTAAAACTGTCAAACTTAATAAGGTTTAATAAGTTTAAACAAATACGTAACAACTGTTTATTTTATACAAAAAGCTATAATCTCTTGCTCATAAATTTTAACAAACGTTTACAATCTCTTATCTCTCCCCGATCACTGTTATGTTTTATTTAATGAAAGGGTTAAATATATCTAAGTCCTTACAAACATGAAAAAACCCATATAAGTCCCTACTAAAATTAGGACAGACGTATGAGTCCCTGAAAACTCAGAAAAACCCAATTATCATCTCTCAGTTAAATTTACATCCAAAATTAATGGAATATTCTCAGAATATTCTATCACATATAATTGTATAGACATTGAAGTCCTTATAAACCGTCATAAAGACAAAATTTTTCTTGAAAGACTTTTATATTAAATTGTGTACATATGACAATCCCTATAAACAATTATAAAGACAAATTAGTCCCCGCAAAAGATAAAATTACCCCTCAAAATTGCCAGGTTTGTTGTTTAAGAGCTCATTAACTAAAGTGATAATATATAATATAATGAAGCGATGAGAAGAAGCTATAACAATATAATAAGCTGACCCACCAATTGCATAAACATGACATTCTACTCTGGCGTGCCCAAATGGTCCCCAAAACTTATACATTCGTGGCCACCTAGTTGCGTTAATAAATTTCATTAATCTAACATAACAGTTGACAGATTTTGTTATATTATTGCGACCTCTCTCATCTCTGAGTGATCCCCTTGGAGCAGCACTTATTATTCCTTTCAGAACCTTTCATTTAAAATAAGCAATTAGTGTGATATTGTTGGTTTTAAAGTTTTAAATAGAGTATCTTTACAATGTATGGTTGGTTTAGGGGTATATATGCAAAAAAAAATTATTTTCAGTTGTATCATATCCCTTTTATTTATAATTTTATAATGAAATTTATAAATGTATTACTTAATCATTATTAAAATTTTCATTATCATTTATGTAATCATAACATGATATATTTTATCGCATATAAATGGATTGAAAAAAAATTGAGAGAGCTTCTTGTGAGCAATTTTTTCAAAATATTTTTTATTTACACAGTGCGTGGGGAAGATTAGTATCAACTATGTAAAACTAAAACTCAATTAGCAGGTGATATATACAATATTAATTTGGACCAGAGGGTTCCTTCTGTGAAGTGAGCTGGAAACTTTGTTTGGATGTCTTGTTGTTAGTTTAATAGTTGTAGCTGGTTTGTTTTATTTCACCTATCTGAACAATGTCTCTAAAACTCCCAACAGTCCAACAACTTTGTCTCTAAAACTTCAAAAGAAATGCGGGCTGTCTTTAATCAGCAATTATTTGAGTTTCGCATACTTTTTGTTAGATCTGATGAGCCAAATTAAGTAGCCTAATTCTTATGAAAGAAAAATAGGAAACTTATTACATTGACATGAAATTTTGCATCCCCGTGAAGCAAGAAAACAATGAAAATTAAGCTTGTCAATAGATCAAACACTGAACCATATGCCCATGTCCAAATTCATATCTAAATCCGTATCAAACAAATATGTTGTTTCAAATGAATTATTTGAATCCGAATAATTATGTGATTTTAATATATTTATACCATTTTATATTTATTTTACATTTATAATATATATGTAATACAATATTCATGGGCCATAATTATTTTTGGTAGCAGATACCCTCAGTATTCAAATCCAAATCCATTTTGATGTAATATGTGATATTTGAATCAATATTCAAATATGAAAAATTTACATACATATCAGATGCAGAGTTTTTTTCTAATATTTGATAGGCTTCATGCAAACAGGAAAAGCAGGGGCAGCTTGATATATAGATGTGAATATTATTAGCCATTTGGTTTTGAATCAACCAGTAATTTTATGTACAAGTTTTCTGATCATCTTGAACTGGTTTGGAGAAGAAGAAAAAACACAAGATCTTTGCCAAAATCATCACAACAAGTGAACCATACAAACTATACGACATTTGCGAACATCCGCCTAAACTCATAGAAACTGATCCTGTCATCACCATCTTCATCATAAGCTCTGATCATCCTACAACACTCTTCAATTCTCATGCCCTCCTTGATGTCCAACTTACACATTACGCTCTGCAAGTCCTCTGGACTCAACAATCCATCGCGATCCTCATCAAATACTGTGAAAGCTTGTAACAATTCTTCCATGCTTGCTTGCTTCTCCTCCAACAGGACCTTTGATCCTTCCAATATCATGCAGCCTTTGCAAGAGTTGCTTTGGTGTTCACCTTCCAAGCTCCCCAGTCCAAGCCTTTTCAGGATCATATCGACATCATCTAAGATGGAACGACATTCATGGTGGTTCTCGCATGTGTTATAGCCGATATGGGTGGCAATGAAATGTATCACCTTTGTAGGGGACTTGAAGAATTGGATGACAGAATCAACTATACTGGAACAAAAGAGGGAGATAACAAGGTTTAAGATTGAAACAAGGGAGACTATCATGGCTTCCATTGACACTATGTAGGCTTTGTTGATGTGGTTTTGCATGATAGTAGTAATTGTTATAGTATGTGATGCATTTTATATGGTAGTGTGAGTATATTATACTAGGAAAGTGGTGGGAAGGTCTGCATGATGTGTGTATCTAAGGCTATTTGCATGTTTTGGTTGGAAAGTCCAGCTAAAGGTAAAAGAAGGGGAGTCCATGAAGCTTCCAACATATTGACTAGATAAAAAAGTCTTTTGATGTAGTTTGGTATAAGGGAACAAGATATTAAGAATAAATGATGTCATTTCAAAGAAGAAAAAGTTTATAGATTTTGTCACCATTTACATTTGTAAAGTGTCAACACAAAGATGATTAAACATTATTATATCAATTATCATTTTCAAAACGACAATCGTTTGTATTTTATCTTTATTTTTATTGTAACAAATGTGATATTCACTACTTATCCTCCATCCCCTTTCCAAACATGATGTTTCTTGAGAGTTCGTTATAAAAAATAAATAAAAAAAGTCTTTGGTGTCACAAAAAAGTCTTTGGCATGCTTCACATTATCACTAGTAATATATAGATTATTTAATTAAAAAAAATGGCATAGGCAACTTACTTGGATATCTTATCCCTTTGTCTGTGGAAAATAAGGAAACTTTACATGTGAGTGGACTTGGTAGGTCGTGGCGTTTAATTGAGCTATAAGCAACTTATCTGTCCATGTCCATACTCTCATGTTATATCATATGAGTATTGAATATGCCTGGTATATAAGGTTCTATTATAATAGATGACATAATTTTTTTTATTTTTTTAAAATAAAAAATATATTAATGTATATTAATATATATTTCATCAATATGTATTTTAATGAAAGAGTATATAATTTTATAAAAAGAAAATCGATATAAGTTGTAAATGGGGCTGCACAAAGGGCAAATGTATCATTTTTCATAGGGTGCCGTTACATTCAGATTCATTTCCAGCCCCAATTCCAGCTCTATATACGTCAATAGATTTCTATCGACAGATATGCTTCACATTAATAAGACATATGATTTAAATTAATATTTTTATATTTTTTTATAAATACATCCATGCAATTCATTAAAGTATATGCTTATTTTTTATAAAAGCATGTACCTCATTAGATGAGGTATGCTATTTTTTAAAAAATTTAAAACACGTGTAGACTGAAATTGAAGTTGAAAATGAAACTGTAAGTAACATTATCCTTTTTCATATCACTCATCACAATAAACAACCCTTAACTGGCCCATGCGAAATCACTTTATTGTACGGTTTGTGTGAGGTCCCATGTTATTGTTGGGCCTGAACATGTCATGATCCGAGGGTCCAAGGCCCTTTCTCTTTAAAGGGCCGGGTGTGAGCCGAAATTTGGGCCGTCGATTTACCACAGGATCTCCGGCTCAGACCAATTCAATCTCGGATTAGGTAGTGACTCTGTGCATGTTTCGTAACTCATAATAAATGGCGTGTAAGAGCTTCTTCAATGTATATGCTAGTTAAATAAGATATTAAAATACAATGTCAATATTTTATACCTCCACTACACACTTATTTATTATATTCCTATTTAATTGGTTGTTGTTGCTCTAATGGACTCGCTGAATAAACTAACCAAACCAATAGTGGGCCCCACCTCTCCACCCACTCAACCTCTCAAATATATTTTTTATTAATTTTTTAAGGAGAGCTATCACGTGGGCCCACATTTGGTTAGCTAAAACACTTGCTACAGTTAGCATGAAAGATAACATCTGACACGTGGGGCCCACTTTTAGTTTTTTCTTAACATCTCCATTGGAGGAACATTTTTACATGTTATGTAAAATATGACACTAATATGTTAGTTAACATATCCATTAGAGATGTAAGGCCTTAAAAAAGTTTGCCTTTAGTGGGTTTGAATTAAGAGCCCTGATGCACTCAGTTTGTTTATTGCGTTATCATGTGTATGGAGTTCTATCATAGTATATGACAATTTTTTTAATTATTTCTTCAATGTGAAAAAAATATATAAATGTATTTCAATATATGCTTTATTTCATATAACAATATGTACTTCAATTGAAGAGTGTATGATAAAAAAAAATCGACATGGATTGCAATTAAGGCTACAATGAAGGTTGGATGTATCATTTTCATTGAATTAAATAGAAACTTGATTTGCTATCCAACAAAACATTAGTGATAATTTCCAGATCCTTGGCTAATTTTTTTCATACTTGTATGATTGTATCTTGCGTGACTCAACATCATAATATTATGTGACTGTAAATGTATCAAATGAAATGAATTTTTATATATATATATTTAAATGTATTTGTAACTATTTGATTTTCAATATGGTGATGTGGCAACACCAAATGAAAATTAAACAAGATATAAATATATAAAAATAAACAAAAGAACCTAATAAGTGAAATATATATAAAGAAGTTATAAATTTCACTTGTCCATGAATAAGTTTCTTCCGTTCTAACTATCAAAATTTATTATTATCATAATATAAATATTATAATTTACAACTAGATTCATTTTTATGTTAAATTTATTTTCTCTTATTCAAAATTTTATTTGCTAAAGAAATAGCGGGGTCTTAAGTTTGGGATACCAGGAATCCAGGATCAGTTCCTCCTTGATCAACGAGAGAGTTAAAAAGCATTATATTGGACACAATTTTCTTTCTTTAGCTATGTATATACATCTTATTAAAGTAATCCATGCAATTAATTGAACTATATATTTTATTTTATTTTTATAAAATATATATATTATTAAACAATGTGCATAATTTTAAATAATTAAACATGTGTGAATTGATTTGAACTGAAAAAGAAATTGTTATAACATTTTCTGAGAGTGAGCATTAAAACATCATGTGACTCACAATTAACCATGCTCAGGATATGTTTGAATTTTTTTTAAAAAAGATATGATTAATTGTCAAAAAAAAATTGAGAATTTATTTGAAATTTTTTTTTTAATTATGTAATACTCACTAGTAGTTTTTATGTAAATATATTAGGGCCCCAAATCAGAAATTCTCCTAGTTTTAAATTCGATCATCAATCTTCAGGCCCGCCCTAGGAAAAATCAAGGGGTTATATGGATTTCAAGCAGTTTAAAGGAGTTAATTAGATTTTTTCTATATTTATAATGTGTCTAAAATTTATTAATAGAGTGCATGTGAGTAACAACGTATAGAGACTCTAAATGACGGTGTATCTGAAGCATAGATCAGTGATTGATTTCTGTGAGGTCTGTTAATATTAAATTATACAATTTATAACTTGAATTTCATATATTATGTTATTCAATTCATGGACTGAAAATTTCAATATATATAGGCTGGATCCGGATGGGTGTTCCAACGCTCTAAATATTTTGGATAGATTCTGATGGAGATGTGCCGGCCGGTATGATTTGACTTGACACATGGTTGAGAAAGTAATCACAAACAGGTGACTACGTCTGTATGGGATTGTCAAACAAAAAGAAGGGAAATCCACCTGTCCACGAAACTAAAATAAAATCACGAATGAATGACAGTCACGTTGCGGATCTTATATATTCTTTCTTTCCTTTTTTTAATTAAAAAATATGCAATAATGTAATCAAACTTTGGGTTTGTTTTTTTTTTCTTGGAAGAAAAAGAAAAGCCAGATCTGCTGCTTCGGCTCAACTGCATGGTCTGCACAGATTTTAAGAGATTTTCCCAAAACATTGCTACTGTTATCACTGTATTATTCTGTGAAACCTAAAAAGGTCAACAGTGGAAGACACCGTTTTGGACCTTTTTCACTTTACACAAGTCCCCATTTATATCAAATCAAAATAATAATGATGATGATGATGCCGTGCTTGAACAAGTAGTGTTATACAATTATATATATATCCACCCTGCTTCAATATTATACCATTTTTTTTTATTTTTATATATATATATATTAATTAGAAATGTTAGAGATAGTCACCAAGAATATCATACACATGCATTTTAATATTTTTAAAAATAATAAATTTTATCTAATTGAGTGTATGTTTTAATAAAAAAATGTATATTTTTCCTTCTGAATTGAATAAACCTATTTTGATAAATATAAAATAATTAATGAAGTATATATGTCATGTAAAGAAGAATATACCTAGTTGGATAGCTATTTAGATATATGGACATTTCACAGGATTATTTGGGAGAACCAACGCTCTTTTATCTAGGTAGAAGTTAGTGCTGGAGGTCAATTCAATTGAGCCAATAAGATTTAAGCTCTATTGGGAGCACAGTAGGTGAACAGTAGCGTTGGAGTGAACGTAAACACTAACACAAACACATTTTTTGTTACCGTGTCAGGAACATTATAAATCTTTGTCATACCCCATTATTCGCCATTTTTTTCGTGTTTTCCTAACTCCGTGAAACATTATTTCCCCACTGCGGGGCTCCCCACCGTGGACTCCATTTATAACCGTCAATAGTTGACACTGTTATGGGTAAAATTAACAATAGATTTTAAGATAATAATAAATCCGATAAAATTTCATTAGCTATATAACTTTAGTATCAATCCAAATTCAACCTAAATTGAGTTAGGAATCTTTTAGAATTAATGTCTCGGACCGTCCTTTCTATATTTTCTTAAAATTTTTATCATATGCATGCTTTTTATAAAAATAAATTATATAAATAATTTTTATTTTTTTTAATCTAGTATCCTATTATATACTTGCCGGGAAGGTGGGACTGTAGAAAAATGAATAAAAGAAGACATAATTTTAAATTGATATTAGAAAACACGAATGATTTCAGTTGATGGAACCCACTCGAGCAAATGATTCTGCTTTTCTTTATGTTCTTTGAAACCCAACAAAAACGAACCACCAAACACACAAAAAGACGCGTTGGTGCTCTGAAAGGAGGAGGAGTTGACCCAAATTCATAACACCAAACTCTTCTTTCAATTCAATTTGTTTGAGCGGCCGCCGGTCAATACAATCCAAAAAACAAAACAAAAGAAAGAAAAAACCGATACAATCCTCCATGCATTAATATCTCTTGCAATCATAATACGACCCCTTCTAGATACTCATCTTCCTCTCTCTCTCTCTCTCTCTTTAAAGACTGGTCAGCTCTGCTTTCCCATTGGTACACCCTTCTCTTTCGATCTGAAAAAAAAAAAAATCCAATTTTTTTCAAAGCCAGGCATACAGGAAGAGAAACCAAACCCACAAATTTTTTTTCTTTCAATACAAACAGTATTTAAAGACTCAAAAGCGAAGGAAGTCTTTGGCTTCCTCAGCTTCCAAGATCAAATTTTGATGACCATTTCAGTAACCATTTTGAAAACTCCGGCGACCCAATGAAGGATTCCGAGAATCTCCAATAAAAAGATTCGATTTTTATCCTTCCCGAAAATGACCTCGGAGAGGCCACTCCTCCAACCCTCCCCGCGCCCCCCTCCGCCCCTCTCCGCCCTCCCTCCGCCCCAATCCGAACCCACCGCCACCGCCCACCAGTCATCCTTCCGCAAAAACCCCTCCTCCCGCTCCCGCTCCGCCTCCACCGCCGACAGGATCTCCTTCGCCCCCGACCCCCTTCCGCGTTCGGGGACTCGCCACGGCTCGAGACGGGGCGACAGCTTCGGCGGCTCGCAGAGGGAGATCTCCGACGAGGACGCGCGTCTGATCCACGTCGACGAGCCTTCAAAGACGAACGAGCGCTTCGAATTCGCCGGCAACTCCATCAGGACCTCCAAGTACTCTGTTTTGACGTTCCTCCCTCGCAACCTCTACGAGCAGTTCCACCGCGTCGCCTACCTCTACTTCCTCTTAATCGCCGTCCTCAATCAGCTCCCCCAACTCGCCGTCTTCGGCCGAACCGCTTCGATCCTCCCCCTCGCGTTCGTCCTCCTCGTCACCGCCGTCAAAGACGCCTACGAAGACTACCGCCGCCACCGGTCCGACCGGATCGAGAACAATCGGACGGCTCTCGTCCTCACCAACGGCGAATTCCATCGAAAACGATGGAAAGACATCCGCGTCGGCGAAATCATCAAAATCAACGCCGACGAGACCCTCCCCTGCGACATGGTCCTCCTCTCCACGAGCGACCCGACCGGGGTCGCCTACATTCAGACCATAAACCTAGACGGCGAGTCGAATCTGAAGACCCGGTACGCGAAACAAGAGACCGTCGCGAAAAACCCCCGAAAGGAGAGGCTTTTGGGGTGCACGATCAAGTGCGAGAGGCCGAACCGCAACATCTACGGCTTTTACGCGAACATGGAATTCGATCACAAGCGGGTCTCGCTTGGACCGTCGAATATCATCCTCCGCGGATGCGAATTGAAGAACACGAGTTGGGCAGTTGGAGTCTCGGTCTACTGCGGTCGCGAGACCAAGGTAATGTTGAACAGCTCCGGAGCCCCGTCGAAGCGGAGCCGATTGGAGACTCACATGAACAGAGAGACGATCCTGCTCTCTGTGTTCTTGGTGTTCTTGTGTTCTACGGTGTCGGTTTTGGCGGGAATTTGGTTGGGGACGCACAAGGACGAGCTCGATCTCTCGCAGTACTACCGGAAGAAGGACTACTCGAAGGGGAATGTGGAGAATTACAACTATTACGGGATCGGGCTAGAGGTGTTCTTCACGTTCCTCAGCTCTGTGATCGTGTTCCAGATCATGATCCCGATCTCATTGTACATTTCGATGGAGCTCGTGAGGCTCGGGCAGGCGTATTTCATGATTCGCGATGCGAGGATGTACGATGAGATTTCCAATTCAAGGTTCCAGTGTCGCGCGTTGAACATAAATGAGGATCTTGGGCAGATCAAGTACGTGTTCTCCGATAAGACGGGGACGTTGACGGAGAATAAGATGGAGTTTAGGTGCGCGAGCGTGCAGGGTGTGGATTACAGTGGTGGAAAGGCTAATGCAGTGGATGTGAATGGTGGTTACTCCATTTTAGGTTGGCATTTTGAATTGTTAGCCCTTGTGTTTGATTTTTAGCTGAGTTGAGCCAATTCATATTGATTCATTGTTTTTTTTTGGACAGTTGATGGTAAGGTTTTGAAGCCAAAGGTGACTGTGAAGACTGATCCAGAGCTCGTTAGACTGTTGCGAAGCGGGAAAGAAATGGAGGAGAGAAAGCATGCTCGCGATTTCTTCTTAGCGTTGTCTGCTTGCAACACTATTGTGCCTCTGGTTGTGGAGACTGCGGACCCTGCGGTGAGGCTGATAGATTATCAAGGGGAGTCTCCTGATGAGCAGGCACTCGTTTACGCTGCTGCAGCGTATGGGTTCATGCTCATTGAACGAACCTCGGGTCACATCATCATTGATATTCTTGGTGAAAGGCAAAGGTTAGTCACTTATCTCAGTTTGGTTATACTTGTATGCCGTTGCAATATATAGTGTTGTTTGATCATATTTTCTTGTTTGTTATAGAAATTTGTTCTTCTATATGGGTGGTTGTGAGGATCATAATATCTCATCTGTAGGTTTCTACTATATGGGTTATAGTTAAACACTCTTGGATGATGAAATTCATAACCATTCATGCTACCTATGTTATGGGTGATGTAGGTTCGATGTCTTGGGTCTACATGAGTTTGATAGCGATCGAAAGAGGATGTCTGTCATAATCGGCTGCCCTGATAAGACTGTGAAACTATTGGTCAAGGGTGCAGACAATTCGATGTTTGGGGTCATTGAGCAATTCTTAAACATGGACATAATCCGGTCTACAGAGTCTCACTTGCACACTTACGCGTCATTGGGTCTCAGGACTTTGGTTGTGGGCATTCGAGAGTTGAGCAGTGAAGACTTTGAGGAGTGGCAATCAGCTTATGAGAGAGCCAACACCTCATTGTTTGGAAGGTCAAGCCAACTTCGAGCAGTCGCAGTAGGTATAGAGCAAAATCTACGGATACTGGGTGCTTCGGGCATCGAAGACAGGCTACAAGGTGGTGTACCTGAAGCCATTGAATCGATGAGGCAAGCGGGGATCAAAGTCTGGGTGTTGACAGGGGATAAGCAGGAGACAGCCATCTCTATTGGCTACTCGTGCAGGCTCCTGACGAACAGCATGACCCAGATCATCATCAATAGCCGCACAAAGGAATCGTGTCGGAAAAGTCTAGAGGATGCAATGGCCATGGTGAAGAAAATCCGGGCAATGTCTCCACTATCTTCTGATACAGGAGGGAGGGACTCTGTTAAAGTTTCTATTGGGTTGATCATCGATGGCCAAAGTCTCGTATATGTTCTTGACACTGAACTTGAAGAAGAGGTAAGATTTTGCAAATCTATCTGTTTAAGTACCTTCTTTTATTTTGTCACTCTCATTTATTCTATTCATAGCTGATTTAAGTGGAAATATAACTCTTGTTTTTTGATGCTGCAGCTATTTAAGGTAGCCACAGCTTGTGATGTTGTGCTGTGTTGTCGGGTGGCTCCATTGCAGAAAGCTGGAATTGTTGCACTTATAAAGAATAGGACAGATGACATGACTCTGGCTATTGGGGATGGTGAGTTTTTCTTTCTATATAACCCATTGAATGGTTTCTTGATATGTCATGAAATTTAATGCGACATTATATTATACATGTCATACAGGCGCAAATGATGTTTCGATGATTCAAATGGCTGATGTTGGGATTGGCATTAGCGGGCAGGAGGGAAGGCAGGCTGTCATGGCATCGGATTTCGCAATGGGACAGTTCAGATTTTTGGTGCCCCTTTTATTGGTCCATGGTCACTGGAACTACCAGAGAATGGGTTACATGATACTGTACAACTTTTACAGGAATGCAGTATTCGTGGTTCTCCTCTTCTGGTGAGTAATTGACCATCATCTATACTTCTCATAGTCCTGTGACAACACACCCTGAAACATAAATTTTGCTTGGCCATTGCAGGTACGTGCTTTACACGGCCTTCACATTGACAACTGCGATCAGTCAATGGAGTAGCGTGCTTTATTCAGTGATCTACACGTCCGTACCAACGATAGTTGTAGGGGTGCTCGACAAGGACCTGAGTAGGAGGACTCTGCTTACGTATCCTTCGCTCTATGGGGCCGGGCAGAGAGGGGAGCGTTACAACCTGCGACTGTTTCTGTTGACAATGTTGGATTCAGTTTGGCAGAGCGCGGTGATCTTCTTTATACCCTACCTTGCATACAGGCATAGTACCATTGATGCGTCAAGCATTGGAGATCTATGGACACTTGCGGTGGTCATACTAGTTAACCTCCACCTAGCCATGGATGTGTTTAGGTGGTATTGGCTCACGCATGTGGCTATCTGGGGATCTATCGTTGCGACTTGCATTTGTGTCTTCCTCATCGATGCCTTACCTGAACTCCCAGGCTACTGGTACTCCCTCTTTACACTTCCCTCTCTATATGTATTTGTGCTTGATCTCTATGTTTTTGTATTTGTGCTAGATTGCATGTGCAAAATTTTCATTTGGGATCATCAAATTGTTTATGGCTGGCTTGGTAACCACGGTCCAGAAGGAAATTTCTTTATTTCTCAAGGAATACAATTCTAATAGATTCTGTATAAAGGAGAAACAAAGGGATTTTTGTCTGGACCGTCTAGGAATGACCACATAAATGAAGGATTTCAAACAACAATTATCTAGGTGCTCTAGCAGAAGGAGAACGGTTCCAAACTGGCCCGTAATATACAAAGCAACCATGAAATTCACATATTTAACATCAATTTTGGCATCTGCGTGTCATGATATTTGAATGTAATACACTCAGAATGTTTTCATATACCAACATGCATCAGTTATCATTGAAGAAGATGCTGATGATGCTTGATGCTGTTATTCTTTGCAGGGCCATATTTCATGACATGGGAACCAGATTATTTTGGGCTTGCTTGTTTTCCATCATGGTATTGGCGCTCATCCCACGCTTTATCGTAAAGGCGTTCAGCGAGTACATAAAACCTTCAGATATCCAAATTTCAAGAGAAATCGAGAAGTTTAGTATGCGGGGGAGACACTCCATGGTGGAAGTAGAGTTGAACCAGTTTCAGAACCCTCAAAGGGGAACCACAACAAGATAGTTTTTTTTTTCCAGTCATTTTTATTGATTGATTTATCATTATGAGTGTATATTAATAGTCTATTCTTTCAATCTGGCATCAAGCATCTTGCTGGTTGCAAGCTTGCTGCCTATTCAAATGGGATAGGTTTTGTAATATGTATAATCAGCAATCATACAAAGTGATTCTTTTCAGCTAGGTTTGCAGCTGCATCTTGAATTGCACCGTATACTGTCAGATTTTGTAATAAATATGCATAAACATGTATAAAATAGAGTTGAAATGTGGATCTTATTTGCAGCTTTAGTTTTGATAACAAGATACATGTTTCCTTTGATGAAACATATGATTTTTGAATAATGGGGTGTATATAATTCATTGGAATATGTATATTTTAATTTATTTTTTATGAATATTCATGCTTCATTAATATATGAATATACATTTTAAAAAAATAAAATAAAAACAAATCATTTTTGTATTTTGAATAACGTAATAAATAATTCATTGAAATATATATATTTTATTTACTTATGAATAAATGCTTCATTTTATGAATATATATATAATTTAAAAGAAATAAAAGCACATGAATTGGTCTAGATAGTATTAATAAAAGACATAAGCCTCGTTTGGTTATGCGATGGAGATGATTGAGTTTTGAAAATACAAGAGTTTAAACTCCACAGAGGAAAAGTTATGTTTTGAATTTAAAAACGACAGAAAACGATATGATTCAGTTTAATTCAACAGTATAAAACAATGTGGATGCAGATGCCGAAACCCATTTTGAGTTTACTATTGTGTTTTTTTGGTTTACCCATCATCTGAAATTTAAACATGTTTCATCTCTAATCTAAATGGAATCATAATATTAATTTCTTTCATTTATTCCATGTGAAGGAAAATTAAACCTGTTAATTATTCAAAAAATACATGATCAATTATAAAATTTGATAATCCAATGTCAATTTATAAATTATCCAATGTTTTTTTTCTATTAGGATATAGCTTTGGATTTCATATATAACAGTCCAGATTGGGGATATGAATCCAAATGATATGTGTCTCGGATGAATATTATATATATATATATTATATAAATTCTCACCAATTATTTTTTACAATATAGTAATATTAGAATATCTATAAATAGATAATAGTCTGTGTATTAAATATGGATTTAGATAAAGATATTTTGAATGATAAAACTTTTTTTTTTTTTTTTGTGTGGGTAAACCCTACGAGGGGGCCTACATCACACAATTGGGCTCAATTACAACTGCTCAAGAGGGTAAACTCTCAATAAGGGGTGTACAAGGGGATTTGAACCCGGAATCACTACTTGAATGATAAAACTTTTCGTAGACATATATTTATGGAGTATATACTATACAATATCTAATATATCATAATATGAAAAATATAAAAATTATATCTGTATCTCATTTCTACACACACATACACCCTCTCTTAATGTGAAGTCACTTTATAATCACCATACAAATGATGTGCATTCAATGAGATGGTGAAAAAATGATTCATAAAAAAAAATCATAAGAGACGATCGAGTTTTGATTTTGTCGACAAACATCTCCTGTATATGTCAAATATATCAAATAATTAAATCACTATTATTCAAAAATAGGGATTATGATTTATAGGGGATATATTTGATTTCATGCGATGATTTTTTAATCATTTGATAAAAATTCACTTAATTAAATGGTGAAGAGTGAAGAGAAGGTGATCACACATTATCATTTGATATTATCATTTAGTTATATATATATATATATTATATATATATATATATATAAAATTAAAATACCTGATTGAACATAAAAACATTTATAAATAATAATAATAATAATAATAATAATCAGGCTAGAAGCCCGTTATGAACAGAATCTGGTACGGATCCCGTTTTCTCAAAAGCGGCCCATTACGTATTTTCGATTAATAAAACCCAAACATAAACCCTTCCGTTTCGATCTCCAACAACAGGGCGGGGATGCCGTCGATGGCGAACGCTACGGAAGGAGGAGTCGGAGTAGGTCAGAAATCCAATGTCCCTTCCTCGGCGAAGAATCGGTCGGTCGAGCAGTCCCAGTCGCTCGCCCGGTATCGAACGAAACCCTAATTCGTTTTTGTTGATTGTGCAAACTCGTTTTCAGTCGATTTCGAGGAGTTCCTCAACGTTTTCTCATTTTATTTTGAAATATTTGATCTGAATTTTAGGAAGGCAAGTATAGCTCAGCAGAGAAGGTCTCTACCTATCGCTTCAGGTTCTGCTTGGTCGATCTCTAATTTTGTTGTTTTATGTTAAAATTTGTTGCATTCACTTTTAATTTTATTGAAATAACATTTGTCTGGGCTTTATTTCAGCGGAGAAGAGACTCGTGGTGGAGGTGAGGACGCACGACACTCTAATTATAGTTGGCGAAACCGGAAGCGGCAAGACGACTCGTGAGTTCTCCCCTCTTTAAGGCTTTGTATATTAAAATTTTGTGTTTTTGGATCGTGGTTTTGGTTATTCGATTCTTGTAGATTATGCTGCTTATATGCATTGTCACATTGTACTCGGAAAAGTTTGGTGATTGCACACTTATCCTAACTAGCAGCCGAACTACTTCTGTTCGTCGAACTGTGCATGTAGCACCTTCAAAATCCGGATATCTATTTGGTTTGGATGATTTATCACGTTCCTCGTAATTTAAAAGCTAATCCTAATTGTTGTCACCGTCTGCACACCGGACATAGAAGTTATTTAATGTATTTCTTATACTAATGACTGACTACAGATAGAAAATAGTTTATTTATCTCCGTACTTCTACCCGTGCTGAATATCTGCCATACACGAACTTTGTGATTGCGTATATAATAATTGGTTTATTTGCACTGTCTTCGTACAATTTTAAGCTTAGATCTTGCTCTTTGAAAACCCAATTGTTGCTTATTGATTGGTGGTTGTGGGATGCGAAAGAACGACACATCGGTTAGTTGATGTTTTAATAGTTCTATATCGTACTTTATTAGGAAACCCTATTTGAGCCCTCTTCATAGGTGATTAATTTCAGTTCAGGAACTTCTTTATTTTTCTTCTTTGGTGGTTTTGTCGGTGCATTTATTCTTTTCATTTTACCTTTTTTTTCGCAGATAGTGATCAGTTCATATATGCCTTTTTCTTGCAGAGTTGCCACAATTTTTATTCAATGGGGGGTTTTGTGATGGTGGAAAAGTCATTGGGATCACCCAACCTCGGCGGGTTGCTGCTGTTACTGTTGCAAAGCGTGTGGCCGAAGAGTGTGGCGTTGAGTTGGGTCAGAAAGTTGGGTATTCAATTCGGTTTGAGGATGTTACTTCCCGTTCAACGAGAATCAAGTATATGACTGATGGATTACTGTTGAGGTATTTTCACCTTCCTCTCTCATATTAGTGATCTCTTATTTTCCCTTTGATTTATTTGTCGGTGTGTGGAATGCATGTTCATGAGTATGCATTATTAACATTCATGCATAGGCACAGAGAAACCACGACCACCACCGTTACACAGAATGTGGAAGGATAAAGGTCCCTCCTTTTCATATCCTTCAAGAAATGCAGAGAGTCTGATAGTCACTCCCTATCAGAATCACATGAAATTGTTTTCCTATTGGGTTCTAAGTCGCTCGTGTAAACATTGAGAATGAGATGTAATGCCACATCAATTCTGTAGTTCATTTTTTCTTTTGCAATTTATCATTTGGCCTTCAATAAATCTGTGACATAAACATTGTGATTTCGGATGATGCATGACAGGGAAGCATTATTGGACCCGTTTCTTTCTAGATATTCTGTCATCATTGTTGATGAAGCCCATGAGAGAACAGTGCACACAGATGTGTTACTAGGTTTATTGAAGGATGTACAACGTGCAAGATCAAAGTATAACACAACCCAAATTAACTCTGATAAGGTAAATGGCAACTGTTCTGCAGTTTCTGGAAAAGAAGGCATCACTCATTGCCCCAGTTATTTAAAGCCATGTCAAGGTGCAAAATTTTTTCCTCTGAAGTTGATTATAATGTCTGCTAGCTTGGATGCAAGAGGTTTTTCTGAGTATTTTGGTGGTGCAAGAGCTGTTCACATTCAAGGCAGGCAGTACCCGGTTGATATACTATATACATATGATCCTGTACGAGACTACTTAAATGCAGCCTTAATTACTATTTTGCAGGTATTTATCATGGCTTTCTGATGTGATCTATGTATGCATCTCAATTACACTTACTGGAATACCTCAAGCGTAACTTTCATTCTTGACGAAATATGTTGTTAATATGTAGCAGAAATAAGATTTCTTGGCAACAATGTTTGGGTTTCTTGTTGATTGATGTGCATTTCAAATATTATAATAATTCTCTCTTTGCATTCCCTTTCTAATTCAGCTTTCGCTATTGACATGCAAGTGAATTGGCCTGCTTTTTTGTAGATCCATTTGGAAGAGGGTCCTGGAGATATACTTGTATTTTTGACTGGACAGGAAGAGATTGAATCAGTAGAAAGACTAGTTCGAGAACGCATTCGACACCTTCCATTAAGCAGTCAAAATGTAGTGACTGTCTCCATTTACTCATCTCTTCCCTCAGAGCAACAGATGAAGGTTTTCAGGCCACCCCCACCTGGGTGTCGCAAGGTATCATTGATGTTTTATTTCCTTGTTTCTCGTCTACCATATGGTTATCTTATATGCCTACAGATCTACATATTATTTTGCCCCTTTCTTTAGAATTTTCCATCACAGATATGATGTAAATTTGGACAATATCATGCTAGATTCAAATCCAATCATGAAGTTTCCAGTGCTACATTTATAATAAAAGGTTAGGTACTTAGGTGTGTGATTACAGATAGTCTTGAGATCTCATTTTTCCATAACACACCATTTGAATTGTTGGTTTCTGAATCTTAATTTTCACATATTGAAATTTCTCATTCCTATTGATTGATTTGGATGGGAATGTATGCCTATGTCAATTAGCATCCACCTACCAATGTAGTGATCTTCTATATTGTTTTCCAGGCATCATTTTCTTTGAAATAAATGTGCACTTCATGCATCTACGATGAAACGTGTAATGAAGTGTGATCATAACTTTTGCTATTCTTTGTTTATTCTCTCTCTCTCTCTCTCTCTTATTTTCTTAAAAATATCTTGGATCTACTTGTTTTGTTTGCATAATTTGTTGATGCATATATGTTGAAGCTATAATATTAATTTCCTTTACATACTTCTGAATTTTGTTAATGGACTGTGTAGGTTATATTGGCAACAAATATTGCTGAAACATCTGTTACGATACCTGGAATTAAGTATGTCATAGATCCTGGAGTTGTGAAAGCTCGTGACTATAGTGCAAAAACAGGGCTTGAATCATTGGTCATCGTGCCTACTTCGAAAGCACAAGCTCTTCAGAGAAGGTAGCATTCACATACTGTACTAAAGAGGATATATGCAGAACTTATTTCCTTTTTCCTTCTTTTTTGAAAAGTCACCCTGCTTGTGTGTGTGGTTTGGAGGGGGTGGTGTGATGGGGTGTGTCATTGTGTGTGTGTGTGTTAGGTAGACCCCTACTGGTTTTGAGGATGGAAATTTTGACATTTACAGTGGGGCCCACATATTCAAATGGGTTGAATAACTTGGAATAACTTAATTCCAGGGGGTAGCAGGAATCCATATACCATTTTATATTAGTTAATTCTGGTATGGAGATTCCCATTTATTCCATGCATCCAAACAATTTTAAACCCCTTATTCTATCTTATCCCTGGTTATTCACCCCTTAATTCTTCAACCAAACATGGTCTAAGAGTCCAAGGATTCCACCTTTATTTTTTATCTTGTTTTTGGTTTTGCTGGTTATCTAAATTTTTGGTGGTATTTCACTTATACTTGGTTTAGAATTCTGAAATGAGCTAGTATGCTGATTGCTCTTTCTGTTTGATTGATTACTCAATTGTTCAATGGTTATGAACTTAATTATAATAATAAGTGTACCTGTAAATCATAAATGTTGAGCATTACTTGTGGTTGTAGTCAAGAAAAGACAATTTCCATTCACCCTGGACTGTTTGCAACAAGTCAATGATCCTCTACTTAGAGCGAAAATATTCCATTCATTCCAGTCTTTATTTCAGCCGGAATCTTTTGTGTCATTGCATATGTTTTTTTTTTTTTGAAATATGGTAGGCATGTGCCCTGATAGTATTAATAATCAAAGCACGTGCCCAATGAAAAACAACGAACCACAGCCCGAAGGGCTACAAAAAAAAGGGCTACTGTAGAGGAGGGCTCTACCGACACACGGCCAAAACCAAATACAAAACTACTCCTCAATCGTTAGTTGACCCTCTGAATATGGCACCTGCGATGCACCTGCTAGGCTTGTACCCAGCCTGTAACGAAATTAACAACCAGTTCCCAGACGTTCTCAGAATACGCTTGAGAACCTTTAAAAACAGCTTGGTTTCTGATGAGCCAAATCGCCCAAACTACAGCTGGAATGAAAGTCTGAGAAGCTTGGTGTCATTGCATATGTTTCTCATCATTTTAAAATATCTGACTTAACACGTTAGTGTTTTACCAGTCGCAGGATATTTTTAATTGCATCTGGGCTTTAATTATAAAATCTGACTGATTTATCTACTCCAGTCAATAAATTCATTATCCATCTAGATTTAATTTGCTCTGTTCTGTGCAGTGGTCGTGCTGGGCGTGAAGGACCTGGAAAGTGCTTCCGCTTATATCCTGAGAGTGTGTTTTTTGAACTCAAGGACTCCACTTTACCAGAGATCAAGCGTTGCAACCTCTCAAGCATTGTACTACAGCTTAAGGCATTGGGCATTGATGATATTATTGGATTTGATTTTATGGATAAGCCTGACAGGTGAAGTTTATGTTATATCTTGCTACTTAACGATTGTGCGAGGCAGACTTGGTTTTCAACATAATAATGGAACTATTTATCGATGTTATCTAATGGTTGGACCTTCCCCCTTTGTGGAACGAGAGTAGTTTTTTTTCTTGTTTGGATTTTGTAAAGAAGCACATGCTCTGCTGTTAGTTAAGAATAGTACTACTGGTCTTATTGTCCTAAAAATTATATTGTTTCACGTGGAGTTATTCTGAAAATTTATTCTTTTTATCTTCTGTAAGTTTACATCACTCTCAGCTTGCAAGTCATGTGTCTCTCAACCATTATTGTTTACTTAACAGGGATTCCATCAAGAAATCTTTGGAGCAGTTGATTGCCTTGGGAGCTCTGACAGATGAATATAAATTATCAGATCCTGTTGGGCAACAAATGTCTAGGTTGCCGTTGGATCCTATTCATTCCAAAGCAATCATATTGGCTACTCAATACAATTGCTTGGAGGAAATGTTGATAACAGTTTCTATGCTTTCAGTGGAATCAATCTTTTACTCTCCTCATGATAAGTTGGAAGAGGTATGTGACAAAGGTCTAGACAAGAAATATGAAAAATTGAAATTCAAGTTCAATATATAAGCTAAGGTAAAATATTGAGTTCTTTGACAATAACAACATGTATGATCGTCTTTCTGGATCTCTTTTCTTTGGAGTGTAGAATGCTTGACATTTTAAGTATTTGAAATTTATGTTCTAAATATAGCAATGTGAACCGAGTTTTGGTTAAGTCGGCAAGCACCTCCACCTCTGTGAAAGAGTTCAGAGAATAAAAAATCCTAGGGAGCACCATTCTTAAAAAAAAAAAAAATATAGCAATATAGTTAAATGTTAAAAGTGTACAAGTCCCTGATCTACTGGTTCCCATGAACCATAACTCTCATGCCACCATTCAAGGATAGATATTCCATTGATAGATATGTGCATTCTGAAACCTAATTTCACTAAAAAGGCAGAAGTTTATGTTTATTTTAATAGAATTTATTAGATATTTGAATTGTCATAAATTAGTATATAATCAATACCCAAGGGAGGATCTCTGAGTGATTTTCTAGGAATTAGTGTATCCTCATGATAAGGTTACATTGGTGAGTTATTTTAGTTGTCCTTTATGCAAAACTAACCAGTATTTATCAGATAACCCTGGCAAGAATTGTCTTCGTCACAAAACATTACTTCTAACCTCAATCACAATGCTTACTGAGTCATTATCATCTTGGCGCATTATGATTAATCACTGGGATCTTTTGATCAGTGAGAACCTGATGACAGATCTTTTGGTTTTTTGGTTTCAGGCAAAAGTTGCATGGAAGCGTTTTTCATGCCTAGAAGGGGACCATATAACTCTGATAAATGTTTATCGGGCTTCTGTTGAATTCATAGAGAAAAGCAAAATAAAAGACAGCAGGGTGAAAGCAATTGAAGGAAACCTGAAAAAATGGTGCAGGGAAAATTTCATCAATAATCGTTCACTGAGGCATGCTCAAGATGTTCACAGGTTGGTAGCTATGTTTTACCTTATTATTGATGGGTTTTCACAAAATTTCTTAAGTAGGTGCTGTGAGGATGTCTTGAAATTCTATAAATAAATGTATCTCCCTCCCTTTTATATTCACAATTGAATTTATTCAAATTTTTTCATTCAAAACCTTTTCTTTTACTTCAATCTTTTGAAGTGGTGATTTTGTTTGGTAATCCAACATTACCAAACCTTTTTGTTTGCTCTTGAATATTTGACCCTTTTTGTCACACCTTTTTCTTGGATTCACTCGCCTCAAACTTAATCATTAGTGTACTTGGAATGCAAGAATAAAAGGATTGGAAGTTCAGGTGAAAATAAAAGGCTCACAAAAAGGGATGCAGCATGAGATATGTTCTATGAGGCTGATTTCCAGTTTGTCTGGACCAACTTGGTGATTGTTATTTTAAAACTATTGATCATTGTCAGATGTTTAACTTGATCTATTAAAAAAAAAATCTTCTTTTACAACAATGTCCTGTGAAGCACTACTGAAAAACAATTGCACTCTACTAGGAGCAAGGGATAAAGAAGAATGTTTTGGAGTTCCACATATTCAAAAATCAGTGAACTAAAGAGATAATTTATATACTTGTTCATATGGTGGTGAATTGATGGATGCTTTAGCCAATATTGGAGACCAGTGTTGAAGCCATGCTGTGATATTCACATATATGTGGACCGAGAATGTCTCAAACAGGATTAATCTAATCAGATGAAGTGGTGGTGTGCTATTGGAGCCTTGTGCTATGGTCAGGTGGTGGGAAAATGAAAGATTAATTTAGGCCAATTTTTTTAATTGGGTAGGACATTTGGGTAGTTAAGAAGTTTAAATATGTAGAATAGATTGAATGATGGAGGAAGCTTTGGATTACCTTTTTTTAACTGAATATTCAAGTTTATCTGGTCTCTTTGGAGTAACTTCATCAGTGATGAGAAGATATGATTGGTGGTATTGGAAAAAGGGAAATGGAAAATTTTAGTCTTTTTTTTGGTTGTGGTGCAAGTGTGCAACATGAGAGCTTTCTAGGAGGTCACTCATCCTAATACGACTATTTTTGCCCAAGCACGCTTAACTTTGGAGTCCCGATGGGATCCAGTGCAATAGTGCTGTTAAATTTTAATCTTGGATGGATAGTTACAAGACTTACATGTAAGATATCTTGGGGCCGACTCGTGGTGCTTGGGTGTAATCTATGTTAATGTTGATAATGATGCATGTTTAAATATTTATAGTTTCACATATTAGTGCTTTATATATGTGCAAGCGGCAAGCTAAGTGGGTCAATTATTGGTAAGGTTTTTATGTTTTTTAAGGCTTTTGTGTATCGTACAAATTAATCCTTGTGAAAAACCATTTGTGCGTTTCCATTTTCTTAGATAATACTCTCTTTTTTGGCAGTCAAATTGGAGGACATGTCCAACAAATGGGTCTCACAGTCAATTCATGTGGGGATGACATGCTTCAGTTTCGCAGATGTCTTGCAGCTTCTTTTTTCCTAAATGCAGCTTTGAAGCAGCCTGATGGATCATACAGGTATGTAATCCTCAGGGTCCTTTCTTTTCTTCTGTTTTTTTGTTGAAAAGGTATAATGCCCAGCAGATATTACTAAATGTTAAAAAAAGAAAATCTCAAAAGAGGATATAAAAGTGTCTTCTTAATAAAGGAAACCAAAAAAATTTCCAAAGAATATCTATCATTACACCATGTGAGCGGATAGATATTCTTATGTTTGAAATTTCAAATCTGACACTGGGTTCCCCTGATATGGTGTAATGTTGTCAAAGAATTCTTTTTTCTGGTTCCTCTTGGAGTTTAATATGTACAAACTATGCCCATCAGTTGTCCATTCTGGATCATCTCAAGCGCCTCTTTCACTTTTTGACACACAGACTCGCCTTATAATTTTACAGGGCTATGGAAAGTGGTCAGAGAGTTCAGATTCATCCTTCATCAATGATATCAGGGACAAAGCCAGATTGTGTAATTTATAATGAACTAGTTCAGACAAGTCGTCCTTACCTTCGTTATGTAACAAGAATTGATCCACTTTGGTTGCCTGAGCTGGCTCCTCAATACTATGCTGCACAAACTTGAGGAAATGGTTCACCCAGCTAATCAGGTAAGACAAAGCTTATAGGTTTCAGGTTATTAATCACTAGTTATGTTCAATATTATTCTCCTACATGGTTTGGAAAATTAAAGTGGCCTTGTCACATAGAAGAGATGGTGATGATATGAAGCAAGGAGTTCCAGTTATGTTATGTTTAGAAAGGGAGGACCTTTTAATCCTGCAAAATATGGAAAATGCAGGCATGCTGTTGCAGGCATCGGTTTTTTTTCTATGCGAAATGTCTCTTTAATGATTTCTTATTCTAAAACACCGCATCTTGGATATTAAACACCTTATACTTGTTGTTGAATTTGATTAATTGTAATGTCTTTGATTTAATAGTGCAGAGTGACTATGATACACTTGCACTGAAAATTGACAATTTTGGATAACATTGCAGGTCCAGTTCCACCATCACAGCGAGGTGAATGGGGTGGATACTAACCATTGCATGTACTCAACAAGGATCTTTAGAACAACTTGCTGCACTTGTGGGTATATTTACATCATACTACCTGGTCTATGGATCCTTTCGTTGATTACTAGTAACACAGATGTAGTTTAATGTGATGTGACCAAAGTCAGTTTGCTTGCCTGCGGTCACCTCACTTCAAACCTTCCTTCGGTCAACCTATCTTCTTCACACTAGACCTTGAGGGAAACGCGATTGTCTAACAGGTGGGCAGGGTTTACAAGGGGGTGGTGCCTGATGTTCAGTAACATATGCTTAGGGGGGAAAGAAGATCCTCCAGGTTAAGGAGCAGATCACTTGCATACATGCAGGCCATGTCATTGGTATTGAGCATGAATTCAAGATTCTAAGCAATCTCTGTCACTAGCAACATGAGAGGCATCACATTATTATTATCTGTGTTATTGCAATTATATTTACTTTTCACAGTTATATTTTATTGAATGTTTTATATTGGAATTCAGTGATAACTTGCCATTATTATTTTTGTATAGAATAATGCTAGGGATATCCGCGGGACAGTCCTGTGTGCGCATTTGATTTTTTAAAAAATAGTATATACTTTTATTGAATGTTTTATACATTTTTCATAAAAGTATATATTTTCATAATGTATTGTATGGATCCATTCGGATGGAAACTATGAAAAATTGCTAACGAGATATATATCTCACTTAAAAAATTGTATAATTTCATTGCTAGTTGTAATTTTGATGTTTATAATCTCAAGCTATTTCATTGTCCAAACCTTTTTTTTTTGGTTGAGATCCACATTTTGAAGGAAGGATTAAAAACATGAGTGCTCCTAAAGACCAACAACGTGGTGATTCCAACTGTAAAATTTAGTTATATGCATATATTTAAGTTTGGTTGCATAAAGTGTGATTTTTTATTTGTTTGTTTTGTGATGTGATATTTGATAAGGTACAATTTATGGGAGCATATACTACTATTTTCATAAAGTTATACGCTTATGGCTCCCTCCCTGTTCTTATTAGTGAGAATAGAAATGTTGGTGGTGAGATTTTGTTTCTTCTGGTCACTAAGGATAGATGCTTCATTTATTTTATATATAAAAAAAACAAGTTGTGCATTTACCACAAAGATCTATGTATGAAATTATGCATGTGCTTATTTCTCGATTTGTGGTTAGCTTTATCATATCTAAAACCAAAAAACTGTGTGAATAACTCGGAAACGACATCCTTAAATTAGATCCTAAAAGAGTTGGCATTACTCCAATGATCTAAACAAGAAATTTATCTTTATGCATAAAATAATCCCAAGTATCAAATATCATTCAACATATAACTAGAATCCTTTCCAGTTAAACTTTATTCCAACTGTCGCAAGGGAAGATAAATTGAATCAAAAGGACAACTCATTAGAAAATGATAAATACATATCTCAAATGTGATAGAATGACATGTAATCTTCTCATTAGTTTAATATAAGTTTTGTTAAAAATTGGATCATGGATCCTGACTCATTTATAATTTTTTCTTTTTAATTAAGTGAGTATAGGTGAATATAATTAAAATGATTCACTAATTTTCTCCAACAATGACACCTTAATGATCACTTAAGAAAGAGGAAAAGAGGAAAGGAAGAAAAAAAAAAAAGGTTTCCATCACTTGTTTTTCTTTTCTCCTAAAGAATGACATCTTATCTCATGAGACCATTAATTTTCAACTTGACATGATATGAATGCTTGATCAAAAAAAGATACAATTTTGGTGAGAACCCATAAAAGACTTTCCTTGATTCTCTTTCAACAAAAGACACAAAAGAAAAAGTTGGTCCCCTTTACATTATAGCTAAAGATGGTGCTTTCTTTAGCTACCTATGCTTTAGCATACCTCCCACCTTGCATATCTCTGGCACCCTCTGAGAGTAGTCGTTATACAGCATCCTAGGCGAACTTATAAAATAGGATTATGTATGTATTTACAAGGATTTTTTTTTTTTTTTTTTTTTTTTTTGAGAACCAACTGTTTTTTTTTTTTTTTTTTAAAGAAAAAAAAAAACTTACTTTTGGATTTAGGAGCTCCACATGGGTGGGAGACAAGGCATAGGTGAGCTAGATTGGGACCGCAGGATTTTTTATTTTAAGAAAATTTGGGCATTTCTATTTTAACTACTCAAAACAGATCATGATTGAACATAGGTAAGAGGAATAGAGAGAAAACAAGAAAAAAATAAATGAGTGAAAATTAAGCACAAAAAGACGAAGATTGGATAGAAAAAGGTTTCTACTTGAAATACAATTATCATTTTTTCAAACTAGGTATGCTGTATGCATATTGTATATGCATTGTTTGATTAAAGCATGTGTGGATTGCAGAAGTAACCGTGTATGAACCCTCACAACTTTTCTTTTTACATCTTGTAAACTCTAATATAAATATCTTATATTACCTTTTATGTCTTACAACAATGTTGGAATAAATAACCTCCAAGAGATTCATTGAAAATTTCAAGCTCATGATATAAAAACAAAAGAACAGAAAAGAGAAACCTCAAACACGAAAAGTGGGTCGATTCAAAAGTGATGCGGCTCAGTTGTGGTCAGTTTAAGGACACTTTTTTTTTCTCCTCCTTTTCTGTAGTATATGCCCTTTTTTAAGGGTGTAATTAATGTTAAGTTAGTTTCTATAATAGTGGCTCAAACAAATAAATCTGATGGGGTTTCTCTTGTAAAGACAGTAACCTTTCAAAATAACCGTCAAACAACTTATGATGGATAAGTTATAAAAGAGGAAGAGATGGTCCCTAATCTCATCTAAAAATTTTTTGAGTGTCTCCATCAAACACAAGAATTAAAGAGATAGAGAGATATGTATGTGATATCTATAATAACATGTATGTTTGCTTTTTAGTTTTTTCAATAAATGAAATATCAATATAGTTTATTAAATGTATATATGCATATAAGTATTTAATTTTCACGGAGACACATTTTATTGTTACATGGAGTAATCAATATACATATAAAATTAAAACATGAGTGTTGTTACATAGTTACATAGTTTTTTTTCTTGCCTTAATTTCAGTCCCATATGCACGCGTCAATAAAAAATCACCAGAATATATATTCACATCATCACATTAACATTAAGGTATATCCTTCGATATAACATTTTTTAGAAATACATTTATGTAATTTATTAGAGTATATGCTTTATTTTTTTTATATAAAAATATATCTTATTAGATGATATATATATACAATTTTTAAAAAATTTAAAACACGTGTAGACTGAAATTAAAGTTGAAAAAAAAATTATACTAATAACTTTAAAACATATGAGAGAATTTATGCAAAACAATTCTTATTATTAGCCCTTTTAGAAAAATCATTAAACATGGAAACACATGGACCCTAATGAGTTGTGGTTTCTCACATATTTTGTTTCCTGATGAGACCAACCCTAACCACATGTAATCTATGAAAAAAATTCAGAGATTTTCCCATTTTGTGGTGGACGTGAAGGCTCAGATTGTCAGAAAAATCTGTTTTGGACTTCAATGAGGGTGGTTGTGCTAAAAATAAACAATAAATAAAAATGGGGAAAATCCAAATAACACCCTTACACTTCCTGAAATTCATATAACCCCCTGGATTTTTTAAAAGTTCATATTACTCTCTGAAAACAACTATGTAAAATCTAAATAACCTTATGAGTTAAACTTCGGTTGACAGATGAAGAATATTATGTGAATATTCTATTTTGTTAACTCTCACTAAAAATACAGTAAACAAAAAATTATTTACAATTTGTTAAAAATGCAAAAAAATCTTTTATACATGATGATTTTACTCCTCTAGATAGATTATAAAACCCTATTTAAAGGGGTAAAATCATAATTTATAGATGATTTTTATATTTTTAACACATTGTAAGAGGCTTTTGATATACTATATTTTCAATCAGAGTTTAGCAGTCTAAATATTCACTGAATAATTCTAATATGTCTATAAAAATTTAATTTAAGAGGCTATTTGAATTCACATAAGTGTTATCAAGGGGTTATACGGATTTTAGGAAAAATGAGGGGATTTCAGGCATTTAGTTTTTAGGGGGCTATTTGAATTTTTTCATAAATAAAAAAAGAAGTGGTGGTAATCCATCCAAGCCAAGATTTTTTATTTGCCATGTCATTGGAGAAATGCCACGTGTGAAAAAACTAGAGGTGGATCAAACTTCAGACCATATCTAGAAGAACTGCAAATTTAATTGACACGTAGATGAGTGGATTTTAGAGGCCAAACCACTTGGACAGTGGCCTGTGTTTTCACCAACAAAATACCTTTTTAGGCTTACAAATAATAAATAAAAAAAAGCACCTTTTTAGGCCACCACAAACCATAAATTGTTGAATTTGTTGCTTTTTGTGGGACCACAGTTTTGTTTTTTTAGGCCAATATTTGAAAATGGGTTTGGAAAGCTTTTTGATTTTATAAGAAGTTTAACTTTATTCAGACTTTTTTTAAATTATCCATAATATAAGTTTGATGGCATTTGAAAATAAGTTGGATAATTTTAGAGATATTGATTGTGTATGAGTAATATTTAATCTAAACTCATTTACAAATACCCCCAAATAATTTTTTTAAAATAAAATAAATTTTAATTATAAAAAATAGTTTATTAAGAATGACACAAAATTGATTCATGGAAAGCCATTTGTAAAAGTTGTGTTTAGTAAAAAATAAACTTCAAATTTTTTAATTTCAAATGCTACCTAACTGCATCTTTATGGACACATTTTTAGAACAAATCTAATGATATAGATGTTTTTAGAATTTGTTTCAAATGGGACTTTATAAATAACAAATATGTGATTTTTAGCCTCTATTTGAGTCCCCATCAAGAAATAATTAAAGGTCTGAAAATGCTTGATTAAATGGATCAACTGTCTTAATTGGCTTTAAAAAGGGAATCTTTCATTGATAAAAGTGGAAAAAAATTGCATCCTTATAAAAACACGTTTTTTAGAACAAATCTAATGAAATAGCAGTTTTTAGAATTTGTTTCAAATGGGACCTTATAAATAACAAATCTTTGATTTTTAGCCCCTATTTGACTCCCCATCAAGAAATAAATAAAGGTCTGAAAAAGCTTGATTAAATGGATCAACGGTCGTAATTGGCTTAAAAAAGGGAGTGAAAAGGGAATAAAAAGATGATCTGTCTTTTGTATATATATAAAAAAAAGGGAAAATTCCAAATAACCCCCTATAATTTCCTAAAATCCATATAACCCCCTAACTTTTCCTAAAGTCCATGTAATCCCTAGAAAACACATATGTAATTTCAAATAATTATTTGAGTTAAACTTCTATTAACAGATGATGAATACTCTACAAAAATTCTGTTTTGATTACTCTCATTTAAAACACAATATACAAAAAAATAATACAATTTGTTAAAAATGTAAAAAAAACCGTCTATAAATAAATATTTTACCCATCTGTATAGATTATAAAACTCTATACGGAAGAGTAAAATCCTCATTTACAGATAATTTTTTGTATTTTTAATACATTGTAGGGGATTTCTGGTATACTATTTTTTCAGTTAAGGTTAATTAAACAGAATATTAACTCATAATAATCATAATCTGTCAACAAAAATTTAACTCCGGGATCTATTTAAATTTACATAGGAGTTTTTAGGGGATTATATGGATTTCAAGAAACGTTAGGGGGTTATATGAATTTCGGACAGTTTTGCAGGGGGTTATATGGATATTTCCCATTAAAAAAAAGTTCCCTTCTATCAAAACAAAAAAAGCGTGTCTGCGTGTGCATTAAACACTAGAACAAGTCATAAATTTTTTATTTAATCAAAGTCCACAAAACTCTTGCACTTGAACGGCCCAGATTGAATCGTACGGTTGCTCCAAAAAGTTTCTCCCTTTTCGTTGCCGAATGACTTTTCTTATCCTCCCACTTTCGCTTTCCAAAACTGCCACGTGTCGGTGCAGATAACACCCTCCAGATTTCGCCACGTGTACGTCCCGTTTCATTGGACGGTCAGCTTAAATCCAAAGCGGATCATTCACGTGCGATTCACGTGGTTATTGACACGTGTCCCCGGCAAGAAAAGCTGACACAGGAGAGATGTGCGGCTTGCGCGGCACGAGGGGTGCTTTTCGCTTTTTCTTTCCGGGTGGGACCCACGACGCTAACGTGGACACACGACCGGCTACCCAGGTCACACACCCCAACATGAATCACACTTTTACGAAATGGAAAAATCCAAATAACCCCTCCACTAAACTCTGCTCGAAATCTATATAACCCCTTAACTTTTTTTTTTCAAGTCTATAATAATCTTTTGAAAACACCCATGTAAATTTAAATAGCCATTTGAATTAAATTTTTATGAAAAAATGTGAAATATTCTGTTTGGTTAACACCCTAACAGAAAATATCGTATATTAAAAACCCCGTACAATATGTTACAAATGCAAAAAATCTTGTATAAATGATGATTTTACTCCTCCGCATAGAGTTTTATAATACATTATTCAAAGGTCAAATCATTATTTATAAAAAGTTTTTTATTTTTTTAACACATTGTGAGATATTTTTAGTATATTGTGTTTTTCTCAGGGTTAACCAAACAGAATCTTCATATAAAATTCATCATCTGTCCACGAAAGTTTAATTTGTGGGATTATTTGAATTTATGTAGGTGTTTTCAATGGGTTATATGAAATTCAAGAAAAATCAGGGGGTAATATTAATTTTAGGCAGTCTACGGGGGTTTATTTGAATTTTTCCCTTTTACGAAAAGTCCCCTAATCTTATCCGCATTTCATGGCCGCCCCGGTATTCCCCCTCCTGTTTACATATCGTTGTTTTGGGGAACTTTCCCGCAAATACCCCCCGATTTTTTCCCCGTGAAGGACCTTTTCGTCTTTCAGTGGCAAAGACGCAAATAATAGGAAAATCAGTGGCAGTGTTTAAAATCCGGAATTCGAAAAAGCAATAGATGACGTCATCGGGGGCGATCCTCAGCCAAGTGAAATGGTGGCTGAGAATTGCCGGGGTTGCTGACTCGGATGCACAGCTGGCATAGTGACCGGTTTGGCGGGTGATAGCCGGTGATCACGCTTTTGATGTTTGGGTTGTCTTTTTGGGGTTCGCTGGGTGGGGTTTTGTAGTTTTTTTTTCTCCCGTCTTTATAGTGTTGTTTACTTTTGTGCATTCTCTCTCTAAAAAAAATAACCAGAAAAGACGAACAGAAAGTTTGGAATGAGAGGTGAAGAGGAGGAGAAGAGCATATGCGATTCGGAGTCATTGATTTGGAGATCGAACGGTGGAGCGATGACTGATCCGGCGATCAAGCTGTTCGGGAGGACGATACCTCTCCCGGAGATCCAGGGGGAGAACGGAGAGAGATCCGATCAGGGTCCGGTGGTGGTGGTGGAATCTGTGGCTGAAGATAAGGTTGGTTTTGTTTTTGTTTGTCTTTTTTTTTTGGGGGGGGGGGAGAAAGTTTTGGTTTTGTTGATGTTTTTTAATTTTTGGAATCTCGGATTTGATTTTTGGGGAAAAGTTGGCTTTTTTAGTGTTTTTTTTTTGGGGGGGTTTTGTGTTGATTTTGAGGTGAAGATTTGTTTCCCATATTTAAACTGTGGGCTTTTTTGAACTGGGGAAAGACTGATTTTTAGTTCAGGACCCATGTGTTTTTCAGAGTGTTATTGGAGGGATCGATTTGCCTCGGAAGTCGTGCTATTTAGTCTCGGTGATTGTTCGCTGAATCGATTCGACTTTGGCATGCGTTTCTTGAAATATTTTTTTTTTATATACGAAAATGAGATGTGGATTTCTAGGAAAATATGGGTTTTTTTTTTTTTATTCCATTTGGGTTAGTTTTTTTTTTTTTTTTTACTTCTTTGCTTGTTTATCTAGGAAAGGAAAGAAAAAGGAAGTCTTTATTTATTTATTTTTTGGTTTTTTTTTTAGTTATTTATTGGAGCTATTGAGGCTTTAATAGACATATGTGGGGGGTTTCTTGGATCACGGATTGCCTCTTTAAATGGATAATACGAGATATAGCAACATGTGCCACCTGTATTTGGAGAGATTCACAACATGGATTTCATTCGAATTTGATTGAATTGTACTATAAGCTTGTCAATTTGAATCTGGTCGTTTTGAATGGGTTTGAGAGGGATTTGTTTACCACTTTAGGATAGTTTGAAGTGGGAATATCATGGTTTAGTGACAAGATCAAGGGAGATGGACTATTTTTCGCCTCGATCTTCATCATTTCTATGTTATTCTCAAGAGGTTGATTTTGTGTGTTGGAAAATCAATCTCTCTTGAGTCAATTAGCAGGCTTTAAGAAAAAGTTACCTTAGAATCGATTTGGTTTATTTCAAAATTTGCAATTTGAATGCATATGGATCGACATGGTCTTAAAATAAGCTTGTCGGGAAGGAACTGAAAACATGAGAATATGTGCAACGTTTTCATTATAGGCATCTTGAGGAATGGCTAGTGAAGTCCATATTCAAAAAACCATAATCATGCTTTCAACATAATGATCGTTTGCTCTTGATGTTTTTTTATTTGGTTCACAATCTGGATCAACATGATCCCAATTTATTATCTGGTGTTATTAGGAAATATTCATCCCAACTTAGTGCTCAGGGAGAATGTAAACCGATGCCAAAAAACCTAGATATACACATTCCTGTGTTGGAACTTTGTTCTACTGCTGATAATTTTACATGTACGATTTTCATTCAGTTTCATAAGTTTCATTTGTGTGCTATCCTTACAAGAATCAACTGATACTATCAGTGAGAACCTTTGAACCTGATATAAGTTTCTAGCTTTAGAAGTTTAGTTTGGGTGGTTCAGATAGTCTCTCTCTCTTCACAAAGAAAGGTAGTGTTTTGTTTTGGAGAAAGAATGAACCATGACGGTGTTATCATGGTAAACAGGATTTGGTCATACTCAAATGGAGTATCCATTGTTTTCCTAACTTAATTGACGAGAAGCTGAATGGTTTGCAACTTGGTGTGTGAGTCAATAATATGGCTCATGTCAATTTTTAAAGGACTGCCATCAAACTTCTAAAGTTTGAAAAATGGCTATGTAATTGCAAGCATTATTGTAGATAGGCCCAGCAGATTTGCATCTGATCAAGCCTTTAATTTTAGCAATATAAGAAACACCGTCTGTGTTACTGACTTGTGATCTAATCTACTCGGACAGTTTCATAATGAGTTGTTTAAGTCAGTTTGTTTTATCTCGATTCAGTGAGTAATGCATATGGTCCATGTTCATGTCTCATATAATTCATAATTCATGTTTGGATGCTTCTCATGCAATCTATCTTCATGCAATGTCTTTTTGGTGGCCATATATGTTCAGTGTGTGTGACATTCAAGACTGAAGCAGCCACATCATATAGATCTGCCATGTTCATCAGCTGCTCTGTATTGACATGGATATACTGTGTTTTTGTTATTGTGACTCAGGAAGTAAACAAAGAAGCAACAAATTCAGAAGTGGATGTGTTACCTGATGCACCAGAAGAACCTTCTTCTGGAAAGGGGGAGACAGATATGTCTTCCTGCCCCAGTGACAGCAAAGAAGATGATCAGCAACTTCACTCTGAGATCCCCGTGCAAGATGAAAAACAAACCGAAGAAGACAAGCCCTCCAAGGAAGAGCAGACTGAATCTGATGCACCAGGACAAGAGAAGACCCTCAAGAAGCCAGACAAGATCCTCCCATGCCCTCGGTGCAACAGCATGGATACAAAATTCTGTTACTACAACAACTACAATGTCAACCAGCCCCGCCACTTCTGCAAGAACTGTCAGCGATACTGGACAGCTGGTGGAACGATGAGGAATGTTCCTGTGGGAGCAGGGAGACGAAAAAATAAGCACTCGGCTTCCCACTACCGTCACATGATGATGTCATCTACTGAAGGTCTCCCCTCAGCCCGGGCTGAAACCGTTGACCCAGCTCATCATCACCAGATCCTTCCCTGTGGGCTCCCTCCACATATGAGGCCGGTGAAGGGGAACGGGACAGTCCTTGAATTTGGACCCGATGCTCCTCTCTGTGAATCCATGGCTGCTGTGCTAAATCTTGGAGACCAGAGGAGAAATGGTGAGGCGAGGGGGACAGCGGCATGCACAGAAGATGGAGTGAGAGGAGAGGAGCCCTCCTGTGCCTCATCTTCTGTGACAGAGAATGAGTTGCCAGGGAACACTGTGCCAGGCCCGTGCAATGCCCCCCTCCCCACAGTGCATCCGTTTCAGTGTTACCCTGGGCCTCCATGGGCCTACCCATGGAGTCCTCCAGGGTGGAATGGTGTTGCCGCCATGGCAACAATGGGACGGTGCTCGTCTGACCTCGTCTTTGGGCCAGATGGAAACCCAAACCCACCCCAATGGACCCCATCACCGATGCTTGCCACTTCACCATTTTGCGGCCCTACCATGCCATTCCCCTTTGTCCCTGCTTCATTTTGGGGTTGCATGTCGGGCTGGCCAAATGGGCCGTGGCCTATGCCGTGGGCTGCACCCAATGGGGTTGTGTCCCCATCATCGTCCAGCAATAACAGTGGCTTCTCAGGCAATGGTTTAGGGTCTCCCACCTTGGGAAAACACTCTAGAGACCGTAATCCACCGGATGAAGAAAAAGGCGAGAAGTCTCTATGGGTCCCTAAGACGCTGAGGATTGACAACCCAGATGAAGCTTCAAAGAGCTCGATATGGGCTACACTAGGCATCAAACATGATCCAAAAGAGCCATTTGGAAAGGGGGGCATGTTCAAGGCATTCCAGGGCAGTGCGGACAGAAAGGATCACGCATCCGATGCTGCTCATGTGTTGCAAGCAAATCCAGCGGCGCTTTCGCGGTCTCAGACATTTCAGGAAAGCTCATAAGAGGTTTGTCTTAGTCTTGGAAGAGCTTTGTTACTTAACTCAAATGTCAGCACTTAAATATAGTGTAATCTGGTTTAGGTTGGGTTTTTGGTGTAAAAGCCTGCTGCCCAGCTTCGTTTGAGATCTCTCAAGCTTCCAGGGGAGCATAACAAGATTTCTGTGATTGTTGAAAGCTTATTGTAAATAGTAGAGGAGAAAGCGATGCTGCTACACTTATATAGCTTCTAGTGGGCTGTCGTATTTGAATCCTGGTTTCCTTACTTGTGTCCTCTCCTGATTTATCAAGGATATGCATAACAGTGTTCACAAAAACTTCACTTTGTATGACTCTGTAATGTGACACTTGATTTGGGGGGTGGCAGAACTTTGGAAACTGAGGGTTTGAAATTCTATATGTGACTTTGATGAGATCGGGAGGCGTGATCTTCAACCAAGGTTTTTGGTAGGATTTTTTTTCCCTTGTTTCTTTGAACAAACAATGTTGATGTTCTTATGGATCTAGTGCTTACAACTTTCATGTAATTTAAACTGTGTAATATATGATGAGTGCTGTTGATTATTTCCTGGTGTGTTTCAAGGGGGCCATTGGAAGATCCATATGTTTGTGAACAGGAGGAGCTAGTCATTCATTATAAAATCTAGATTTGCTACTATTGAATTATGGTAGCCAGGTTTAAACGAACCAAAGATGGTTCCACTCAAGTAGTTTTGTGGGAACATATTTGTCTTCAAGCATATTTTATAATCTGTTTGAACTGTCATTCTATGGCTGTTAATGCTTCTAACCAGGGAACAATGGCTACAAATTTTTATGAGGTAAGAATGCTTTGTTGAGTTGCCAAAGCTGAAATTTCTACACACGAATACACTATACACAGGGTCACAACATATACATGGCAGTAGAAAGTCCCTTGTGATGATGTTTTGTCATTATGCGTTGGATGCTGTCATATGTCAAAAATGCATAGTTGTTGGAATTTATATGCACCTCACACATCAGATGTGAATGTTATGTTTATCTAAACTGAAAGTCTGAAACAGGAAAAATATGAAAGGAAAAATATTGGTGGGCTCAGACTGGATGATCTTCACCACATAAAATCTCTATTTTCCCCTCTTTTGTTAATTAATTCATTGACATAAGAATTTTTGAGATTGAAAATCATCAAATTGAATTGGTAGGCTTAGCATGACAAAAGGAAAGGCTACACAACTGATGAAATAACTTTTTTATTTTTTGAAATAACACAATTAATACAACAATGTATCTACCTTGATTTAAAAAAAAAAAAAAAAAGTAATACCATGAATTCTATATACCCACAATGGCAAAAAAAAATTAAAAAAAATTACATAGGAAGCATATTCTTCGTCACTGATGAACTCTTAATTGGGCCACACATCCAGCCCAATTAAAGCCTTTAAAGAAACAATTGATGGGCTTGCTCATAAATTCCCATTAAGAATTCCCAGACACAGATTCAACATGGGAGGTGATGCACTTAGTTATTCTTGCAGTCCCAATCCGAGTATATATTAGGTAAAAAAATATAAAAAATATACATTTAATTTCTTCAAGTATATATGAAAATTTGTACTTTATTAGACAATTATATACTTTTATAAAAAGCCAAAACATGAGGTATACACCTTTAAAATGTGTTAAAATCATAAGAGAACTGGACGTTGACAGGGTTATGTGGAGGGGACAAAAATCGATTAACTGGATCCGGGTTGTGAGATCCATCTGCTTGGCTCCCTTCTGACTTGGGGACTAGAGTGTTGTCTCGCTCGTTTAAGAGGCGTTCGTTGTCTTGTCGGGCCACCTCAAGGGTGTGGCAAATTTCTTCTGTCTGCTTGTTTACATGCTTTGCCTGTAGTTGGGCCTCATCGAAGCAATGCTCCCATTTCACAGCAGTCGGTAGTGTGCCAACCTCGGACGTTGCGTTGGGCTGAGACGATGGGTTCATCGTTGACGGGTTCGCCAGGGTAGGTGCAGTTGGAAAGGTTCTCTTGGGAGGCATGATCACGAGCTAGGTTTTTGTGTGCATTTCCTACAAATGGCGCCAAGTTGGAGGGGACAAAAATCGATTAATAGGATTCGGGTTGTGAGATCCGTCCGCTCTGCTCCCTTCTGACTGGTTGGTATTGTTTGCTGGCGATCTGAGACCTCAACGTCGAACACATAGGGAGGGGGTGACCTACAAAAGGCCCTTCGATGCTCAAGTCAACCGAGTGAAAGTCTAAGAGTATCAAAAAAAGAGTTTTCAACATATTTCAACAAGGTTATAGAGCTGGTTGGGATGCCCTGGGATCAACGGATGATCTCTCCCCCATCGAAGGGAGAGATCTCTCGATATGGGGAATTTGATAATTTGTGTGAGATTTGGAGAATCTGCATTGATTGGCCCAAATAGAATATTTGTTGGGATCTGGTCCAAATCCTCTTGTAATCTTCTGGTCGTCGGATCTGAGTGAACCGATGGGCCGAACTCACATATCGTGGGCTGTTTGGATAAGGAGCCTTTGTTAATCAGGTTATGGGCCACAAACATGTTGTGTCATGTCATTAGGCTTAGAAAATGGCTCCTACAATATGCTTCACATTTTCCTTTTTTATTTCTTGTATTTCTTGAATTACAAATCATTAACGTTGTGCTGATTAATTTGGGGCTCTAGCTACAGCTCAAGCCATGGACTTTTGTCTAATGGTAAGTTTAAATGTCTGAAGCCACATTTGGAACCAATTCTAGATCATGAATACTTGATTTTTAAATTTAAAACTTTTAACTTCTACTCATAAAAAATACTGAAAAATAAGCATCCTGAAGTAGTTCATTTCATAAGCTGAAAAAAAAAATTATATCAAGTTGAACCTTGGCTTTTGCAAGTTTTTATTAAAAGCACTGCCAATCTGATTAAGAGAACCACGAAGAAAACATGTATGGCATCTGCACTCTGATTTGTAGAGAAAAGCTATTCCAATGCCCTTTTTCAAGACTTTCCTTATTCAGTATTGCAGATATATATTCCAAGTAACTGAATCCATTTAACATCCACTAAACAATTACTATAAGAAGAAGCTATTGATCTGTAGGCATACTTTGTTGGGGGGAGGGGATCAAGGGACAATACACCAAAGCATATAAAAGATAGATAAGATAACCATGAATTGAGACAATTTGATAATCTCAACTATATATTACTTATATAGCGACTTGTAGTGTGACACCTCTTTAATATAAATCGTGGTAGATAGTCTACCTTTACTTTAAAAAAAAAAAAAAAAAAAACTATATATATTACTTATATGACCCACCTGGGAAAAACATGAATAATCAAACAAGAACTAAAAAACAATAACAAAAACAACAACAACAACAACCACCCCCACAACCCCCTCAAAAGATTGGATGGTGGGTTGTCTATGTGCTCAGCATTAGCTACCACCATGATTAAACTATTCATTTGTCCCTCCCTTACAAGCCATTTATGCCATATATTTGAATATACATGGTTTTGTTATTGAGTGCCTCCTTATAAGTTTCATTTATATTGCTTATTTTTCATATATAATTACCTCTCTTAAAATATATAAAAGAAGATTCTTTCTTTAAATTTGATATATATTTTCTAATATTATAATATTTTTCTAAAAATACATTAAAAAAAATTCTCAGATATGTATAATACAAAATAAGTATATGTTTTTATATTATAATATATGTAAAATACTGTAAAATACAACCACTAAAAATGTTCATTCACATTCACATTTTTAGAAAATATTATAATGTTAAAAAATATCTCAGATTTAAAGAAAGGAATTTTATTTGATACATTTAAAAAGGGTTAGTTCAGGGTTAATAAAAATATTAAAACATGGCATTGAAGGTGGGAGTAATTATTTATGAATGGTTATGAAAAATAAGCATCATTAATGAAACTTAACGAATGCCCTTTGAAGGCACGGAACAATGGGATAATTATCAAATGAAATATAGACCACACATAATCAAAAGCCATTAAAAGATTATTAGAATCTCCCCTGCATCCATGTGAGAGAGATCTATAATGATTTCCACCCAAATCGATGCATGGAGAGATCTTTCAAACATTGCGGCACCGACCACGGGATTTGTTAATTATGAACATAATTTGTTTATTAATAAGGGTGTCTCAAACAAATCCCCTCCTATTCATATGTAATCCTTTCCTAATTAAATATAGCTTTAAGAGTGTTTGCCAATACCAACCACCACAACATAAAAAATGAAGAAAAATGATACACACCACCTCAAAAATCATCCTATAAATCACCTCAAAATCCTCCATTTGGTAATGACATAAGTTATTTTGGGATACATAATTATTCTAGTATAGATAAAGAATAAGTCATTTTTTATTTTACTGTGTTTTTAATTATTTTTGTTTAGTTGTTTAATTGATCAATGATAGATTGTGGATAAATATGAATAAAATGTAGATAAAGATTTACAAAATGTGCAAAAATAATTTGACATGTGAGCCTCTTATTTTATAACAGGTGGTGACATGTGATTTGCCAAGTGATCCTCTTTATATTAATGGAAAACAATATGTGAAATAACATAATTCTAGAGAAGACATGGAATATCATAAGTTATTATATTCTCATTTATTCTGATATAGTTATATCCACCTATTCTTCGTAAACAAACAATGTTTTGGGTTTATTCCCCCCTATTTACCTCCCATTCCTCTACCCAAACATGGTTATCAGGAAAGTGAGTGAGCTATGATTTCCAGACTCCCCTGCTTGACTTTGGTTTGTTATTAGTGCTCTTGCTTTTGTCATGATTTTGTGGACTCAAGACTTTCCATCATAAGTCATCACCTTTCATTCACTGCTTTTTCTTGTATTGGATTTTCATCAGACACACTCGTCTACAGTTATACCATACAAGACCAATATGGCAATATCCCTCTAAAAAAAGAAAGAAAGAAAAAACAACAAGCATTTCTCCTGGTGCTGCTGTAGCTTTTCTATAGAGAATTAGAGATACATATACTGTTGTTCATGATTGTATACAGTTATGTGTGTGTATTTCAATAGGCATACAAAACATGCATTGTATAGGATTTTTGTTTGTTTGTGTGTGTGAACAGGAAACATGAATTATCAGTGGGTTGACTAATGGGTCAGAAGAAGACACAAATACTTGAAGGAATCTTTTGTCCTTTGTTTTTTTGTTCCAATGTATTGCCATTTTGTTTAGGTCCATTATTGTTTTATACTTACCTTCAAATCCCATTACTATGGGCGTTCTCTCCAAAATGCTCTTCTAAACATTGTTTTGTAAAAAATTGCTTTCTAGGATGCCTATATACTGTTATCCATCCCCGTACATTGATACGTAAACATATACATAACTTTGCATCTGCGTATGCGGTTAAATAAATTGATCAATAAATTGCCTTTCATATTCTCAAAATATACTCATCCTTGTACATTGTTACAAACATATGCTTGTTATGCATTAATGTATAAGGAACTAAAAAAAAAGAGAGGTGTATGTGTGACTTCCCAACCATCTAAATTGATACAATATATCAATAATTGAATAATGTTTTTTTTCCACAAAATAAAAATAAAAATAATTGAATAATGTCTTCACCATAATTAGTAATATAAGTTGATGCGTGTGGGGACAGAAATGCTCCATGTGAGGATAACAGGGACTTCCACTACTTGACAGCAGCAATGAAACCACCTTTACACACCAGAAACAGTGGAGGAGAAAGAGAGATAAAGAAAGGTTAGGCAATTCAGCATACACAACCAAAGCTAAATTACATAAAGGGGAAGTTGACTTTTGCAAATACATCCCATCTGTTCCTAGCAATATATATGCACCAAACTCTCCCTTAGCCCACACATCTCTTCTGTTTTGGCTCAGTTGATCAAATTCCATAGTTTCAGACATGAAGCTTTGGCTTCACTTCTTCATGTTGTTCCTTGCAACATCACATCTCCTCCTCATGGATGCAATTCCCATTTCAAGTAATGCATGTTTTGGACTTTTTATATTATCAATGAATTTAGGTCTTGGATTTTGTTTCTTTTGATGTTAATTGGAGGTGGGTCTTTTTCTTTTTCTTCCTTGCAGAGAGCAGGAGCCTTGCATTGATGGATGAAGGCATGTCCTCTCTGGATATGGTAGACCAAGTTTGTTCTCTCTCTTTCTCTTTCTAAGGCCCTGTTTTGGAATGAATTTTATACAACAATTAATGCTCTAAACCCGATTAAAAGTAATCAATTTTGGAAGAAGCTACTTTCAATCAGTTTTTCTTAATCCATAAAAATCAAAATAAAAAATCAAAAGCTGAATCAGTTTGACAATTGGTCCCAGCAGAGACCAACTACCGCTTAAGCAAGATATGCGTGGAGAAACAACCCCCCCTCCCTCCATTCTCTAACCTTTTTTTCTTTGTTTATTTACTATGTCCATCTTATTTTCTCATCCCCGGACTTATTATCACACTTTCCGTTAAAGAAAGTGAAAGTGATGGTAGCAATGATCTACCTTTTTTCTATTAAAAAAAATTGTATAGTAACAAAAACATTCATGAATGCATGAAAGATGTTTATGGGAGTTCATGTTAGTGATCAGACATTCCTCTCAAACAGATGGACAACGGCGGAGGAGCATTAGAGGTGGACGAGCTCGGACACGGCCGGATGGACATCGAAAGCAACGACTACCCCGGATCAGGAGCGAACAATCGACACGATCCGAAGAGTCCTGGAAGGCCCTGAGTGTCTAAAGCTTCAAAAATCATGACCTGGGTCTGTTGTAAAAAATGGTGGTTCTGTAATTGTTTCAATCAAAATGTTGGTTTTTGAGTGGTGTGTGTGTGTGATGGAAAGATTTGTAGAAACGGCGCAGTCTGTTAGATATTGGTGCTTTTATAGTTGACATGGATGAGATTAGGGAAGCTGTGACTCTTGTGTCTTAATTAACTTTTATTGTGTCAATGTGTTGTATGTGTTTCTCTTGGTGATGTATGGAACCTCATGTGCTCATGATTAATGAAGATTTGCTATAGGTATGTCATCTTGGTTATTAGAAATATATGTGGTGGTTGTGAGACACTAGTCCACTAAATTAGGGAACAGCTTTGCAGAGATGCCTGACTTTGATAGGTTGACAAAATCAACAAAATGAAGAGTATCTTTGCAATACTTTAAAACTGATTGCCTTCTTTTATGACATCTAATGATTGCCTTCTTTTATGACATTTAATTCAAAATAACCACTATATAACATCACTGTGCATACAATTAAAAAAAAAAAAAAAACTGGAAATGGATTGAAGAGGTCCTTTATACAAGCCTGATTAAAAATTTAGTGAAGGATTCTAATTATACAAGCCTAGTATAAAAAATGGGACAATTGGGGTTGACTATTTATGGCTGTTGAACCACACTAAAAAATGTGCTATACTTAATTTAGTGCAATTATAAGATGATATGATAGTGATAACAACTTAATTTTGTACTTTACTGAGCTGTCTTTATTTAAGAAAATTTTGCTTATAGATTCCATTGATTATCATTGCAGTTTGAATAGAGAAGTAATGTTGGAAAAAGCATCCGATATTTTTATTTAAGAAAATTATGCTCATAGATCCCATTGGTTTATCATTGCGGTTTGAATAGAGAAGTAATGTTGGAAAAAGTATCTGATATTTTTATTTAAGAAAATTATGCTTATAGATTCCATTGATTTATCATTGCAGTTTGAATAGAGAAGCAATGTTGGAAAAAGAGTACTTAAAAAAGTGGTCATTACCTTAAGGGTGACATATGGGAATTAATACAAGCAGCAGTTCTCAAACATCATGAAATTTAGACTCAGCAACAAATTGGATTGAAAAAGAAAAAGAAAATGCTTGCTAACCATTTAGCTTATTAAAAGATATAACTCAGATAGAATATAAAATGCATGGGTACTAATGTAGAATTAACATATGGTTTGTGTTCATAGGGATCCAGGAAATTACAATTATCAAACTGATTTTCAAAAATCTTAGACAAAAAGCATTGGGAAATAAGTTACAATATAACTGATGTTGGTGACAATAGGATTCATAAAGTTGCATTATCTGGGGTGCCTTCAGTGTCTGTGGCATCGCTCAAAACGATCAAAATCATCATCTAAATATGAAGAACCACAGAGAGTGATCCATTCTCGAAGTCCAAGAACCTAATCCTCGTCGAATTTGATTTTCTTTGGAGCACAGGGAATGCCTCCCACCTGTACATAACAAATGAATACATCAGCACGCCAACCAATAATGGGCAAAATTCAAAGACACTGATGGGGAATATATGCCATGTTCTTATCTACCATTTTAATTACAAAACAGAAGGCATCAGATGCAAGGTACATTGACATATGTATGCAAACTGTTATATGTTTTGTAAAACAACTATTATATGCTGGTTGTACAACACATTTTATTTACAAAACAACATGATATAAGAATATGGACTTTGAGCCATAGCACGGGGGACAGACATTGTCTTCTATATAATATGTCTAGACTAGATTTGGGAGAACAGACTGAACCAAACCCAGTTCAAACAAATTAATGTGATTGGCCAATGTTGAATAGTGAGCACATAGAACAGGCATTTTAATCTATCTACCCAAATAGCTCATCTATAGCATTCCTCGGTATTAAATTTACTCACAGACAACAGTGATATAGTGCTTGCAGCTTTGGTAGAGCTAATGATACTATGAATTTTAAACCTGTGCAGATCAGCTTGTAGTTTATATTTTAACCCTTACTGTTAAACATAAGTATAATTTCCAAAAGCTGATGATAATAGATAGGGCAGATTTTATAAATTTAGTGTAAGTGCTAGAATGAAACATAAGTCAATGCTGATTACACTGAAAGACCATGTTCATTTGTAAATCAATAGAAACAGATAGCTCACTTACAAAATCTGGACACTCATAATCAATACCGGCATCCGCTAGCCTCTTTCTGCGCTTTTGGTCGCGCTTCAAGATTCCTTCCACCAAATGCCTATATTGTTCAATTGTTCTCTCCTGAATATACAATCAAGAAAAAAAAATAATCATGCCATTGAAGAACAATAAATCTGGTGCCAAAAAACATCTGCCACAGAATCAGTTCTTAATCATCAATACCTTGTTGTGCTTCTTTCGCTCAATTTCCCTCGTCTTCGCTGGCTGGAATTGGCGGTTAGCTCCAAACCATCTAAAGGAAAGAAGAAAGAGGCAATGGTTGTCTGTATAAGTTCACTTGAGAAGCACAACATATGAGAGGACTATAAAAATTTAAGATTATGGGTATCTGGGATGTGGGATTCAGTTGTAGCAGAAAAGGTTGGCACCACGATTGCAGTAAGCAAAAAAGATGACACAAATAAAGCTGAAATTTCTCCTTCAATGTTAAATATAATAATAAAAAAGAATAGAATATTGTGTATAGGGACATGTTGAGGCCTTGGTTCTTGAAAATCCTTTAGTCTTGACGAAAGACTTTAATGATGAAGTGGGATTTATAAAGCCAACCGCAAGACATTGGGAGGTACATTTGACATTGTATACAAATCTAATACATCAACGGACTTCATCAAAAGGAACACACAGGGCTGTCAAGTGCGCGACGTCTCATTTATTTATATAACAGTAATTTTAACTGTCACTGTTAAATATAGAAGAAGGCGATAGGCTACTGTTCTGTTAAAAAAAAAAAGTTATTTCAAGTATAGTGAACCAGGTAATGCCGACATTTACAGCAACTGGATGCAAGCAAGTATGATAAATCAGGTAAAACTTTGAGGTGTTCAACTTCATCATGATCTAACCAAGGTAGTGGGCCAAAATATTATAGTAATCTATGACTAGAGGATGATGGTGTTTTGAGTATACATTGTAACGATGATTGAAAACATAGGCAGTCTTACATTCAAGCTTTCATTGTAAATGCACACATTCAAAACTAGCAGATGCGCAAAAACAAAGCCTACTAAACATATCTCAACATGTATCATTAAGAAGATAATTGGAAATTTTTATGAGTTATGTGGTGCATTAAATTGCATGACTAAATGAATTTTATAAACTGCTTACAGTTTTGGATGTACACGGTCTGATGGAACAAGATGGACTTGCAGCATGTGCTCAAAAAGTAGATAATTATGCATGCAATCAGCCACAATTTTAGCGACCTGTAGGGAGTAAGATGATGATTAGAGGAAATTGCTTCATGTGATACACAAAATAAAAAATGATGGGAAAATCAGGCACAACCTCTGGAGACTCAAATTCAATGAACCCATAATGCTTCGAATTTCCAGTCTGATGAGCACCCAAAAAGAATATAATCAGCAGCCACACAAGTCAAAAAAAGAAGTTTCTCAAACAGAAGCAGTAAGAATAGAAAATGTAATCAAGAACACTTGGATGGCATCATCTAAAACTCAAATGAATGGGCTAAAAATAAAGTAAGAGCTCAACTGGTTCCTCCATACAGGTGGTCCTATGGTGAAGTAATGCATATGATGTGGAGGGCAAGATTAGGATAGTGCATATATTTCCTTTGCGAGGAGACATTTTGTATACCCATTTCTTGCAGATAATAAACAAACCATTTTTTTACAAAAATAGGCATCCGACATTCTCCTCAAAAAACAAAAACAAAGAGGAGAAGAACAACAACAACAACAAACCGCCCTTGCTCCTTGCACCACCCATGGGTTTTGTTCCATGATCTTGTCCCTTACAACAGTGTTGGGTTTCTCATAAGTAATGTAAAAGCGTAACACATCAGGTAATACAAGAACAAGGCATTATCTTTTTATCTTTCAAGACAAAGCTTTGGAAGCAAAGGATGATTTGCATTGAATAAATGATGTTATTTAAAGATCAAAGAGATGAATATGGAAGGCTATAAGTTCTTTTCGACTCTCCCATGGAGTAATAATTCCCAATCTTCATGAAGCCTTAAACAGCAATTAGCAATAACAATTCAAGTTAAAAAGAGAACCAAACAGACATCACTTGGCAGTATTGAGCAGATTGGATAAATGCAAACTACTGAAAATATGTAAATCTTTAAAATCCAAACATCACTTCACTGCATTATTTTACTTTTATGGAAAAGAAACTTCTATTTAATTTTATTAATGTGTCCTGCACACCCCCCCCCCCCCCCAGTTGTAATAGGCAAGAGTAAAGAACAACCTTCTTGTTCCGTGAAATCTTCAACCTCTTTATGGCACCAAACTGCTTAAAGAATGCTGTCATGAAGAAAAAATGAAATAAAAAAACAACGAAAAGAGGTTCCCTGCATCAAGCAATAAACAAAATGATCCAAACCTTCCATTTGATCCTCGTAGAATCCATGTGGGATTCGACCAATGTACACCACTGTGTCAGTGTTTTTCACATATACTTCTTCTTCTCGAATTTCTTTTCCTGGACCCCCTTCCAATGGCTTTCAAAAAAAAAGGGCATGTGAATAACCATAAAAGATCATACCAAAGAACATGAATGATACAAATGTTTCACTCTACTTAATATATATATATATTTCCACCTACATAAAAGCAGTAATTACAAATGTATAACAAGAGAATACATCAATTCCCAAGGGTAAATACAGACAACTAAGATCTAAGCATACCAAGAAGTCATAAGATTCCTTTTTGCCTGAATAGGAAGTCTTCTTTTGCTTCTTTATTAATGCCTTCTTCGCCTTGGCTCCCATCTGATATAAAAAATTAATATTACAAACAATTAATCACTCCTCAGAAGAACTAATAATATACCCTCCAAACTCAAGTGAAAATTTATAAATAAAAACCAACAAAAGCCAACGTCAACATATCCAGAAACCATTTTTAGATCAAAGAACAAAGATATGACTTGAAACTCTTATCAATATGACCAAAACACAAAATTATTATACCCACCAAACAGAAAATGAAATGCATAGAAAATTAGAACCCAACGGTGATTTTAAAAGATACAAACAAATAAAGCACCATTCACCACAAATTCCAAATCCAAGGCAAAACCAAGCACGAGATCACACAAATACACACCAAAGTCCCAAATAGTCATCAATATCTATCAAAAACAAAATTAACAGATACCATCCCTAACACAGGCCAGGAGAGAGAGGTGGGGAATTGGGAATTTGAAGGGGTCCACCAGGTGTGCTTCGGTTTCGCGAGAGACACCTTCTATGGTCGTGTAATTGGGATTCATTTATGCTATTTTTGTGAACCGAAATATTAGTATTGTCAACAGAAACATAAACGCCTTCCAATCATTGGTGGACAAAAATTTGTACTTTTTGATAGAAAAATCAATGTCTCACGCTTTAGAACCGAATTCTTCAGTTTTTAGGGTTATGGTGATCATTGATGTTACCATAACCGACGACATATATCAAACATGATTTTCAAAAAACACAAAACCTAAATAAGGATCAATGGAGGAGGTATCGATAACAGAAGCTACGAAGACTGATTTCTTTGAATATGAAGAAGAAGAAGAAGAACTTACCGATGCGGAGGGCTTCGGACGGCGGAGGAGATGTGAAGCCGACGAGAGAGAGAGAGAGAGAGAGCCTGAGCTTCGATTGGGGTTTTTTTTTAGGGTTTTTGTTCTCACACGTGTGTAGACGCGAACGGATCAGTGGGCCTAGATCTTCGTCTGTAAGGAGCCCAGGCCCGGCAGACCGAAACGGACCTACGGAAGCGGGTCAGTGGGCTTACATTAGTTGCAAAAACATTAGTTGCAAAATAATTTCTTATTGGTACACTAGTGTGTGCGTGCGTGTTTTTTCCGTTTAAAATATAATCGTATATATTTGGTTAAAAATAAAGTGAAACATGTCTCATTAAAAAATTTTCTTACACTTATTATAAATCGATTCATTTGTTGATTGGGGAAAAACTAGTTGTAGAGAAGTAGCTATGTAGTTTTGTTGCAATTGATAGACTTCTCCTCTATCTTTTTACTACTTTAGGCATCTTAAGTCTTGATTCTAATAAAATTAAGGCTAATGCATATCATTCCATCAAAATAATAATAATAATAATAAATCGAATCATTCAATTCGAAATGGAGCGATATACATTTTTTATCAAAACATATACCTTATTAAATAATGTTTATTAATTTTTAAAAAATAAAAACATGTGTGATTTAAGTTTGGAGAAATTAATTAGGGGTCCCTGACCTTATCTCCATAATAACAATAAGTCCCTGGACTTTTTTAAGTTTTCTTTAAGTCCCTCAGTTAGTGGTGATATTTTGTTTAGGTCTTTCCATCCAATCTATTGTTTTTATTCCTCTTTTACTCTCAACTCAATCTAACATGAGTTTGTTTTCTCCTTCTTCCCCCAACATCTCTCTTTCTCTCCCAAAACTCAACATAAGTTGAGAATATGAGACAACCTCCCCCTCCATTGTGCCTCTCGCACCCTCCATTGCGTCCCCTGGCCACCTCCCACCCCCTCCCGTGACCCCATCCGCGACCCCCACCCCTCCCACGACCCCATTCGCGACCCCCACCCCCTCCCGCGACCCCCATCCCCTCCCACGACCCCATTCGCGACCCCCACCCCCTCCCGCGACCCCCATCCCCTCCCACGACCCCATTCGCGACCCCCACCCCCTCCCGTGATCCCGACCTCCCCCGATCCCCGATCTTGACCACAAATCTTGCCCCGGACTCGGATCAATTGGTTCTCACTCCCGAAGTCACCAATGTATGTTTTTATTGAATGTTCAAAGTAATATTTTATTCCTTTTTATAGTTGTCAATGTTATAGTGTTCAATTAAGCATCTTAGATGTTTGTATAAATGTTCTTAAGCTAGAAAGTTTTCAGAAATCTGAAAATGTAAGGGTGTACACAGTGTGCTTATCAGTGTACACATACAATACATGACATTAGTGTGCGACGATTTTCAATTTCAGTTTTCAGTGTATACCATGCAACAAATAGAACCTGCAATATCTATAATAGTGTACACATGTTGCATAACAGTGTACACTGTGTAATAAACAGATCATGTAACATTTATAACAGTAACAGATAAAACTGTAATATCTATAACAGTGTACACATGCTGCATATCAGTGTGCACAGTGTAAAGCACATAACTTGTAACATTTATAACAGTGTACACATGTTGCATAACAGTGTACACCATGTAACAGACACATTTTATAACATTTATAACAGTAACAGACAAATAATGTAATATCTATAACAGTATACATATGATGCATAACAGTGTAGAAAGTGTAAAATACAAAACTTGTAACATCCACAACATGATATACATACTGTATAATAGTGTACATATTATAACATAGAAAACCTGTAACATCTATAACAGTGTACACATATTGCAAAACAGTGTACAAAACCTACATTACAAACATTATCTGATAAAAAATGTTCAAAATATATAAAACATCATCACCATATTAAACTTCATCACCGTCGATGTAAAATAGTACAAAACAGTACACCACATTGCACCGCCACCAAATTATATTACAAACACATTGCATTTGCTGTTTAAATGTTTCACAGTCTACTTGTATTTTCTTTATCCAATTCTCACTCTCTTTAGCTTTTCGAATGACTTCTTGATCAGGGCAACGTCTTCGGCAGTCAAAGATATCAGCTCCCCACCTATCTCGAAGAAATCTCCATCGGATTTGTAGTTGCTAACGATGACGTCAAGTAACTTTGATTGGAACTGCATCCTCGGAATACTAATCAAGATATTGAATGGTGCCTTCTTCATCAATCTTATGTGGCATTCTCTAACTGTCATCCCATCCATGACAATTGTGTAGAAGATTGGGAAGCACTTATGCTGCACCAGCATCGATTTGGGCAGAAAGGGCTTGACAGTCTCTGTTATAAGAGAATACCAAAATAGTTAAGAGTGTAGAAAGCCACTTTAAGGGTGTTGTAACGCCCCCGAATCAGCCACCTATATTAGGCGGGGAAGACGGTGCGTTACGTGACATAAACCTCGAATCTCAGAGTAATCTAAGAAAATTAATTGTTATTCAACCAAGCATAATTAAATAATAATTTAAACTACACTAATAAATTATTACTTAAGACATCACCAGGATCTATCAATAATTCATCCTAAGTTTGGATGATTACACACATAATAATTATTAAACGTAACAATCTCTACGGTTTTTGCTGATAGAGCTAAGGAAAGTCTACTACATGCCAATGAAAGGCTTTATTCACCCTAATGAAAGCAAAACTAGACGATAAAGGATGACGACCCAAACTTGATCTTGCTAACGCCTTCGAGATTCACAACGCTACTACTCGATCCTCAAATCTGAAAGGGGAAAAGAAGGGGTGAGCTACAACACGCTCAGTGAATGGACCATCATCATCCCGTTAGTACATTTATATTCAAAATACCAATATCGTAATATGTCTACACAGACATGTAATATATCAAAAATAAATATACAACAAGGCCACCAAGACATGCAATAATATATATACACACGCACACAAATCCTATCCAATATGATGCATGCAACACCACGAACACGCATGTCCGTCTTCGCAGCACCTAGCTCGCGGGGCCTTTCACAGGCATGGCCACGTAGACATAGCCACAAAGACTTGGGTCCTACGTTCTCGGACCTGGCCACGTAGACGTACGCCCACCTAGACGTTGGCCACCAAGACTGAGCCACCTAGACGGAATGGATGCATTGATAACCTATCATATCTTCAAACCATGAAAAGACAGAGCATGTACAATCTCAAAATACAAACCATAATGATGCATATATCAACAAAAGCATGCTAATATTTTTATATCGAAACTAGCAATTATATTCCACAAAATAGATGATCCTAGCATGAATACATAATATATTCTTTTGAAACTACATATGAAACTCAAGTCCACTCACCTCCGATTCAACGACAATATGTGTGACACAATATCGGGCTAATCCGAATATGAAACTCCTGAAATAGAATAATAATTCTAATAAATAAAAATAAAAATAAAATGAAAAGCCATATTAAATAAACCACCCATTTATTCTAACCCATTTATTCCAATAGCCACACTGGACAATGGGCCTCTAGAACCCACTGGTTTATGGGCCAATCTGGTTGGACCTAGAACCATTGCCCAACAAAAACCAAAAATTCCAGAACACTCAAAGCCCAAGACCCACTGGCCCACGGGCCAGTCGGGTTGGGCCCTGGCCCACTGTCCAGAAATTTTGGACCAACCCAAACCCATATGTTCCTTTCTTCTTCCTTCATCTTCTTCTCCTTCCTCCTTCATCTACCTCTTCTACCCAACCATGGAAACTTCAAACCCATCACCACAACCATCACCCTTCCTCCTCCAGACCCACCGCAGGCCGCCGTCCGGAGGTCCGCCGGCCGGAGACCCGCCGGCGACTCAATCCTCTCTCTCTCTCTCTCTTTTTTTTTTTTTAAACTTCTTTTACTCTTCTCCTCCTCTTTCCAATACCCACATCTCTCTTCTCTCTCTCTCTCCCACACCCAAATACAAAAGATAATCAATCAAAAACATTCTTCCATAACACAATCACCCAAAACAATTAATAATTAATCGTCTTCACAATCATAATAAATTTCTATTACAACTATCCAAATCTAAGATCTAAAACCCAAATCTCATAACCACCATGAAAAGAAAAGAAAACTAAGAAGATCATGATCAAGAACCAAAAGAATAAAAGATTCAAGAGAGAAGGGATGAAGGAAACATACCTAGATTGACAATGACAATGCCTCAAAATCTCAACTCGAATTAGGGTTAATGGGGAAGGTAATAGGGGTATTTAAAGGGGTTAATTTGAAATCAAAATCTCTTAAAATCTGGGCTGTTAAAATTTCTGATATGGAAAATCGGAGGGACAATTGCGGATAGGTCCAGACAGAATTGAAATTTGCAAACAGGTCCTTCCCTGGCTAACCCAAAATCTAATAATTACAACTGGGTCCCCAGATCCAATTAACATGCTAACAACCTCTATTCAAACCCATTGGAAATAAAATATCAATCTTTTGACCTAAGCAACTGTACATAATAAATTATTATTTCTCTCAATATATAATTATATATAATATATAATTATATAAAATATGCAGTTGTTACAGGTGTACATAAGACATGTTAACAGTGTATCCAGGGGTTTTGATCGTGAACAATACCTGTTATAAAATAAGATTGTACAAATAATATAACCAATTCAATTCAAGTACACATGTTAGATGATTAGATTATCTCCATACTGTTGAAACATTGTGGTCAAAATTGAGTAATCATGTGATCAACATTTGACATTCAAGCTTTTGTAAAAGAAGCTAGAACATGGATGTTTATATTGGTATCTTGAATTTATTCACACCAGATCTGAAAGCCAACAATGGATGAGATTAGAGAAGATAAAAAGGTACATGCAGATTCGTGATGTGTACTAATAGGGGACATGACAAATGTATGAATATCAATTCACACTTTTAATCATTTCCTTCTCAGTGTAATGAATTATCAAATGAACTCAGGTAAACCAATTACACAAATTTACCTACAAGAAAGTTTTATTATAATCTTTTTGAGCATCACCTCATAAAAAATTGAAGCACCAAATATATCTGATGTAAGTCAATAACTCTTTCATTGTTTTATTATCGATTGAATATTAACCATATATGCATGAAGCTAATATTCCAATAATTAATATCCATTTTTTCTAACTCTACCATCTTTCTACTAGCAATTATTCAAAATCTAAGAAAATCTTCCCACCTAAATTAACTAATCTTAGCTTTCAACAAAAAAAAAAAGGTCCCAATTTTTTTCAGTAAATTAACACCACATTCCTCCAATCCATCAAATGATTTTGGTGGTGTTGTCCATGTTCTCTCCACAACATTAAAATACTAGCAATCAACTTAATAAGGTAAGGAGATAACAAATTGTGATTCAGTCATCTCCAACTGAGTAAAAGTATATACATTGGAAGAAACTCAAAGTTAACATCAATAAATCAACAGTTTGTCCAATCTATGCTGATTAGAACTAAATTATCTACTCTACAAGTCAGCTTGTGGAACCAAATCAAGGTAGCATGTGCAATTCACGTGCCTCCCAACAAACACAATAAAAATTAATAACAAGAAACTTCACTTTTAAGGTTACAATAGTGTACCAAAAGTATGTTAAGAGTGTAGAAAACCACTTTAAGGGTGTGTACAGGAAATTTTAACAGTGTACACAAAAAAGTTAAGGATATGCTCAGTCAGTTTAACATTGCCGAAAGGGTTTACCTTCTTTCTTTTTATTCCTCGTGGTGGATGGCTTGGGTTTGGACTTGGTATTAGTGGATGACTTGGGTTTAGACTTTTCTCAAGTCTTGGTGGATGACTTCAGAAGGGTTTTGGTGGGGAGCAAATCCTTGGTGGAAGATTTGGGATTTCGAGGATCTCTAGATGATGATGCCTGAGTCTTCCTAGTGGAGGTAAGAGGATCATCCTCATCGGAAACTATAATTTTTTGGTTTCAAGGACTTCGTCGTGGTGTCATTTTCTGCGGACGAGCCATTATGTTTCAACTTGACAACGTAAAAAAAACTATGTTAGAATCAGTGATGAACAATCCCTCATACTACATAATTAGAAGAATGATTCATCAGTGTACATATAAAGCATAACAATGTACCTAAGAAGTATAACAATGTACATTAGGATCATAACAGTGTACATGAAAATCTGTCAGTTATCCCAAGATTAACCAAGCAAGATATATTTTACATTAAATGTTTCATACTTCACATTCTAAAGAAGTGGCTGCTTTGTTCATAGAGTGTATTCATCACCAGAAACTAAAATACCACTACTAATAAAAATAAGATATACATCATCTAAGACTACAAATGTATTGAGACAGACTTTTCCAACCCCATTGCGAGGAGAATTTTAATGAAGAATAAAAAAAAGTCATGGAAATGTCTGATATTGTTTTTATTGCAATCATATGTATCTAGAGGAACCATAGCTTTAGTGGTTCAGTGGAGGACATCGAATGACCACCCACCCGTTCTCTATAAGTCTTTTGTTTTTCATGAGAAACAAGTTTCAAGTGGGATGATAAACCTGCTCCCAGGATAGGCAACACAATTTAGGCCTGAAAACATAGGCTCAAGTTTGATAAAAGTGTAGTTCATTATCTGTTTCTATTAATTAATTTAGCACTACAACAATGCATATATCTTGAGGTGATGAGTTAAAAAATCTATACTTCAAGCCTGCTCGGGTGCCACTAGAGACAGTGAAATATACTTCAGGCCTACTTGTATGCATATGTACAACACTATCGCTATATAAATAGCCTCATAGCAGTGTCTGTTTTATGATGTCTATTTCACGATTCAAAAATAGAATTTCCTTCATTGAAAATGTGTTGTAGTATATAATAGAATATAATGAAATATATCATTTGGAGGACTATAAAATAGGGATTGCATTTAAAATGATGCTTTCATTTTGGTAAAAAAAGCAAAAGGCTAACAAGAAATAAAGGATTAACTCCTAGTTGGAACAAAGAAATTATCTGTAGCAGTGAGGGGCATCTCTCCTTGCTATCAAAACCGCAAGTGTTTTTTTCTCCATAATGAACATATGTATAAACATATTCCTAATTTGATTCAATTTTGATCTGATTATCTAAAATTTATTTTGAAAATCGGTTCTGAATGGGGGCCTAAAGGGATTGAAGACACCATGCTTTGAATACCAATCCACCAACATTCAACAAATGAAATTTTGCTTCTAAACGGATATGATTATATCCCAAGGGGCACCACCACACTACTTAAAACAAAGCATAAATACAACAAACCACATAATCACACAGTGTTAACAATGCATACAATCAAACTTATTATATCAACAAATAATTAAATTAATGGTATTGGTGAAATGACACAAGTAAGACAAACTTAACATGCGAGGGAGAACCTTTTCCATCAAAAAGCTTCCCATGGTATTGGTGAAATGACAAATCCCAGAGATGATTAAACTTGTTATATCAACAAATAATTAAATTAGGGCCTTTCTTTTGATAATCAAACATGACTCTATGCAGGGAGAAATGACAAAACCAAAAATGATCACTATCTTTCCTTAAACCAACATAACTAATTGTGTCTCACTGGTATTCTCTTATTTGTATGATTAACAAAAAAATAAAGGGGACCCCTGTATGATGTAATATATGGCTGAATCGAATGTATTGAGAAAGGGGTGCTATCAGGGAGAAATCGAATATCCCTCAACAAACCTCACCTTCTCGACGGCGATGGAGAGAACATGAACGGCGTCGGATAAAGCGTGGAGAGTGTGGACGGCGCCGGAGAGAGCGCGGACGGCGTCGGGGCTAGGGTGATCGACAATGGGGGAGAAAAGGGGACGCTAGGACAGGGGAGGTCAACATTTTGAGGAGAGATGGGTTTTGTTTTTTTTTGGGGAGAGGGTTTTAAGTGGGAGGGATATAAATGGTATTTTCAGCTGCTGTTAGTAACTCTGTTAGTTTGATGGACTCAAAGATAATAGATTTTGAGTTTAAGGACTTATTGTTATTGTAAAACAGTCCAGAGACTTATTAGTATTATAGAGATAGGGTCAATGACCTCTAATTAATTTTTCCTTTTAAGTTTTGATTGATAAAAATATTTGAATATAACACTTTTCTATATTATTACATGGTACATGGATCCGTTTTGCAGTTCACGCATGGCTCGGCAGTCGGCACCACCGTCGGTGCCAAGTCGTGCCGGCACGATGGGCCGTGATTGGCGTACTTCAAGATGTTCGCCCAGCCCGGCCCGGCCCATTGCATTTCAATAGATGAATCTGAGCCCATCGTGTGATAATGACGTGTAAACCACGACACGCATGTCATTGCATTGAAGTGGGCCCCAAACGCGTCGGTCATCTCTATCGATGCCGTGACGCAAAGTCCGTTCTCCCACTATAAATACCCCTTCCTTTCATATTCCGAATTTTCTCTTTTTCCACTCTCCCTCTGTAGTCACGCCTTCCTCTCTCTTTTTTTTCCAATATAGTTTTCTTCGCCGGCACTAATTTCAAGAACCCTCAAATCGTCTTCGAATCGATCGATCGATGTGTCTCAGTTGCCCGATCAGATAGATCGATCCATCAAAAAGTAAATTCTGGATTCCTCTCGATCGGACAGTCTCGATCAGACAGGGTTTTCCGCATCGGAATTCGCGCTCCGAAACGCCTCGAAATCCGTGCGACTCGATCTGGACGTGAATTCACCTGAAGGAGTTCATCACATCAGATCGGTAGAACTACAGCGAACGATTTGAAATCGAACTGTGAATGTGAACTCGTCAAAAGATGGTGGATTGCCGGAGCCTGATCGAGTTCTGCCGTGCGTTCGAGCAGCACCGCAACACCACCGCGGCTGCATCGAAGAACCCTAACCAGACTCACAACAGTCGGAGACGGAGCAAGTCGTTGAATCCTCTCTCCCATCCGTTCTGCTCCCACTCCCCATTCGCGGCCATCGACGCCGTCATCCTCCTCCTCGTCATCGGAGCTCTCGGCGTCCTCACCTTCCCCTACCTCACCTTCCTCCTCCAAAAGGCCCCTCATTTCCTCCCCTTCGCGTTCGATCTCATCGAAGACGTCCTTTACCAAGCCCCGGTGGCCTATGCGATCGGGCTCATCCTCGCCTTTGTTGGGGTGTTGTTGGTTTACGAGATCTATAATCACAATTCAAGAAAGTGTGGGAACCCGTATTGTAAAGGTTTGAAGAAGGCGGTAGAGTTTGACATACAATTAGAGTCGGAAGAGTGCGTGAAGTATCTTCCACCGGTTCCGAGGGATGTGCTTGGAGTGAAGCCGCTGGAGCTTGGGAGGGACCGCGAGGAGCTGGAGGCGGAGCTTAAGAAGATGGCGCCGCTCAATGGACGGACCGTACTCATTTTCCGGGCCCCGTGTGGATGCCCCGCGGGACGGATGGAGGTCTGGGGGGCCAAGAAGGTTCGCAGGATCAAAAAGTAGTATCTGGGTTCATTTACTATTTCCTTCCTGTGTTCTTTATATGGTTTAATAACTATGAACCTGGCACATTGTGGGTTTTTACCCTTCGGTATTGAATAAATCCTGTTTGGATATCTTGATCAGGGTTTTTCATGGTGTGTAGAAATCTTAAACTTAGCATTGTTGGTCTTTTATATGTGGTTAGCAGTTTGGTCAGTATAAAAATTTGAAGGGATCCAGCTTAGTTTACTATAACTATTTCTATTTTTTCTCTGAAATAGTCACATTCATATATTGAGAATAGTACTGGTTATAGTTGATTTCATTTCTCTTTTGTTCTGCTGTGGTAACAGCATAGTCTGAATAATTTACTGTGGAACGCGCGCTTACTCCATTGTGTTATCTATTTTGGGGTTGAGAAATCTGTGATTAAATTTCATCTATCAAGCTTATTACGGGTGTCCACAATCCATTTTAGGGTTGAGAAATCTGTTATTAAATTTCCATCTATCAAGCTTATTACTGGTGTCCACAATGGCATCAGTACATGTGATGTGCCAGATTGTAAATGGAAATCATTATGTTTGTGGTTTGCAAATCAATATATTTTTCTGCGGGGAGAAAAAGAAAAAGATAAAGAAAAGACATGGAAAAGTATTAAATATTCACTTGTGTGAAACTCAATTGAATATCATAAGATTCAAGAAAAATATTAGCTGTTTGTTTGCAATTATATATAAATTTTCGGTTTTCTTTCTAATCACCAAGCTAGAGCATATTGCAGAATGTCGCATTATGACTCTTGCAAGAACCATATTTTTATGAATTCATTTTTCCAGTTTGATGATGTACCATACAATAAATTAACATATAAATGTGTGTGTGTGTGTGTGTGTGTGTTTAGAAGACTAATTACCTTTGGAACTTGTTATTTTTGCATTCCCAATTAGTAATTTCATAAGTGTTCAACTGGTCTTATTCACAAGGTTCAACAAATGTCTTTGCCTCAGGAAAGTATTGTTGTCTTTGTGTATTAGTCCCCACCATTTAATTAAATCTAGCCAAGAAGATTCATTTTTGGTAAATAATCTTGCTTAACTTGGCTATAAATATTTTTAATGGCAAGTCTTGATCTTTTTCTTCTTTCATAAATGATTAACAGAATTTATTCCTTGTCTTTGTCTTTAGTGAGGGGGGAGAAAAGAAGCCGTGTGTGTGTGTGTTGTCTATTTGTGCCTTTTTGGCTAGAATGCAATGAAGTTGTTAAAGAGTCATTTGAGTTTAGAAGTGGATACATTCTTGTTGCCAATTTAACTCCTTTTAATGGGCTGGTGAGTTGTGTGGTTTTTATATCCAATTCAAATTCCCTTGTGCTATGTGAAGCACAAATTTCTACTTGGTTAATGGTAATGGCTGTCAATCAACCCAGTTGAAATTCTCTTATGCTGAAGGAATTTATGGCTGTACAACTGTACTTAAAGGGATGATTTGTGCATGGTTTGGAACTTCACGGTTCCCATGGACTTAATTTTTATATTTTGCAAAGGATGTCATATAAAGTTTTTTGACTATTCGTATGGCATTTCAGGCTTGAAATATTAAGAGATAAGAATTATTTTGAGGAGATTTCAGCAATTATATGTTTATGTAGACATGATCAATTTGGATGAACTCTAATACAGCAATCTCATGTTCCCTTTGAACGTAGTGGACACCAGGCACATGGGAGATTTGATGTTTTACTTCCCACATGCGCTTCCAAATGTAAACATAATTTTTCTTGTCACAAGGTCCCTTGTTTCAATGAATTATTATATTTTATCAAGGAAATATTGTTGCTTGTTGTCAATCAGCATTAAATTTAATCAAACCAACCACTGTACTAAATCTAGCTCTGCATAACTAAGAACATTTTGGGTAGATAAAGAATTTTAGCTGTGGCCAATTATCATGTGAAAGAATTTGCCTTTAGTGATCATGCATTTTTTTCAATGTGCACCTGTCAAACAATTGAAAGGTATGTCTGGGTGGTTCGGTTGTGATCTTGTGATGACATAAGAAGTAAATCACAGGTGCTCTATTGTTTGAATTTCTGAAAATATGCGATAAATTTAATTAAAATATTCATAACTCGCGATGGTTACAAAAGTACTATTTAAATATTGAAAGACATTTACTCCTTTTGATACAAATAGATATAAAAATGTTAATTCGTAATAGGCTATCCATCAGTGTTTTCTGTGTGAATGCAACTCAGAAGGGCATCACCATTGTTTATCAGTACAAGTTGAGTTGCTCTCTTGTGCTCCGTTTTTGTTGTCATCAATTATACTCATTCACTTCCATATTCCAAGTGCAAATTCTTCTCTTCAATTCCTCATTCCAAACTAGACCTGCTTCATAGTGGATTCATTTTTGCTAATTCAATTTTTTTACAAGACATCTTAGCTCCAGCTGAAACCATTCAAGTCAAACTGTTTGCCATGAGAAGCCGCATCACCTTCGTCTTGGACATTTAGATCAAGCTGTGCCACTGAGTAAGTAGCTTTGCATCCTCTCAAATGTTTCCCTTGGTCCTGTTTTCTAGGAGGCCATTGTTCTGTCAATGTGTGATGGTAGCTACCTCTTCCCTTTTCTCCTTGAACTCCGATGCTCATTGATAGATCATCCGAGGCTCTCTGTTCTGAGGTAAGCATGTTTTCCGGTTCTCTCCTGGATGAGAAAATATTACTTCCGTTGAGCTCTTCATCATATGCCCTCTGACGCCTTTCATGCCTTTCTTCTTGGTTGTGGTTCATTATTGCATCCTCAGGATGGGGTTTTAGTCCCGTTAGAGCATTGTGTGTGTCTTGGTCCTTTTGGGATACTTCACACGAAGTCAAGCAGCTATCCACCGAACAATCTGCTAGATGATTTGCTTGTGTTTTCTGGGTGTAAAAACCTGACGCCTCTTTCAATTCTGAAAAACCAAGAGTGTTGCAGTCATTGGAGACTTTGGAAGCCAGTTCAGGTAATTGAACTCTAGCGGCATCTAGACCTGCAGAACCGACATTCGGTTTGCCAATTGTTTCTTGCGCTTTCTCTAATACAGACTGCAAGTACTTCCCCTGGGCTTCTATGCGTAGCTGTAAGTGTCTCTGCACCTACCATCAGTTCATAGAGGTTCTGATTGAGTAATATTATTTTATTTTTATAATTACAAAATTGGTGGAAGCTAATAAAAAATAGCCATAGCCAACAAACCTGCAGCTCAATAAATTTTCTTTTGTATGACATTTGCTTTTTGTTGCAAAGCTTATCTATATTTCAACTAGTCGAATCATTTCCTAATTTTTCAGTTCCTTTTCAAAAGTCTGAAAATAATAAAACATTTGTTGTTTTTCAATTAGAATTTAAGATAGAATGGATGACCATAATTTGATTTTTCAGATATTTTGTCTAGTTCACTGTCTTTTACAGGAAATAAAAAATTTAGGATAAATTGAATAAAGTGGTGGTTCAAAGAAGATATGTTTTAATTTTAACCCGTTTGTGTTTTGGGTTTCCTTTTCTGTAACAATGACTTTGTACAAGATGTACTTCTTAATTATCTTTGTTTCCCTGATGGATCCTGGTTAACCAACCTAATGAACACTTGAAGAGCGTTTTTTTAAATTGGTGAATTAATTAAGCAATTAATTTCCATACATACACCTTAAAATTAGAATTCTTACCTCAAGCTGCTCATGCAACCTTCTCTGCACCTCAATTTGCATCTGTAATGCTTCACTTATTTGTAAGTTCCTGAAATTGAGAAGTTTGAGTACTATGGAAATATGTCAGAAAAGCATCTAAAATGCTCTCTTTATTTCTAAAAAAAAAGAAAAGAAAAGAAAAGAAAAAAAGTGATGATCTCTCTTTTCTGATCATACCTGTTTGTATGAGTTCCAAGCTCTGAATTGCTGATAAGAGCTCCACTTATGTCGCACATCATATCCTCTGCTGCTGTACAACCTGCAAGAGAATACTCTATATAATCCTAATCCTTTTTTATATTACATTGAACATCCTTTTGCACAAATCAAAATGCATTACTGACCTCTCTCACTGATCTTGGTAATCCCAATATTAGGCTGGGAATGTTGATTCTTGCTGAGCCTGTACTTCTGTACATCCATGAAGGGAAAATAAATTTTAGTGCATGGTCATATAAGGATGTCCAATAAACAGATGCGAACCGTTACGTGTACCTGCAGATGGCTCTTTAGGTGGTATAAGGTTAGTCCCGGAATGCCCATCAGCCTCATGACTGTTTTTGGGGTGGCCTCTGCAACAAAAAAACCTCAAATTAGTGCTGTAAATAGATGGAATATCCTCCCTTTACATGTTTTGAAAAAAATTTCCCCGAATCTGCCTTATTATGTTTTCTTTTCATGTACTCACTGTTTGCTCCTCCCAGCTGGTTCACAGCCTCAATGAAGCGTTCGTGGAGTTCTGGTGTCCATTTTAATCTGGGTTTGGCATCAGTTGAGAGAACCAGCCCAGCATCTGTGGAAGCATCTGGTCTTTGCATGAACAAGTGCCTCTCTGGGGAGAATGATGCCCTTGAAGACAGGAGACTGTTCTTGCTATGATGATGATACATTTTCTATTGCAATAATAATACGAGCCTGGTCATTTCAATCACTGACTGTGGAGGATCAAATATTTTTAAGAGTAAGTGATTGCATACCTCTGTTTTCTGTTCTTCTCTTGCTGTACAACTGCTCGTCTTTGCCAAGCTGATTTGCTTCTTTTGTTTGAAAGATGGTTGCTGCTTTTTGGAAATTTAGGATGTCAGAGCTCCTTCCCTGGTATCTACTGCTGTTCTTAAGGAGCCACGGTTGCCCCAACCTTGTTTTTATAGGCAAGGGAGAACCGGGAATCTTTTGAACAAAACACTCAGCCCAATCCAATCTTCCCCATAACTGGAAAAGAGATCCTCTCTCCCTTCTGAATTGTTTAGCGGTAGACCCCACAATCCCACAACTAATAATTTTTTGGGATGGGTGATGAAGGAACAATTCTCACCCTTCGTATTCAATTGGGTCACCTAGGAAAAGTAAGTTCTTTATTCCCCAAGAAGGCAATTTTTTTGACCCTGGAATTTTAGTTGCTCACATGTCTTGGAAAAGCAAATAGCTCATTGTTTGGGCTCATGTAACTGCCTGAACTTCGGTTCCATCTGTATCTGTGGATTCTTGCTGCCCCACACCTGAAAAATATCTTAGTTTTTCCTCTCTTCAGGATAGGAAGGGGCATGTATTCTCCGGTTGGTGGATGATGTTGTTTAGATGTTCGTAAATCCTTTAGGTTCCTATTCCTATAGGGGTGAACCCGATGTCATGAGCCATGCATACTTGTTGCAATAGGCATAGATTCCTCAATGAGAAACTGAATTTTTTTATGAAAGGGATGGAGAGGCTTTGAAGGTTTTGTTGACTGGATTCATCCAGAAACCGAATAAGATACATTAGATGCTTCCTCTCATGGACAGGTTGAAGGCAAGGTATAGAATTAGCATGCTATTCCCCATTTGTCTCATCTGATAAGCTTCGTACCTATTCAATCACACACATAAAAAAGGAAGAAAAGTGACCAATCACTTACCAACTGGCAAGAGGTTAGTGGTCCCACATCGACTTTCATTGTTGGATTCGATTTTTTTTTAAAGGAAAATAAAAAGATTGAAATGAAGAACATTAATCAGGAATATTGGAAAGGAAAAGGTTGTACTTTCTTTTATACTTGTAAAGAACAGTGCTTGGCCTCAGGGACCAGTTGCTCTATTCTGATTGGTTTTCTGAATTTAGATTTATCAACTTATTTTTATATGTATGCATTCATATATGTGCATATAGCACCAGTGCTTGTGCTTGTGCATATATGTTCATGCACGTGTGCATGCATGCTTGTGCACAGGATTTGTCCTCAAGCGATGGCTGGCGACATGTCTCCTTAAACACTGAAAGGATTTAATGGTCTACCAGGTACATGTTTATCATTCACTCACACCGTTGCCCTTATATTTAATACATGTTGCGATGTGCATGTAGTTAATTCCATGTCTTAAAGGTTCTGCTATTATGTGAAATTTATAACTGTCTGTTCATTTCGTTTAGAGATGGGAAAATGTTCTCATTCTATAATGCTTGTAGAATCTGTTTAAAGTTCTTCAGGCCACCATAAGTTATGATGATAGCAGTCATTTTATTTTTGTTTTATTTAGTTTCCATGCTTTTCCAAAGAAAGGGTTCATTTGTCATGATTCACCTGAAAGACGTATCTGCGATGTTTGTTCTTTGTTTTCCCAACTCAGTCTCTCCATGTGGTCTTCTTGTTTTGTTCATGGAGTTACATCTAGTGAATAAAGATACATATAACTAATAATTATGAAATGTAGCATTCTTGAAAAGTAATCATCCATGAAACTCAGAAACATGGTTCCACTGTATTAAATATTAATTCCAGACTCTTGGGTTATATAATTCATGTACATGTAGTTCTTAGTTTCTGGACTTTATAGGCAATTTATACATGCATCATAGATCGCTAGTTTCATTAATTTCATGTACTTTTCTACATGGTGAGTATGAACAACTTTTTATGGAATTTGTATCCTACAGTGGTGGAGTTTGAAACCAACCCCAAAGGAAATGTCCCTAACCTGACAAGAAATATGAGATTGGGGGAATATTATGATAACAACTGGTTCTTTTAATAGTCACGTCCTCAAAACACTTTTTTAACAACTTAAATGGGAGATATTGACACCTATTAAACCCTTCATATGAAAAAGCAATTTAGGGGGTATCACCTTCCTTCCTTTGATCCATTGTTTTTCAAAATGAGGAATGTCTAGCTTTGGAGAATCGAATGTGAGCCTTCTTTTTAGGTTTTCTGTTATTTTATGTTAACACATCTTCTGTTAAGAGTTTGAACAGAGAATAAGCATAATGTGTTGTCTTGGTTATTCAAATTCTGCCTTTCACTTTCCAAAGGATTATCTGCCATGTAGGATAAAAGATTGCCTTGAAAATATGTAATAATATGAATACTATCACCTTGGTCATTGTTGTGATTTTGAATGATAAAAAGATTACATAAACCAAAGTTTGACCCATCTTTTGAGCGAAACTGATTTGAACAAATTAAAATTCTCATAAAAAAAGTAATAGAATGACATGTCTTCTTATCACTAATTTAAAATGAATTTGGTTGAAAAATTGATCAAGAATTGGATCGCTGGATCATGACCCATTTTAAGTGTCCCTGTTATCCACTTTGTCTTTATGCACATTGCTAAAGATGGTTTACTATATACTCTATTGTCTAAACATTGGATGATGTGGTATAATTACACCCGCGTGTGATTGATGGTTCGAGTGATATTACATCAATAAACTATTTGTTTAACATTTTTTCAGAGTGTTATTACATAGTCATGTTTACAGTCTCACATGCAATCTTACATATGTTCAATGAGATATATACCTCATTAAATGAAACATATAATTTTTCATTTCTTTTATAAATGAGTCTATACAATTTATTGGTTTTATACATTATTTTATGTAAGTATGTCCTTGATACATGAAGTATGAGAGGATTGCACGTAGAACTGTATATAACATTATTATTTGTCTGATAAAAATCCATAATTAGGAAAACCTCAATTTCATGTTAAAAGGGAAATGCTTTTTTTTCATTTATCAAAAAAAAGGGAATGCTTTTTTTTTTTCCTATATCCACACAAGAATACTGGGAGCATCATATCTTTTCTTTCCTTCTTTTTTTTTTTTCTTTTTTCATTTCCAGGTGGGTTCAACATAGAGCATGATATTTGATTTAATATTGTGGGTCGCAGTATTTTAGTTTAGACAATGAGATACAAATGTATCTATGATTTTGTTAATATTGGTTTCACAAATATCAAATCTAGGACAGATTATGTACTTGAAAACCTTTAGAAAGACAAAAGTAAGTACATTTGAAGATAATATAAAACAATCATAAGCATTCATTGGTTCGTGGGGCATGTGGGACATGACTACACGTGAGGGATGGAGACACCCATATTTTGAACTTTGAAGTGATTCCATTTTGGGTGGAAATGAAAAAATGGAATATAAAAGTTTATGATTCTGGTACAGCTATTCTGCACATATTCCCCCCTTCAACCATTCATGTGAGCACATATTCCTGAGCACATATTCCTTTTGTCCATATACGGCCCCAGTTTGGTCTATCCATGTTCAATGGAACTATATTTTATAATTTCATTTTCACTTATTGCCCCCATTAGAATATGGTTCTGAGTCTACCTGAGAAGGGAATTGACAGAAAAATATGTTACATCGCTTGTCTTATCAATGACTTTTTAAAATAATGTGAGGAATTGCAAATAAAGCAGATTCATCAATCAAAATAAATGAAAAAGACAAGATGAGGGTTTTCTAAAAAAAAAATATTTCCCTGTTTATGGAATCTCATCCTAGATGTAGAAAAAAAAAATAGAATAAAGATGAATAAGTTCAAAAATACTTATTCATTTGTAAGATGGTACGTGACATCCATTCACATGGAACGTGGTCAAGAATTTTTTTTGGTAAATAAAACGTGGTCAAGAAATTTTTTTTTATGAAATATGATATTGGTATGTTTCATTACCGTAAATGATCCACATATTGAGACCCAGACTATATAAACGTTCTAACCATAAAATAAGGATGCATAAAAAAAAAAAATGATGCCTGTACTCTACGAATTGAATTTATATTTTTCTAATATTTTTCATAATGTATATTATGTTAGTTTAATTCATAAATTGCATTATTACAAAATGGACTATTTACATGTTTGTTAAAACTTTTAAACTGAATATTATAGTTTTTAATTTAAATAAAAGAGTTGTTGCATATTTGTTTAAAGAGCATTGCTACACAGGAGGCCTCTCTCACAGGCCCTTTAAGTTGTCAAAATGTCATTGATTGTGTTGTTTCTTTTTATAAAATGATAAAAAAGTTAAATATCAAAGTACCCCTCATTAAAACCCATTCCTTGGGTCATGATTTTTCTCTTTTTCCATTTTTTTCCACTTGTCTTCCGTCCCTCTTGGCCATTCAAACCCATTCAAAAATATTTAGGGTTTCCAAAAACTCAAATGTAAATCGAAATCACACAAAAAAAAAAAACCCCTTTTTTCTAAAATGACAAAGAAAACTTAAGATTTCTTTGAAAAATCGATTTGATAAAAAAAAATTGTTCTTATGGAGGTTTCAACACCAACCAAAATATGGGTATAGAACACTCTTTTGGTATTTCAAAAAACCCCTTGTTATTTTGAAGATTTATGATCCCATGAATATGATGTTTTTTTTCTATGGTTTTTTTTTTCAAATAGTTATAAAAAGTAACTCACTTTTTTTTTTTTTACATAAAACTGAAATGTATGTCCAATTTCTGTTTTTATTTTATATGAAAATGTAGCTGACATTCAGAAGAATGTAACCAGATCTAAGTTACATGTATTTTCAGTTTGTTTAATGTTACTGCTATGCGCAATGTAACCATGTATTAAATGTAACAAACTGTAAGTAAATACTGGTGTATATAAATGCTCAGCAAATGTAACTAACTATTAAAATGTATCGTTGAAGTAACTTTTTTAAGAATGCAACCAACTATTCTTCAATGATTCTAATAGTTTATTATTTTTGTATGTATACATGTCATAATTTATGTTTCTTCATCATTATATGTTTTTTTTTTCATATTGATATGCACAATGTGGCTAGCATTCCTTCATAGTAATTATATTATGTTAGTGTAAATTTCTTTGTATTCATCTTTTTTAATTAAATATGTATTTTTAGTTTGTTTTATGTTACTGTTATGTTGAAGGTAACTATCGTCAAAATGTAACTAATTGAGAATATCTGCACAGCAAATGTAACTAACTATTAGAAGAATGCAAACAACAAAAATGAATATGTGTATTCAGTTTGTTTAATAATAATACCATCCTAAATGTAACTTGATTGACAATGTCATTTTATCTTGAAAAGTTATTTAGTTTTGTGTCTATGTAAACAACAATCGCACATCTTCTGTATCAGATGTCATTTAAACATATTGCTACTCAACTTCAATAATGAAATATTTCTGCGGACTGCCTTCCACAGAAAATGTAACTGAGTCCATTGTATCTTCTACATTCAAATGCAAAAAAGTATCAATAAAACTAATGCACTGTAGTAATAACTAAAAATCGGATAAACATAAAAAACTAAAAATGGAATAATATGACTCATAGATCCACTAAGATCATATTAAGAGTCGTTGATATTTTGAAATGGAACATTGTTTCACAATTATATTGCTCTAAAGTTAGTTACATTTGTCAATGTAACTAGTATTATTTACAAAAAAAATTAATAAGTTAGTTACATTTACAAAAATGTATTCAAATCACAAAAAACTGCAAAAAAAGTCCACAAGGGAATAACTATGTAATCGACATTCAAATGTTAAACAACTGAGGTACCATGTTCAAAACCACGTTTCACATAAAAACAACCATAATTAACATGTAACAATGAAAAAAATGAAATAATTGAAAAAACATACAATAAACGTGCACCAAGCCTGAATCAGCAAACATTTCAAATGATAGCCATAAGAATTTAATAATATTTTTTCGATCAGATAAAAACCTTATATAGTCATCTAAAGAAGAAATCTGATTCTGAATGGCCTAAACAAAAAAAATATATCAAATTTTACCACAAAAACGAATGCACAATTCAAATGTTGAAATTCAAAAAAGGAAAAAACAAAAATGAATGCCTAGACGCGTGATTCTAGGAATTAATTACTATCTCATTAACAAACCTCCCCATTAATTACATTGAAAATTAAAATACACACTTAAGGGGTATTTTAGGTAATCTAATCATGGGCTTACGAGGGGTTTACGAAATGGGGCATGTCAATCATTTTCCTTGTTTAAATTTATTGAAACTTATTTAAGTAAAAAACAACTTAAAAAAATCATAATCTGTAAATTGAAAAAATATGTTTTTGAGCTTAGAGGTTATAAAATGCTTTAAAATATCTTATTTTGAACAATCACCCCCTCAATCTTTTTTACTAATAATATGTGTATATACTTTTTTACTGTTACACAAAATTCATCAAACCTCCTTTCATTTTCTCAATTTTTTGCTATTACAAATAAATGTATTATCAATTTTTTTTTATAATCCCATTTATCACTCAATTTATTAAAATTCTAATATTTAATATTTGAAAAATATTATAGTAAATTTGAACTACTATTTATATTAAATTGATTTTCTTTTAATTATTCATAAAATTAATTTTATATGTAAAAATTAATTTATTTTATCAAACATAAATCAATTTTTCACTTCTACATTTTATGGGTATTTTTGACAATTGTACACCAAAAAGATGTTTTACAACTTATTAAACAAACATCAATTAAGAAGAAATAATGGAATAATGTATATTACGTAATGGAGGCCGAAAGGTCTTTTATATAGTTACAAGATGTACAAACCCTAAAACAGAAAAAAGATCAAAATACCCATGACCAAAATACCCCCGGTCCCTCTGGCCGGGGGGGGTGTGACCTGCGGCCCATGGGGGGCGTTGCCCCTCAACCCCGGGCCTCCGAGAATAGGCCCAACAACAGGTCTATCCAATAACTCTAATAAATTGCTGTTTATTTCCTGCTTTTAAATAGTTACAAAAAACAAGTCTACTACTTATTAGAAAAGTTATAATCTATAATCTATAAGTTATAATTTGTAAATTAAACTGCAATAAACATGATTAAATATATCAAAGTGGAATAAGCCCACTAGTATGGGGCTCATCTAATAATATATACACTTTTATAAAATGTAAAATATATATTCAAATTGATTGAATAATATCATTTATAAAAAGAATATAAAACATTTTCAATGAGATACACCTTGTTACAGAGTGGAGGAGTAGGACTATAAAAAGTGCCAAGTGTATCAGAGCTCAAAAAGGAATTGAGTAAGGGTGCTATTACACTCATAGTCATTTTCACAGTGTAAAATGCAATTCTATATATTTCATTAGATCTCCAGTGAAACATATACACCATTAGATGAAGTATATAGTAATACCTCGATAATTTTTTTATTCATTTACTAAAAAGAGATTTATTCGATTTGAAATAGAGCGATACATAATTTTTATTGAAGCATATACACCGTATGTTTAATATTTTTAATGAGTAGTGGACTTTAAAAATGACTGACTCTAGCATTCTGGGCTTCTTTTTGATGGGCTTGGGCCGGAGTCGATGTAGTGAGGATCCCTGGTTCACCTTCTAACTTAGAAATCACGGCCCAACCCAGCCCGTTGATGTCGCTGTTGGTAAATCCATAGAACACCTGTTTCGGAGGCTGAATCTCTCTCGACCTTTCAAGGGTTTATTGAGAGGGTTTGTGTGTCTGTTTGTGAGAGAGAGAGAGATTGAGAGAGAGAGTGATCCGGGGCATTGTCGTTAATGGAGGGTTCGAAGAGTCCCCCTCGTTCGAGATGCCCTCACTGCGCGGGCCCTCTTTTGAAAGATATGGTAATTCTTTGCGTGATTCATGTTTGATTGATTTGTTTTCGTGATCTTTGCAAGATCCACTTATAAATATCTCGTCTTTTTATCTTTTCTGAATCTGTTTTTGTGTTTTTGAAGGAGACGAGCAGTTGGACAATCTCGCCTTTTGTAAGGGACAGCTTATGCATGGTGAGTCTCTCTGTTGCTTCAAAATTCTATGAGAGTTGATTTCGTGTCATTTTTTTTTTATGTTATCATCTGTATGTGGAGATCTTTGATTGATATGATATGAAAGATTGGATTTTTTTTTTTTACGTGTTGTGTATTTGGTAATTTTGTATAGACATCTGAATTTAGTAATTTATTTCTTGCTCTGATCTGCTTTTGTTTTGGTTCAGATTGGAAATGGTGTCGGAGGGATGGCGAGCTCGTGGTATGGATTCAATTATAGTAAGTTAACACCTTTTATTGTCTTCCATTGGGTTGTTTGTTCCAATCTGTTTTAGTGGTTCCCATGAATTGTTTATTGCAGCCAATGAATTTTGAGTCGGTTAGGGTTTGTATAAAGTCAGTTGCTTTAGTTTGTGCTTAATGATTTCATGGATTTGGCTTGTTTGTCTTAACAAATAACTAGGGGTTTTATTTATAAAATGTGGGAATGATATCAAAGATTTTATCAGTATTTGATTTCCTTGGAAGTTTTATGAGACAGGAAACCACAACCATTAGTAAGTACATGTCTATAATCACTTCTTCTATGTAGTCTGCCGAAACCTGTAACATGAGCTGGATCACGTGTGAATAATTGAAATTCCTTTTCTGGATATGCAACCTGGTAACACTCAATAATCCTATGTTCAAGAAAATAAAATTCGAATTTTCAAAATGCTTGATGAGTTATCTGATTTAAGAAATCTGAAGGACAATTTTTAGTACATGGGGGCAATCCAATGGACATGAATGTAATTCCATGTGAACACATATTTATAGAAATATGACTCAGTTGATGTATGTGATTTTTCGCATATCTTTCAATGCGTTGGTTCTCACTTTTTACCTATTTAATGGTTCTATATTTACTCTATATGCGTCGATCATTGGAAGAGTGCCTTATGTAGGAGTTTCATGTTTGATGTTTGATAACTGTCCATTTCTTGTAGGCTTCAATTGCAAGTGGTATGTGCTATGTACCATCTGCTTTTTAGTCCAGGGGAACGGGAAAATGAGAGGATAATTAACATTCCATAATTTCATCATTTCATATCTATCTTGGATGAAGGGCACAAAGGGCAAATATGAGTATTTGTTCCTGTGACCAAATAACATCCATATCAAATATTTTGAAAATCATGGCTTGGTGAGAGTGTCTTTGAGATTTTTTAGTTATTTAGGATAATGATGTAGCAGATAAGAGCTTTTCATTGGATGTATTTTCCTGGTTGCTCATGTTATCTGTCATCAATGATAGAAATTGAACATGTCACCATTATGTGCTACTTTGCTTCTTTCAAGGCACTGGAGTTTTTGTTGTATTAGTGCCTCACGATTTATGTTTCTTCAAAATAATTGCTTTTTGTAAGCATATACTCTTTCATTATTCATCCAGTGGGTCTGACCTGATTATTATTGTTTGCAGCCATGCCTATTGTCCGGAGGTGGATTAAGAGGCCCATGATGTTACAATACCTAGTTTGTGTGAGTTTCTTAATGCTCTGTGCTGTTAGCACATTCACTGAAACTGAATTGCTATTCTCCTGTTAAATGTTCCAATTTTTTTCCTATTTATTAAAATAATTTCTCTAGAATTTATAGCTAGTAGGGTTCATGAACTGATTTCCTGATATGATCTTTCTTTTCTTGTTACCCCTTATATGAGGGTGAAGTTTTATTCGATCCACATTCCTTTTTTTTTATGTTATTGAAGCACAGGCAAATAATGTTGTATCTCGTAACGTTTCCCTTCTTTGGAAAAATGGAAAAATATGGTGTCTACAGATGGAAGGGGACGACTATTTGAATGATCGTTTTAAATGGTCGTTGAGTTCTATGGTTTGGTGCTGACCAGTTCTCTTATAGCTAGAGTTCACTTTCGAGCTTTAAAAACAAGTGGAAAACACGTTTGCTGTTTGTGTAACCACATTGCGTGGGACTGTAGCTGTTGTGATAACATGTGTCTACTTTTGTTTCTATTTCCATATCTATCATTACTAAATGGTTCTCCTTTTTATGATACTGGATGAACTTGTCGCTAGAATGTAAAATCATAGCATATGTGATAAGAAAATACCATTTAATAGATACAGATGGCATTTAAATCTTTCTGGTTATAGACATTGTAATTATAAATGAGTAATTAATTTTCATTTTTATTTCATCCCATAGAAACTTTTGTATTTAGTATTTACGATAAATATGCTTGTCTCTATTAAAGTGCTATGTTTTCATTTGCTTGAACACGGGATCAAGGTTAATTTGTAGGATGACAAGGTTTTATGCTACAGAACCTTTTGACAGAATCTTATTTTTTTCGTCCTGCAGTCTCCACCTGTTTTCGTCTTTTCGGCCGCTTGTGCTGGGTTTGCAGGTCAGTATTTTCTTTCTGTTGCACTTGTTATGTTCTTTATCCAACTTTTTTTTTAATTTTTAGATGTATGAGTGTGGATCTTCGAATGTACAAAGGAAATCTAGGGGTCTGGTTTAGGAGGAAAATTTAAGTAGGTAATAAGAAAGATGTGATATAGAATTAAAATCTTGCAATTATAGAATTAAACACGAATGAGTAATGACCCAATCTGTTCACATCTATGAAAATATATGTTTAGGAATAAATTTTGTCTTTATTTGAATTTCTCAACCAACCATGCAATCCTGGTGAAATTGGAGTGCTGTAAGGCACATTAGAGGTATAAGAAGAATTTACTATAGATGAAGTATTGAGTTTGTTTGGTTGAATGTGGGCACTTTTGTTCAAAAGCGCTATAATATGACAGTATGAGTACTGTAACTTAATCAGAACATCCCGAAATGCTATAAAAAATAATAATTTTGTTATAAGTAAATATTAGCGCATCAAGTTTTTAACCAATATATTTCCCTCAAAAAAAAAAGTTTTAAACCAATATATTTTTTCACAGGGACTTAAGTTTTGTGAATTTAAGGTTCAGGAATCAGGATTCTTGCTTCAATCCATCTTGATTTTTGATCTCGCTTGTTTTTCCAATTGTTGCGGGAATGGTGACACAAGTGAATCATTCTATATCAAGTTTGTGAATCACTTGTAAATGTCTATATGTATGGTCCATTTGAGGAAATCTATAAATGCAGAGGTGTTACAACGGGTTTTCTTTATTAACTTATAATATTTAAGACCAAGAATGGCAAGGGATAAGTGGTGGGAGAGCAGTCTTCCCATTTGTTATAGGAAAAAAAATCACGATAAACAACGGACAGTTGTCACGGTTTTGAAATGAAAATGAAGATCTTTTGTTTCACCGACAGATCAAAATAACATTTATCCCTTTTTCTTATCCCAATTTTGACAAATGTGAATAAGGTCAAAATTAATTGACTTTGTATCCCCCAAAATCAAAGACTACGTTATCCTCAAAATCTTATCTATCCCCATGCCACACTATCCCAGAAGTTTATAGTTATATTGCTGATAGTCATGCAACTGACTGAATTCTGTGGACTGTCCTCAAAAAGTATCACTTCAATCGCTTTTTCTCGAACTGCTTTCCAAGCAATCTAAAAACCACACCTCGCATAGATTTATCTGATAAATACCATTTCTAATTATGTTTCAGTTCTTCCAACCAGCGAATGAATTTGTTAAAATCATTTTAACTTTTCCTATGCAAATTCATTGAACTCTATTAATGTTATTCTTATCGAGCATGCTATTCTATTTTATCAATAGCTCTCATAGTGCTTATTCCATATATATGATCCCTTTAATGAATGACCAACTCTAACATCTGCTTGAAAATCTGTAGGTGGTGCCCTCCCAGCACTTGCACAGCTTGTGTCATCATCATACCATGCAGGGATCACTGCTTCATCAATGCCAACTGCTTCTCAGGATGAAAAGATGCATAAATCAAGAAGCTCATCCCCTCTCTGATCTTAATAAGTGCTTCTTTAGCAAGGGCATGATAATAATAAATATTAATCACTAGCCAGATTTTTTGTTCATAGTATATATAGATTGGCCGTGTAAATCTGAAGTCTTTGTGTGGTTAATCTATGCTTTATATATCAGCAATAACAACATGGAGTGGACCATGAAATACCATAGAACCTCAATTTTCATGAAATCAAGATTTTGATGGTGGAATTTAACATCCCATGATTCTCAAAAAATTCACACGAACTTCAAATGTTGATGGTTCAGTGAAGTGAACGTCAACCATAATTGGCCTTTGGGTTCATTGATCAGACGGTCTTGATCAAATCTCTATTTCTCACCCACGGTGGGGATGGATTGAGTGTTTGTGATTCTAATACAGGTCTATTAGAAGCTTCTGATGAGTATATATTGTTATTGTTTTTTTTTTTTTTTTTTTTTGGTTGGGGGGGTTTACAAGGCTTTGTTGAAACCAACAAAGTAGAAGAAGGTGTTACTCCTCAACTAACTTAGAAATAATCACCAGTGGCTAGAAGCCACTCATCCACTAACAGTCTTAGAGAGTACTGTTGAGCAGACAAACATTGCAAAAATCACGGTCAGTATAATATTATCATATCACTCTATTAAATGTGATGAAAAATATAAATTCATTTATAATTCACGTTCATTGTTAAGATTCTTTTATTAAACATTGAATCCCATAATTCATATAAAAATAATGAATCTATAATTTGTTCAACAAATATTACATAGGTTGTGGTTGCGAACACAGATGTTGTAATAATAAATTTAAATGTTTTATAGTAAGACTCAAAAAGACTCAATTTAAAGCGAAGTTATTGAAAGAATCTGAAACTCGTGTAAAATAGAGAGCAAACAAAAAAAGGTTATTTCTTTCATTCATCAATGATTTCTACATGGATTCACTTTCAATGCTTGGATTACGCAAGAAGAAAAAAAATGATATAAGAATTTGATTTAAATACCCAAAATATTGTTAATATTAATTTTACAAATACTTAAAGATTTAATTCTTCATATATATTACAATTTTAAAAAATTGAGCAGACCTAATATTTATTAAACAGACAACCGCACATATAATGAGAGCAAGATTTACAGATATTTTTATAATGTTACTATTTGAGAATAATAAAAGCCATTAGATAGATTCTGAATCCCACTAAACTGGTGGGATTTTGATTCCACTGAAATTTTTGTGCATCAATTTAATAAAAGTGCAATAAAATATTTTTAAAAAATAAACATGGCCTATGTAAATAATGAAAAGGTACTTAAAAAAATCTTCAGAGTTTTGGAAACCAAGTCAGTTATTTGAATTATAAGTTTTTATTATAGGGAAAACGACAAAAAAAAGCCAAATACATTTATTATATAAGTTATTAAAAATACCTTTATTTAAAAGCCAAATACATTTATTAAAAAATGCCAAATATAAGTTATTATATTTATTAAAAGTTGAAATACCCAAATTAACCACTTTTTAAAATTATACCTAAAAAAGTCTTATTTTACAATTTTAGAAACACAAAAGACTAATCTACTCATATACAATTAGATCCTTAATATATTACATACCTCTTAATTTCTCTTAATTTTGTTAAAGTATTTCACCCTCTATTTTGTTAATGTATTTCATACAACTTCATGTAGATCAACTTTTTTTTATTTTAAATTCTTTGTGATTAAGTGGATTTTGTGAAATATGTACCAATATAATTTGAGTTTTTTTATAATGAACTCCATTAAATGTTGATGCTTCTTTAAAAAAATGGATATGTACTAACGACATCATAAAAATATGTAAATAGCCAAAAAATAAAAAATGTGAATGAAGATTTAGAATATTAAAATATCATTTGCTGCATTGGGACACAAAATAGATTTAAATTACATATTATGATTATACAAAATAAAAAATGATAAACAACATCATGTAAGATATATATAAGAAACACACAATATGATATATAATAACAAAACCTCTAAATGGATTAATTTTTGTCATGTATGGAGAGATTGTTGTTTTGTAGGAAAAATAGATTTTTGGTGTGGAATAATCGAACAGGGTTAGAGAGATGTTAAGGATTTGATTACATAAGGGTATATTAGTCTTTTCTGTTTCTAAAATTGTGAAATGAAATTTTTTTGAAGTATAATTTTTAAAAATGATTGATTTTGATATTTCTAATTTTTAGTAGATTTTTTTTTTTATCATTTTCCCTTTATTATATGTGAATTGGAAGATGTTTTATATATATTTTCCTCAAATAAATCATTACAATCTTTCTGTTGGTATCCTTAAAATAATATTTAACCATATAGTCTCGTATATTGAAATGAATTTCAACTAACTAACTAAATAAAATTTATTACATATTCAAAATAGTTATTATTTTAAAAAATCCATTGTTCACAACCATTTAATCGTGGGTTGATTATTTTTCCACCATAATTTTTTTTCTTAACAAACCGATTTTAACAAGTCCGGATCCGGTGAGAGCTGATTTCGATCAGTTCAATAAGCATCGAACCATACAACTTATAAAGTGAACTCATATTTAATAACTGACTGCGTAGTTTGATTCATACACTGTACAAGTATCAACCCATTTCTGATTGTATGAGGAAGATTTTAACAGACGCATGTATTATTTTAATTAATAATATATTTTAATTTATACATGTAAGGGACTGGCTCGCTTTCTATATATACAAAACCTTCCCTTTTAAAAGAACGAGAGCCTCCTCTGTTTCTTCTTCTTCTTCTTCTTCAAAGAGAAAGCAAGCCATGGAGGGGGGGGGGATCCCGAGGCCGCAGACGAAGATAATGTGCAAGTTGGGGCCGACCTCGAGATCCGTGCAGATGATAGAGAGGCTGCTTCGGGCGAGAATGAAAGTGGTGAGGTTCAATTTCTCGCACGGGTCGCACGTGTACCACCAGGAGACCCTCGACAACCTACGTGTCGCATTGGACAACACGGGCATGCTCTGCGCCGTCGTGTTGGACACCAAGGTTTTATATTAAACCCCAACTTATTAAATGGTTTCTCCTGAAATTGGGGTTTCAATTTGTGTCTAGATTCAATCAAATTGCACACTTAATTAGCGGTTACAAGTGTTACTGTCTTATTGAAATATTAATGATATTGATCAAATTTACGTCTCACTGAATCAATTAAAAAGTGACACATGTATTCAACAATCGATTCATAAATTGTGTAGTTTGATATTGATGGTATTGATCAGACTCAGGTTTCACTAAATCTGATCCTTTTAATTTGTGTATTTTTCAAAAGTGACGGGTATTGTCAAGTGTATTTTTTTTTTAATCTGGGTTTTGTTTTTTATGGATATTTTTCATTGGATTTATTGTTTTTTTACTTTTCCTTTTTTTGTGGTTTTGTTTATGCTTTGGATTTGTTTTACTGGTTTTTTTTTTTTTTTTACTTTTGTTTATGTTTCGGATGTTTTTTTAATGGGTTTATATTGTTCTCTGTAACTTTTTTATGTTTGTTGAATGCATGGATATCCTTTTTGTTTTGTTAGATTGTGTTTTTGTGATTGTTGGGATGATCATGTTGGTTTTTGCTTTTTTAAGTGGGTGGTTTGATGAGTAGTAGCTTATTGGATTTTTTTTGTATCCCAAACAATTGTCAATTTTATTGGCTCTCTTGTTCTCAGTAGTTTCTTCTTTTTTTCCCCTAAATATCTTTTATTTTCTTCAATTAGTCAGCTTCTCTATCACTCGGGCATCATTGTTTTCTCTGTTTTTAAAGTCACAAAATATTATTAGTATATAATGTGTTTATATTAGCCCCAGTTACTAACAATTTTTCTGAAGTTTCCTTGCTGGTGACATGTCCTGTTGTTTATGTTTTTAATATAAAATCATGTCTTGAACTTAAAGACTATATATAAGGTTTCATTTGTAAACGAGTTTGGACAATTTTTGAGTTTACAACAATTGTTTTTTTCAAACCCGTTTTCAAACAAAAAAAAACTGGGGTCAAAAGTTGAAGATAGATTTATGTGAAAAATTAGTCAAAACCTAAGTTTTCTAGAACCTGTAGAGAGATAGCTTCCTGCAAAATCAGTTTTAAACCCGGCTTTTACTTAAAATAAGTTTTGCAAATGTGCAGCCTAAATAGGACCCCAAAGTGACAATAATCTATATAAACTCTCTGTCACTTGCTGGCAATAGCATAGCAATGGAATACCAACTAAATTCTTTGGCAGTACAGTTGATTGACGACATTTCTTTGAAAGATCAAGCCATGTGAAATTGTGATTCACCCACACTGTGGAGTGGCTGCTTATTATCTGTTATTCTACATATTTTATCTGTTATTTTGTTTATTCCCTGTTTTGTATGCTAATTGTCAAGTTAAAGCTGGAGTAAATTGTCAAGTTAAAGCTGCAGTACCAAATCTTCTGTTCTGTTCTTCGTAGTGCTCATTATTTGATCAGCTGCAACCATCATGCATAAGTATCAGATACTTTATATCATATTGGTTGTTATTGCAACCATGCTACAAATAATGACTACACAAGCCCCATCCGGTTATTTGGTTGTTAATGAATTTAGCTTAAAACTCAAAACCTATCATCATTTGTGAAATTTTAGGGACTGGAGATTCTAACTGGTTTTCTGAAGGATGGAAAGCCTATCCAGCTTCGGAAGGGTCAGGAGATCACTATCTCCACAGACTACACCATAAAAGGCGACGAAAAACACCATCTGCATGAGCTACAGAAAGTTGGCTGAGGCCGTAACTCCGGGAAGCACTATATTATGCGCGGATGGTACAATCACTTTCACTGTCCTCTCTTGTGACAAGGAACTCGGACTCGTCCGTTGTCTATGTGAGAGCTCTGCGACTCTTGGTGAGAGGAAAAATGTTAACCTCCCAGGAGTCATTGTAGATCTGCCCACACTGACTGAGAAAGACAGAGAAGACATTTTCAACTGGGGAATTCCTAACATAATTGATATGATCGCTTTGTCTTTCATCCACAAAGATTCTGACCTCGTCGAGGTCCAAAATCTGCTTGGAGACCACGCGAAATTGATCCTTCTTATGTTTAAGGTATCATATTGATACATCATGCCACTAATGCATTTTATACTCCACTATATCAGTATCAGAAATCTGACACTGTTACATTTGTGCTTTCGTTGACATCGTATAGGTTGAGAACCAAGAGGGGGTGATGAACTTCGTTGACATCCTAGCCAACTCTGATGCGTTCATGGTGGCGAGAGGAGACCTTGGGATGGAGATTCGATCGAGAAGATCTTCCTCGCTCAGAAGGTGATGATCTACAAATGCAACATGCAAGGAAAGCCAGTTGTGACCGTGCCCCAGATGTTGGAATCCATGATCAAGTCTCCACGGCCCACTCGCGCAGAAGCAACTGATGTGGCCAACGCCGTACTCGATGGGACCGACTGCGTTATGCTCAGTTGAGAAACAGCTGCCGGAGATTACCCAGAACTCAACTGTCCAGACGATGGCGAAGATCTGCTATGAAGCAGAATCAACTATGGATTATAAGTCTGCTTTCAAAAGGGCTATAAGTGCCACACCATCACCAATGAGCCAGCCCTCTAGAGAGCTTGGCTTCTTCGGCTGTTCGGACCGGTAACTCTGCTAAGGCAGCTCTCATTTTGGTCCTGACGAAGAGGGGGAGAACAGCGAAACTAGTGGCGAAGTACAGGCCTTCGATACCGATATTGTCCGTGGTGGTTCCGGAGATGAATATGGATTCTTTTCATTGGCAATGCAGTGATGAATATCTGGCGAGGCACAGCCTCATATACAGAGGGCTGGCTCCAGTACTTAGTGTTGCTCCTGTTAGGGCCTCCCTTTCTGATTCAACAACCGAGACTGTTGACCTCGCGTTACAACAGGCGAAGAAGAATGGGCTTTGCAAGTCTGGGGACTCAATTGTTGCACTGCATAAGATGGGGGAGTCTTCTGAGATCAAGATCCTCACTGTCAAGTGAGGAGGACTGCGAGAGGCGCTTTTTGTGGTTTCAGATACTAAGAATTCCTTCTTCTTTTTTTCTTTAATCAGTGGGAGTCGTTTTGCCTTCCAAATTTTTTTGATGATTCAGTTTTTTCTGTTGTCTGAGGCATCCAGAGAGTTGAAATGAGTTTAGTTTGGTCTCGCGGTATTTATTTCCCTATAGAGAGAGGATATCTACAAAGTATTAGAACTTACTTGATGAGAGTTTGCTCTGTTTGTTGGTGCCAAATACCAAGGGCCCATTTAGTGTTCATTCTCATTCTTATTCCACTGGAATGTCTAAGAAAATTGAGTTTAAAATCCTCCATTCATGTGTTCATTATTGTACATTCTAGGCAAAATTTCTTCTTTACGGAATCTACTAAAACTGGATTCCCGGGGACGAAGAATAGAGTTACACAATTCACGTGATACTTGGAATTCTGCACTCACAATGGCATCCATGAAAAAAAGATAGGTTGTTTTAGCATATATACCCCAGAATCTTTTTCTTCTATTTATTTGCTACATTCATTGTAATATAGTCCTTTATCAACTGCAGTCCAAGCACAAGCTGAAATACCTTGCACACATTTCATAGTCTGCAAATAGAACAGTATTTGCAGGCATTTAAAAAGGCTGAGCAGACTCCATAATGGTGAAAACATTCAAACTACTCAAATTACATTCAAATATATGCAGCATAGATTTTATTAATAAAAAAAGAACCAACAAAATACATGCAACTTCAACCAAATACACAGCACAAAGAAATACCCAACAAAAGGGATCCAAAATCCATTAAAAACCAAACAATATATACAAAACTCCAGCAAGAACAATAAGAGCAGATTTGTTTGTACAGAAAATAAATCCTCAATTCTCATCAGGATTAGATGATGAAGATGATGATGAAGAAGAAGAATTCTCACCTTCCCCGTCACCTTGAGACCCCAACAGAGATAACAACCCATTGAAAGGCCAAGGCAAGGACCTCCTCCCACCATTTCCACCCCCACCAACACCACTCTCCGATCTGTTATCACCACCATTAACAGAAGACCCATTCGAAGCCTCCTTCAATCCTTCCGAAGGCAACTGAAACCGACACACAGGACAAGAGCTGTGGAGCTCCAGCCAAGGCAAGATACACCCACTATGGAACTTGTGATTGCAAGGCATCACCTTTGCTTCACCACCCGCTTCAAAATCCTCCAAACACACAGAGCAGCTCAGACCCCCATCGATCTTGACTGTCGGGAGCGCCTCCACCGCCTCCTTCCGCGCCGGAGGAGTCCCATACCGGTTCGGGTCGTTCTCCGACAAATGCTGCAACAGCTGGTCCAAGCTAGACCCAAGAAAGTAGTCCCCAAAGGACCCACTCGGCGCACCATCATCGCGTGAATCGTGTGATTGATCGACCGAGCCTTCTAAGATGATGGTCTGATCAAACGGATTGATCAGTATCACTCGCTCGCTACGCCTCTCTCCCTCGGCCTCCAAATTCTCTGAATCCTCTGCGCGGCCTTCCCGGAGACTCCGTATCAATTGAAGGGCCGCCAGCCGCCTCTGGCGTCGCCGGAGGATCGATTCGAGGTCCCAATCGCGGCCCAATTCGGTGTCCGACGCTTCGGAGGCTTCGGAGTCCCCTCTTCGGTGCCTCCTGCGGTGCCGCATTGGACCACCCATCATGCCGAGGAGGATCGGAGCCCACAGAGAGACGGATCGGTCGGAACCCAATTCACCGAATATGTTGGCATCGCTGTCGTCGTCGTCGGCGTTGTTGTGGTTGTTATCGGACGGTCTCTGGCCTTCCATGGCTTCGATGAAGCCGCTGTGGCATAATGGGCACTTGATCTCGGCTTCCATGATTGGGTTCACCCATTCTGTGCACATGTGACACCAGTAATTGCTCACCAAAGTCTCATCCATCTCTGATTCACCCCCAAATCTCTATGTATCTTCTGTAATAAATAAAAACAAAGAAACCCAAATTAGACCCAGTTCTGAATAAGCAAAAAGGAGCAGTCTTTTGAGAGATGGATGCTCTAATTCGTTTGTTCAGATGGTGAATCAAACGAATAAGCAACCCAAATTAGACCCACCAGAGAAAGGGCAAGAAAAACAGAAAAAAAAAAATCTTTGAAGCGAAGATGTTCTTGTGAAAAAAACATAGAAATTTTTTTTACTTCTAATAACCTGAATGTAATCTCAAAAAAGGACGACCACATAAATTTTTTCATCACCAAAGACCCAAAAAAAAATAAATCAAACAATGAAAGTTGAAATCAAAGCATACCCAAGAGAGAAGACTAGGCGAGACACGCAAATCCACGAAAAAAATTATATTTTTGTTTGCAGTCTTGGATTTAAATGAAGATGGAGGGTTTGAAGGGGCCAATCGGGAGGCTACACAGAGAACTGAAGAAGGATCTAGAAAGATTTAACAAGTCATGTTTTTAATTGATAAGAAAGAAAGAAAGGTTGGCACGCAATCCTATCAGGAGATAGAGATGGCAAGTAATTTAAATATAAAAAAAACAAGTTGATCTTTCCAGTCAATTCATGGTAAATGAAAGATATGGAGACTCAAAAGAAAACCCAATATTTTGATATGAATGGATTACCTTTTGAAAGAGAGAATTTTTTTGAGGCTGGCAAGGTGGGATAGGAAGTTGCAGAGAAACAACAACCTCTTTTAAATATTTAAATAACGTTGGTTTTGGACCGTTTTTGTTAATGGAAAATGTATATAATTTTATTATAAATAATAATAATCATAATGGTTCTATTTTTTAAAAAATTAAACCAGTTATACATAAGGGTGAACTATCCGTGCATACTGTGTAAATCCACCACTCTCTGTTTAGATATCGTCTCTTATATACTTCAAATATATGAAGGGAAATATCCATACAAAGCCCTTGAATCTACTGAAATCCATATAAACCCCTAATTTTTTTTAAAATCTATACAATCCTCTGAAAACACCTACTAAATCCAAATAATCTGCTGAATAAAATTTTCATTAATAGATAACAAATATTTTACTAATATTTTGTTTGGTTAATCCTAACTGAAAACACAATATAATAGGTCACTATAATGTGTTAAAAATGTGAAAAATCTTATAAAAATGACGATTTTATCCTCTCTTGACATATTATAAAACCTTATTCAAGGGGATAAAATCGTCATTTATATAAGATTTTTCGCATTTTTAATACATTGTAAGGTTTTTCTTTTGTATATTGTATTTTTTATCAGAGTTAACCAAACATAATATTTACAAATATTCATCATCTATAAACGTAAATTTTATTGAGGGGGTTATTTGGATTTACTAGATATTTTCAAGGGGTTATATGGATTTTAAGAAAAGTCAAAGGGTTATATGGATTTCAGTCAGTTTACTGGGGTTTTTTTCTCATATATAAATCCCATATTAAAAATAGTCATTTATATATATATCAATCAGTTTACATAGGTTTATCAATTTATATATGGGAAAAATCAATACAACCCCCAGTAAACTGATTAAAATCTATATAACCCTCTGACTTTTTTTAAAATCCATGTAACTTTCTGAAAATATTTAGTAAATCTAAATACCCCCTTGAATAAAATTTCTGTTTACAGATAATGAATATTTTATGAATATTATGTTTGATTAACCTTGATAGAGAACACGGTATACCAAAAAAATCCTACATTGTGTTAAAAATGCAAAAAATCTTCTGTAAATGACGATTTTACCCTTCTAGATAAGGTTTTATAATATATCCAGAGAGAGTAAAATCATCATTTTCATATGATTTTTCACATTTTTAATACATTGCATGGTTTTTTTTAGTATATTGTATTTTTAATCAAGGTTAACTAAATAAAATATTTATCATTTGTCAACGAAAATTTTATTCAGAGGGTTATTTGGATTTACTAAGCGTTTTAAGGGGATCATATAGATTTTAATAAAAGGCAGGGTGGTAATATGAATTTCAATCAGATTTAAGGGGGATAATATGAATTTTTTCCTTAAAAAAAAAAAAAAAAAAAAGGATAAATGCATATAATCCCGTGTCTTTGCTAAATCCAAATAACCACTCATAAACCCAATCAAAATACAAATACACCCATCTGTCCGTCAAGCTAACTCATGGGTTGGCTGAATTTAACTCTACGTGTAAATATTACGACCCTTACCGTTACAGGTTTGATAAAATGTTTCAATGAACCATTTCATTCTTATGTCATCAAAAAGATGATCTTTTGGTCATCAATGTCTAACACTGTCACGTGCATGTGCATGCATGGCTTCCATGCTTAACTCCTTCCTCTCTAGCTCTCTCTCTCTTTCTCTCTATTCTTATCTCTTCTTCCATAGCCTGTACAGGGTAAACATAAAGGACAAGGTCATCGTCGTCATTGGCACCTCCTCCGATATAGGAGAGGTAACTCAAAAATTATTTCACTTCTCCTAAATCTCAACCCAATTAAGTCACCGGTGGGAAAGGAGAGCGGGTTGAAGAGGGTGGGTGTGGATCAGGGAGGAGACGAAGAGGAGGATGTTGAGGTAGGCACGGTAGACCAGGAGGCCACTGCCGGAGTCCATGGAAGAAGCGATGAGACGGATGAGGTAGACTGGAGGAAGGTTTCCGGTCCCCGGAGGATAGACGTCGTCTCTCACGGGTGGGAGAGCAGTGAATGAAGAGGATGGCGTTCATCAAACATGAGGGGTAAAATGGTAATTCATACGGGGGTTATTTGTGTTTTTTTTCACTATACATGGACTTATTAGTACTATTCCATAATGTCTTGGTTAAGGTAATGGATATTTTAAGAATATTTTAATTATGTTAACTCATAGGTTGATTTGGATTTTAGTATGGATTTCAGGGGTTTATATGCATTTATTCCAAAAAAAAATATCTGTGTGGTTTTACATTAAATATTCAAATGTAGTATTATATATTTTTAATCTAATATATGTATGTTTATATCAAGTTGTTTTTCACTTCTTCTTTACCAATAAATTGCTCCACCGTTTATTATATAAAATGTGTTATTATAAATATTTCTATTTGAGCTTTCGTTATAATATATTAAGAGGGGGTAGTCAATTAGGATTTTTATAGACAAAATGTCGTTGTCTATGAATTTATAAATTTTGAATTATTTGATTAAGACATTGATTCATAGACAAAAAAGTTCAGCGTTATTCGATTGAGACATTATTTTATGGATAAAAAATCAAGGTTATTCAATTCAGACATTATTTCATGGACAAAAAGTCTAGTATTATTGGATTGAGATATTATTTCATGGACAAAGAGTCCGGCGTTATTCGATTGAGATATTTTTTCGTGAACAAATAGTCCAGCGTTATTCGATTAAGAAATTTTTCCGTGGACAAAGAGTCCAACGTTATTCGTTTAAGACATTTTTCCATGGACAAAAAGTCCAACGTTATTCGATTGAGACTCCTCATAGTAGACATTTTATCATGTGTTATTCAATTTAAACAGGATTTGTAAGGACTTTCTTAAAGTGATGGACTTTTGTGGACTTTAGAGGGAGAAATATAAAGGAAAAAGTCATTTCAAAATCCCACCAAAATGAGTGGGATTCTCATGGACTTTTATTATAGCACTGTGAATATATTCTTCTTTTTTTCTTTTAACAAAACTATTTTCTTTAATGGATTATGGTTATCTAATGTCTTTCATATTTTATTCATAGTTATTTTTTAATATTTTCTCAATGTATCATCTTTTTTAATGAATATGTAGATGAATGAAATATTGATATCACCTCATATGTTTGATATATATGAGAATGGTGGATTTGCTTGTGTTGCAATCAATCTTTTTCAAACTATTGTATATTACATAATATATAGCTAGATCATCCACCATTATTTTCTTTTTCAAAGTAAAGCATATTGTCCTTGCGTTGATATCTACTGTGCATTATACATGTTTATGCTACAACAAACCCTTAATTCTGAAGTTACTCGCAAGTTGCTAGGTCACACAGTTGCATTGTTTCTAAAAGAATACAATATTTTAAAAAAATGACTATAGAGATGAAGATAGAAAACCCACATCCACCTTCATGGGCACACATCAAATCTTAAATACAACAAATAAAACAACAAATGAGGAAGCACAAAAGATAGAATGACATCCATTAGTATAAAAAAGGGTGACCTTTAGATAAGAATCTACAGAAATAAAAATAACTTTACAAAGCCCCCTATTGGCTCTTAAATGGTATTAATAGTTCTAATTCTCATATTTTTATTAACTGAAAAAAAAAACCTATAAAAACATCTAAAATTACAACTCACATGTTTAAATGATTTGAAGAGTACATATTATAAATTTAAATGATTTGAAATCATGAAATAAATTCATTGCGCATTAATAAATTTAAGGGATTTTTTTTTTTTGTAACACTATACATTTCATATACGTGAAGATTGATATTTACTATATTAAATTAAATTTTATGTTGGGTGTGAATAATTTTTGTTAAATTTGAATATTTTTTTATTTAAAAATATAAACACAAGTTTACAAAAATCTACGAGAATCAATAGAAATTTATTTATGAAAGTCTACAAAAGTTTGTGAAATTCCATGAGAATCAATATGTGAAAGTTAAAAAATCTGTAAAAGTTTGTGAAAGTCCATGAAAATCAATATGTGAAAGCCTGTAAAGGTCCATAAGAATCAATCTGTGAAAGTTTGCCAAAGTCTATGAAAATCTGTAAAAGCATGTAAAAGTCTATGGAAGTCAATTTGTAAAAGTCTATAAAATTTATAAAAGTCCACTATTTAAATAATGTCCATATCAAAAGTCTGAATCAACTACCCCCGGCCGACATTCTATCATTTTTTTAAAATTTAATTTAAATAAACGAAAAAAATTGATTGTTCCTCACTTTTTTTTTTAAATTTTTTTTTTGAAAGAGGCCTATGGTGTTGCCACTCCACCTTCATTTCACCATCTAATCCACTCCGGTTGACTCCCTGATAGCGTTTTTTAAAAAAAATGTTTTTTTTTTAGTTTGCAGTTTTTGAAATTGTTTTATAAAAAAAAACATGTTTTTATTATATTTTTCAAACATTTATAGCTTAATCTTTTTTTTATAATGTTACGGAGAGATTTTTTCTGATCTCAATTCTAATCTACACATATTTTTAATTTCTAAAAATAATATACCTCATTTATGTGATACATGTCTTTATAAAAGATGGAGCATATATTTCAATGAATTTCATGGGTATATTTATAGAAAATGTAAAAAAAATTTATCGAAGCATATACCTCGTTAATATGAATATATGCTATGAAAATTTTATATCACTGCGTATGAGATTAGAATTGTGGTTGGAAAAAAAAACTGTGTGTAACAACACTTTTTTTTTCATTTTTTTTGAAAAATTGGTACTGTTTTAAACATTTGAAAATGAATTTGAATAAAAATAAATTTAATTTAGAACAAATTCAAATGAAATTAATAAATATGGTTTGAATATTATTCTTAAAAAAATAAAAAAATTTATTTAACAAATATAATAAAACAAATTTTTTTTCCATTCAATCTATTACAATTATCCACGCCCCTACTGATCAATTCTATTTATCATCTTCTTCTCTTTTTCTTTTTCTTTATGATAGAGAAACCTTCTGTAACTGACCTTACGGTCAAGTTGGTAAGCTATATTTTCTATTTACCATCTTTGTTGGAGCCTACTTAAATCATTATAAAGAATTACGTGGCATAATAACTATATATATCAAGTTGTTATTGGTTTTGCCCCTATATAATTGATAGGAGTGAGGGAGATGGGGTCCGGATCTAGCCAGGCCTAGGTACTATAAGTATTAAACTACACAGTTTATTCATCTAACTACACAGCATATAAATTAAAAATTGCATAGCCAATTACTGGATACAATGTCACTCTCTGTACAATTCAATTCATAAATTGTACAATTCAATTCATAAATTGTACAATTCAATATTGACAATACCGATGATATGGATCCAGACTTAGGAGATGGAGTGAGGGATCATCTACAAAACCACTATTAAAAAAGAAAGAATTTACAATCATCATTACATCCTAACCTTGTGTCTAGATCTTATTTTACATCATTTTTTTATATTTCTAATATATATACACACACATATATACTTTATTGTATGATGTATATTATTATAAAAAAGTTAAAACAAACTGTACAGGGCGGGACCGTAAATTCTCATAGCTCATTCAATACAATAGACATATAAATTAGACAAACTAATGATTTTTTATTTTTTGGTTAAAAAAAAAAAAACACTCACCCTTCCTTTTCATTTTCTTCTCTTCGTTCGTCTTGTGTTATTTCATCTTATCTTCTCACCGCAATTTTAAACTTATAATCATTCTTACCAAGATTTATATTTTTTTGAAAAAACATGTATTTATATAAAGTGAAACATCTTTTTTATTTTTTTGGTTGTACACGTATTGTATTTCCGGGTCTGTCCCTGCTGGGGGTGGGGGTGGACCTGAAGCTTGAGAGTTACCAAAAAAAAAAAAACTTGTTTGGTAGTACAACACAGTCTGGAATCATCCAAGTTGAATTAAAACCACCAAATAAAGTCGTTATAAGAGAAAACAAAAACAGAAGGAGAGATGGGAGAAGATGAGGACACAGGTCATAAAAGCTGTCTTTGATCCTCATTTATGACTCACGTGACTTTCGTATTAATAATACTTTTTTTATATATATCGGAGGGACCTGTAGCTGATTTTACGATTGAATTGGGAAGGCTATCTCCGCCTGTTTGTTCTGGTCCTACAAAAAATTCTTTCGAATAATTGTCCACAAACAGATGGGTAAGTCAGCGCCAAGACTCGAACCCAGAACCTATCAGTAACACCGTTAAGCCCTGAATCGTTATGCTATTAATATATATATATATTTTTATATCGGAGGAATTCTCCGTGACTGACTTTACGGTCGAGCTAGAAAGGCTATCTCCGCTTGTTTGCTCCGGTACCTCCGCCTGTTTGCCCCGGTACCTCCGCCTGTTTACCCTGGTTGAACTGGGGACTAATATTAATAATACTTGCACGATTTACAACACTATTTTTGTTTTTTAAAGATAATTTTTTTTCTATTAAAATAAGCTTTTTAATAGTGTAGATGTCAAAAAAAAAAAAAATTGCACTTCCAGTAGTGCAGTCATACTTATAAATATTCTCAATTAATTATAAGATATTTGAAGTGATCAATGCATTAATTTGATATTAAATCAAATACCTTGATTTGGTCTATTAGATTTCTCTCTTCAGATCAGGCAGATTGATTTACCTTTGTCACCATAAATCAAGACAAAAGCACACATATCCAGACGCACATTGAGAGATCGGACTAATATGACTTAGCCGTTGGAGCACTAACCCGGATTACAAAATCGACGTCTCCATGGAGTATTATGTTATTCAATTATGAAAAATGTAACAAGACTGATAAGTTAATTTATATTGGAAAATTACACTCCATCATTAATGAAACAGTGGCTTCCCAGAATTTGATGTCACACATCATAACCACCGGTTAACCAATGGATTGGTCATTTAAGGGGATTTCTATTTAGATAAATAAGTGTAATGTAAAATGAATGTATCATTAAAAAAAAGTTGGAATCACGTGTCTGCAAGAACTAAGAATAACCACTCATGTGAAACATTCAGGCAAGTACGCAACATTTATCAGACAACTCTGTTCGCTTGTTTGTTTGTTTTTTTAATTAGAGAAAAATATATAGTATAAAAAAAAAAAAAAAAAAGAGAAAAAAAAAAGGCAAGAGAGCTGTCATATCGGGCTAGGTCTTTGTTGAGAACGTGGAGCCCATTGACGGCCCACCTCTTCCTATAATTGAAGCACATACCTCGAACGTGTCTTTTAAACTCTTTTTGATGATGAACCTTTCATTATTCCTTTCTCCACATTTATTTTTAATCTTGTTTTTTTTCAACACTAGGAACATTACACGGTATTTTATAATTTATATGGATCTAACTACACCACACTTGAGGGTAAATAGACAGAGTTAACCTTTCTAGCTTGATTATAAAATCAATCACCCCAAAAAAAAAACAAACCACACTACACCATAGGTGTTTCGGTTGAATGCCCAATAATAGTGTGAATAAAACTTGGATAACAAAACAAAGGATAATATCAGAACCGTTCTATATAAATGGATTCACTTGGTGAGAAGCAGCAAGGTTGGATTTTTTTTTTTTAATCGATATATTCATTTCATTTGGAGCACTATTACACTCAGTTCGTTTAACAGCCTCATACACTATTATAGCATAATATATACTACATTATCATAGTATATGAACGTTTAACATCATCATACACTATGATAGCATAGCGTATACTCACTCTCATAGTATATGAGATTCTATCATAATGTATAAATGTAAAAAAATATCATTTTTTCAACATGAAAAAAAATATATTAATGTATTTTAATATATATTTTATTTCATATAACAAAATTTACTTTAATGGGAGAGTGTGATTTTTAAAAATAAAGAAAACCAATATGAACTGCAAATGAGACAGCACAAGAGGCCATACATCATTTTCCATTCATTTGTGACGAGTACAATCTGGTGTGCTTGAGTTGTACAATTGTATCCCTCTGTCCAGATGCTAAGAATGTCTTGAAATGAATGTTGAAGATAACAAAATGCCTGTGATTGACCCAAATTGTCATTAAAACTTATGGTCTACATACCATGTTAGCAGTTCTCACAGTAAATTCCCACCTATATGAATTTGTTAATAGAACCACAGTATCACATCCCAAATTTTGCAATAACACCGTTTGTGCATAAACCCAAAAACTGAGAAACTATTAAGTCACTCTGATTCCACAGCCTGGGCAGTGGACACCATGAAGACAGTCAAAAAAATTTACTGTAGTTTCTGAACCACTAAGCTCTATAGGTGGAATAGAGAGAACTCAAAAAAATTGAACTGTAACTGCACAAACCACCGCTTTGTACTAGGTCAATTAAAATTAAAAAAAGAAAAAGAAAATTGAGGTACCAAGACAGAGAAGATGTCGAATTAAAAAAGTATCACTCCAAACTTACTTCACATCTCCCTTGATGAACAGTCCATCTGTAACAACAAAAGAAATCTACTTCAGACGACAAACATGTTACTTTTGTACAGACAGAAAAATGTTTTATGGGTCAAGTGTATATACTCTGCATGGAACTTAAGTATATGTACCTCATAACTTTTAGAGGAATTTGTATAATGCAGCTGGAAACTATAATTACATGTAACAGGAAATTTATACAATGCAGAGGAAAACATATAGAACACATTCAGTCAACCACAAGACACACAATCGGATCCATGAAATGAGTGGAAGTGTAGAAATGAAACTGTCTATTTATCCGTAATGAGATTTATGCACAAAAAGAAGGAAAAAGAAGGCCATCCATGAAATGAATGGAAGTGTAGAAATGAAACTGGCTATTTATCCATAATGAGATTTATGCCCAAAAAGAAGAAACAAAATTATACTCTTGATGCGAATAGAGTATTTTACCAAGGTTCCCGGCTTAAACTATGAGAAGATAGTTAGAAAACCTAGATGAGAGGGAGGAGGAAAGGAGAGGACAGACTTTAAAAAGTGAAATTTTTCTCCAGCATTATTATTTGTAAAATTTTTTTTTTTTCGTTTGATCACCATTCACCTTCCACATAACAAAATACATATTTGATAGTAAAATTGAAAGATAACTTCTATAGCTATTTAAACAACTTCACCCCATGAACCATTACAAGTGTGTGTAAGATGATCATGCTCACTCATGCTAGAGTCATAGGCTTTTTGTGTATAATATATTTACACAATACATGGTTTCCATAACTTTGCAAAATAATGAATCTGAATGAGTTTCTAAAACAAAAGGAAAAAAGGATTGCTATAAATAACCTTTTCAATGAAAAGAATCTACGTTGATGAAAACATATAAGTATACAAAACTAAATGTAAAGGTAGGGCAGATATTAATTATGACCTACATTGACAGCTTGAAAAGATCTACTGTCGCAGGACTTAAGTTGTGAAGCTCCAATATTTGATGTAGAATCATCATCATGAATGACAATTCGCCTTTCGCCCTGAAGCCAAAAGAAAAGCATGAGTCTGTTTTCCCCTCAGAAGGCAGGGTAAGGGATCCCCTGATTCTTTATATTCTCCAGAAAGCTTATAACTGGTTAACTAAAACCACAACAAAAATGCAATTATCAAACTTACAGTTGTCCTCCATACTGAAAAACTACAGATGACACTGAGATTACATACTTTCAAGTCAGATGGGTCTGTTGATTTAAGAAGCCTATTTGTTATGGAAAGTCACAACAGACTTATCCATTGATTAACTAGGAGAACCTTTATAAAATTCATGGATAGAAAATATGTCTCAAAAAGTTTTGAAATCCAAAAGTACTTTGATCAAAACAATTCTATGAATTCAACGCAACAATATGTACAAAAATTTGCGTACACACACATGAATAAAACTATCTGCAATACATAAAAAGTAGGAAAATGATGTATGAGCAATGAAAACCTACCTCATAAGCATGTCCTTTATCCTCAACATCCTCAAAAAGAGAGTAATAATATGCAGGATCATAGATGGAGCCGCCTATAAATTCATTGGAATTGGAATTTTGTCTATCTATTTCATGAGCAGGGGGATTCAAAAAACTGCTGCTTATGTCCAAATTGTCCATTGACGAAGCCCCTAATCTGTATATCTGAATCCATAACAATGAGGACAAAAACCTCATTGAAAAGCCGATTATCTGCATTGCTAGAAGAAGTTTGACAGAAAAGATAATGGAAAATCCATCTCTCTCAGAAGATGCATTCCTGCATGCACAATCACAAGGTTTAATGTTTACTGATGTAACAAATACTAAAATAATTTAGAATATGATAGTACATTGAACACAGAGCGCACAAACCAAGAATAGACACATTAATGGTCAGCCTCTTTTGCTTTTTTATTTTATCTTTGTTTTGAGATCTCTCCTTTATTTTATCCTCCATCCTGTCTTATAAACAGCACTGTTCTAATTGCACTTAATTAGCCTCAATCCACCTGGAAAAAATGTCCACTATATGTCTCCATAGACAATCGAGCTCTTGCATTGGGCTCTAAGAACAATCTAATTTGATCTTCATAGTACCTCCCATGAACAACATGGCTTCACATAGACTAAGCGTTAACAAGGAACCTCTATAGCCATTTACCCAATTGGACTCAATTCCTATTGAAGAGGTTTAGCACACCCCCCCCCCCCCCCCCCCCAATCCTTTCCGCTACACACATGCTCGCACTTGGCCAAGAAAGGCCCTATCCCATATTCCTTGTTTATGGACTAAAAGAATTTCCTTCTAATCACCTCAAGTCTTCTCAAGCATTTATAGCACAATGCAGACCAAAGAGCTGGTCTCACTTCATCATACTACTTCCCCCAATGCCAACACCCTAACTAAAATTATAACTGCTTTGCTGGACTATTTGATACCTACAGATCTCATATTTCATTTATTGTAAAAATACAGTGTGTTTGGAGCCAACACGAACCCACAGACCAACCCATTCAATTTACATGATGCAAGTCTTTATCAAAATTGATAAAGCCTCAAAAGGGCATAAGGAAGAATTAAAGTAGAACGCACCATATAGCATGGGAGAAGAGAATAAACCAAGCGACATCAAGCAAGATCAAACAGAAGAGCAGAAAGCCGTAGGTCCTCCCTAAGCTCTGGCTGCTGCTCTCGATGGCAACAAGGGCAAATAGTGAGACCACCAGATTCACAATCGGGACTCCACTGTAGAGAGCCCCAAGTGATCCAAACAGAGCACAACCAATCTGAACAAAAGAAAATAAAAACATATCATGAGTCGCACAAGAACCCTAGTAACCAATAAAAAAAACTTGAAATACTACGAATTCAAACAGAAATGACGAAATCAAACTAAAACAAGTAGATAATCCACAATTTCCACATTTCGAAAAGATTAAGCCTAATATCGGGATCAAATAGGGACAGACTCGTATTGGAAACTATAAAATGGTAATCGATCAAGAATTCCTTCGATCAACTCAAATATCGACAAAAAAAAAAGACCATAGAAAGCCTATAAACCCTAAATTCGGATCGAATCCACATCCAGCAAATGAATTCCCGAGATTCATCGATCAGAACTCACGATTTCGATAAATTCAATGAAGAACTGAAACTAAACAAGAATTCCAGACATCATTCGAACCTGGACGTAGATGAGGAGGATGGCGGCGTTTTGGATCTTGTCGTAGTCGCGAATCCACGATAGAAACCGAGCTCCTGTCGTCGACGAACAGCAGAGCATCATATGAACATTCGAAGAAGCGCGAAATCTTCGCAAGCCGAAACAATCGAAAGCTCTCACAAATCAAGCGAGAGAGAGAACTACATCGGAAAGCCTTTCAAACCATACGATCGAAAGCTCTCACAACTGGTTTTGAGAGAGGGAGAGAAACCAAAAGCGGTCATTATATACAAATCTCTCTCTCTCTCTCTCTCTCTAAAAAAAACGTTTTGTTTTGTTCCTGTACAAAACGGAAAGCAAGTGCCTCTACGCGTACGGTTTTTCATTCGGAGGCATGGAGAGGTTCGTGCCCTTGACTGTAGAACCTCCGTTTTCAAAATCATGACCGTTGATCGAGATCTTGAAGGACACGATGTCAGAAATCAGACGGTTGTGGAGTAAAACTGTAGGGGATTTTATGTGCAATCGAGTTTATGTAATGTCATTTCTCTCTTTTTATGGATGGGGGGAACAGAGAGGCGGGAGAAGTGGATGAGCTGGCGATCACGTGGTTTTGGTGGGGTTGGGGGTTTGGCTCGATTACTTGACCCGGCCCACATATGTAGTGAGTAGTAGGCCCAATTGCAGCCCGGATTGGGGCCGGATCTAGTCAGGATTGACATTGATCAGTTCGTTCAGTATCGAACTGCACAGTCTATAAATTGAACTACACAGTCAATAAATCGAACTGTATGGTCAATTGTTGAGTACATGTGTCACTTTTTTATTGGATCTAGTTAAGTCTGAGTTTAGTCAGTGTCATCAACATCCAATAGGAGAGTGATACCGAATATAAGAGTGATACATATACCTAACAATTGAATATGCAGTTCGCTGTGCAATTCGATTTATAAGTTGTGTAGTTCAATACTGATGGACTGACCAAAGCCAAGTCTGACTGGATCCCCCATATTGCAATTCTTTGCTCATTCGTCCGAAGTGGTGATATGTGACATAACACAAAAAATATATTTATATTTATTTGTTTTAAAGTATATTATATTTATAATTTCATTAAATATTTTCTCATTATGCCATCCATCTTTTCATTATTATTATATATTTCACCCAAATCACCAATTTAGTATGAATCTAAGCTAACCTTAATCAAACCAGACTCAGCCAAACTCACCAAGTTGGGTTCGAGTTGGCCTCTTCGGATTTAAGAGTCCGGGTAGAGTTGGATTGGATTGACCTTTACCAATTTCAAGTTGGATTAGGTTTGAACTCTAATCCGACTCAACTCGATCATCAAAATTACAACCTTAGTGTTTTTTTTAAGTCAGATACTGAGCCGTTCATACATTCATTTTTTTAATTTACATTTTCCTCTAATTAGTATATATTGGTTTAAACAAATACAAAAAAATATATGCATCCAAAAGAAAACTTTATGTTTTGTTGTAAGAGTGTGTGTTCCATCATTTGAAAATAAAAATCAAAACATGTGGGAAATCGAAAAGGAAAATGATATGTTCAGTCCTTTATGTAGCCACATTTGCAGTCTACATTGTTTTTTTTTTTAGAAAATCGTTCTCCCATTGAAATATATTGAAACGAAGTATATATTGAGATATAATAGCATATTTATTTTCTTTTTGACAAATAATTTTATTTTATCCCATATACTATTATTGAATCCCATACTCTATGATAATATAATATACTGCATTATCAAAATGTATGCGGTTATAAAACGGATTATGAGTGTATCAACGCTTTACTAAAAAGGTTGCGAGGAATGATCATCCTTCACTTTTTTTCTTCTTTGGCCCAACATTCCAAATCTACTAGAAATCATTTTATCCTAAGCCCTATTATACTTGGTTCTTTTTTATAGCCATAAATGCATGCTTATACACCTAGTTAGTCTTCTCCACTCATTATATCCGAATACATACCTCGTTAAATTTTTTTCACATTTTTTATAAATGATATCATTCGATTTATTGGAGCACATAATTTACCTTGTATAAAAATACATATTTTATTAAATAGAATATATAATTTAAAAAAATTAAAAACACATTATGTCTGCATTTTGAATAATAAAATCGACACTGTGTAACATTTTCCTTTTTTCCTAGGTAGAGATGCAAAATGGAGTGGACCAAACTAGCAACACAGGTCCAACCCATTCACTACCCATGCTATGCATAGCAAAGTTAAGGTGGCCCAACATTGCCGGCACAGCAGGCACAACATGACAATTTTCCGGGCCGGGCCGGGCCGGGCCACCAGTAGCCCAGGACAACGAAAAACTCGGGCCGAGGTAATCTACAGCGCGAGACAAGTTACCAGTTCTTCTCTTCTCATCATCATCTATAAAAAGAAGCCAAACCCTAAACCCTAAAATCGAACTACTTGATCTTATCCGAGCAGCGGCCGACGCCGCCCGAGACGGCCCTCGGCCATTCCGCAAAACGTTGCCCCGGCGTCCCTAAAAAGCCGCCGGTTTTAATGGTAGCGTTTTGGGACCGGCCATGGATCTTCCGTCTCGGGTTGCCCGGACCGCCTGCGATGAAGACTGCCCGCAGTCCGAGCCCCTCCTTATGAGGGGGGCCATGACGGCCAAGCGGGCTTTCAAACCAAAAATTTTAAACCTTTATGTTTTTTCTTTTGTGGTTATTACAGATTTGATGATTTGTTTTGTCAATGTGTTTACATTTCAAGTGGTCTAACTGTTCTTATTCATTTGTATCTATTCAGGTATCCTTCATGGCGTATACTGCAAAACAACAGAGGATGAGGATTGATTATACTGAAAATATCTGATTTTTTGCTTCTCACTCTATCATTCATTGTTGATTGATGTATTAAACCTTAAATAAAAGAGAAGCTTGTGTAACATTTAAATTTTCAATAATGAATCTGCATATTGATCATGTTTTTCAGTTGATGTTGGAAGACCTTGTGAGTGAATGTAGTATACATTTGTACTTGTTAAACAGTCTGCTTGGATGAATTTGGTTCACTTTTGGCACCAACAACGTCTAGTGGAAGGCTATGTCGATTAAAACGACCACAAATCTAAGAGAATCAGAAAAAAAAAAAACACAATTGTCTAGGGCCCCAGTTTCTGTAACACCCGGAAAAATCTTGGTTCATTCTTGAACATCTCATGCAATTTTTTTTATTTTATTTATGGAATCTACTAGAATTTGATTTGTGTGAATTGTGAAACAAGAATTCTTCTTTTAAACCCAAATTATCTAACCCATCATATAAGTTTGTATACTTCCACGGAGAGATAACCTAAACTATAAGAACAGTGTGTCTATATATATATATAGGCATCTTGTTTATCCAGACATCAACTTTAGCTTCCTGGGCTACTCTTATAACTTTGATTTATCAATGAAATTGTCGTAGCAAGAGTCTATCTTTCTAACGTTACATGCGTCACCAAACACACATACATAAAACATTCGGGTGGAGACCAGATCCACTCAAAAAAACTTACACAATTAACATTATATGTGACACCCCACACACGAGAAAACTCGGGTGGAGGTTGAAGACATTAACCCAAGAACAGTCTATGGTTGCCAGTCTCCCTCTTGCAGCCGTCTGATGTTGCATTCGAATAAAAATCTGTATGATTTGCAGCATTAAAATATGTCCAGTAGCGATCCATTCTGTCATCCAACGCCAACCAACCTCTCTTCTACCAAGCCCTCGCAATTCGATGATACTCAACAGACATAATATTGTACCACCAGAACTATCAACAGATATCCAACAGGTTGCCAACTTGCCATCGTCCAGAATAATTCATGAACCATGGAAATGCAGAATTTGGTTGACATTCAAAGGCCTGTTTGGACGATATATCTTTAGCGTCCACAAAAATCAAACTTATATGAAAAAGGAAATAAAAAAACCTATTGTAATGAATGAATACATAATCACTATCAAACCAAGACCATTTCATAATGCTGGAAGAAGCCACAGAAACTAGACCCACAAGAGTACTCACAAGGCTGTCAATAAAAATGATACATTGATCACAAATTCATGATACAATTGCCACTCAGAACTAGTAAACTGGGGGCAGACAATTCAACAAAAAAAAAAAAACTACAGGAATTGACTAATAACCTTCAATTTTTGATACACCAGACAGCCAAAAAAAGAAGCTTCTAATCTTCTTTTGATGCAAGAAAAATATAATTGAACCTACCAGTCTAATGGGATGCTAATCCTGATGTCCTTTATGTCCAGCCCCCGAGCAGCAACACCTGTGTAGCTACAAGTATGGGAGACCTTCCTGTACGAAACTGACCCAACACGTAATCTCTTTCCCTGTGGGATTTATCCCCATGGATGGCGGCAGCACCAAACTGTCGTGTAAGTGAACATGCCAGCTGGTCACACATCCTCTTAGTGTAGAAAAATACAATGACCTTGGATCTTGTGATCTCAGGAACTGCTCCAATCGTCTTTGTTTCTCCATTGGTGTTATCACTTCGACATACTGCCAGACGCCAGAGAAACATTACACATTTAAGAAATCAACAAATAAAAAAATGTCATAGGAAGTCCTTCATAAAGTGGAGCAATGAGCAAAAATGAGAAGGGACTTTTGGGTTTCAATCAACATTAAACTAATTAAAGAGAACAGCATGGTTATTACTGATTAGTCACTTATTTATATAAATCATTTATCTCACAAGAAAAGAAAACAGGAGGGGAAAAACACAACAATTGAGCTTCAATAATAAAATTGTTATCCCACTTGTACCTGGGTGATGGCTTTGTTGGCAACAAGTTCATCAATGTTCCCAATGTTGACTTGAGCTGGTTTGATAAGTAAGTCAGCAGCAATTTTGCGGACATCCTTAGGCCATGTGCAGTATACATGAGAGTCTGTCGGCGGGGTGGTATTTCTTTAACAATCTTCTTTATCTGAGGCTCAAAATCCATGTCCAGCTTGCGATCTGCTTCATCCAGAACCAGGTGTGAAACTTGACGGAGGCTGACTTTCCTCATCTCCAGAAAATCATTCAAACAACCCTATGGAATATATACATGCATGGTTTTACCTTTGTTCACTGTGTTTGCAAGAGGCTGAGCTGTAAGGATGAAGGGGTCTCATAAGCCTTCCATGTTGCAACAGAGAATCCATCTTCCTTCTGGTTTTGGAACAAAAGCTCTTGCAATTACTGAGTGTCACTGAGACACCAATTTCATATACTTCAAAAAATGCTTCAAATCTGCAATTTTCCATGTATCTCTCGTACTAAGAGTGTCGATTCACGAATAATGCAATTGCTTGCACGAACAAGTTCCCCACAGAGCTCATGTGTGGGTGCTGGCTCCAGTGACCTCATCTCAGATGTCATATTTGCACTTCGCATCTCTATCGCTGGCTGAACATGCTTCCACCAGAAATCAGATAAAGCCAACTTCATGAGTTCCCAGTACTGCTTATCTCTATGCAGCCTAAACAAACTGCTTCCATTTGGAGTCCAGCAATAAAAATCCATCCAGTCCCGGTCCAGAATCTCCATCAAACCCTGCGCCTGAGGCATACAATGAAACGAGACCTGAGACCAAGGCTTCGCCTTACCCACCTCACCATCAAAAAAAGGGCATTTTATCTCCAACACCCCATTAGAGGGCAATCCATAGGTGAGAGAATCAACCAACGCATCAGGTGAGGCGCCGAGCCAGTCATTACTCCGGTCGTTCTCATCGTATATCTTAAATGTGGGGATAGACACGATATTTCCGGTTATGAGGGAATACCGTTCCAATGCAACTTCTTCTTGGATGTTGCTCCAACAGGTGGCGAGATTTCCCGAGAAAGGCTCCAACATCCCAATCTTCTCCCGCCAGAGCTGGACTCTCCGGTCGGGGAAGAAACCAATGGCACCAGCAAAAGTGCTCGCTGTCAGCTTATGTTTTCTTGCTTCCTTCCAGTTCTTGTGCCAGTGTTGTAGGCCTTTTGATTGGAGGACAGATTGACTTCCTGTGCTCAAGATCTTTGGGGACTGACCATAGTGGCGAGAGTCTCTTATAAAGGTGCTGTTAAACGATGAGTTATGGGAGACAGGTGTAGTGTTTCTCAATACTTGTGTAGGGGAGAATGGATTGTTGAACTTGGTATGAAAGTGATCTGATTTTAGGAGCTCCTTGAACTTCTGGCTGTTTTGTGCTCCGTGGTACTTAATGGGAGGCAAATCAGAATTTGTCTTGTGGGAGTACATGCACCTACCACTGTTCGCAAAATTCAAATTTTTTTTTTAGTTTGTAATTGACTTCATGGAGATCATCAAAGCACAGAAGATAAGACAGGAAATTCATCAACATAGAAACACAATGAACTAAAGGTTAAAAAAAACACAGACAATTTCATTAATCATAAAATGATCATAGACAAAACATAAGACGCAGATTCAAAAGAATGGCAGGTCTAAAGTCTAAACAAATCCTTCATGCAGATTGTAGACCAAATTTGGGAAATCTATGCAATGATTTTGAAATAGGCATCACCCGATCATATTTTCGTATGAACTCCTCAATTGGAATCAATTTTCAAAAACAACTTTTCATAAAACTACTTTCAACCAGTTTTTTTTCTCCATAAAATCTGTTCTCAACCAACCTTTTCCATAAAAGCTGTTTTACACAGAAAAATAAACAAAAGCTAATTCTTTTTACAAAAATCTGTTTAGAACCGATGATCTAAAAACTAATTTTGCAGAAGCAGAATCAATTTGAAAAGGGTTAATCATGTACATTGGGAAGGTTCATAACCAATGCAAAAAAATGACTTTTTGATGAGCACATGTGTCTTCATAAAGAAACCTTGAGAACCCAATCGTGAAAACCATAGCTTCAGTGATTTTCTTCAAATGGGTCGTGGTGATTTCAAAGAACCATTAAAAAAAAAAAAAGAAAAAAAAAATGGTGCGTTTGCATAAGTTCCTACCTGAATGACTCTCTCTTGAATGAAAAACGCAAACATCCATCATATGATATTTTCATCAAACAAACATTATTGTCCCCAATTTTTTTTTTCATGGACAAAATATTGATCGAAAGTGAAAGAATCACCTGGAAGAGAAGCAGAAACCGAAGCCGAAGGTTTTCCTACTAATTCTCGTCACCGGCATTTAAACAAACAATACTTGTGCAGAAGCTCTTCAGAAGGGGACGCCGGTGGCGGGTGGCGGAGGGGGCGGTCGATCTCTTACGGGCTCATCGGAGGAGGCGCGATGGGGCGGCGGGTGGTGGGGATGAAGGAGGAGGTGAAGAGGATTGAAGTTTGATTTGATTGCGTTGGTTTTTTGTTTTTGAACTTTTGATTGTTCTTCTTCATGCGCATTTAAGTTTTGGCTTGTCCCCCAAGGTTATATAAAGATTAAAGAGGGTTATTTTCGTCAGACTCAAAAAACACTTCCCACCAAAACCAGAGCAGATAATATACAATCCTAAAATGAAAGCCCAAAACATGTCCCCGCTTGTGTCCGCAAATCCGCTCGGAACCTTCGATTTCCCCTTCAAAACCCTAATTCGATCCGATGCGGCTTTCGGATTTCCTCGCGTGAGATCGAAGAAACCTTGTTCGATCAAAAGCGATATTCGCTTCGTCTGCGCGTCCTCCAAGTCGCCTCCCTCGGAGAATTCCAATGAAATCGGCGCCGACGAGGTATCTCCACTTCCCCTTCGATTATGCGACTTGAGTGTGATTGATTCGATTTCGTCTGCACATTTAATAGGTTCGAGCGCCGGTTTTTGATAAATGGGAGGTTCCGTGGGACTGGAAGACCACATTGTATGTCATGTTGCCGTATTTGATGAGGTGATTCTTTGAATTCCTATTGTTCAATCCTAAAAACCTATATTGATTTGAAATTTTAATTCTAAGTTCATCTTCTCAGCATATTTTTGACAGGATTCGTTAAATCAGTCGGATTCGCGGGAGGAATGCTGTCTCAGTCCGGAGATGCGCAGACTCATCTGAGTGTGGATGAAATGGCGATCCGATTGTTTGTTGATCAATTGTATGGATTCTTATTTTATTTTATTTTATTTTTGGTAAAATAAATGTTGATTGTGTTCTTTTCACTTATATATCTTCTGCTCTGTGACTGTAGGCTTAAAACGGCGGTTAAGCTCGGGATTCTCTATTTGTTGGTTAGCCCATACCAGCCGCTTCCAGATGATATATTTTCTTTCAGTATGCATGGTTCATTTGATTTGGTTGATTTGCTTGTTCTGATATTTCTAAGCACTTCTATATTGATATTGGTGTTACTTGCAATCAATATTCTTGATATTGTCTTATTGTACATATTCAAATGCTTATTTTGATGAATTAATCTCAAATATGGTGAAAAATTGTTTGATTTGGATGCCAACCAATGGTGGGGTTTTAATTTACAACACTACCTTTTGATATTATGCGATTGCCAATTTCAGTAATTAATTGACAAGGAGCATCTCTAAACTTTCAGTTCACATGAATTTGGTCTCCTATAAGCATATCACTACAAAGAGCATTGTGGAATTTGGATTTGATTTTATTTTGATGGTATTGCTTTTGATTTTTTTCCTTGAAATACTTTTTCTTATTTTTGTTTTCCCTGATTTTATCAAGCAGGATGGAGACGACCATTTGATATTCGTCTTGGTTGGTTTCTATGGGCTTGCGGGGGTTTGATAGTTGCTGCAAGTGCTGTCTTTCTTGTTGAGGCTGTGATATCGAGTCCTACTGTTGGACGGGAAAGTGAGGTTTATTCTAGTTCTTCATTTGTCCACTTAAATATGTAATGGTACCAATGTTTAGGAAAAATGCTGCATGCTGATTTTTTTTTTTGCCAGTTTTGCAAAATCTGTCAATTATAATCAACTTAACTTTTCTCACTTGGGGTTTAGTTCATTTGAAAAGCTTGTCAAATATATGAAGTTATTCATGAAATCAATAAAGGGTCATTTGCTTGCTCAGATGTGTTCATTAATCCTGAATGCAATGTTATGTTTTTCATCTCAAATTTCTAACATTCACCTGTACTTGATTATCTTGTGAATTGATAAATTTCTGATATCATGGACTCCCATTTGTATCCTCTGAAAATTCAACTCTGAATCTTGTGCATGCCATCTAGGGGTGCAACTTGGACGGGCTGAACTTGACCCAAATCAAAATTTGGATAGGTTTGGGTTGAAGTTTTAGCATTCGGGTTCAACCCGGGTCCGAACCGAGCAACACGAACCTATTTTGAGTTGGGTTTGGGTTAAGGGTTCAGGTAACCTGAACCAACCCGAACTCGAAATTTTCTTATATAAGTAAACTGTTTTAAGTAAAATTATAATTTTTTTAATGTGTATAATAAAATTTGAATTGTATAATTTATTTTTATCTAGAATCTTTCATTTCTATAGTTTCCATATCTTTATTCTCTAAATAAAAATGTTTCTCATTTTCATCTTTTTTATTTTGGTTATTCAGAGAATTGAGTCTTACAAAATTTTAATTATTTAAAATAATACATTTTTCCAAGTCAAATCTGAGCCCAACCCGAACCCAACCCACCCCGATTCAAACTCGAACCCGAATAAAACCCGACAGGTTGGGTTTGGGTTGAGCTTCTCAAACCCGAGGGTCGGGTCGGGTCGGGGGTCGGGTTTGGGTAGGGTTTCTCCAACCTCAGATTGGATTCGAAGCACCAACCCGACCCAACCTGTCCGAGTTGTACCCCTAATGTCATCTCAATGGAGCAGTGTGAAACATAAGTGGTCCATGACTTTGCCAGGTTTCTTCATTACCCTGCCCAAAGCACACAAAGACATGCGCATACACAAGAGCAGGCCACTTATGCATCAATCAAGATTAGATCCATACTCCATATTGCATTTGAATTAAACTATCTTATCCAAGTGGAATATCATGCATTTTCTGAGGAACCATGCAGAGGTTATATGGCAACATGGCATCCATCAAGTGTCTAGGTTACAAGATTTCATAAATTATATGAGCCTGGTAATAGCTTAATGCATATACTTCCCCAGATTCCTACTATATGTCTCTTAAAGATAATAAAAGCTTTCCTTTTGATTTATCGAGTTTTTGTATTTTTTGAATATCTTGATGCTTCATAACTTACTCTTCTCTTAATAATATTTAAATCTCTTTAAATTTACATTTGGGTAATATTTAAATTAATTTTTCCAGATGACTGATATCAATTCTCTCTCATCATAGGCAGAAACCTTGATGCACTTGTTGCCACTTATTGGTTCATCAAATATCAGGTTTTATTTAATGTACCATGCAATGACAATTGTTATATATTAATATCAATGCAATTGGGGACATCATGATTAACCATGTATCCTCATGGTTTTAGAGTTTAATGATAATAAATTTTGTTGGCAGTACCTTCTGTCTCTTTGGCATCTTAGGAATCTTGGCACCATTTTGTGAGGAGACATTGTATCGTGGTTTCCTGATGACATCACTGACAAAATGGTATGGCATGAGGTCATATGGTCCCATCTCTGCATTCCCTCTTTTAATTGTCTTTGCTTAACTTGTTTGAAATCCAAAGCAATCGAAATTAATCAATATATACCTTGTGCCTTTGGTAGGCTACCTCTTCCCATCTCTGTTACTGTAAGTTCTGCTGTGTTTGCTCTTGCACACCAATCTCCTGGAAAATTTCTTCAAATTTTTATATTTGGTATGTTCTGCTCGTCATATATTTAGTGTTATTTTTTAATGTTTGTAAGAAAACTGCCTACCTGATGAGGTACATTACTTGTTCAAATGTGTCCCTTGTGTTGCTTCCTGCAGGAAATGTATTGGGGCTGGTATATGCTCGAACACGTAATCTTCTCTCTCCAATTCTAATGCATGCTTGGTGGAACACAGGGGTCATTCTTGCTCTGACTATCCTTCAGGTAATATCAATCAATCATTCATCATTAATTCACTTGAATGATCATCAAGCTTAGCTTAGTTGATTCACGATCCCACCAACTTACCTCTTGATGCTCCGAGTGCACATTGATGTTTGGCATCAGAAGAACCCACTGAGTTGCTGACCAACCCAGCCGGTCTCTGATTTGGATCAATCTTCAACCTGTTTCCATTGATGGAGACCTGAACTAAAGTCCCAGTTGCCGGGACTTTGGCCACTTGACCTTATGGATCTTGGTCATCTGGCCTTTGACAAACCCCCTCCCTGCTGGTGTTGAACAGAGTGCTCAGCCAAAAAATGGCAATTCAGGTCCATCACCTGGACCAGAAGCAGTTCGAGTGAAGCTTGACGAGGATACAAGATGGGATGGAAGCTCCGATGCCAACCTCCTCCTCTACTCTATTCAATTGTTGGACCAAATCTTTAAACCATGCCTTACTGCAGGAAACAAGGATCCTTCTCCCCATTGAGATGGAGGGGAAGAACCCTTAAATCCACTATCACCCCGAGCCTTGGAAACCATATTAACCCCACCGCTCAAACAAAGAAACAGATCCCACCGTGCTCTTAGGCAGCAGTCCTTCACAATGAACTCTCTCTCAGCCTTAACCTGAATCTTCTGAAACCCAGCCATCACAGAGCCGATGCCTCTTCCACATCCACTCCTCCTGTGGATCTCACTTTTTGGTCACTGCAACAATGCCGAAGCTCAGCGAACTTAGCTCCTTTTCAATTTCAGAAGACCACGCCATCTCCATCTCCATAGATGCATCCTCATTTCTAACTGACAGCTACCGGCAGGACTGCTCCCCCGTGCCAGAAAGGTATGAGGGAGTGGGGATGCTGACCACTTATGTGATCCGTGCCTTTGCACTGATTGTAAATCAGATAGTCTATGCATTTAGATACTCAACCTTTTTTGAAAAATTTGAAGCACATGTTAGTCGCCGCACACTATCTGGAGGAACCACCCTGCTTTGGTCTCCACTCCTTTTCCTTTGAACTACATCTTGAACTAAACTACCCTCTGGTCACCATCAACAGGAGCCATGGATCGAGGGGAACCACCTTTGCCACCTTTAAATTCCTTTTTCCTTCACATGTACTTGACATACATCCCCTAAAAATATGTCTAAAAGTACTTGTTATCTCATCTAATTTTTCAGTGGGCGTGGCCTCTTTCCCAGCAGGTTGAGGTTGGCATACTTTTATTGTATTGATCACAAATGCTTCAATGCAGACACAAGGTTATGACATCCAAAAGTATATTCTATGATAAGAGAGGTTGCAGGGACGTGGAAAACTAAATTCTTCAGCTTTTGCAGCCTTGTGAGTGGAATCTTTCTATTCATTAGGAAGATATTTTTTTGTTACCTGGTTTATGAAATTATTTTATGTTGGATTGTTTTTATAAGCAAATAAACTGCTTTATATTTAATTTCCTAGATTTTTCTTTAATTCAATTACGAATTTGTTATATTTATTATGCTTGGCTGTTGGCTGGGCACATTAAAATATATGCATGTCTTCTGATGGGCAGATTGTCTATTGAGCGAATAACTTTATTCGAGAAGGAAACCATAATGATCTTGGACAGGGAATTTTGGTATTTTGAACTCTTCAGCAGTTGGATTCTTAAGAAAATAGTTAGATACTTCTACGAAAGGGAAAGTGCTGGAAGCAGAATCGTTACATACCAAGAAGAATTTTTAAGTTAGTAGAGACTCTATGCATGCTAAGTGGGAGAAAAAGAAGTAACTGCGGAATGTCTGGAAAAGTGCTAATCAATCGAGTGGATTGAAATTGAAAACCAGTACAAAGATTGTGGCACATCTGATCTAACAAAAGCAAAAGCAAAAGCATAAGCACAGATTCTCACAATCGCATAACTTCAGACACTTTGTCACTGACCATGTCAATGACTGTTCATTTAGTACTTTCTGATGCAAATAAGGCCTGTCGAAGAGCACGATACTTGAGGACCATCTTGTCTTGAGGTGGGAAGCTACCTTCGATTTGTGGAAGATTGGAAAAATTTTCAATCCATGAAGATAATAATGGAAAATTTTCCTTGTCAATCATACTCAGCTCAGTGATTTCTGTTAAGATCCCTACCATGTTTGCAATCCATCCAAGGGATATATCTGTAAATCCAGCTGTCTCGCCACCAAAAAACCTTTTCCCTTTTAGTTGTTCCTCTAAAGTTTTTAAGCACTCCATGGCTGATACCATTGCTTCCTCATGCTCTTTCCCCTGTTTGATAAAGACACTCCAAATTGCAGGCATGCACTGCAACAATAGAAGATGGGTTAGATTTTGAGTAGGCAGAATATTAGATAAAAGATTTCTCTTGATAGAAGTGATTTGGTGGAAAATTGCAGGTGTCCTTTAATTGCAATCTTGATTTACGCAATCTATGCCTAAAAGAAAGGATTAAGATGACCTGTAAATTAATTAATTGATTTGTAGCAACAAGTGGTCTTAATTTTCTATGGTTTGTAAGGGATTGATCAGCGTTGTTGCATATGGAAGGTGCTTCAGGAATTTCTGGTTCAAAGGACCTAAATTCAGTCAAGACTTTTTTTTATTAAAAGTTACAACTAGATCAAGTCATCTCCCCAGTTCATCCTATAGGTGCTGTGAGTGGGCTATGTACAGTTGTTGGTGATTTTTGGCTTATTATCTACAGTATTCAGTATAGTTGTATCTGAATAACAACCTCCAAAAATGGTTGCTGTAAATATGCATGATGTCCACTTCACATCACATAGTATTTGATGTTCTGCTAGTAAGTAACTAAATTACGTTTTTAAGACACAACAATAGAAGTCTAGTAGATCACCTTTTCTTCTCCAAACTTCGCCCAAAAACGTGCCATTGCCCTTTCATAAGGATCCTCTGGAAGTAAGGGACTGTTTTTCCATGTCTCATCAATGTATTCGAGAATGATGAGTGATTCTGTGATTGGTTTCCCGTCATGCACAAGTACCGGTATCTTTTTATAAACACGGTTGTACTTCAGAAGCAGGGGGCTCTTGTTAGAAAGATCCTCTTCCATCCATTCATAATCAATTTCCTTCATTTTCAATGCCCATTTGATCCTAAGACTGAAAGGGCTCGACCAAGTCCCGAGCAGCTTCACCTCTCCATTTTCCATTGCCATTGCTAATAGTGGGAATACAGATCTTCCTAATCTATAGTTTGGTTGATGATTTGGCCGATGTCAGATACCATGTAAAAGACCAAAGGTGGTTCCCTTTTATCAGGGAAGCAAGGAGCTGTAATCTATGATTTAGTGAATATTTTAACCTGGCCGGCTTTTTGTCTGCCTCTGCTTCTCGTCTCATCTGAGAGTCATTTCTCATCCTGCTACTTCACTAGATAATACAACAAACTTTTATGACCTTGGCTTTTCTTTTCTTTTTCTTTGTCCTGTAAATTATTCATCAATTTGTTAACTCCCAATCTCATATTATACCTTCGATCATGCTTTCTTATTGGTTTATTTTATCTTGAGAAATACATATGAGTTGAATTGCGTCACATGAAGATTGATAATCCCGACTAGCTAATAGTGCACATTACCAATTAAAATTTAAAAATATCATGCATTTTCCTTGACACTGGACATATAACGCGGATCTGCGAAGCTTGTTAACATGAAAAGAAGAAAAGACAACCTTATATAAACCAAAGCCTAAACTATTCTGCGCGTTGATAACTAGGTGTATTGTTGGTAAGCAAACAATATTTCCTTGAACTCATCTACGACTCATAAGCCCCTGTGTTTACTTTTAGATAATATATCAAGGGTCAGCAGTGATAGTGCGTATATCTGAACCCAGATAATTAGTGCACCACAAATTCTCAACAATATTTTTTGGGTGGGAGTTTTTCGATAAGTTTCTTGTTACTTTACATATGTACATATAGGATAAATTTTAGATTGTAGAACTGCTGAATTTTTCTAAAAATTGTTGTCCACATTTTCAATGATTGATATTTGAATGGTTCTGATTTTATTCAATGATTGATATTTGAATAGCTGTCCACGAATTTCATGATGCATTCATAAAATCTGATAATTATACCCAGTCTGTCAATCTTGGTGGGAATGGTCCTTTGGAAGAAAAACTGAATGCCAGACCTAAATATGTAACTTGGTTTTTAGAGGAAAACTGCTGGAGCTAGCCCCGCAAATTATTCTAAAGCCCACCGTGTGTGTATATATATATATAGTATATACTTCGTGAATGTATATAACATGGGAAAACTTTGTATATCCCCTGAGAATGTATACATGCACAAGACTGGTAATTATGTATATATATTTAGTGTGATTTCTGGGTAGCGGGTTGACTCTAGTGATACTCTTTTTGGAATGTACACCTCTCAATAGTTAGGCCCATAAAGGTGGGGAGGGGGTTCAGATGATTGCAAGTGAACAGTGAATGAACGAACTTCTCTTTCACCAAGACTCACTCACTCAACTCCCATGCATAAAGGAACCTTGGAAAGTCAAGTTCACTATTCTCTCATTTGACTAGGAAAGGAGCAAGAATTGTATTTTAGAGGAGTCTAGCATAATAGAAATTCTGGGAGAGGAGTCTTTCTTTCTATCTCCTTTTTTTTTTTTTTTTTGGGGGGGGGGGAGTGAGTCAATTGTTAGGGAGCGGATTTGCCTCCTCTTGAGCCCCTCCTAACTTTGTCCTTGTAGCGATCAGTGCAGCTGCTTTGCTGAAGAACTCAGGATAGAACTTGAGCATCTCGTCACGGGGTGGAAGGTTCTCTTTAATCAATGGGACTTGAACAATTTTTTCCATCCATGCAATGAGCGAAGGAAATTTTTGAGGATCTACCACCTTAACCTTCTTTACTTCTTCCACAACGCTAAGCCAGTGGGTCATCCAACCAGCCACCAAGTCCACAAACCCTGCCTCATCTCCTCCAAAGAACAACTTCCCCTCCACCTCAATGTCAAGGTTTGTCAGGGCCTCTTGAGCTAACTTTAGACCCTTCTTCATCTCTTCTCCTTCTCCACAGAAAACTTTGGAGAAGGCTTCCATACACTGCCACACCATCAAATCAATAGAAAACGTGTGATTCTCAACAGAAGGAACCATATTTTTGACATGATGATCCATATATGATCTTTTGAAACCATAACTCTTGAACATAAAATTCATATTATAGAATTATATCCAGAACTTATATCTAAAATTTATTATGACTTGGGTTTGCAGCACATGCTGATGAATTGAGTTGATTAATTATATTATCTGTCTTATTATCAGAGGAAGCCACTGGGTGGCTAAACTCATTTACAGTTCTGGAAAAAAAATTGAATCGAGAACGGGTAAATTACCTCAGTGCTCACATACCCAGCCCAAAAACGAGCCATGGCACGTTTGTAAGGGTCGTTGGGCATGAAGGGTCTCTCTTTCCATGTCTCGTCTATGTATTCAAGGATGATCACTGACTCAGCGATAGCCTTGCCATTGTGGACGAGCACAGGAACCTTCTGATAGACTGGATTATGCTTCAGTAGTAATTGGCTCTTGTTGAAGAGGTCTTCTTCAACATACTCATACTCAACTCCCTTCCATTTCAGTCCCCATTCGATTATGCGGACCGGAGGGCTCATTCTTGTGCCGATGAGCATTACCTTTCCATTCTCCATGTCTGTGTCTTGCATTTGTTTTCTGAGAAAAATTATAATTGCTCTTACATATTAAATAGAGGAGATGGTGAGTTCCATAGATCCAATAATTTTTTTTATGATGGCATGCATGATGTATGGCGGCTTATTATGTTAAACAACTTATCAGAGAAACCATGTGCTTTTCATCCTCCCCTATGACAAAAACTGCCCCCATTTGGATAAAGAATTAAGTTATTTTGAGGTTTATGACTATTCTAGTATAGATTTTTTGTTTGGTTGTGTTTATAATTATTCTCATTAGGAAATGTAATAATAAAGTTTTTGATGTTTGGTTCACCATGGATGAATTGTTAATAAATGTGAATAAGGTTTGGATAATAATTTATATATATATAATGATTTATAAAAGGTGAAAAATTGATTTGACTTATGTACCCCTTGATTTATAAGAAGTGATGACAGTTGATTTGACAGTGAGCTCACATATTCCTACTAGATGAATAATTCGGCATGACCCATTTCCAGCCCATAGCTAGTTTATACCAGTTAATTTTGGGTTTGTTATCCCTGTTTATTCCATCTATCCAAACCCCATATTCCAGCTAATCCAAGTTTATTCCACTAGTTATTCTTTATCCAAACATGGGCTTGGATTCCATGTTGAATGGGTTCACTTTCATTAGAGTACTTTTTGTCTATTTTTATGATAACTGTCTAAGTGGGGATGTTTTACTACACCTTATCACATTTCCTCTAAATTGACAATCTTTCCCTATGCTGAAGTCACCAACCAAAAAATGACACTGCTGATTATGAGGCATATTAGTTAGAGAGATGTTAGTCGCATTAGTCTTTTGGTGTCAGCAAAGTAGGAGAAGGGGTTCACATCAACAAAAAGGTGTTAGGTACCTCCAACTAAACCAATGCTTATCCAATCCAGATCTTGCCATGCTTTGTTGATTTGTGATTTCATATAAGAAACATAATCTTAAGTCGTTCGTCTTATTATATTGCTTAAAACTAATGTCTTATCAAGTGGTTGCTTTTGTCTCATGCAGAATCCAACATGGCTATGCATGTGTTGATTAGTTAAAGAAATACAACAGCTCAGGAGATGTCACAAAAGCATGTAAGAGCTTCATCATAGAACTCATGACTATATTTGCTCTGTTAGTGTGTAAGTCAAGATGAACTCTTACTCATATGTTGTTTTCTAATTTTTTATTTATCATTAAAGGGTCACAATCAACCAGATCTCCTGACCTAGGAAATCACAGCAAATGCTATTGTATTCCTCTAATGATCTAAAAAAATCCAATTAAGCAGTGGCATTTGACTTTTAGTTGAAAAATAAACATGGTACATATCTAATAATCTCTATTCTAATAAAGAACTTCAGTCGGTTTAGATAATTATTTTAAAAAATATATATTTTTTAATTTGGGGGGGGGGGGGGGTGGGTTTCGTATTGGGGAGGTGCCTTTTGAACATCATGTAGTATTAGCAAATCAACTGATTCAACATCAAATACAAGTAGGAATGTTTCTAGGTGAATAGAGTTTCACTTAAGGCTGCATTTGGTTGCACGATTGTAAAACTGATTCTAGGAAAAAGTTAGATTTAAAAATAATTTTGCAGGAAATTGTCTCTCCACAAACTTAGATTTTGGACACTTTTTCACATAAATCTGTCTACTACTTTTGGCCCTAGTTTTTTCGTTTGAAAACGGGTTTGGAAAAAATAGTTTCCTGCAAACCCAAAATCTGTCCCAACCCATTTTCAAACAGGTCCTAACCTCGCTTGAGGCAACCATAGAATTGGATCAAGCTCTGGTGAGGTGGTAGGTTTTCTCTGATGATAGGGATGTTCAGGAAGATGTCAGCCCATAAATTAAACCAAGCTTCTGAACAAGGGATCCAAACCAACCACCATAACTCCATAACCACAAATCCCCATTTCAATACTACAAAGAAGTTCTTTCTTTTGATTTCTTGCTCAATGGCTGATACACTCCGGACATTCTTGCGGTCATTTTTGCAGATGCCACACCATCTAATACAGTGTGTGTGTGTGTATATATATATATATATATATATATATAAAAGGCGTATATTTTACTATCATAATTTATAACATTTTACTACCATTCAATTCATTTGAATATGTATTATACATTTATAAAATTATATGTTTTATTAATTAAATATAAATTTTTTAACAAAATTCAAAATATATTTGATCTGTGAAAGGACTGCAGGAAGGAATAAGTCACCATCTATTGAACCCTGGAGTAGAGAAATAGAGTGGGTTGTTTCCATTGTTGTACTAAGGACCTGCCTCTCAAGGAAAAAGATATATGCAAAGATATATGCAGCTCATATTGCACTCTATCTTGTTTTTTTTTTAAAAAAATATCATATATTCACCATTTGAAATGCATGTTGGTATATGAAATGAAGTATATATTGAGATACATTGATTTTTTTTTCATAGTGAAAAAATAAAAAAATAAAATTTGGGTCATATATTATTATTGAAACCTATGTGCTATGATAATGTAATATATATTATATTATTATCATAGCATATGTGGCTATAAAATGGGCTACAAAACAAACTAAGCGTATCAGCGCTTGCCTCTCAAATGATTGACTCGGGTTTCATTTTTAAACGGCGTAAATCAACTGGTTTGGTCCACCTTTTTATGGCCTCAACCTGAATGTTGCAGGAATAAAAGGGGGAAAATGATGTCTACACCTGTGTACAGTCTGGTTTGCATTGCAGTCTCCGCACAACAATTCTCATTTTTTTAAAAAAAATATAGGGAAAAATCGATCTAGTTCTTTGAAAATTTATGAAAATCAGAGAAAGTTCCTGTAAAATTGGTAAATCTTTTCAGGTCTCTATGTTATTAGATAATATTTATTTTAGTCTCTATAACTAACCAGATGTGTGGTTAATCCTAACCATGCATGGTAAATTACTGTTATACTCTTTTAAAATTTATTTTCTTTGTTAGAAAAAATTGATATAACTTCTTGAAAACTTATGAAAATCGAAAAAAATCTTTGTGAAATTTAAAAATCGTCTTAACTCTCTGAAATCTTCTAAAAATCATAAAAAATTCATGTGATTATCTAAAAATATATATTGATTTATTTAAATTTTATTAAACAAATTATAGTTTTATAGTCAAAATGTTATGCTTTTTATTGCTAGTAATTTTGAGTTAAAAATGTATTATAGAATTTTGATTTGGTTTTTAAATTGTTTTCTCTACTGATTTTGTAATGGAGTTAATGAAACTGTAATTTTTTTTTGTTCAGTCTCTATAATGAGATTGAGGAAGGAAAAATGTTGAAAAATGATTCAATTTTGTAGATCAATTGAGATTCGACAGGTTTTTATTTTTTTTTTACAGATGAGGATGACATTTTAGGATATGAGGATGTTGAAAAATGACGATGGTATTTTTATCTTACAAAAGAACTAAATCTGATTTTATAAAGTTTGTAGGGACTGAATCAAATTTTAGTAAGTTTCTGAGGACTTATTTCAATATACTCTTGACCGGGGGATTAAATTGATTAACCATATACCATTTATGGGGATCTAGGATGATTTTCTGATTTTAGAGAGACTTTTTATGATTTCAAAAAGATTTTAGAGGATTAAGAAGATTTTTCCCTAAAATATACACTAGCCTATTACAGCATATATAAATATGCATTGAGATACACAAGTGTGTTTTTCTTTAAAAAATGATTTCAGAAATATTATATTTTACTATAGTGTAGTATTCATTATATTATTATTATACTATTAGAGTGTACAGGTGATTGAAGAATCGTTTTTGAGTTACATATGAGATTATAAAATGGAGTGAGCATACTAAAAGAGCACTTATAATGAATTATGTGAGTTTTTATAAAGAATTTGATAAACCATATAAACAACACAATTTGGCAACATACTATTTTTTTTCCTGCTAAAAGATACACCACCAATCGCTGAAACTTTTCTCAATATTTATCGAAGTTCGTGCTTCTTCATCAATACGTGTACAATGGAGTGTGGTTTTTCCTCTACTAAACAGGCATTTTGCCCAGTAAAACGTCACCTCCGTTTTAATCGGGGCAATTAAAAATAAAAATAAAAAACGCTAACGTGTCTGGTTTGACTGGATCAATTGTCTAGTTTGATAAATTTTTAAAAACTATGATTAGTTTGAAAAAAAGATCCAATTCAACGAACATTTTTTTTTTCCTGCTAAAAGATACACCACCAATTGCTGAAACTTTTCTCAATATTTAAAAAGGTTGGAGTACTTTGTCTTACAATAGAGTGCGGTTTGGATGAATAATATCTTCAAAGAGTAGTTAATATGAACAGCATTACCCTGCTGAACAGCATTACTTATAATAATACATTGATGATGACACAAAAGATCATACATATGTGGATGAGCCTCCAAATCAAACTCGTGATGTCTTCTTATTGAGGTCTCCTATACCAGCCCCACCCACACAGGGCACAGCTGAAAAATTGTCTTCAGAGTTTATATAGGAAAATGTTTTTTTTGTTCTTGAGAGAGAGAGAGAGAGAGATACATAAAAAATGATAAAAGTTCCACTCACACCTGTATTTCAAAAAGACCCACCCATAAGTTATTCTAAAGGTTTAAGTATTTGTCATTACCTGTCAAGTTCAAAATTGATTAAAGATGGAAATTAATAATGAGGGGGTTGTTAAATGTAGTTTAATCTGTCCACATCACAGGTTCGTTCGCCTGTGGACTATTGGTAAAACAAAACATATAATTTTTTACTTTCTTTTGTTACATGAGTTCATATAATTCATTAGAATACGTAAATGATACATAAAATTCTATAGATTAGATTGTTGTAATCTTAATTCTCTTACGATTGCCACCACCTCAAGATCTTCACAGGCTGAGAACGTGACTCCCCCAATTGAATATAAATGCTACAAAGAGCAATTTATTTTTGACACACTAAATCCCATATATTGATGGATTCATTGGATACATCCAAGCATTTGGGTAACGTTTCACCCTATCTCAAGAAGAAATTCACTACCCTTTTAATAAGAATCTACAATCACCAACAATTATGTTACATGAAATATGCATTTTTTTTTAAATTCAAAATATATGAAGACTGTTGAGTATGACATTTTCTTTGATAATACGGTGTTGTTACAATCACATAGATCTGATCGTTAGCTCCTTCTATTCACTGTGATGAGATATTTGTCTCCTTTTAAAATTTCCATTCTCTACGGATGATTTTTTTGTATTTTATAAAAAATATACATCTCATTAAATAAAATATATATTATTAAAAAAAATAAAAATATGGTTTGACTTTAACTATATTCTGTGCAAATGTATTGAGTGTAACTTTAGCTCATGTTTGATTCGAGAATTAAGTTTTTCTGATGTTTATGAGTATTCTAGTATAAACATGGATAAAATGATTTTTTCTTGGGATTTTTATTTTTAAATCCCTGTAAACATGCATATTTAGGGATCGGTCCCTTACGTTTTGATATTTATTTTTTAGTCCCCATATTCAACCGCCTATTTGGTTTTTAGTCCCTCCGTCAAACGTCCGTCCATACACCGTTAATTTGTGAAATATGATTTATTTTTAAGTCCATGTAAACTATGTTATTTAGTGATTAGTCCCTCTATTCTTTATATTTTACAGGGACCAATCACTAAATAACATAGTTTATAGGGACTTAAAAATAAATAACATAGTTTATAGGGACTAAAAAATAAATCATATTTCACAAATTAACGGTATATGGACGGACGTTTGACGGAGGGACTAAAAACCAAATAGGCGGTTGAATATGGGGACTAAAAAAGAAATATCAAGAAGTGAGGGACCGATCCCTAAATATGCATGTTTACAGGGACTTAAAACTAAAAATCTCATTTTTCTTTGGTTGTGTTTTGAATTATTCTTGTTGAAAAATATAATAATAATTTTTTTTATTGTTTATATAAAAATGTGAATATGGTGTGAATAAAGATTTATAAAATGTAAAAAAATGATGATGATTGATGTGACAATGAATTCACATATTTTTCTGAGTTGAATAATATAGAATAACTTAATTTCAAGGATTGACTGAAATCCATATATTATTTCATATCAGTTATTTTGACATACAAATTTTTATTGGGATTTTTAGTTTTAAGTCCTCACAAACCATCATATTTAGTGATCGATCCATCTCTTCTTCGTATTTAGGTTTTAGTCCCCAGATTTAAATGATAGTTCCTTTTTAGTCCCTGAGAGGGACCTATCCATAAATTATTTAATTTACTTTTTAGTCCCTATGAGGGACCTATCCATGAATTATCCTTTAAATCGGGGGACTAAAACCTAAATACGAAGAAGGGAGGGATCGATCACTAAATATGATTGTTTGTGGGGACTTAAAACTAAAAATCCCATTTTATTTATTTTAGTCATCTAAACATCAATAATGAGACTATTGCAACTTATTTCAACTCATTTCGGTCTATTCTGAAACCATAGGCATACATGTTCTGTTGAGTCACGAGAATAACGAGTAGGGTCACTATGCGGTGCTGCCTCAGACTTTCAAAGGTCAACGAAGAAGACTTTGAAAATTGAAATCAAAGTCTTGTGAGGGTGTGTTTAATGAGAGTGCAAATGTGAGACATTTGGCAACTCTTTGTGGTGTGTCACATTTTCTTCTCATTTGACTTTTTTTGTACTTATAACTTATTATAATGTTAGTTGGGTCTTCTGGTCTACCCACCTTTGGCATTTTTTTGGGACTAACCCCTTCTCACCAAAAAAAATAATAATAATAAAAATAATTGTATGTCCACTAATCAAGGGATAAAGACCAGCATTGACTTTGGATCTTAAAGGGTAACAAAAATACAAAAACAATGGGGTGTCCACTATCAAACAAATAATTGTAAGTTCTTATCGGATAAAGATCATTTTGTTCTCAATATTTCATTTTGTAGTAAATGGTGAACCAAATATTAATGGAAAAAAATATTTCATAAAATGAATATAATAACTTTCTATAAGCATCATAAATAAAATTTTATTTTTCTTGTCAAACTAAATAGTTTTTTTATTTAAAACATAAGCACTTATATTATCTACACTTATAAATCAACACTTAAATTTAACAATCCGCTGAATCAAACGCTCCTTAACATTTAAAGACCCATCATAAATTATGGATGTTTGTCGTATATTTAAAGGAGTGCTTCTTTATTGTTTTTTTTTTTACTTGTCATGTTACCTGATCTAAAAAGTTTTGCATCATTAATTCATGTTAAATATTAACAAGCTGTTAATAAATCTATTAATTATTTTAAAAGCTATTTCTCTATTTATGAATATATATCCGTCGTGAGATGCCCTACATTTTCTTTTAGCACAGAGATGCCCTACATTGAAAGAAATAGATAGTTTTGAAGAAAGAGAAATTAATAGATTTTTATAATAATATAATTATTTGATATAGTCATGAATTATTTCCTACATCATGTGGATGTAAGAAAATTTTATCCAATTTATCTATATCAGTAAGCGACAAGATTTAAATTCAAATCTTTTCATTAAAGAACGGATACATCTACCATATTAAAAATATTTGAATATATGTACTATGTGTTCAAATGTCATTTTTCTTCATTGTTTTTTTTCTAGAGCAAGTGTCCCATGCTTTAAAAGGAGCCAAAATATTCTTTCGGATGCTGCATTGTTCCGCAAATGAGTCTTGCCTGTTGACTTTTAAAAATCAATGTATGAGATGATAATCACATCCTATTAGCCCTGCTTGTGATCGACCTATGTTTCAATTTTCTTAAAATATATATTTAGTTAATAAAATATATTATTTTAAAAAATATATAAAGTATATATTATTATGATTTTTTTTTTTGTAAACGTTGAGATTTAAATATATAATCTCTTAATTGTAAATTCTCTTGTTAATCATTTAATCATGTCATATATTATTAATATGAATTGATTGCATATAATTATATTAACTTCATAATGACTGTGTATGGAACCGTAAAAATGACTACATATAATTTTAATATTCATGTGACATTGATGAACCATTCCGTGAATGATTTTTCTTGAGTGAAAATATTTAGCATTTACTACTTTACACACATTATTGATGTTTATGTATACTGATAAGAGTGATGTCGTAGTTATTTAATTAATTCTTTTGGCATCATATAAAATTTTAATTAGTTCAATATATCATAACATCAAAATGTCAAACTTAACCTAGATATGTGTTTGAAAAGGACAAAAAAAATGGCAGGTTAGGGATGCAGACACAAGGATTTGTCGATTTCATTAAAAAATGTACATAATCATTTCTATGCTCGTGTAAAGTTTTTTTTTTTAAATTAGGGCATCTTTTTATTTTGATTTGTTACGAGTTCGAAAATGGGATGAAAATACAAAAAATTCAATAAAATAAAATACTGAAACAATAGAGGAAAGGAAAAGTGAGAGAAGAATGGATGGATGATGTGCGCTGCGACACTTAGGTCCTGTTTGGTTCGTGTCATTTTTTTAGATTGAATTACTTTATTAGAAATCAATTTACCATGAATTATTTTACCAGAAATCTTGATTATATCAGACTGTTTGGTTTGTTAGTGAATTTCTCCAAAGAATTATTTTTCAGTGTTTGGTTCATACATGAAAAATGATAAGGAATTTGATTTAAATGTCTAAAATACCTTTACTATTATATATACTTGTAAAATTTATTTCTTTACTCATATCACAATAATAAAAAAAGAGTAATTTTTTAATAAATATTTTTATAAATATTTAATGAATGTAAATAAATAAAATAACCACTTATATAATTAAACATATAATATTAGTAATCTTCTTAAATTAGTTGAATATTATGGACTCCCCTAAATACTTATATTAATAACCTCAAATAAAAATTTACTAAAGTTAAAAGACAAAAAATAAAATATTTAACCCTCTTAAACATTTATTTTTAATCCCTCTATTCTTAGCATGTTGAGCAAGTATATACAAGAATATAGCAACTATCTCTTTCACACTTGAGTTTATATTATCACTCACATTACCAATTGTTCTAAGCATATGACACAACTTGTGAAAGGTATGCCTATCCATGTGAATTTGCTCTTTGCTAACCAAATCGTTCTCATGTACCATTTTGAATACATTAATAGCACGCAAGAAGCATGCCACAATGATCCAGATTTTAGTATGTATTTTCTATAATGGGATTCAATGAGAATGGTGAGCAATCCACACAACAATGGGATGGGATAAAAAATAAACCTAAGAAACTCTACCATTACTATTTTTTTTTTCTCCCGGTCAACAACAACCTTGCCATATCTGCAAAATTCATGGAACAATTTAAAATAAAATGAACACAACATAAAATTTTATTGATATCACAAAAAAATTATGGAGCAATTTTTAATTTATCTTGAAAAAGCAAAATAACTAAAATACATAACACATAACATATACCAATTATACCAATATCTAAACCTATTTATAATAATACTCTTTAAGAAACATATATACTAATCTAAACCCACGTTACACATCAAATCACACCACACATCTATACTAATATTTTTTAAACCGATATCACATATCATCTAACTCAACAAAAAAAAACCCATCACACATCACTCACATATACAAATAATAATATTATTTAAAAAAGACACATATACAAATAATAATAAAAATTTAAAAATCTCACATCACATCACACATATAAAAATAATAATTATATTCTTTAAACCCACTTCACAATCACTTACGTATGCAAATAATAATATTATTTAAAAACATACATACCAGCTTAATTTTTGTTTAATCCGCGGTATCAGTTTCAGTCAACAATTGCTTACACTTTCTATATTTATTAGTTATGGATTTGAAGGTATTGCTTTAGATCTAAACCCACATCACATATTATATATATAAATTATAATAATATCTAAACTCATCACATATAAAAATAAAAACTGAATTTAAAAACATAAATTAATATCTAATACACAATTAAGATTTTTCACATCACATATAAACATTATAATATAATTTTTTAGTTAAAAAATAAAAATGACTATATAAACCCATTATATGGGTGGTGGATTAAAAAAAACAAAAGAGAATGCTATTTATTTTAGAAGGATGTACATAATAATTTCATTAATTTATAAATGGTATAAGAGTAATCTAATTTAGGATTTCTGATGGAATTTGAAACTATCACCACAAATGATGAGAATCTGATTCCATCCTATTTTTTCACATGCATAGATTTTAATTTCAGTGGGGCCCACAAATACTAATAAGAATACCACCAATCAAACACTGAATTTTATACACTTTTCTGGTAAGGCCCGTTTGGTTGGTTGAGAGTATTGAGTGCTTAGATTGGGATTGAGAATCCAAATCCAGGTTAATAAATTGTTTAGATAAATTTTAAAATGATGATTATGAGAGTGGGATTAAGAATTCTTGATTAAGGGAATTGAAAATTCCACTCAAGAGGTGGTATTCCCTCAATCATAATCCAGGTAGACCGAAAAAAAAAACATTTGTACTCAAGCTCTTCATCTCCCTTAACATATATATAAATAAATATATTTAAAAATATATATATAAATATATGTAAATGTGTGTGTCACACACACACAAATATTTAACCAAACAAATATATACAAATAAACGAGACCGGGTCCAGTCAGTACCAAACTAAACGACATGAAAATCGAACTGCACCATTTATAAATCGAACTGCACAACTAATTATTGGATATATATTTTACTCTCTTATTAGATCCAATCAGCTATTGGAGAAAATATGAATTCTTAAGCATCATCAGTATCCAATAAAAGAGTGAAATATATACCCAACAATTGATTGTGCAATTCAATTTATAGGTGATGCAGTTCGATTTTCACGTCGTTTAGTTCGATACTGACCGAACTGATCAGATCGAGTCCAAACTGGATCCGGTCCCCAAACAAACACACACACACACACAAACATATATATATATATAAAACGAAACAAGCAAATATACTTATTTATATAGCTCATACTCTGTTCTAATACCTCGTAAACTTTAAACTCTCAAAATACAGAACCTATGAAAGAAGAAAATTGCTTCACACTATATATATATATATATATGATATATCCTATTACAATGCGTGTAGCTTACGAACAAAATAATGTATACATAATTGTAAATGAGATTATAAAATAGAAATGGTGTAACGAGCACTCTTTATTTTATTTTATTTTAAGAAATAATAGACTATATAACATATGAGAAAAGTTATAAAATTTGAATATTTATCTCAAAATAAGTAAAGAGGAGAGAAAGCCCAAGGGATAAGGACAGAAATTTAGCATGGAACACGAGATGTGTGTCTCATCATCTTTAACCCGAGAAGAAGCCCCAGAAAACAAAAATACCAGAGGTTTGAAAATAAGACGGGACACCCTTTATTATTCTTTATCATTCACATTACACGTTTCTTTCTTGGAGTAGAAATGGACCCCTTGTTGGGCAAAAGTCCAACGGTGACTGGAGACCTCCTACGTGAAGGCACTAAGAACTGCATTTCATCCTATAAATAATGATTTAACCCCAACTCCCTCTCTCACACACCTTCTCTGTTTTAGCCAAAAAAAAGAAATGGTGAAATGGCCAACCAGAGCTTCTGAGGCTCTCATTTTGGCTCTCAGCATTCCTGTCTTCTTCTTCTTAGACTTCCTAGACATCATCTTATGCTTGGTATATGGTTTCTTGGATGATCTCTTGGAGGAGAAGACCTACTACCCATGTTGTTGTGAAAACAGAGTAAAACAGGGGACTGTTATTGCATGCACAGATGGGGAAGGTGAGGTTTCAGAGACCTTGCATGAGAGGAGGAACCCTTTTAGAGATATGGGTCTCTTCAGATTGAGGAAGAGAAGGGAAGTGAAGGGAGAGAAAGGGTTCCCAAAGGCGACGAGGTGGTCGGATTGTGATTGCAGGTTCTGTGTTTCTTGGAAGGGAAATGAAGAGCAGAAGCTTCATTTGGTGGTCAAGGAACCTTTACATGGTAAAAAAAAAAAAAAAAAAGTTATATTTTTTGAGTTGTTCTTTTGTTTTGATGTTTATTGGTCTCATATTTTGAATACTTTCATGTTTAATAGTTTATTTTGTATTTTTTTATCATTGTTGTGTATCTGTTTTATTTTTTACACTCAGTCTATACTCTGTAGCATGTTTTATAACCTCATACATTATAATAGTGTAGTTTATATTGCACGAAGACAATGTATGGTATTCTTTTATGGTGTATGACATAAAAAAATTCATGTTTTCAAAAAAATATATATATATTGTTCTATCTCAGTATATACTTTATTTTATATGATAACATTAATTACTTTAATAAAAAATTGTATAATTAAAAAAAAAAAACAGTGGAAACTATAAATGAGAGTTCACATAAGACTGGACATATCATTCCATATATACAGTAGTTAATGAAAATATTCATGCTGTGGGCCTCCATTTATTAGTTAAAGTCACCTTGTGGTCTCATTTTTAGGTGACATATTTAACACAAATAAACTTGGGTTGGAACTTGTCAATTTTGGATTCTTTTATTTACTCACAAGGTTGTTGAAGTTCTTTTATTTATTCACAAGGTTGTCAAAATACCCCAAGATTGAATGGGTTATCTCTTGTACCTCTTGCCTAGAACATATTTCTATTTGCAATTTGGCATGAGTACCCATTAAGCTTAACCGATTTATCACATTTTTAATAAATTTTAAAAAATAATTTTTTTTTTTATATTGGAGGGACCTTCCGTGACTGGTTTTACAGTTAAGTTGGGAATACTACTCCACCTGTTTGTTTAATTAAACCCTAAATTATTGTGTTATGGTCATTTGGGACTAACACTTTAATTGTTGTCCCTATACAACTAAAATATGAGTTTTTGTGCATGTATTTCTCATAATAACGATAATACATAATGTATCTAAAACATAATCCAACGACACCTATGCTTTTACTATATATAAAATCCCCTGTGATTTATTAATGTACAATTTACTGTACCGAATGGAGCAAAATCTTATCGAAATTTTATTGTACACAAACTTTATGATGATCACTGGATAGTCAGATCTCCTATTTCATTTGCATATATTGATTCAATTCACTTGACAGCTGAAACTGAAGATCCTGATCAAAGCCAAGACAGCATAGAAAACATAATCTTCCTACATGGGTTCCTCTCATCCTCCTCTTGGTGGACAGAAACAGTGTTTCCAAATCTCTCAGACTGGACTAATAAGAATTGCAAACTGTTCGCTGTAGATCTTCTGGGATTCGGACAAAGTCCGAAGCCCAGCGACGCCTTATACACGTTGAAAGATCATTTGGAAAAGATCGAGAAAACTGTGATCGAACCATTCGAGTTGGATTCATTTCACATTGTCGCGCATTCGATGGGTTGCGTAATCGCATTGGCCTTGGCTGCAAAGTATTCAAAGTCAGTGAAATCGATCACACTAGTCGCCCCAGTGAGTAGTACTAATTTATCGAACTATATTATTAATCATGAGTGTTTTTTAATTTTTTTTTTTATTAAAATCCATTCTTATTCTAAACCATTATTTATTCTTCTAATCTTATTTTAAGATTTTAAATAGATGATATGTTTTATATATAACTAGATTATTTAATTAAAATTAATTTAAAAAAAATCTATATTACATATTGACCAGATCATACTCAATTTCAGAAAATTTACAATTGTATTACATAATTTAATAAATTTTTGATAACTACCGTTATCAATGAATGAGTATATTTTCATTTTATTTATTTTTTATTTGTTATTTTATTATTGGGTTATTTATAACATTTTTCGTCGTATTATTTTGGTAGGTTATAGGGATGTATGATTTGGTGGGTTATAGGGATGTCAGTGGGTCCGTTTATCTTATTTTATTTTGTTATAAGAAATAATTCATTGAGATTAAAGGGGTTCAACTATTGGATTATTTTATTTTTCATTTTCGTGCGCTTTTTTATTCATTAACATATTATATTATTTATTAATTTTATTTTCACGCACAACCAGAGAGGAGAAAACTGGATAATCTGACAATCTCCTACTCAAACTTCACTGGCTTGTAGGTTTATTCTTTTCTATCTTCATCTTACGAAATAATACTTACAATAACAGACCTGAAGTCTCGATCTGACCAGCGTGAAATCTGGAGGACTACTAGTATCACCAACTAGTATGGTTTATCTAGAACTAGAGAAGTCATGAATCAATTAGTATTTTTTTTTTTTTTTTTTTTCAGCCATACTTCACATCAACCAAAGAGAATGCCAGCCAGAATGCTTTGAACAGACTCGCAGAGAGGAAGATTTGGCCTCCACAAAGGTTCGGGACTTCGATTATGTCGTGGTACGAACATCTGGGGCGATGCGTCTGCTTCATCGTCTGCAGAAACCATAGATTATGGGAGTGGCTTCTCAAGTTCATATGCAGAAGAAGGTAGAATCATAGTCACTGAGTACTCTCATACTTTCACTCGTTAACTGTGTGTTTAGTGTATTGTTAGTTTTAGATGGTTTATCACATTTTTCATAATTTGAATTAATAATTATAGCCATTGCATTTTTATCGGCATAGAATTTTTACTTGTATTTTACTATTTTTAGGTAATTTTGCATATATATCCCTACAAAATTTTTTATTTTGTTAAAATATCCCTGAGGAATAAATAATTCTACTAATATATATCCCTCAAAAGTTTTTAAATTGTATATGAATGTCTCTTTGAAAGAAAATCTAGCAAAATGTAAATTATTAATATTGTGCATAAATATCTCTTGGACAATATTGGAGGTATTGGTTTGTAGGGGGTATTTTGACAATATAGATTTTTTTGAAGTGTATATCTGTCAAAAAAACAAAAAAAAAAAACTATTTTTTACATTAATGAAAGAATACATTTAGAAACTAACTTAATTATATATACTCGGACCATGCCTTACATATCTCTATGACCATGGCTAAAACCCAACTATATATTATACGTATTTTAAGGGATTTTTACATATATACACCTACAAAAATCACATTTAATCAAAATGCCCCTGATGAATAAATAATTCCATTAAAATATATCCTTCAAAAGTCTTTAAATTGTGCATTATTGCCCATTTGAGGGGTAATCTAACAAAACTTAAAAATATTTATATTATGCATAAATACCCATCAAAAGAGCATTCATGCACTATTTCATCTCTTTTTTTTAAGAGGTATGGATTGTAATTAATAGAATTTCTTTGGGATATTTTGGTAATATAAACTCCATCTATTTTTATCTTAATAAAAGAATACATCTAGAAAATAACTTAATTATCTCCACATGTTTGCTATATCATGCCTAATTTCACGAACTTTGTGAGTGTGGGTGAAACAACTTCCCAACCATATATTATCAATGAATGAACATGTGAATAAATGACATGCAGTTCACTTCACTTCATGGTGGTGGACATGACGAGGCACACCCATCACTCAGCCTGGAACAGCATGCACAATGTGCTCTGCGGGGGTGCAAAGTTACTGGACGACCACCTTGAAATCTTGAAGGATTCCGGGGTCTCTGTTTCGGTGATTCAAGGCGACAGAGACGCCGTGGTACCCATCGAGTGCGGGCACAATGTGAAGTCCAAGGTTCCGCTAACGGACCTCACAATCGTCTCCAATGCCGATCACAGGACAGTAGTGATTGGTAGAGAGAAGGCTTTTGCAGGGGATTTGGAGGGGATATGGTGCAGTTCGGCAGTGCATCATGAGCAGAAGAAATTGTGATTAACATATATATATGTATATGGAGAGACTAGTGCACAACAAACAAATGTAACAACTCGTATAAGATGTCATTAAAGGCCATGTTCCATGTATAATGTTGGGTTCAGTCTTGTATACATGTTTAAATTATTTTTTACAGTGTATACCTCATATAATAATACATCATTCATAAAAAAATAAATAAAATAAAAATAAATAAATAAATTATATATTCCAATGAATCATATAATCTCATAAAAACATATATCTTATTGACAGTGAAGGTTTTGCATGTAACAGTCTTGTTCTGCCCATCAACCCTGCGAGGCTGTCAATGATATATGCATGCTTGATTCCATCCATACTGTTTCTTTTATCATTCGACTCATTGAAAGGAAAAACCATTCATTCATACCCTGTTACCAAATTCATTAGTAAAAATATTTAAATAAACTCATAAGAAGAAACTGAGTTAATTACCTCTGTGTGTGTGTGTGTATATATATATATATATATAGAGGGGGTCGATGGGGTGCGGCCGTGCGCACGGTGCACCCCATCGTGCGCCCCTAACGTGAACCGTGCGATCGCACGGTCCACGTTTTTTTTAAAAGAAAAAAACAAAATGTGGTCGTGCGATCGCACGGTCCACGTTTTTTTTTTTTAAAAAAAACAAAACGAAAAAAAAAAATGTGGGTGTCCTCTCTCTCTCTTCGAGAGTTAACAAGAGAGAGAGAGAGAGAGAAAGACAGCGAGAGAGGACACCCACGTTTTTTTTTTCGTTTTTTTTTTGGAAAAAAAAAACGTGGACCACAATCCTAACGATAAGGTGCATCGTGCGCAAGGCCGCACCCCATCGACCCCCTATATATATATATATATATATATATATATAGTGTGTGTGTATGTGACTGTGTGTATATACATATAAACAAACCTCCTACATATACACTTTAACTCTCTCTTTCTCTCTCTCTCTCTATTACTAGGCAACAATGGCATCACCTTCACCACAACCACCCACTTGTATCCTCCCCTACATGTTACTAACCATGTGTTTATTAGTTCCACTCTACATCATAATAAACACATGGGAACCCCCCATGTTCACCATAGACCGCTTCTTCATCGAAGGCTCAAACAACCTCACCTCGCCGTCGACGTCCCACTTCCACCACGTCGAGCTCCACGTCTCCGTCACCAACCCAAACACCCGTCACTCCCTCTCCGTCCACCCATGGAGTCCCCCCAACACGTCCACCACCACCACCCCCGGCAACGTCGCCGTCTACTACGCCTCCACGGCCCCCCTCTGCATGGGCCTCGTGCCGGGCTTCCACGTGGCGGCCCACGGCGGCACGAGAGTCGTCGTGGTGGTCCGGGTGGTGATGGAGGTCGCGGAAGAGGTTCTAGTGGCGGCGATGGAGGAGGAGGAGACTGAGTTGGGGAGGCACCACTCTTTGGAGGTGTATTTTGTGATTCCGTTCTCGGTGAGGTTGTTGGGTTGGGTGGAGATTGGTGTGTATGTGGAGAAGGTCCATTGTGAGGTTGTGGTGGATAAATTGAGTTCTGATTCGAGGGTTGTTTGGCAGTCTTGTAGTTATGTAACGAGATAACGGAATAAGTAGTGGGATAAGTAATAAGTCCCATTTTTTATAGTCTTGTTCGTGCGTGATAGTTATACTGAGATAAATAATAATTCATATTAAATAAGTAAATTATTATTTGGTTGTCTTTGGACAACATGAAAGTCACTTTATTGTTGTATGGTTCAACTTAGATAAAATGATTATAAGTAGTAGATAATGGATATATAAGAATTTATAACTATTTAAACGATAATTATACCCCTTGAATAAGTATGAGAGACATGTGATTGATTTGACAGATCACAGATGTGACAATTTTTAAAATATGTGTGTGACACTGTTAAGTGAGATAAATTTTTAAAAATGAAATTGGTATAGATAAACCATGTGATAAATTATTTAAGTATTTCCTTAAAATAGTTATCATACTTTATCCTGACTTATCCAGATATTGTTATCAAGATTCCTCTGGAGAAAAAGCAAACAATGAATAAGAGTTATTTTTTAATATTCACCCATAATTAACATATTCACCCATATTCTATGTTAATTCTCCACAAGGGGGGGGGGGGGGGTGTTTGTTGTTTAAATTCCGCTTCCTACCAAAGTAAGTCACAAATTTTTTTGAATGGGATGCACTTAAAAGATTTTTTTTGAGGTTGTTGTATTAAATTACTTTGATAGGAATTAAATTAATTTATTGATGCTCCCTCTGCCGCCTTCAGACCATTTTGTAATACATTTCCTTGTTATAAAACAGCCTAACCTTTTCAAAATAAATAAATAAAAAAATAATTTACTGATGCTGACTTGATGAGACGCGTGATCCACTTCCCGCGTACCGCCCCGGACGCATGACCCACTTACCTCTCGTGTATATGAAGCTCCTCTTGTGTTTTTCTCAAATATTAATATTGTGTTTAATTAAGAGATTGTTAGTTTAACAAAAAAAAATTAAGAGATTGTTAGCATTAGCATTATTGGCCTTCCATGAATGTAAATCCACAAATTAATATTTTTCTTCCTGTGATTAGTATTGCTTGGATGTCATTTTAGATAATACTATTTTTCTCTGGTAGCTGAAACCTGGGATAAATTCAGGGGCAGGAGCTAATACATAAAACATGAAAGGAAACACTCAGATGCAAGACTCGTATTTTCTGTCCATCATATATAACAAGAAGAAATTATTGAGATTCCCATCATGTACAACAAGAAATTGTTGAAATATTTATGCCTCTAATATTTATATCCATCCATCAGAATTGAAAGTCTTCAGCAAAAACCCTCTAAAGCCTGCACTTATTTACATCACTTGCTTTGATCTCATAAGCATTTCCAGACTCCAAGAACAATAAAAGAATCAAATTTTGTTGATTTCGCCGAGTCCTATCACAAGTGGGATCAATCATTCTTGTTTTCTTTCCACTCGCTGACAAGCAGTTGGAGAGTTCTGTCATCCCAAGTAGAGGTACAAATTAGATTCCCAGTTAGGATTTCCATTACCCGACTTCGTATCGAGAGATACGTCTAGTCCTATGAAGCTTCAATCGTATTGCTGGGACTTTCCGTGCCACGGCCTTCCATATCATCTGCACCGCATCATCCTTTCTCGATGGATACTGAAACTCAAAATATCTCTCCACCTCAATCAGCCTCTCTCTCATTCGAGTCCACTCACCTCGGTCGATACTTCTGATTAGTTTGACTAAGAACCCCTTCTTCAATGCATCTGAAGAGCGCACAAAGATGCAGAACTTGGAGTAGTCGAGGACGTCCTCGTATGGGAGTTCGATTTCATCGCTCACTATCACAGGGACACAGTGGCTGGCGACCGCATCAAACAGGCGGTTGGAGGATGGGGTGTCCCCTGCAATGTTGAGGCAGAACTTTGAGGAGTGCATGCCTTGGCTGGCTTTGTTGATGCCATTGCCACTCGCACTCCCGAATGAGAAGTGAACGTCCTTTTCATCTTTGAGAAGATAGTACAGCTCTTGTCGGATGAATCCACCCTGTAAAAAGAAGGCGTCTAAAATTTTAGCACTGGTTTTATAAGCACAAGACTACTGCATAAAGAAGCTCCCTTAACATATCACATTGATTCACAATCTATGGAACTGAGCATTCAAATTAAGCCAAGAGGCATCTGACGAAATTAGAAAAGGAACAAACAAGGAGGATAAAAAACACAAGGAATAAAATTCAATCATAACGTCAAATATATATTGACTTGAACGTGTATACTTGAACTCGCATTCTGTGGGATATTTTCAGCATGTAATATTCTCAAATATATGGTCAATGACTGAATGACTTTTAGACTAGATGCTGAAAGTCTTGTTCTCAACTATAAACTGCCATGGTTAAGCTATGGAGGAAGGCCTTCAGTCAATGATAGCATCCATTGAATGCCTTAAATGGTATGGATTCGGAATATGATGGAAAAACATCAGGACAAGGCAGTTATCTCATGGACAAGGCAGTTATCTCATCACTTATTCTTTATTTCACATTAATTTTAAGTCAACTTCGTAAATGGTTCCTTCTCTCTGCGGAGTTCTTTGATTAACATAGAATCCCTTTTTAGTTTCCCTCATTGTTATTTGAGCGTGCAAGATATAAAGCAGTCACAGACAAGTATCCTTCCATTGCGTCCCCACACACTAATAGGGTAATTTCATGGTAACATGTTTTCATAGTTCTTACCTAAGAAAAAAAATTGTTCCAAATGTCAGTAAAAAGTCCTAATTCACAATATAGAACAACCATATAAATCAAATCCAATATACAAGAAAATAATATCTTTATTTTTATGCAGTCCAAGCTACAAGAAAAGCATATCTTTTTTCAGTGCAATCCAAAATTTAAAAAATGAATAGTCTATTGGCATAGAAGAATTTCTTTTGTTATAGCATATTAACATAAAAGGCCAATAAACAAAATTGACAATTTTATAAGGTGGCGAACACCATGGTGATATTTTCACTTTGGACAAGCAAGTGGTAGGTGATCACCTTATAAATCAATAAGAGAAAAAAAGGATAAGATTTTCACAGAACATGACTCAGTGTGATACAGACTGAGATGGCAAGATTCAATTTGTAGTCTAGTATCTGCATTAACAACAGTTTTTACAACAGGCGAGTTGCAGGTGTGGTACTATTATTCTAGCTATCTGGAGTTCAACCCAATGTTTGTCTCTGAATCATATTATTGAGGCCTACAACATGCACCATTACTTCTAACGCCAACTGATGGAGAAGAGCAAGTTATAAACAACCAATGCTAAGTAGGTTGCTGTCTTAGAATTCAGTGACAGCAAAAAGAACATATCAAGTTTAGATTAACAAAGAAACACAATTACTTGATAAAAATAACCAGAAATGACTTACATCTTTCCTGTAGATTGCTCCTTGGAAATACAGTAATATCGGTCGGTCATCGAAAGCAGAAGTATCATTGAAATAAGTCTTGATAACATGCTTGTATGGCGCTATGACATCCTTCTCAACATTGGCTATATTTGGAGGATACCTTCCAAAATCAGCGAGGATAAACATAGAGGGCCAGAGCTTCGTCCTTGCATCCAACATGCTATTCGGATGGTGTGCCACAATGACATGATCACTGCCCCCTGACCGCTTCCACTCCTCTTGATCCATCAAAAACTTCACCAACTTATCCTGCAACAGTTTGTTCTTGCTTGTTTTTTCTGGTGGTTTTATCTTTGAATATCGGTTATAGCTCACTGATGAAAAGAAAGGCACAAACACAACATCAGCTTCATGAGAATTGTCAACTCTCACTGCTGTGCATGGGCCAGCTCGATCGAAATTTCTTGATGTCAAAAGATCCAATGTGAGCCAGTATTCAATACTATGCTGAAGATTCAACCCACCAGGATAATCAGGCACTCTTGCAGAGATGTTCGGCCATACTTCACCTTTCCCTGGCGTCCAGCCTAACAAACCAAAGTGAAATTCTGGGGGCAAATCATACATGAATACTTTCAAAGTAGCTCTCTTTGGATCACAATTCGAGATGTCACGTTCCTTTGGCCCATTCTCATCATGAAACATGGGTGCTTCAGAATCTGAATTACGAATAGTGTATTCACGTTGAGGCTCGGAATTCTTGGTTTCACTCATTGAGTAGATAATTGAACTGGGAATGAATTTATGATCAATGAAATGGGGGCGCCCCGTCGAACGCAGGATGAAAAGCCAAGATGTGATGAAGAGGAAGGCTACGGTAGTGAATATATAAAACAGAGATCTCCTTACTACATGGCCGGACGAATGTGGACTTCTTTCGGCCATTGCCATGGTAATACTACAATGAAATCCCCAAATCTCATCTACAAGAGTTCACTGCCAGCTTCTCTGGGTATTTATCAATAATAACAATAATCAGCCCAAATAAGGGGAAAAAAAGAGGTCAAACGATTGAATAGATGAAAACTAAAAGAAACCCAAGATGTCCAAATATAAATTCATGATCTTGACAAAACAGATTTATTCATTTAATCAAAGATTTCATTTTTCTTACAATACAAAAACAGAGACATAAATCCAAAAAAAGGGGGAAAATCCAATTTTTACCCAGCCAACTATAATCACCCACAGACATCATAATTTTAGTCCTCAATATTCATTAAAAGAAAAGAAAAGGAACAAATAGGTTTTAAAGAAACCATTCAAGCTAAATCTTTCCGAAGCAATTATATTACAAGATATCACACAAATCAAATAGAGATCATCAGTGAAATCCAATAAAGGTCAAATTTTTTTGACGAATGGATGAAAAAAAACACAATTGGGTGTTCAATTTCTTAGCAATTATATTACAAGATATCACACCAATCAAAGAGAGACCATCAATGAAATCCAATAAAGCTCAAATTTTTTTGACGAATAGATTAAAAAAAGACAATTTGGTATTCAATTTCTTACCTGAAAAGGGATTTCAGCTCTCTCCGATTCCTAATGAATTCAACCCATGAAAGACCTCCAACAGGCGTGGATTCCGGGTCTATCTGGGGAAGCGGGCTTGTACTCGCTTCTTGCCCTCCTTGTTTTCTATATTTATAGATTTATTATTTAATATAAATACATATAATTAGGACAATTTATAAAAATAGTCTATAATTTTGAATATTAACAAAAATAACTCTCCTCTCTGCTTTTTTTTTTATACACTTGAGTCGCCCCGTATGTATATATACGATGTTTCCTTTGTTTTTAAATCTTCCTTTATGAAAGATTTTATTTTCTCTTTGATTAAATTTTAATGATTGAGATTATTTTAATTAGTTAAAAGTGACAATAAGAAACAAATCTTTTATGATTTTCTTTTCTCATATTAAAAAAAATTCAGCCATCAAATTTTAATGGTGATAATAATAAACAAATTTTTTGTGATTTTTTCCACTTCTCCCTTTCAACTAAATATATGTTAAAAAAATCTCACCATTAAAATTTTTTTTCATAGATTTTTCCTCTAAACTGTTAAAAAAATTCTCAACCTTTAAAATTTAATATAAGAAATGATAAAAAAAATGATATTCTAGATGCGTCACACACACACACACATATATATATATATATAACCTCTCTTTTTATTTTGATAAAAAAAAAAGAGATATATTATATACGGCGCCTCGTGTTTTTTTTTTTTTTTTTTAAAAAAGGCTAGAATCTGCAAATATTAATATGGGGTGTTATTTTTGCAGATGTTCAAACCTATTGGCTATTTTTACAAATTACCCCATGAAAATTAAGCTTCTGAAAAGGGAGAGTAAAATGGACACCTTTCGAAAAGGTGTTGCCTTCTCTTTGGATAATAATTACTAGTAAAAGATTGAAGTCACTTTTACATGATATCATAACTTGAATCACAGTATGTTCAACGTGGACCGTTTGATGATATCACAGTTTGGAGATGTGTCCTTTTAGCCATAACGAGAGTGTGGTTTTCAAAAGACTCAAAACATCAACTCTGTCCGTTAAATGAAAACATTCATTTGACTTTACGTTAAATGAGATTTTAGTTAACGCAAACATTTACATCTAGTATTATTTATTTGACACGACAAATGATTGTTACATGTAGATAATAAATGAACGATTCAATTCAATTCAATTCATTGTTCATGTTTAAATAAGTTATCAACGAATTATGTGCTTTTAAGTATATTTTTTTCCAATCTTAAGTAATTGGATATAAATATTAATAGTTGGATTCATATCTCTTTAGGTTCAGGGCAGAAATGAAATTTTTTAGATAATTAACATATTTAGATTTAACTGAAAGTGAGTTCATTTCAATGCAAAAATTATTATGTTACACAAAACAGTTATTTCAATATTACTTTGTTTAAGTGATGAATGGATTGTTTAGTTCAGTTCATATGATTATTCAACCCAATTAATTAATTAATTATCCATTTTTGTAAAAACAAATGTCTTTGTTGTTTGGCATATAAAGTGTTTATGATCAATGTTGTAAAAAGCTTTAGGCGCTAGTCGGACGGTTAAGGAGAGACTAAGGATTAATCGACTAGGCGGGGATTAATCAGAAATTAATCAATCATTTTTTATAATAATAAATATAATATATATATATATATATATATATATATATATATATATATATATATATATATATATATATATATATATATATATATATATATATATATATATATAATGATTTTAGACTACAAAATAATAACAAAATAACATTAAAATAAAATTAATAATATAAGTATAATAGGGATAACATAAAAAAACTAATTAATAGATATATAATATATAAGATAACTTAATAACTTCTTAGTCAACTGGGGATTAATTGAAAAAGTGGCTAAACGCTAAGCGTTGCGTGCTGAAACCGCCTAAGCCTAGGCAGGTGATTAATCGAGGCCTAGACGGAATTTTTAGTACATTGTTTATGATTCTATGTGTCGGTCCCAATCCTCTCCAAATCTTCTCGAGTCCCAATATATCTTAATGTATTAATTAAATTCACTTTTATTTAATAAAAACCAAACTATGTGAAGTTTTAAAATTGTCTCTGTTCTTCATATTCCTAATAAGAAAAGTATGGAACTTATGTATTGGAATTGGTCTGAATTGAAGCACAAGTATATTGCTGATTGATTGAAAAAAACAATTTAATTCTAATTCCATTCACTCCAAGTCTTGGAATAAACGAAGGAAAGCGAATAAAAGAAAAAAAGTGTAACCAAAAGACCTTATGAAAATTGAGCCAACCAAAGCAAAGAATTAATTCTTTTTTTAAGTGGGAATAAAGTGGATTGAATCTTCAAAGGCAGGCTTGGTAGTTGGTATTGGAAAGGTGAAAGTCTGAAATAAAAAAATGTGTATCTTATGATTCAAGTCTAAAGAATCCCAACAACTTGTGAACTTCAGTTGGTGTATGTTTTTGGAGGGGTTGACAGTTTCATTGATGACCACCAATAATGCCAAATCCAGAGTCACGTGAGATTTTGAAAGTTGGATGTACATATAATAAATTAATTATTGATGTACATGGTCATTAAAACATAGCAGTATTTTTTTTATTTTTTAACTTTGAGTCAGGTGGTCTGCCATGAGTGCTCATCTTTAACCGGTGAAGGAAACATGAGTGAAGATCTAATCAAGCTTCGTTTCGGTCAGTCCATCAATGTCGAACTGTATGATCTATAAATTGAACTACATAGTTAATTATTAGGTACATGTATCACTTTTATATTGGATCCAGTCAAACATGAGTTTGATCAGTACTATCAGTATTCAATAAAAGAGTGACACATTTATTCAACAATTGGCTGTGCATTTCGATTAATAGACTTTGAAGTTTAATTCATAAACTGTATAGTTCAATATTGACTGGACTAACTAAAATCAGCCGACCCAGTAAATATGTGACCTTTAAGCATTGGGTGATTTTGGACTTGTTTGAAATTAGTTTCTAAGCTAATTTATTTCGATGATCATTTACAAACATAAATATTTGAAACTCAGATTTTAGTTTTGAGTTTTAATTTTTCCATGTTTAATGTAACAAAACAAAATACATGAAAAAGTTGGCTGAGATTAATTACTTGAAAATTGTTTTTCATAATTGCAAATGTACCTTTATTGTTGGTGATTTTGCTTTTGCCAAGAAAAAACTATATTATTCATAATTAATTATTTTTCATAATTTACAACCATATGATAAATAGGAAAGTAACATGAATTTTGAAATATGATAGTATCTTAAAAAAACTTTTTTACACTACATTTTTCTTCATACAGGGAGTCAAAATTCTTAAAACCTAGTTCTAAAAGCCTCTCTACACCCCTCCCTCACTACATTTTTCATTAACTCACTCCTTATGGGTGGAGAGCCATATTCATTCGCTACATAAAAAAAAAAACTATATTGCCCCCTTTCCTTTCTTTCATTTTTTGTTTCTTTATATGGGTATAATGAGTATTTCCCTACATAATTTTTTTTATTCGTTATTAATAATTAATTTTTTTTCATTATAAATAAATTTTATTTATTTTTCAAGTTTTTTAAAATTTTTAATTTACTTTTAATTAATTTTTATATATTATTAATAATTTTTATTTAAATGATTTTTATTCCAAGTTAATATTTGATAAATTTTAGAATATGCTTTTATTCATTTAATATTTGAATATCTTTTAATTTATAGATATAACTTGAGGTATTTAGTTATTTTAAATGAAGAATAAAGAGGCTTTTGGAATGACAAAAAAAATGGCTCCCCATATGTTATAGAGAGGCAATTTCTCCCCACAATGTAAAGAAAACAGAGGGATATTTTTGGAGATACTCTTTACATTACTTGAATGCTCCTGGAATTTGAATGAATGACTTAAAAACGATTTATCCATTTATGTTTATTTCACATTGTTGTGTAATTAGATACACAAAAATCACCAATTTCAAAGTTGGATGTGTTGATATTACATCATAAAATATTTGATAAATATATAGATATATATTTTTCAAAAATTCTTGTTAAAAAGAATTATTTTTATTTTTTCCCTATATGTTTGCCTATAAGATCAATTTTTCTAAAAAAAAAACTTAATGGATAATTGAAACGAAAATAAAGAATATCAAATTTGGATATTATTTTATGACCCTCAATCACTTTGGATTCGTGTGGCATTATTAAAAAAAAAACATTACTTCCTGTGATAATGTCAGGGATCGAAAGGTTGCATTATTTATTACCAGCACATGTTATGCAATAACTTCTACTTATACCATTAAAAGCATACCAACTATTTCTTTATAGATTTCTGCGCCATTTAAATATTCTGACGCCTGGGTTGGACCCATGTTAGAAGGAGAAAAAAATTGTGTATTTAAACTATTTAAAATTAAACAAAATGAGAAGAAAAATCAAGTGAGAGATGTATTTTTGCCTAAAAATGTTATGCATCTTTTTTTCTTCTTCCAATACTACAAGTATTTTCACATATTTTTCAACAAACGGATAGAAAGTGAACCCGAAGCAAAACAATAGGCCTAATCCATCAGCCCATTCTTTTAATGGGCCTTACACGTACGGACAAGTAGCCCATCTCCCGGCCCAGTCAAACATTGCATAGAAAAGTTTGTACGTATCTATCCATTAATACACTAACACGTGTAAAGCAATAATGAGACCCACTTATCAAAAGCGCGCGAAAACAGCCTCGTCAAACGTGCGCCGCTCATAATTATCACCCCCTCACATGACTCTCGCTGACCGCCTCTGACTCTGCCTTTCACTACATGACAAAACGGGTGGTCATTTTCACTATCCTCACCCGCGTTGCACCTCATCTAAACAGAGACCTCAAATCCAGACCGTCCATCATTTAAAACCCGCTGCATCCGGTGAACGTGGGACCCCAACCTCTTCTATTGACCTACAATGACCGGTCAAATGGAGTGACAGGTGTGACATTTATACTGACCAAACTTGGCTTTTAATATCTGCACATAAAGCTCCCCCCAACCAACCCCTTCAGAGCTTCTCAGCTTCTCTAGGTTTGCAACAATGGCGGCCAAGTTACTTGCAGTGATCCTCATCACTCTCTTCTTGGTCTCCATTGCTTCATCAGAGGTGATGATCACTCACTACCCACAATGTCTTCTCTTTATATAACCACACTAGTCACACATCTGACACACATTTCTTGTTGTATTCATCTAGGAACAAAATGGGGGGCAAGTCTTTAAGCAGATGGAACATCAAAAGGTGGTTGCTTTTATTTCACCCAAGTTATTTTTAACATAGTTGGAAAAAAAAATGTCACTGGTCACATCATTTTTCTGTCTTAACAGGGGAGGTTTGGTCCAGGAAGCCTAAGGAGCAACCGTGAGTTTCTGATTTCATATCATATGATTTATATTATATAAATCTCTTAATGGGTGATGTTGCATGAGTGATGTTGTATTTTTAATTGATGTAGAGTGCCCAAATGAGTGCACAAGGAGGTGCTCAAAAACACAGTATCATAAGCCATGCATGTTCTTCTGCCAAAAGTGCTGCTACAAGTGCCTCTGTGTGCCCCCAGGTTTCTATGGCAACAAACAGGTCTGTGCTTGCTACAACAACTGGAAGACCAAGCGTGGTGGGCCCAAGTGCCCATGAATTGTTTTTTCCTAGGCCTATCACCATCCTCAAATGGGCCGGATCTGTCTTTTGTCTTTTTTGTGACTTGGGCTTTTGTAGTGGATGTCCGTTTTGTGTGTTGTGATTTAGTGGACCTTCTGCTTTTGTTTTGGTGTGGGCGTTTTTGGGCCTTCTTTTATATATTAGATTATACTAAAGGTTTTTAGAACTTTTGCATGGGAAAATGTTACGATCATTCTATTTTTTTGTATTTTATAAAATATATGAATTATATATATTTTAATAAATTAATTGTTTCATTAATAGAAAATATAAAAAAATTACATACTTTGATATGTAAAAAATTATATATAAGAGATTGTTCTGCAATTGATTAAACTGATTGAATTTTATTTAAACTGAATAATGAATTGAATAATGTATATGTGAATTGAATTAAATGAAGTCATGGAAAATTGGGTAACTTTTGTATTGATATTAAAATAATCTTTCGTTTAACTAAACTCAATAATTTTATGAATCACATCGAAAATACAGAGTCAATCCAACGCCAGTTCAATTTTTAAAATTAAATTAAATAAAAAACACACTAGACCAACCTAACCAAATAAGTTACATTTTTAATCATCTTTTATTAAGGAACAAAAGGGCATGGAGAAAAATAGGTATTGAAGAATGAAAAAGGAGGATTGTGTATAAAGAGAAATTGGAATGGCATGACCAGGGTAGGTGTGTGTCATCTCATGTGCGGATGTGCCCCATCTATTATGAGGTATAAAAAAAGGGCCAGACAATGTGGTCCGTTAGATGTGACACCCCCATCAAAAGTTTTAGGTGCATTTTTATGTGAATTGTAATTAATGGAGGTAATTTGTTATGAAATCAATAAGAACATATGACCTCTTCATCTACTTTTCAATGATTCGCTAGCGTTTGGTTACGCGATTGCGCAACTTTTACGATTGTAAGAAGCTGGTTCTGCAATCGTATAACTAAACAGTTTTGTAGTTGCAGTTTTCCTGCAAACAAATTTTAGGTAAATAATATTTAAAAGCTACGATTTAAAAAAGCTGGGAGGAGACAGCTTTACGCGGAATTAGTTTTAAATTTTAAACCTAACCATTGTAAAAAATTAATTTTACAATTACGCTACCGAAAAATCATACAAGCCGCATGAGACCAATGACCTATGGTCCAGTCTTCTCTTGCCAAAAATAAAGTTAGGGTTACCGACATGTTTTACTTATTATTTAAAAAAATGTATATATAAAAAAATGCATATATATATTTCATATAACAAATTACATCTTTATAAAAATAAAATAAAATTAAAGTACATTCACTAGTGAATTATATTAAAAAAAAATGTTACATATTTCGTTTTATGAAACGTAAATTATGATAGTGAGACTCTATGCAAGATTAGGTATAAAATTGTGTGTGTAATAACACCTAATTGTCATGAGTCCAAGTGGCCAATAATTCAACCATTAATGTATGTTGGTTCAGAGAGATCCAACCAAAATGTTTTTTTTTAAAGGGTAAGAGACCTCTCATGTTAAGAGAACAAAATATAAGAGATGAATTATACAGTTGAACTATATGAATGATAAAGAAATACCTAACCTAGGCTTCTTGGAAAAGCTTCAATATTCAATCAACTTAAAACCTCCCTGGTCAAAAGAAAAAGCTGATGCTTTTCCATTCCATCTGGAATTTGGAAACTAGTCTTTTGTCCTATATGAGATGAAAATAAAGGTGTCACATGTGTATGCTACACTTCTTTAATTTCTATGGTGAGCTATTGATTTAAAAAAAATTGATATGTAAACTTTAGCAAGCCAAAGTTTGTTTATATGAGTGCAATCTCACCAGCCCAGATTTTGTAATCTGAAAGAAATCTCCACTCAAGAGTGTCAGTTTTCCCTCTCTGTTTTTTTCCTTTTTATTATTGTAGTGTATTCTTTAACTACAAAAGTGATCAATATATATTATTGGTTGTCGAATGCAAACCGATTTCTTTAACTACCACTGATTTTCTTTATGAGAAAAAGATATTCATATCATTAATTAACAACCGAAATCATTCACCAAAAGTGGATATTATGAGATTCATTTCAAATTCATGTGACACAAATGACTAAACTTTTATTGTTATCGTTATTCTTACTTTGTTATTATTAAGAATTTATCATTATAATAGTTCTAAGAATAAGAATAAACTATTATTCTTATTGATATGTTAGTCTTAAGATTATTATAATGATATCTTCAGAGGTCTACATATAAACCTAAAACCCCATTATAGTCCTTAGAATGATCAACTTCACTACAAGAGATAGGGTTTTTTTTTACCGACAATCAGAACCACCACTAATTGAACGAAAAGCCATCAAAAGTCCCCAAACGAACTTGTCAGTAAAATACTCGTCACTGTAACCTTCACCACTGGCCATGGCCGTCGCTCATCTGGTAAACAAATTGCTGAATATTATTGTTGATTAATCTCTACCTTTAGTGATGGCACTCATTTATAGTTTTTAAAATGGATTTTCAACCTTTAGCGACGGCTGATAGCATCGCTAATACTCATTTAAGTGTTGTATTTTACTTGTACTGACGGGTAGCGGCCGTCGCTAATAGTATTTTCTTAATATATTTGCTTTTTTTTTATTAAAATTTCCACCAATATAATTCAGTAGGTCATTCAAGAATTGCATTCACAATCATAATTTAATAATATTGAATTCACTAAAACTTAAATAAAATATTTTTATAATTCAAAATATTACAATGTCACATCAAAACATATTTAAATTAATAGTGAATGACATAATTGTCATAACTCGTTCAAATTCGAACATTATATCATGCAAGACATGGAAAAAAACTTTCTTGCAGTTCTCCTCCCAGCTGACTCTCCATAGAAGTTTTTTTCCTCAACAAATCCTCTTTGTTTGAACCTCATCTTCCTTGCAGTTCTCCTCCCATGTCGACTCTAAATAGAGTTGAGCTTCATCCATGTATACAAAAGCATTGCATAGATGAAAATATGATCAAATCAATGGATTACTTTTAAAACATGAAAAACATTAAATGTGTATGGGAGTTTCGCAGTGCCAGTTTGGGCAAGGTGGGGATGAAAGGTGTTGGCGTCGATTTTGAGAGTTCTCTCTATGTGAAAACAGAGAGAGGGACAACGGCAACTATAAATTATAGCAAAAAAAAAAAAAAAATTCGGCTAATGAGTTGAAGTTATATTTTTAGCAATGGCCTTCCCATTGGTAAGTCACTTATCCACGATAGTCTCAATCGTTGCTAAAGGCTGTCTAAGTCCTTAACATTTTATTAGCAATTTCTGCAACGCTCGTAGCCGTCGACAAACAAACAATAACCTTCGACCACACTGAATATGGTTATTATGTGACATCATCACCGACGGCGGACTCGTGAATTTTAGTTTTTTGAATTATTATAATTGACAATTTTCTCCGTCGATAATAGGCGTTGCTAAAGTCAATTTTCTTGGAGTGTTGTCATCTTTTAATTATCAGAATTATTTAGTTAAAACTTCAATTTTTTTCCACAATTTATATTTGAATTTATACTTGTTTAATGAATCTATTATTTTGTAATTTTCTTATAGGTTGATTTTCAACTCCTAGAAGCTTCATGTTGGATAGAAGTCTAATAACTTAATATAATATATTGCTATCTCAAGCAATGAATACAACATTGAATGCAATCCTCCATAGTATATGAATTATTTGGGAGATTTGACAACCACAAATCAATCACTCTTATAGTATGCTTGGAAAGAAAGCATTATATTGAAGAAGGCAAAGGCCACGATAAAGGGTCACCCATATATAGATTTTATTCTACTTGTTTTTTTCGTTTCACATACGCAACAATGTTTCAAAGTCTTGCACTACTTCATATAAAAAATATAAATAAATGTCTTTATTCGACATTTACTTTCTTAGAAAGATAGATACAGAGCCTAATATCCATTACAGACCCCTAGAGAGGCCAAAATCCAAAAACTATTAACCAAATATCACAACTAAGGTAGGGTTGTTGAGAAACATGGTCCCAACAAAATGTCATTTCATGTCTAAATGCGTTCTTCACTTTTTATTACATAAAAAAAGGCTCCATGGACACCATTTAAGGCTTAAAAAAAAAAAGAGTAACTTCCTCTTTATATTACCATGTCTGGCTAATGCTGAATATGCTAACAAGCATCTCCCTCAAACATGGCAGCATATATGTCTTTATGTTTTGTGTTAAGGGTAACCGGAGAGACGTTGATGTATTCAACCTTGTGTGCAGGCAAAAGCTTCAAGTGTTTGAATTTTTTAAAATATACAATTTATATAAAAATATATATATTTATAAAAAATTAAATTGCATATTCTAATAAACTGCATATATTTTCTCATACAAAATAGAAAAAAAAAATTATTGTTATATAATGAAACATATATCTCATTAACTAAATAAAACTGTGTATATATAATTGCATACAAACAATGCATGTGAGATTACTCTTCCCATCAAAACAAATCTCTGATGGGAATACTTTGTTTGTTCATTTGTGCTAAATTTCAACACTTAGGTCATATATACATACAAGGATAGATTCCCTAGTCAATGCTGCTACTTTTTTCATACCATTCTCATTTGGTGTCAAATCGTTCAATTCCATTCTCTCACAATAAATAAAAAAAGTTTTTTATTTTTAAGTTCTCACATACTATATGATTCAGTGATCAATCTCTCACTTTTTTATATTACAGTTTAATATAATTCTCCAGATTTAAATAATATATTCTATTTTAACCCCCGGGAGGGACTAACAAAAAAATCAAACAATATAGTGATAAGTCTCTTCCAGAGACTAATAAGAAACATACTCTTTAAATCTAGAGACTTAAACTATATAATATGAAGAAGTGAGAGATCAATCACTAAATCATATAGTTTACAAGGACTAAAAAATTAAAAAAAAAACCGTATAAAAAGTTCTCATCGTTTGTGTGTGAGAGCTCTATATTTTGCTAGAACTTTCATATATACAAATTGTTCAAACTTTGGTCTTTTTGGTTTTTATTATTCATATTTTGTTTTTTTTTTAAATTACCATTTTTCAAGGGCCATTTCCCTCTAAAAAAAACGAAGTGAGTAAGAGGGTTTAAGTCTTTTTAAGTTGAAAAAACAGAGACAACAAAATATTCTTCTACTCTTTAGAAAGATAGTTAAGTTTTGCTTTTTTAGATGTTGTTTTCACCCTCTTTCCATATCTAAGCATTGCCACAAAATCTGTTTGAGAAAACTTTCCCATTGCACTTTGGAGAGTTGGCAGAATTGCATGACTTGTATCTAAAAATGTTTAGAAACCTTATACATCTAAAGAACAATGAACTCTTCACCTATTAAATCCCGTCTTGATAGGTTATGAGATGTATTCTTTTTCAATGAGAGGTCCTGGATTCAAGCTCTACTGATGTCGATATTTTTGTCTGATAGGTGAAGATTTAACAAAAAAAAAAAAACAATGAGAAAACAAAAATAAAAACACTTACCTACTTCATTCAACTAGACAAAATTATGGCATGAAACTATGATCTTTATGATATTTCTCAATTTCCCTTTTCTATTTTTGATTTTATTGTCGACTGGCGTATTTGAATTTTGTATGTAATGCTTTTTTAAAGAATTAATTGATTATGAGACTGGTGATCATTATTATTAAATTCTTATTACAGATGTATTTTATGAATTTCTTCAAAGTATACATGGAATACAAACAACTAACAAAACAATTCTTCAAAGTATCCATTAAGAGAAAGTCTCCTTAATGGACACCATTTAAGGCTTAGGAAAAAAAGAATAACTTCCCCTTCATATTAACCATGTTTGGCCAATGCTGAATATGCTAACAACCATCTCCCTCAAACATGGCAGCATATATGTCTTTATGTTTTGTGATAAGGACAATGGTAGAGACATTGCTGCATTCAACCTTGTGTGCAAATAAGCTTCTCATGTTTTAAATTTTTTAAAATATATAACTTTTATACAAATATAAATTCATACAAAATTAAATTGCATGTTCCAATAAACTACATATATTTTCTCATGCAAAATAGGCAAAAATTATTGTTATACAATGAAACATGTATCTCATTAACTCAATAAAACTGTATATATATATATATATATATATATATATATAGTAATGATATGGTGAGGTCTATGTAAACTGCGAGTATATATCATTTATCGAGGTATATACGTTGATAAATAAAGTATATCAGCTCATTGAAACATACACCTCACTGTGCTATATGTTTTCTTTATCGATGCATATACCTTGATAAGAGATGTATATACGTGACTCAATATATATATATATAAACATTGCATGTGAGATTACTCCCATCAAAACATATCTCAGCCTTTGTTTTATTTTCTCTATTCCGTCTTATATCTTTGTTTTCTTGGCTTAATTAATGCAAAGAAGCAGCCACCCTACCTGATCATTTTTTTTAAAAAAAAAAAATAAATCTCATGGGAATACTTTGTTGTTCATTTGTGCTAAATTTCGACAATTCGAGGGTCATATATACACACAAGGATAGATTCCCTAGTCAATGCTACTTCTTTTTTCATACCTTTCTCATTTGGTGTCAAATCGTTCAATTCCATTGTCTCATAATAAAAACAAAAAGTTCTCATTGTTTGTGTGTGGGAGCTCAATATTTTACTAGAACTTTCATGTATGCTGTTCAAAATTTGGTCTTTTTTTGTTTTTGTGATTCAAATTTTGTTTTTGTTTTTTTTAAATTACCATTTTTGAAGGGCCATTTCCCTCTAAAAAAAAAAAGTGGGTAAGAGGGCTTAAGTCTTTTTAATAAACAAAAACAGAGACAACAAAATATTCTTCTACTCTTTAGAAGGATAGTTAAGTTTTGCTTTTTAGATGTTGTTTTCACCCTCTTTCCAAATCTAAGCATTGCCACAAAATCTGTTTAAGAAAACTTTCCTATGACACTTTGGAGAGTTGGCAGAATCGCATGACTTGTGTCTAGAAATGTTTAAAAACCTTATGCATCTAAAGAACAAAGAACTCTTCACCTATTAAATCATGTCTTGATAGGTTATGAGTGGTATTCTTTTTCAATGAGAGGTCCTGGATTTAAGTCTTACTGATGTTGATATTTTTGTCTGATAGGTGAAGATTTAATAAATAATAATAATAATAAGAAAACAAAAACAAAAACACTTACCTACTTCACCTAGACAAAATTATGGCATGAAACAATGATCTTTATGATATTATTTAATTTCCCTTTTCTATTTTTGATGTTACTGTTGACTGGCGTATTTGAATATTGTATGTAATGCTTTTTTAAAGAATTAATTGATTATGAAACTGGTGATTGATCATTATTATTATTAAATTCTTATTACAGATGTATTTTATGAATTTCTTCAAAGTATACATGGAATACAAACAACTAACAAAACAGTGGTCTTTGGACACTTTCATTAAAGGCAAAACTTGCAAGAAACAATGAGTGATAAATGTATAGGATGGATTCAAAATTTCAAAAGCTATAGCTAAAGACCTCACACATCTGTCCCCTATACATTCCTAAGAAGCCAAACAAAGATAAAGCAAACAACGTAGTCGTTTATCTCCACTAGCATTAATTTAAGCTATATATATAAACACATCAAACGCAATTCATTTAAAGTTGATTTTTTTTCTTTTTTTTGATGTGGTCCCTTTGGTTTATTGAAAGAAACACTAAAAAGATCACTTCATCTCAGTATTATATGTAAATTAAGGAAAAAATATTACCACTTAATCATCATTGTCTATTTGTTGGCAGCCTCTCTTTTGCATTCTATTGAGGAGGAGGTGATTAAGACATACATGATTTCATGGTGGTCGCTGACTATGTTCCCCTGACACAACAAGTTTCATTTATAATATATATTAATTTGGTTAATCATAAATCACTCTATATATATCTCTTTAGAATAGCAATCCATGTTTACAATTGCCATTTTCAAACTCAACCAACCCGTTTCACAGTACCATTCAATAAAAAAGGGATTTACATATGTACTTGAGAAATGCGTGTAACAAAAAAATAAATTGCAAGTGTTAAAAGAAAAGAAAACATTACATATGTGAGATAAATGTGTTATTAGATTGGGCATTTTTTTAATGCAGTTGAGCAATGATTGGTGTGCTGTCCATTAAAAGCTGCTCCTCCCCAACTCTTCTTCTTCTTTCTTCTATCTAAAACAGCAGTAAATGTGTGGCTGACCTTTCCATAAAAGAATGAAAAAGACCACTTAATATAGCAAGTTTGAGGTGCAGATTTAAGATCGGACGGCCACGATTTCTCCTTCACCCAAACCCACATGTGCGGCTCTTGATAGGGTTGGTTGTCTAAAAACAAATAAAAAAAAATGGAAAAATCTAAATAACCCCCCTAAACTATCCGAAATCCATAGATATAATCCTTTGAAAATATCTATATAAATTCAAGGAATTATCCTTTAAATCTGGAGACTAAAACCTAAATACAAAGAAGTGAGGGATCGATCACTAGATATGATGGTTTGTGAGAACTTAAAAATAAAAAACCCTTTAAATTTTCGTTGAAAAATATTATGCGAATATTCCGTTTGATTAATCATAGTAGAAAACACAGTATATCAAAACTCACAATAATATGTTAAAAAATGCAGAAAACCCTATGTAAATGATAATTTTACCCATCTGAATAGATTATAAATCCTATCCGGAAAAACAAAATCATCATTTATAAAAGATTTTTCATTTTTTTAACACATCACAAATATTTTTTGGTATACTATATTTTCAACAGAATATTTCTCATATGTTAATGAAAATTTAATTTAATTTAAATTTATACAGATGTTTTCATATAGTTATATATACGAACTTCAAGAAAAATAAGGGGTCATATAGATTTTTAGCAGTTCGCTGGGGTGACATGGATATTTCAAAAAAAAAAAAATTCAATTAATGTGTGCCGTGTCAGTCAGATGGATCTCAACGGTTCACTGGGACCTATTTAATACGCCTTTCCAACGGTTGTGATCGTACCATAAAAAGCCACCAATCCATCCATGTGTATCTCCACTGTTAGGTTTCCTTTTTTTCAACCACAGTTTATGTGCTACTCTTTATACATGATTTGCCATGCAAAACATATTAAATACTATTCTAGCATTTTTTTATTTTTTTATCTACAATGATTCCCGGTGAAAGAGACTGTCGTCTCACCTGTAGATGTGGGTCTCTCCCATGTTTATATTCTCTTCTTAATTAAATTATCATTAGTTTAGGCAAATGCCGAGGTTTTTGTTCACCATCACATGTGGTGAGCACACTTTTTAATGGAGATTGATAAATTAATTGAAAACATATCTAGATTTGAAAATTAATAACTAGTTCGCGATACGCGCGTCACATGGCCTGTCACATTAACCTATGAAAAACTGGGCATTCTAGACTGACAAATGGATATGTTTATAAATTTTTTATTAATCACACATCCTTTACTTAAAAAAAATACAAACAACATGATTTTGAGCAACAATAGTACAACTCTTTCAAATTGTATGATATTTTTAAAAAGAGTTATAGTACACTCGAGCTTTTTTTAAAGTCACAAATACAATTATACATATAGCTTGTTAGTTTTCTCCATTCATTTTATATATATATATACACCTTGTTGGATTAATAAATTTTTCATATTTATTATAAATGGTATCATTTAATTCATTGAAATATATATATTTTACAATTTGTAAAAGTACATACCTCTTTAAATGAGATATATGATTTTTAAAAAATGAAAACATGTACTATATGTGTTTTAGACCGTAAAATAGATTGAGTGTAACATTTTTTTTTATCTTTTTAAAGAGAATGTCACTGTCAGCAGAATTTTACATGAAAGAAGTCCACTAATCACACCATAAGTAGAAAAACTTGCACATCAAAACATTGTGAGGAGGAACAACAACAAAGAAGGGGTGGGCAGACATGGAAATGTCATGAGAAGGGAAAAAAAAATTAAAAAGAGAGAAGAAGAAAAAAAGAAGGCCACCACCACCACCATCAACACCATCACCACCACCACCCACCATTTGTATTTTTAACAACCCCAACAAGCACTACCTCTCTCACTTATAAATGGACCCCAACATATGAATAGATGGAATCCATTTTGATCATCTTTCCACAGTTAGCTCACCCATGCCAACCTCCTGTTCTTCCTCTTCATCAACCCATCTGACCTCCAACAACTCATATAGCTCCAAGAACAGCTTCTCTTCATCTGTAATAACAACCGAAGAAGATCGAAGAGGTCCTAACGAGATGAAGCCACAACAAGAACCAAAGAAGGCTCCAAATGGTGCTCTTGTGAGGGAGATCAAGGTGGTGAGATACAAGGAGTGTAGGAAGAACCATGCGGCGAACATCGGGGGATACGCGGTGGATGGTTGTAGAGAATTCATGGCATCCGGGGAGGAAGGGACGGGCGAGGCGTTGAAGTGTGCCGCCTGTGGTTGTCACCGGAGCTTCCATAAAAGGGAAGTTGAAAACGACGTATTCTGTGACTGCTCCGGGGACTCTACTGATCAGTAGTACTGATGGATTTGTGTTGGTGGTGTTCTTGAATTATTTCATCCTTTGTAGTTTCTTGTTTGTTTAATTAATCCAATCTTCCTTACTATGGGTGTCTTTTTATTTTTTGTTTAACATATTTTTAGTATGAATTTGTGTAGGAGTTTGGAAAAAAGGGATTGATTTAACTTTGTTTTGATCAGCCTTATGTGGGTGTTGGAGATCGTTAAGGATTATAGGCTGGTTTTGTTCAATCTTTGTAATGTAAAGGTAGATATAAGAGTTTTCATTGTAGGATCATCAGATGTAATTCCAATTGTGACTTCCTTTTTCTGTGATACTACTAGTCTCATGAGTTTGCTATGGAATTTTAATTTTGAATGAAATGAAAACAATCTATTGATTTATTTCTTTCACTTTGTGTTTGTGACATTTGTTAGGTCAATTATTGATATGTGTTGATTGATTTGCTATTATCTAAGCATCTCTTCATACAGAAGACAAATAGTTCTTTGTTTAGAATAAGAGGACTTGTACCAATTCAGAGCATACATGATACATGATGAATCTCTCTATCTGGTGTAGCAGTATCAGAATTTATGACTTCATATATTTCTTGACATAGGTACAGCATCTATAAAGTTGCATCAGAAATTTCATAAGCTTCATCAGTTCTTCATGGATGGATCTGTGTCTGTTCATGTATATAGGCTTCATCAGTTCTTCATATATGTTATTAGCTGCTTGTGAACATAATAAGTTTCACTGCTTTGAGATATGCATGATAAAGGCCGAATTGTTATTCCATTCTTCATTGTACACAGAAATTTGGAATTAGGAAAATCTGATGTTACTCCATAACAGAATTTTAGTACTGTTGAATCCACATAGAATTGATAACTGGAGCTGTTACTCTTTGTCCATTTTACACCAAAGAATAGATCAGAATTGACCCAAGTACTTATACATGCATGGAAAAATTGATATTAATTCCTGCAATTTCATAAGTGAATTCTTTCTCATGATTCAGCACGAGGTGACAACTATCAGTTCCTGTTCCTGAACAAAGATTGATTGGATGGTCAAATGATTATTTAATTTCAAAACTCAATTTTTTTTTTTTTTTGTAGAACAAAAACGTGTATATGTTAATATGTGCATGCAAATTATTTCGCTTACATAGCAAAAATCATCATATATGCTAATGTTGAGTTACTAAATAGTTAAATTAGAGAAATGTTTCAGGCAAAAATAACTTTGAATACATTAAAGATAACTATTTCTTGCATAGACACGTACATTTTCGTATATTTCATCCGATGAGCAGTTTGTTGACTTTTTTAAAAAATCACATCCATTTTTTCGATTCGATCTCTCATTTCTAAATTTACGTTGTTTGATTCATTTTGAGTTTGAGCGGGAGTGTTATATTGCATATGTATGTATTATTGTGTTACACATATAACACTGTCTTGTTTTAATATATAAAGGGTTTTAGTCTATTTCTAATAAAATTATGTCGCATTATTTACTTTTTTTATTATAACATAATACATTAAAGATTCTTGGGATGGAAGAGCTACAAAGATTTTGGACGACCGGACTTGGTCGCCATTTCAGGTTTTGGGCGACAGTAATTGGTCGCAATTTCAGGCTTTGGGCGACTGTAATTGGTCGAACAGGGTTCAAAACTATATCTACCTATTTTTTGTAAACAAATACATTTTTAGGTTTATCCATCATATTCTACATTTATTCTTTTATCCAAACAACAGCTAAGGGGCCGAAAAAAATGTAAGTAGGTATACTTTCAATTAATTCAAATTTTTATAAAAAAATATCTTATTAGACAAATATATATCATTTTTAAGCTTCGTGTGAATTCGTAGTTAAGAGGATTCTTGGTTTGAAAACAAAAAAAACCTATCAGTTGATCCAAACACATTATATATTTGGCTTTTGAAAATTAGTCCGTCACTTATGTAAAAAAAATTGTTCTTATATTCTACATTTAAGAATAATAATTGATTCTCCTTACATTACAACTCAGACTTGGAGTGGTATGAAGGATTCAAGGAAGATATACGTCATGGGATTATGTTTCCAAGAAAAAAATTATAAACTTTATTACAAATCCTGTTCGACCAAGTTCGGTCGTCCGAAACCTGAAATGACGACCAAGTCCGGTCGCCCAAAATCTGAAATGGCGACCAAGTCCGGTCGTCCAAAACCTGAAGTGGCGACCAAATCTGGTCGACCTGGCCGGATCGGTGGGAAAAGATAAAATACCGATTTTTTTTCCCGATTGGTGGGGTAAGAAAAACCTTTGGTGGGGATAGCCGTGCCCACAAAGATTTAGTGAGAGTTAATATGGAACTGGATATATTTTAAGCTTGCCAACATGGAGAATATAATGATCATTATGTTCAAAAAAATAAAGGGAGAGAAGAGAGTGCCAGCAATTGTGTCAGATGGAAGATCCATCCCACATTTCATTATATCAAGAATGTCCCAATAATCTGCAAGACTGAAACCATTGTTTTTCATCAATGAAGCACACCTACCATGATAAGGAATTTGGAATTAAAATTTTCTTATTAGAAAAGAAGTTTATATGTTTTTATTTTTTAAAATAATGTATAATTCAGGGGAAATTAATTAAAGTTCCCTGGGATCATCTCTGTAATAACAGTAGGTTCTTTGACTTTTTCTTATTTTCTTTAAATCCCTAAGTTAATGGTGATATTTTGATTAGGTCCTTCCATCCAACTTTCATTCATTTTATTTTTTTTCTTTCTCTTTTACCCCAAAGTAAACATGATTTGCCTCTCTATCTCCCCCAACATCTCTCTTTCTCCCCCCAAACAACCCAACAAGATGTAAAACCACCTCCATCAGCCCTCCATTGCGCCGATCTCGACCCCAACACCGATCGTGCCCCCGACCTTTCCTGACCGTGTTTTGCGTCATGTCCGTGAGCCGTCTCCCGGTTCTGTGTTATATTGTGTACAATGTTATTTCTAATATGTACACTGTTTTACCTGTTACAGGTTGTATGTGTTACACTGCGTACACTATTACGCACATTGTGTACACTGTTATACCTCTTACAGATATCATGTTTTGTGTTACATTATGTACAGTACTGTTATTCCCAATGTGTACACTGTTATACCTGTGACAAGTTCTGTGTGTTATACTGCGTACACTGTTACGTTAAGTTTGTACACTGTTATACCTGTAACAGGTTAGGCTTATGGATGGGGTCACGAGAGGGGGTTGGACTCTTGGACGGGGTCGCGAGAGGGAGTAAGGCTCGCGGACGGGTTGCGAGAGTGGGTTAGACTCGCGGATGAGGGTCACGAGAGGAGGTTGGGCTCGCGGACGGGTCGTGAGAAGGGGGTTGGTCTCGCGAATGGGACACGGGAGACGGTCGGGAGAGGTCGGGGGACGCGATGGGCGTTGGATCCTGTCGAGATCAGCGTAATGGGAGGCTGATGGAGGTAATCTCACAACTTGTTGAGTTACTTAAGAGAGAAAGAAAGATGTTGAGGGAGATAGAGATGCAAATGATGTTTACTTAGGGATAGAAAAGGAAAAAAAAAAAAGAATAGATGAAAGTTGGATGGAAGGACCTAAACAAAATACAACCACTAACTTAGGGACCTAAAAAAAATAAGAAAAAGTCAAGGGACCTATTGTTATTACAGAGGTGTCCCAGGGACTTTTAATTAATTTCTCCTATCATTTATGTATTGGATAATGTTAGTTACATTCATTGAATTTCTTGTAAGTGTATACTTATAATACGCACATTAAAAAAATAAAATATATATTTTAATAAATTATTTATATTAAAAAATACTTATTTCATGTAACAAAACGTGAGACTACATGTAAAAACTGCATGTAAAAGCGATATTTTATATTATTTGTCCATCAACATGTTCTTGTGTGATTGTTGGTGTTACTTGTTAAGTTATTGCAAAGTAATGACAAATTTAATTTTGGCTAGGATTGCTATGAGATCCCTTCAAATCTGCGTTTGAGGTGGATCTCATTTGAATCCATAACAAAGAGAAAACTAACAAATGATTTCACTTTCTTATATTATCATCTCTGATAAAATGTGAAAAAATTAGTTAATTATTTAAAGGGCGGTTAGTGGGGGGCTATTATGTTCCATATTAACTAACAAGAATTATGAAAATTAACTAAACAAGCCATGTCTTGATTTCATTGTGGGCAAGGAGAAAACAAGTAGGTGCATGAAAGGGACTTGAAACAGACTCCACAAAGCTATAGCTATAAAAAAAGAAAAATCAGCTACTTTAGTGGCTTTTGAAAGTCATGACAACGTGGCCCATAATTAAAGATTGCAGGCTCCAACTGTAGTCAATGTGAGGTCTTGTTGTCCATGGAGTTTTCATGAAATCCAAGGAGAAGATTTATTTGTACATAATTCAGAAATGTAGTTGAATCCATGCAAAAAAAAAAAAAAAAGTTAATTAAAAGTATTGCATTTGAAATTTGGCACTAACTTGTTTTATTTTTTTTTATAGAGATTACATCATTCTTGTGCTTGATGGTTGATTGGGTTTCCCTTTTAGATCCATTTTTGGTTTAGCAAACACACAAGCACTACAAAAGTGAATCCAAATGGTTCCATAGTGTCACCATCGAATGTTACAATATTTCGTTCCGTGTCACCATGTATGTTGTTGATGATTGTCACCTTGTACAGTGCATTTTTGGTAGGTGACATTTTAGGCTATATTTGATATGCAGTTTTCATCTTCCCATTACTTAATTTTTATATAAAAAAATTTATTGCAATACACAAATATCTGAACATCTAAAAGAAAATTTTTTAAACATGTAAGATACGCAAAATGATTGCACTAATGACCGCCTAACACTTTGTATTTGATATGGATGGGGCCTGGGATAATATCATGTATAACCCTTTTTTCAGTCCCAACATGTTTTAAATTTTTAAGAAGTACTATATGTCATTGTATGATGTACATGCTTTTATAAAAAATAAAATATATGCTTCAATATATTGCATGGATGCGCTTTTAGAAAATATAAAAATTTCTATAGATGCATATATATACCTCGTGAATATGTGTATATGCGTCGGTGATTTTCTATTAATGCATATGAGACTGGAATTGAGACGAGAAAAAATACTATGTGTAACAGCACTCATGGATGAGTCTATTGGTCCACCATTTGTAGGTCAATCTTGGAGCAATCAATAAAGAGCGCTGATACATTTGATCCATTTTGTAATCTCATACACTATGATAACACATTATATAATACAATATCATAGTGCATGACGTAAGAAAATTTATCATTTTTTTAATTAAAAAAAATCTACTAATGTATTTCAAATTAATGAGTGAGTGAGTGAGTCTAGGGTTAGGTGAGATTTGAAAGTCAGACCAACCAAAAACCACGTTCTACCTTCCCCTTCAAAAACCGTTGGCCGACCGCTCCCTCTCCCTCCTTCCCCATCACACTGGAAATTTACATATATGCCCTTTATGCCAAATATACGCCATCTGGTTTGGTTAAAATTAGATTAAATTATATATATATATATATATATATATATATATATATTTAAGGAAAAAGATTTGGATATGGAACACGAGGACTTTTGGTATGATCACACCCAAAAACTAATTAATCTTTTTGTAATGCAAATTAATTGTGTTTTTAACAAAAATAGTACAATGTCATGTTCTCTTGTAATTGATCTAAATTATCAAATTGATAAAAAGATAAGATTTTGATGAAGACAAATACAAAATTATCTCTAAATTGGGCTAAATTCATATGTTTTAAAATAATAAAAGAAAATCATATGTTTTATTTAACAAATCACGTCTCATGGATCAATTATAAAAATAATTGTGTTTCTAAAAAAAATAGTATAATAATTAATCTAAATCATCAAATTGATAAAGGGATAAGATTTTGATGAAGACAAATGCACAAATTATCTTTAAATTGGGCAAAATTCAAATGTTTTAGAATAATATAAAAGAAAATCATATAACAAATGTGTGTACATGGTGTTGCCCTATTTTGTATTTTTCTGCCCCTGACCAATAACATCACCAAGGGGTATTTCAATAATTTACATGTCCAAAATGTAATGAATAGATTCACTGTATTCCCAATTTAACGATGCAATTTTTTCAAAAACCAATAATCATTACTATAACTAAACATCAAACTTTAATGGTCGTTTGGTATTTAATGCAACCACGGACATAACGCTGTTATTTAGACAAACGTTATTTTCGAATATGCATCCAACACACTAAAAATCATTGTCGTATTCTATTTTTCAACTCATTTTTTGGCGTTTGTTCACGAACGTGCTCCTAGACGGAATCTAAATGTTTTGAACCGTTCATCACATGCAATCTTAAAAATCATTATCTCTGGATCTGTATCTACTAGGGCTGTAACTTGGACCAGGTTGAATTCGATTTTTATATGGGTTGAATTAACTAAATCGAGTTCGGGTTTGGGTTGACCAATTCGGGTTGACTTACAAATCGGGTTGGGTTCAGGTTGGCCTTACTCCCAACCCTACCCAACTCGAACACGTAAACTAATAGTTAAAAAAAAAAGATCATGGCCGTTCATTTTGTAGCTTCTAATCTGGTTAGTCTAAATTTTAGGTAAACCTAGTTAATCTTACAGGTTGGATCGCGTTAATTTATTTAATGTTAGAAATTTGGATTGGATCGGGTTGGTCCAATTTGGGTTGAAAATCGAGTGGGTCCAATTCGGGTTGGGTCGGGTTGGTTTATTTAATTACGAGTTGGGTCGGGTTGGTCCAATTTGGGTTGAAAATCGAGTTGGGTCAGATTAGTGTTGAGTAGTTTAAAATTCGGGTTACTCTAACCCGAACCCCACCCGTCCGAGTTGCAGCCCTAGTATCTACACTACATTTTTTTTACATCACAATCTTAGGCCGCATAATTATGATTCAACGGTTTAGATTTCTTTAAAATCCCTAAATTGGGTCTTAAGAAAAACAACAAAAGACCACAGTTTTGGGGGAGAGAGAAAACTTTTGTTCAACCAATCTTTGGTTGGGGGGTCCTCTTGTTCTTTGCTTTGGCAGACCCATCTGTACTTTCCGACTGTCCATCCAGAAATCCCATTAAAACCTTTGCGAAAGATCAGATCTTTCGCCATAAATCGGGGTTTATTTTAATTGAGTTTCTCTGAAAGAGGTGAGTTTTCGTTTCTGTTCTTCAATGGAGCTCATAAACTCGCCCGAGATATTGAGCATCGCCGTCGCCGTCGTCGCCGTCGGAGCTGCCACGGCCGTTTATTTCTATCTGAACAAGAAACCAAAGGGTATATGATTTTTTTTTTTTTTTTGGATCAAGTTTTGATCTTTTTGGATTCCCTGATCTTATTTTGCATTGAATTATTGGGTTTTATTTGTTTCCTTTGTTTGATTTGTTTTTTGTGATGGGTCATTCATGTTTTGATTCAAGGTGCCAAGAAAAGTTATGTTGAAAAGCTTTCATTACGTTGTGGGTCTTCTTTTTGTAGATGATGTTCTTAAGTAGTAAATGTAATTCTGTTCAAACTTGGTTCTTTTTTAAATAAATCTAATGGAACAGTATTTCTGTTGGTTTTATTGCTTTCACCTTAAAAATTGGTTTCTCTTTGATAGGATGTTGTATTTCTGTGATATATTGGTGATTGATGGGTTTTATATTCCGTCATATTTTTAAAAAGCTCTCTTGAAGTGAAGGATCATATGTTGTGGGTGTGAAGGTTGTATCTCAATATATTTAGTGAAAACTTCTTAGCAGGTTGTTTGGACCCTGAGAACTTCAGAGAGTTCAAACTTGTAGAACGAAAGCAGCTCAGCCATAACGTGGCGAAGTTCAAATTTGCCCTTCCTGCTCCCACTTCAGTACTCGGTCTCCCAATTGGGCAACACATAAGTTGCAGGTTTAGTTTGTCAACTGTGTTTCTGTTCTCTTGTTTGGTATGGATTGTTTATGGAAATTGGGTGATTGATAACATCCCGTTCTGTGGTTAAACAGAGGAAAAGATAGTCTTGGTGAAGAAGTTATCAAGCCTTATACGCCTACCACTTTAGATACCGATGTTGGATATTTTGAACTTGTTATAAAGGTCTGCAACACATTGTTGCTCTCTTTGTAGGATGCCTCTTCATGATGTATATACATAATAATTTGTTTTCTGATGGTACTGTCTGTGTGACTTTCTGCTTGTTGTTCAATAAACACAGATGTTGCATTGTTTTCATATAGATTGATATTTTATGAGCTTTGTTGTAAAATGGTTTCTTATTTGCAGATGTATCCTCAAGGTAGAATGTCTCACCATTTCCGTGAGTTGCGTGAAGGGGATTATTTATCTGTCAAGGGACCTAAGGTTTGTATTCTTATCTTTCTTAGATGATAATTTGGAGGTCTCTATGGTCTAACTTGTTGTGTTCATTTGATTTTTTTCTTCTTTCTTTACGGCCACTTCTGTATGAACTTTGAATTTTCACAGTTATGGATTTTTGCAGTACCTTCAAATACTGTTATACTGGTTACTTTGTAGAATAGATTATTCTGAAAAGTTTGAGGGTGGCATTGAAGAATTTTAGGTAATACTAATGGTTAGGCATTTTAACTTGGAACCGGGAAGCCAAGCAAGTTGCTATTGTTGATATTGCTGCCTAAGCAATACCGTCATTGATTTTAGTGCATATGTCCTTAATTATAGAAGAAATAGATATATCAAGGCCCTAAAATGCATCTCAGTGAAAATAAGGAGGACCAGTATGCTTTCAGTGAGTGGTTGATTTGTCCTAGTTGCAAAAACTATGCTAGGACGATGTATATGTTAAGTTAAAGCTAACAAATTGAAAATTAGGACAACATTGAGCATTGATAAACATGGTCATGAATTTGCATCTTCCTTCTTCAGAGAAGAAAAGTTTATGGGACTCTGCAATGCATTACATGAATTATTCTGTCAGTCGGCAGCCTTTCTCATGATGTATACATAATAGATTAGACGAAGCTGGCAAGAGTACAAATTTGATTGATCATATGCACTGTAGATTTCACAATTTCCCCATATGGCAACTTGTTTCATCTTATGTTTTAAAATTAAATATATGAAGCTTTACTTCGGAATTCTGCGTCGTCGTTATGACCAGGCAACTTTTTAGTGTTCATTCTCTACCTTGTTTCTCTTAGGGAGTTATATATGCACTAGAATCTATTGACAATTAGTAGCCTTTGTGTGATACACATCTTAAACCTGTCATCTTTATAGAGCTATGACAAATGTCCTATGGTTCATGATAATTGATTGGTATTTCTTTTGGGTAATCTCTAGGGACGTTTTCGGTATACACCTGGCCAAGTAAGAGCATTTGGAATGCTTGCCGGGGGATCTGGCATTACTCCAATGTTTCAGGTAAACAAATCCTTTTATGAATGCCTGCTGAACTTGTAAGGTTGAAAGATGTTTAAATTTCTTCTTTTTTAATATACTTTAGGTTGCAAGAGCTATATTGGAGAACCCAAAGGACTGCACAAAGGTGCATCTTATTTATGCAAATGTGACATATGAAGACATCCTTCTGAAGGTAGTATATCCAGAAGCTATTATTTCTATTTGGTTAGGATGTGAAGGAAATCTTATCATTTATTAGGGCTGCCGTCTATTGTATAAATTTACCTGGATTTTTCTTGAGTGCATAAGCATGTTTAGCATAACCTGTGAGATTCACATTTCTATATTCCCGCAGGAAGAACTTGATGGCTTAACTAGCAATTATCCTGACCGTTTCAAGGTCTACTATGTTTTGAACCAGGTAGCTTCTCCTACTGGCTTGTTTTTATATCATCTAATTATAATTCTTAACTCCTTGTGGCATTATTTTCCCAAGATTATTTGTTTATGCCATCATGAATACTTAATTGTGTCATGGCTCTTTGATCTCATCCCCAGCCTCCTGAAGCATGGAATGGTGGTGTTGGTTTCGTGTCCAAGGAAATGATTCAAGCCCATTGCCCAGCACCCTCTGCTGACATCCAGGTACCTTTATATAAGATTATGCTATACGATACACTCCTTCGATGGATGAAAACATTTCGCAGTCCTCCCTGAATTTCAATCACATAAACCATTTTGAGAAATCTAACCATGAAGATCATCCTAGCAACAGTTTAGGACATTCAAGTAAGCAATACAGTTGGATGGGGAGTAGTAAAAAATTGAAGTTTCACCTCCACTGTTGTCCAGATTTTTTTTTTTTTTTTTTTGAAAAAAATAAAAGAAAAGAAAAAAGAGGACCACATTTCCATTATCTTTGTTATGACGATCTTAAGATGTTCATGTGGCCGGAATTATAAGAAAACTAACAAATAAAAAGAATTGGGTGGACTATTAATTCTTGGTAGCCTGTTGAACTGCAGCACATTTGTCCATCTTTGTTGCATCAAGTTTGAAAAAACAATCCTCTGTGTTGACTTAAATAAATGTTTGTGTGATTACAAGTGTCTTGATGTAAATATCTAACCGATAAGTGTGTCCTCTACCATAAAGTTATTTGGTTTTTCTTCTAGTGGCACACAAGAAGGAACGACTGTAGAAAGAATTTCAGAGGGATATCCAGATTCACAGATTTAGTTCTGATTCATTCTATTCATATACATCCAACACTGATTGCATCATAACTCTGATTTGATTCTAAATAATGTGATACATTTCATCGCTAGTCACAATCTTTTGAGCTGACCATTAATTTTGATGACATTTCAGATTCTGAGATGTGGACCTCCACCCATGAACAAGGCCATGGGAGCTCACCTCGATGACCTCGGATACACAAAAGAGATGCAATTCCAGTTCTAAGTTTTCACACCTGATTTTCTTCTCATATCATTTTTAAAATTGGGTTGTTATTTCCCTCTTCCGAGAGAGTATGTTGAACAATGTGCACTGTGAAACCTTCAATGCATGAGGATGTCATGCTTAGGGGAAAAACCCATAAGGATTCTAAATCCAATTGAAATTTCTGACTGATTGTTGTCCTTAAATAATGCCATTTGGGCTGCTCACATAGCCCTTGTGGATCATCTCAGTAGGGGTTAACATTTTCACATGAATCAGAGAAGGTGAAAAATGTTTTGCAACTTCACAAATTTGTCACGTGAATTGCTGCATGTTATAGGGATGACTTTTTGAGTTTGAATTTGGTTGATTTTGCCTGGACTCATTTCTTATAAATGGTGAACATGAATGGTTATGAAGTACAATCTCATAAATGATAGAAACGGCAGATCATTCAAGTTTTCAATACCAGTAGGTCAGCTTCATGATTATATGTTCATCACATGATTTAGTAGATTATGAGAAAGGAAAAATTTTGTTTAATGAATATTGGAGTAGAAGATTCAAAACAAAATTTTTATGGGTATTTAAAAAAAGGAGAACGAGAATGAATAAACAGACTCTTATTCTCCGTTTGGATTGAGGATTTAGTTATTTTAGGGTTTATGCCTATTCCAGGAATAAATGACTTTATCAATGGAATAAGTGATTTTCTGTTTGATTGTGTTTTTTTTATTCTCGTTAAAGAACGTAAGAATAAAGGTTGAGTTGTTTGGTTAATGAAAAATAAAATGTGAATAAGATGTAAAAAATTGATTTGACATGTGAGCCTTATTGATATATAAGAGGTGCTGATAGGTGATTTGATGTGATGAGATGCAATTTTTTTTAATGTGATGGTGGGTCTCACTTATCAATCTTAACATCGGGGGGGGGGGGGGTCCGAAAAAATATCCGTATCCGATATCCGACGGATATTCCAAAACACATATCCGTATTATCCGATCTGAAAATCCGGATACGAATTCGGATAATATCCGAAATATCCGAATCAGATTAAAATATTTTTATTTATCGTAACATGGTTAAATAGGTATACACTAAAGACATAAAAATACAAATTTTAATATAGTTAAACAAGTATTCAATATGGTTAAATAAGTTTGTGTTTTATCCTAGATCATGAGCCATTAGATTATTATCTAATAATTTCACAAATCTATTTATATAAAATAAAATTATTATATTCTTTACTTAACAAGTTATATACACCTTGAACGTACATGTTTATTCCACCATAGATCACGGACGGTCCTGATTTGATGGAATCAATGAATCTGTTAATACGCGTCTCTGGCTGGATAAGCTATATATGTCTTCTTCACTTCTCTGGCCTTCTCTTGGCCTCTAAAACCCTTTCAAAAACCTCAACAACAATGGCGGCCCGGGTTTCTTCTTTCCCTCTCTCTTTCGTCTCTCCTTCTCCTCCTCCGAAGCCTCGCTTCGTTTCCTTCAGAGCCTCTGTTTCTCCTCCCATCAATGGCGTCCCCAAAACAAAACCCATCTCTCTTTCGTCCCCCAAACCCATCTTTGTTCGCGGAAGAGAGGACCTTGAGACCGTCAACATCGCCGAAGACGTGACACAGGTCTCAATTTTACGTTTTACCCATTTTTTTTCAATCTTTGTTTGAAGTGTTGTGTTTATACGATTTTGTAGTCTCAGTGTCGCAAAAGTGGGAGCTTTTGTTGGGGTTTATGTCAATGTCGATATTTCTGAATTGGGTCCGTTTAGTTTTTGATGTACTAATTGTTGTTGTGAAACATCATTGTCTTGTGTTGTCTCTCTTTCAATTCATATGGTTCACATGATAATTTTGCAGTATCGGATGTCGATGAGTACCATAGATTGCTAGAACCTTCATCGGTTTTGTCTATGGTTTTCCAAATTTATGTTGATATGATATGACAAAAATTATTTTTTTGGGTCCTGTTTGGTGGAGGAAATGAACCACTTTGTAAGGATTCATGATGAAAAATTATTATTAAGTAATTATTGCGTAAAATTCCATTTCAGTTGATTGGAAAAACACCAATGATTTTTCTCAACAAAGTTGTGGATGGATGTGTGGCAAATATTGCTGCAAAGCTCGAATCCATGGAACCGTGCTGCAGCGTAAAGGACAGGTGGTTTGCTCTCTTGGATCTTGTAGAATTTAATTTTTCTAGATCATTTTTGTTGAGGTTATTAATTGACCATGCAGGATTGGGTATAGTATGATAACTGAAGCTGAAGAAACTGGGGATATATTTCCTGGAAAGGTTGCAATACTTCCTTTCTCGGCTATTGTGTTTCCAAGAAGTTTTACTTCTTATGAACATTTTCTTTATTGTCTTGTAGAGTATCTTAGTAGAACCAACTAGTGGGAATACCGGAGTCGGTATTGCTTTTGTTGCAGCTGCTAAAGGGTACAAGCTTATTGTGACCATGCCCGCATCAATCAATGTTGAGAGGCGTGTTCTTCTTCGTGCACTTGGAGCGGAGATTATTTTGACTGATCCGGCTAAAGGAATTAGAGGGGCTCTTGACAAAGCTGCTGAAATAGTTCGGGAAACTCCTGATGCATACATGTTTCAGCAGTTTGATAATCCAGCTAATACAAAGGTTGTTTCCCCATATGGACATAGTTTATGCTTTTTCTTGTTTCACATTGATGGTGTTTTGAAATTAAAGGATTTCCTTTTTCCGTATGAGTTTTGTTATATGGTCTCATTAAATAAATTACAGATCCACTTTGAAACTACAGGCCCAGAGATATGGGAGGATACCATGGGTAGCATTGACATATTCATAGCTGCAATTGGAACTGGTGGAACTATAACAGGAACCGGACGTTATCTAAAAACGATGAACAAAGATATTAAGGTATGGTACATCTTGTTTTTGCAATGTAACATGAGACACAACTATTTTGGAATATAGCACCTTCATTGTGCAGTTGTATTATTGATATGGGAATTATTTTTATTAATTTTATCAGTTATCCAAATTGGCTTGAAGCAAACAATCCCAATTGTGTTGATACTCATATTGGGTCTGAATCAAATTATACAATTATGGTACATTGGGCAAACCCACTCCTTGTAACACACTCCTATACACCCCAATCATTTATATCGGAATCTTAAGGTTGTAGATCTATATAATTGCAACCAAAAAAAGTATCCATGCTTGGGTAATTAACCATCTATAACCTCGGGTCACTTTCTTGACCTCTTGTTCATTTTTTTTCTTCAAACTCTTACCTCCTGTTTCACTTTTAATGCAACAAATCATTACATGATTATGTCAATCTAGGTAATCGGAGTAGTGCCTGCTGAGACTAGCATAATTTCTGGAGACAATCCAGGTGAAAGAATTTGAGCTTGTCTGATTTTTGCTATTTTTGACATCCTAATATGTTGCTCACTGTTTAGATGAAATATCTGGTGCAGGTTATGTGCCAAGCATTTTGGATGTCAAATTGCTTGATGAGGTTCTGAAGGTAAAAATGCTTTATATTGCATAAATATATCTCTCATCATTACAAAGCACCTATAGGGATTAAGCACTTCCTGGTTCTTAAATCTGGGTTAACGATACCTACCTATTTTCTTTCACTAGTTAAAACGTATTAACATTCTATCTCAAATCATTATAAATTATTAATGTTTTTTGCATGTGTAATAAGATGCATACGTTTGTACCTGGACATCCGAACATGCTAGTTTACATGGCTTTTGGTTTTCGAACTTGTAGGTTACGACCGCTGAAGCAGTTGAGATGGCAAGGACACTTGCAGTGAGGGAAGGTTTGCTGGTAAGTCATTTAGTTCATCAAATCAGTATTCTTTACACTATTTTGTTAGTCATCTTGAAAACTATCTTTTCCTCCCATCTCTTCATTCCCATGCTGTGAATTGTCATATTTAAAATAAATCTTTTGGTAGAAACAAGTAGTTGCAGTTTCATGAGCTGTATTATTTTGCCATGATTTTTTTTTTCTCACTAATTGTGAATTTCAGAGCTGTAATAAGTAGAGATGCATTTAGTTAACGCAGTTTTCAAACAGTAGTTTAATATATCTGAAATTTCTAGTTTGATGAGTTTTAAAAAATTAATTTGCTCAAGTAACTGAACAAGCAAGTAGCAAATGGTTTCACAATGGGTGTGGCTGAAGAACTGGCTAGTTGCATTATTGCTATTCTCAGTTGCTGATAATTTCCTACACTAGCTCAGCTGGTGAATCATAAAAATATTCCACTTCTATACTACAGGTTGGTATTTCATCAGGAGCTGCTGCTGCTGCTGCCATCACTATTGCTAAAAGACCAGAAAATGCTGGAAAACTGATTGTGGTATAACTCTCTATTTTCTTATAAATTTTATCTAGTAAAGTTACTTCTTTTTTTTATGATAAAGGGTTTATATATTGTAAAAGCAATAGGCTTATCTCATGAGAGGGCTCACCCATAAAACTCAAAAAGTGAGCTGAAATATGCTTCACAACACACAAATTAGATACGTGAATGTCTGCCTGCAGCATAAGATGGTTTCTACGAATTAATTTTTATATACATTCCATCAATTACAGATCATTGACCCCCTGCGTCTGCGAGTGTCTTACCGTCATATTAAATAAAGTACAACTTAACAGAACCCATTTATCATGAATGATTGAAGATGAGTTTATATAAACTTAAAGCTCGTAATTGATTTGCCATGTGTGGCTATAGATAGAATGAATAGATCGATCAAGTTTTGAATAAAAGACATTTTGTTCATGATCAGACCAACAGGCACTTGTACAATTTGCAGGACCTTTTGAAGATGCTTATTTAATTTGTCTTTGGATTACATGTGAGAAGAAGTCATCTGCACACACAGGCAGTAAGATATAACCCAAATTTTATTGCTCGTCAAATATGATAGATATGAGTGATTGATAATATATAGTATATATTTTGTTAGAACTATAGCTGTGACTTATAAATACATTGTTGCAATAATTCATTCCATAAATCTGGATACAACAGGTGGTATTCCCAAGCTTCGGCGAAAGATACATCTCTACTGCCCTGTTCCATTCCATGCACGAGGAAGTACGCAAGATGACCTGGAAATAACAGTTTTTGATCTTTTACCTGCGCAAGCAAACTTATTCACCGCATGCAAGTGCAGCACCTTGTAGAGCTGTAACAGTTTTGATTCTTTATCTGGAGAAAGAAAGGCTTCTCTGTACAGCATGCAATGCCCAGCCAGCATGGCTAGACTTTTGGGGCGCCGTGCACAGCATGTCTGCTGAAAATTTTGATCCCCTTCCATGTTAATGTGTCTTCTATCTTGATTTTTGTTGAATGACAAGTGAATTGAACATCCATTTATATACATGAACTTTTGTCAAGGGGTTCTAACATGCTGATGAGAAATCACACACGCATGGGCTCTACATCATTACATGCAAGCTCCAATCTGTTCCCTGCTTGTTTTGATCTACTATACTTCTTTCAGCTTCAATTGACTGACCAGTATTAAATAACCCAGATGCATGCGCCACATTTCTGAACACCCTATTAATAATCATTAACCAACAGTCACAAATTAGCATTCATAAGATTTAGAAGATTTTCTGAAACCTCCATCATTTTAAGTTACTTAGGGATCGGAGAGGATGTGTTCGACACCATTTCTTCAAAAACTGACATCCAGAAATCTCAAATACAGATAAGAGAGAACTTTAATGTGTGAAATTAAGTAAAGAAAAAAAAAACCTAAAATAACAAAATGCTTAATAAATGTATATTCATTACTCTGTGGGGACCATATAAATCAAATAAAACAAAAAAAAAACCACTGATGTGAAAGTAATGGCAAAAAAAAGTATTGTGGGGTTCACAATGTGTGTAAAGAGAGAAAAAAAATTAATGGGTCCAAACAAATCTCAGCTAAAGAAAAAAAAAAAAAAAGAGGTGAAAAACTATTGAAACGAGAAGTGACAGTAGATTATGAGGGAGGCTGGTCATTCAATCCAGCTATTTTTATTTTTCTCATAGGAAGGAAGAGAGGAGGGGTTGAAACAGTGGACGTTTGGTGGTTTTGAAGGGTATATAAAAGGGGGCGTTGGGGGTGAAGAAAAGGAAGAGTTAAGTTGTTTTGGAGAGGACAAGTAAAAAGGTTTTGCTGGAGTAAGTGTGGGAGAGAAGGGGGGTTTTTGGTTTGTTCAAAGAGAGGAGGAGAAAAGCTGGTTGGTGAGAGAGAGAATGACATTTTGAGTGAGTGAAAGGGACTACAGACAGAGAATGGGAGTGTGGGTGAGGAGAAGTGAGAGAGCGAGGAAGAAGATGAAGTTGATGCAAAAGCTTGTACACTAGCACAAAACAGGATTTTGTCTTTGTTATCTTTTTTTTTTTTTACTTTTATTTATTAGTTAATCTCATTTACATCGTTTTAGTTAGTGCATCAATCCCAACTCACTTTATATTGCATTTTAAAAGTGTTAGACCTTTTGGGGGAGGGGTTAGTAAAATCACTGTTAATTTCATCCCCAAACTAACCAATGCGATGTGTTTCAAGATCTCACAGTTAAATTTCTTTTTATTCTTCATTTTATAATAATTACTACACTCTTTGTCTAATCAGATTTTAGTCATTTTGTGCAAGGCAGCTGAGTTTCACCATGTTGCGTGATCGGCTGTGTCAATACGAAGAGATCGTTTCCACAACTCCTGCGAGGCGATCAAAACGGTTTCTTGTTTTATTTCAAGAGCAAGTGACGATCACAACATCCTCGAACATGTCGATCTTGAACGATGACAAACCAAAGACTCATTGTGTCAAGTAGTTCCTTGGAACCGCTCAACGCCATCGAAGTCGGATTTTTCATTCCGACACTAACCACCTAGGAACAAGATGCAATTATAACCGCAAAATTATAGCTTCTTGATATTGGTATGTGGTTGTAAACTCTGTAGCATGTCTTCCACGGGCTTATGAATTTCAACCCCCTCAGCCCATTCCAAATCCAGTTTTGTAAGATATTTCTTATTCCTCATTTTAGTGTTAAGCCTTCCTCTGTGTTACATACATTTTCAAGAAATTTTATCTTCAATTTTTCTCTCATATTCATCATATCCTTTAACTCCGCAAACCCTACAATTCCATTTCTCTCTCAACCATAAATAGTGAATAGATCCAGTGACTGAAGACTGGATAATCTATCACACCAGTAGACATGAAGGCAATATTTGTCCCACTCACATCAAGATAACACAAGTTGACGAGTTCAGATGTACTGAGTATTTGTGAAAGGTGAGATTGTTCCAATTTCAATGTTTTTAGATTGCAAAGATCACCTATTGATCCTGGCAACCTCCATATCTTAGAAAATCAAAGGTCAAGGTAATGCAAGTGCTTCAAATTGCCTATTGAATCTAGTACCTCTACCCATTGTAATCTTTTAAACATAGAAATCTCATAAATTTCAATTTTAGATAAAAAAAAAAAAATTCAACACGCGGTTAAGTAATCGGCTGTCCACAAAAAAACAGAGCAAAAGAGACCTTAAGTTATCAGCTGCGGGTAAGCAATCAATTTGTTCGATCTTATCATGAAAAATGAGAGACATGTACCGAGCATCTTTAAAATTATTGCATGGCCAGTCCACTATATAGTTTTCCTCTCCTGATATGGATTGCCCTAAACTATGGATGAGATCATGCATTACAAATGACCTTTCTCATTTTTCCACTTTTGTCAAAAAAATGACTTTGATAACAATTCATTGAAATATTCTTCACTCATGTCATCCGTCCACTTCCCATATTCAGATTAGATGATATTCAAACTCATCCATTGTTGAATCAAGTTTTTATTATCGAATATTTAATTCTTTGGAAAAGCAATGTATTATCTGAAACATGACCTCAGATGGCTGGGCAAATGAAAATAACTCAACCGAAAGGATGACTTGAAGTGAGATAGCAAATTTTGAGTTATTTTCATTTGCCCTACCATCTAAAGCCGTGTTTCAATGAATGCACTGCCTTTTCAAGGGGCTATATATTCGAGAAGGATAACTTGATTCAACAATGGATGTGTTTGAATCTCATCAAATGTGAAGATGGGAAGCGGATGGAAGACATGGGTGAACAATATTTAAATGAATTGCTAGCAAAGTCATTTTTTCTAAAAGTGAAAAACTTAGAAAGGTCATTTCTAATGCATAATCTCTTCTATAGTCTAGGGCAATTTATTTCCGGAGATGAAAACTGTGTAGTGAACTTGCCATGAAATGCTTTTGAAGATGCTTGGTATGTCTCTCATTTTTCATGATAAGATCGAACAAATTGATTGCTTACCGTAGTTGATAATTTAAGGTCTTTTTTGCCTTTTTTTTTGTAGACAACCAACGACTACTCGACTGTTAAATTTTTTACCTAAAATTGAAATTTATGAGAGTTCTATGTTTTAAAGATTACAAGGGGTAGAAGTGTAAAATTCAATAGGCAATTTGATGCACTTGCATTACCTTGATCTCATATTTTCTAAGATATTAAGGTTGCTAGAATCAACAGGTGATATTTACAATCTACCGCCATTTAAATTGGAACATTCCTGCCTTTTACGATTACCCAAGTGTACATCTGAACTCGTTAACTTGTGTCATCTTGGTGTGAGCGGGGCCGATTTTGTCTTCATGCTAATTGGTTTGATAGTATTATCTAGTCTCCGATCACTAAATCTATTCGTGGTTGAGAGACAAGTGTATCCACAGGGTTGGCGGAGTTAAAAGGATATGATGAATCTGAGAGGAAAATTAAAAGATAAAATTAATTTCTCGAAAATGTACAGAACCTGGAGGATAGCTTTGAAGGCTAAAATGAAGAGTACGAAGTATCTTAGAAAACTTTATTTGGAATGGATAGGAGGCATTTAAATGCATAAGTCCTAAGCCAGTAGAGGACATGTTGTAGAGCTCACAACCGCATACCAATATCAATGAGCTAAATATTTACTGTTACAAATGCATCTTGTTCCCCATTTGGTTAGGTGATAACTATTGCTCCAATCTAGTAAAAATATCACTCCTTTGTTGTAGAAAGAGTGGTGAAATGGATTTTGTTAATCTTTTGGACTGGACAAACTAGAGGGAGTTTTTATACAATTGCAGAGGGAGTAAGAGGGCAAGATGTTCTTGATAGTTTTTGATGGTGCTTGGGAATATCATTTAGTGGAATATTGGGATATGATATTTCTACCACCGATGAGTGGCGGCGCAAGAGGAAGCAAAATTATATTCATGACTCGGGAAGAAAACAGGACAAAGAATTTGGAGTGTGCATGTCTTTCACTTGGGTCCCTTATCTGGTAAAGAATGTTGGAAGGTGTTCAGTAGTTGTGCATTTAACAGCAAAGGATGTCCAGGGCTTGTAGCCATTGGATAAAAATTTGCCAGGGAGTTTCATGGACTTCATGTATTATCAAAGGCACTTGGGAGGCATTTTATGCTCAACAAGACAACAACCAATGCATGTGAGTGGGAACAAACATTGGATGGCAATCTATTTGACTTGGATGAAGTCAGAAAGCAGATTTTGCTAATCCTTTTGTTTGAGTTATTTTCATTTGCCCGACCATCTGAAGTCGTGTTTCAGATAATGCATCACCTTTCCAAATGGCTTATATATTGGAGAAGCATAACTTGATTCAACAATGGATGGGTTTGAATCTCATCCAATGTGAAGATGGGAAGCGGATGGAAGACACAGGTGAACTATATTTCAACGAGTTGATATCAAAGTCAGTTTTGCTAAAATTAAACAAATCAGAAAGGTCATTTGTAAGTGGATGGAAGACTGGTCATGCAATGATTTTGAAGTTGCTCCTTATATTATTTTCTTTATTAGCGCTAATACTCTTAGTCCATTTTGCAGTCTCAAAATACATTATCATGATACAAAGAGGGTTTTATCATAGTGTATATAATAAAAAGAAATGTTAAGTTTTTTTTAAAATATATGTGTACTATTGTGTCTCGTTAGTTATTTTATCTTATATAATAGTATATATTTTAATCAAGAGAAAATATAATTGTTTTTTTAAAAAAAAAAGGTTGACCGCTGCTTATTAATGTTTGGGCCTCTACATTAATAATCCTGCTCCAGCCCAAATATCCATCCAAAAAGCCCATAGTTTCTGCGAACTTATACTTCACTCAACACGTTATCATCTATACAAAGTATAAGGATAATGATACGTATAGCCTTGTTTTCAGCCCTTTTAGTGTACACGTGTTTTGAATTTTTTTAAAATAGTATATATCTCATCTAATGAGATATATATTTTTTATAAAAAATGAAGCATATAGTCCAATGAATTGTATTGTTGCATTTATAAAATTATAAAATTTTTTATAGAAATATATACCTCATTAATGTGAGCATATGCTTTGATGACTTTGAATCGACACATATAACGCTGGAACTGTGGGTGGAAAAAGAAATGGGTGTAATAGCACTCAAAGTATAATGTTCCACCGATTTCTAAATTAAATGACATTATTTATATAAAAAATCTAAAAAATATAGATTTGATAATGTGATGAATTATATAATAAATTTGTTCCATTTTGATCCTATCAGAAAAGTTAGGTTTTCTAAATTTTGGATTTGATTTGTCGCAAACCAATGAAGGTGTAGGGCAGTGGGGCATGTTTGGGTGTCAAATGCAAACATTCTTCCCTTCCGTTTCATCATGTTTATCAAGAAACATATCATGTGTTCCATTAAAAGTAAAATTATGGTATGTAAATCAACTTATATTGTAAATATAATTAATCACATGATGTTATATGATTTTTCCAATATATAAGCAAGTGTCATGTAATGTCCTTTCTTGTTTGGGTAGTGGATTAGGTAGCATTTGGGTATGGGCTATGGGCCTGGGTTAGGTAGCCTATGCATCAAGGGGTTGGATACCCGGGTTGGGTCATTAACAAAAAAAAAAAAAACACAAAGAAAAATCCATATAAAACGCTGACTTTTTCTTGGAGTTCATATAACCATTTGAAAACATTTATGTAAATCTAAATAGTCATCGAGTTAAACTTTAGTTGATGGATATATGAATATTCCATTTGGTTAACTTTAATTGAAAACAGCATACCAAAAACCCCCTATAATATGTTAAAAATGTAATTTTTTTTTTCTATAATTGATGATTTTACCCTTCTAAATAGGATATAAAACCCTATTCGCAGGGGTAAAATTATCATTTATAAAATATTTCTGCACTTGTAATACATTGTAGAGATTTTTTGGTGTATAATATTTTCAATCAAGGTTAATTAAACATAATATTTATCATCTGTCAACGAAAATATAATTCAGGGATTATTTGGATTTACATAGATATTTTCAGGGGGGTTATATGAACTTTAAAGAAAAGTCAATGAGTTATATGGATTCCCCCCCCCCCCCAAAAGAGCTCAAACACCCAGTCTGTTTTGCAGCACATTTTGCAGTTTTATATATTATGATAGCATAGCATATACTATGCTATCATAATATATAAGATTCTATTATATTGCATGGACTTAAAAAAAATTCTATTTTTTTAAAATGAAAAATATATGCAATTATATTTCAATATATATTTCATTTCATATAACTACATGCATTTCAGAGTGTGTGATTTAAAAAAAAATTAAAAAACGGTGTGGACTGCAGATGAAATTGCAATAGGGGTTGGACATATCATTTTCTAAAAAAAAAATCACAGTGTTGGATTAGTTCAATTGGCTCAATAAGATTGGATCAAGGGAGACTTGAATCTCACTCAATTTCATGATCGGACCCTTCAGATTGAGTCCATATCAGATCTTTAATCTTTCAAATTGGATACCTTACGCATTTTATCGGGTCAGATCCGATCTAACCCATTTACAGGCCTAGGTAAAAAAATCAAAACCATGGGCTTGGTCTGGGAACCAGTTTAAGAAAATTGTTCCGAAATAACATCATATAACAAAGATAAGATCGGCGGGTGAGAGCGCGCACTTTCTTCATTCACGTGCACCGAAATTAGAATTACCCGCCGAGTTTTGGCGGTTTCGCTCCGCCTGAAAATTTGAAACCAAAACTTCAAATTTCAAAATTCAATCTCAAACACCTCTCTCTCTCTCTCTCTCTCTCTCTCTCTCTCTCTCTATCAAAATCCAAAGCCGTGAGAAATCGCGAAGGGGACAAAGGACTCAATCTCTCAAAAATCATGGCATCGTCTGTGGTGGTACGTATGCTTTTCTCTGTTCAAACCTCTTCGTTCTTGACCTAATTTAATTAGGGTTTCATTGAAAAGTTTCCCCCTTTTTTTCAGATCTGATTCTAATTAATCTCTCCTGCTATCGTTTCATTTTGGAAAAGAACGAATCTTTACTCCCAAACATTCGATTTTAATCAATTTCCTGAACAAATCTTGAAGAATTCTCGATTGGGTTCATCACAAGATTTTCAATTTGATGCTTCAAGACTGAATAAACAAAAAAAGGATGGTCTTTGTATGCCCCAAAACCATCTTGAGAAACCTAGCTAGCAAGCCATGGTGAGAGAGTACCGAGTAGATTCGTTCTACGCCAAGCTTCGTGAATCCGCCTCCGCCTCCCCGTCATCGCCTTTACTGATATTCCCCTCCGCATCTGATGTTGACTCTCTCTGCACTCTCAAGATCATAACCCAAGTTCTCTCCTCCGATTCCATCCGCTACTCCTGCTATCCGGTCTCTTCGTTTGGTGAGGTCTCCAAGTTCGTGGACTCGAGTCTCCTCCGGTCATCCGATCAGTTTCTCACGCTCCTCCTCGTTAACTGGGGGTGCCACCGTGACCTCCGGAAGACTCTCGACCTTGGCCCCGCAGTCAAAGTCTTTGTGGTTGATAGCCACCGCCCGATCCATCTCCACAACCTCAGTGATAGCAATGATCAGGTGGTTGTGCTTTACACCCGTGATGATGAACACCAAGCTGACCTGGCTTATGACTTTGATGTTTCTGCTCTGGCCAATGCGTCTGATTTGAATGCTAGTGATGAAATCAATGATGAGACTGACAGCGAAGAAGATGGCAGTGATGGAGAGGATGATATTGGCAGTGCGCGGAAGCGTAGGAGGGTTTCGGAGGAATCCGAGTCAGATCCAATTAAGCTCTTTGGGAAGCTGAAGAGGGAGTATTATAAATTGGGCACCTTTCATGGGAAGCCGTCGGGGTGTCTAATGTTTGATCTCTGTCATTCTCTCCGGAAGAACACGAGCGAGTTGCTCTGGTTGGCTTGCGTGTCACTGACTGATCAGTTCGTGCATGAGAGGGTGACGAATGAGAGGTACCAGGCGGGGGTCATGGAGCTCGAGCAGCATGTCAACAGTTTGGGCAATCTTGATTCAGTCGCCTCGATCACATTTCAAGACGGCACAAAAATTGAGGCACCTGTGTCTACTAGGATCTCGTATGAGGATGAGCCGCGGTTGATGCTGTTGAGGGAGTGGAATCTGTTTGATTCGATGCTATGCTCTTCGTACATTGCGACAAAGCTGAAGACTTGGAGCGATAATGGGTTGAAGAAGCTGAAGCTCCTGCTCGCACGGATGGGTTTCCCGCTCGCCGACTGCCAGAAGAAGTTTCAGTACATGAGCATTGAAGTCCAGCAGAAGATGAAGGATGAGTTTGAGAGGTTCCTGCCTGAATATGGTTTGACGGAGTTTTACTACCGGAGCTTCCTTCGAGTCCAAGGTTATGTCTCGAAGGTTTCGGCAGCTGATGTGGTTTATGGGGCTACTGCATTGCTTGAATCATCACTAGAAAGAAAGGGTTCGTCTATGGCTGAACAGTTTTGGGTTGCCTATTCAGCATTGTCCATCGGGAACCTTGATCAGTTACGTAAAGGCATGCAAAATGCGATTGAGGTACAGAGAGCCATATTGAGGCAGGGGAGCTCAGCTATTACAAAAAGCGGGTTTATCAGAAGTGGAAGAAAATTTAGATGGGTTAAGCTCGAAGATCCAGTGGACACGGAAATGCTGGGTTATCCACAAGCTTTGACAAAATTTAGTTATTTCTTGATGGATGCTTTGCGTGAAAGGGGGGCCAAGATGAAGCCTTTGATCTGTGCTTGCTTGGCAAAGGAGCCTGAAAAGGTTTTGATTGTTGGGATTTGCGGGAAGCCACGGCTTGGTGCAGTTCGGGGGAATTCATTTGGGATGGCATTTAGGGCTGCAGCCGAGGAGATTGGGGCTGAGTTCTTCCATGAATTATTTGAGTCTTCATGGATTGTTCTTGATACTGTTGCGGTGAATTCTTTTATGATCAGATTAACTGAGAAGCTATGAACTTATTTGTTATTGTTTGTAACAGGTGAGATGAGTGAATGGAAATCCGTACTATGACACTGTTGTATGGATTTTACTTGCAGCCTTTCTTCCATTTCCAATTGTACCTGATTATAATGAAAAAAGAGCTATATTCTATCTGTTATTCTGTATATTTGATATGCTTTGCTATCATGATTTTCAGCTCCTAATTGATGATGCTATGCAGGTGACACTTCTTATTCCTCAAATCAATCAAGTCATTGTGTCCCTCTCCTTTTAGAATTGTGGTTAGTTTTTTTCAGCAGGTGTTAGTCCTGGTGAATAAAGGGGATCACCTCAAGAGTTCCTGCAAAGAAGTGACTGTCATTGGTTCACACTGCATTCTGTTGGAGAAATCTGTAAGTAGCAGAAATTATTCTCCACTTAAATTAGAGGTTCTATTTGCATTTGAAATTATGGCCTGCCACGGCCATGACATGTAACTTGAGTAGCTCATTCAGATTAGAGTCAGTGATACTAATATATTCAACATCTTTGTACTTTTATTTTCCTTTTGTAGATCAAGAAAAATGTTGTGACAATTCTTGTCTTAAGAGCTAATTTCTTTCTCTTGGGGTTTGCCTAAATTCTAAAACTTTCTCATTAACTTTCATGGGTTTGATAAGGAAGGCTGGACAAAGTTGAATTTTCTGTTCCACCTTGGGCCATTAGAACTTGGGCCAATACAGGGTGCCTAGAGATCTAATTTGGACCTATACCACATCCACATTTGATTTCTGCACATTGCCTTTGAGCCAGTTGGGTTCATTATTCACACTGAATGTGATAAAGAGAATTAATTCATTCAGACTGGAGAAAGTAAGTCGTAATAGATGTTGATGCAGAATGCAAACTAAATCTTGATTTTCCACTATAGTTGACCTGTCCCTTTTACATTCATCAGTATTTTGGTAGCTTAACATCTGTATTCTAGATTGGTGGGTCAGTTCCTACATTCTGCATCAACTTTAGTGAACAGAATTGCAGCCCAAAGGAGGCTGTCAATGTCATCGATGTGAACAAATGGTGAAATTCTACTATGTTAACCTGAAAATTTGACATCTATCTTGAGTTAAACATCATTTCTTCATAACCACACATGTTAAGCAGAATGTTACATTGGAGGTAAATGTTTCTCCTATGTAATGTGATACAGGTCATGATAGAAATCCGCCTGGAGTGAAGTTTCTCTAAATCTATTTTTTTTGCTTCATGCTTATCTATTTCTATTAGGATAGTTATTAATTAGTTCTTTATCAGGTTGTTATTTTGTTTCATAGATTTTAGCTATTCAATTCTAGAAAGGAGTTTATTTAAAGACTATTTTTTTAACCAAGACAGACAATAATTTAACCCAGAAATAGGAGGTTGGCTCTCTCGAAGAAGACAAGTCTTGCAGTGGTAAACATTTCATCTCTACATTCCATTCTCGATAACAATAGAAGCCAGACTATCCTTTTGGATTGACATAAACAGTTTGAAGGAAAGATTTAGCTCAACTAAGCTGATCTAACATTAAGCGATCCTTACAATCATACTAATCCACCCAGCACAGTAACTCAGGGCTGATCAGGGAAAAAAAACCATGGAAGATCAGTGTCAAACCAATTGCCATCAACTGAAACAGATTGACATAGAAAAAACAATGAAACTATGTGGTCCCAGATCTCAATGTCCTGGGCATTTCATTCTTTAATTGTTTGTTTTTCTTTTCACCAGGGAACATTAAAGGCACCTACTTGACTTATGCATCATACAGCCTTTAGAGGAAGAGCAGTGGAGATTTATTTGATTCTGAGTTATTATGGTCCCCCCATGCTTTCTAACAGGAATTAGCACAGTATGATAACTAAGCATTATAGAGGAAACTAATATTCACTACTATATCTTAACGTGGTAGAATATGTTTCACATTTTGTTTTATCGACTCAGATTGGATCAAAACCAATCGAGTATAAGTAGCATTTCACCAACTCTGTAAACCGTTCTACAGATATATCAGATGATTACAATGTATCTAAGCATTGTGTTATATTTATTACCATTCTTTCTTTCAATTTCCCAGGTTGTATACTTCCAACTGAGGATTTACATATTTCTTTTTCAATATAGTTAATAACACATTCCCATTGACTTCATGATAATTACTCATCAACTGCCTGACTTACACACAATTGCTTCACGAGTGCAAGCCGGTCTTGTATTGTTAAAATCAAGTACTTTGGATGGCAGCTAACAAAGCCACGAATGCCGCTTGAGCTATTTGGCCTTCACCATTGATAATGCGGTATTTTTCGTGTGTTTTTCTTTGTTAAAATGTAGATGACAAGGGTGGAAATCAATCCTAAGATGAGTTTTGGCTGTTCCATTGGTGAGGCAGCACAACTGTGTTTCTTTTGTTCCCCTGAATATATTAGATTGCCCAACAGCAGACAAAGCAATGACTGGCTCAACAACTAAACTTCAGCCGGGAAGATGAAGAGTAGAGTTATCATTGCATTGACCAGAGATTGAAAAGATGGTAAAATTAAACTAGAGATTTGGATTCACTAGTGATCAAACCATGAATCAACACCTGAGGTACCTGTCTGCTCATTATGACATGCTTTATCAACTATTTCGAGAAACACAAAGGAAGTATTATCAAAAATCAAATTTTGAAATGGATCCTGTTGATATATGCATGAAGATTCTCCAACTATCAATTGATCCTTTCTGAATATCTATCTGCTGCTGGTAAAAGAATGAAGTTTATATGTGCAGTTACTAAAAATTTAGGGTCCAGCTGACTGAATTGTTGCTATCAACAAACATGGTACAAAACTTCTCATATTTGTGGTGGGATGTTGATGTTTGATACTATTGAGAAAGAACGATTTATCGAATCATTTGATTGAAGTCAACAACCATTCATAAAAACTACAGGACAATGCTCTGCCTCAGAATCCCGATGAGGAAACGTGGCTCATCCATAATCCCATTTTTGTGCTTATGTGACACATTAGTCGGTGAACTGTTAAATAGGTAATTGTAGAACATCAACATGTCATTTTGAAGGATTGACTCAATATTTGTTGGTTTGTTTTCTTAATAATAAGTAGAGACAACAATGAGGGAGCAGGAAACGTTACAGGTAATGAGACCATAACTATGTTACGTCCTAGTCGCAGACTCACAGCTAGCATCTCTTGAATGAGGTAGCAGTGAGGCCCGACACCTGCACTTACACATATATGTTTTTGAATGAGTTTGTGGTTGCATGTGAATCTCTGGTCTGATGTTTAAATAATCTTATGCTTCATTTGGAACTAATAGTTAAACTCATTTTGCTTATGCAAAACAATTTTTAGATTATCAATTCTAAATGTGTGTAACTTTTGGTTTTGGATTTTGGTTTTTATGTGTTGATAATTAATTTACTCTGAACCATATGAGGAGGGAGGGATTACTCCATCATATCTTCATCAGCTGGGCTGGGCTTTTGATGATATAGGACTCTGGACGCATTGATGTGGCAAAATGAACAGCACGTCATACTCTCATCAATGTGCGTTCATTACGTCATAATTCTAAGCACAGTAAGCGATTTTTATGAGATATACAGTAGAAGTATATTCAGTATGAGCAGAAACATGTTCTCCAGATGGTATATATTGTTGTTAGTGTTTCTCTCTACAAAAACTGACTGAGAATATTGTGTTTACTTGGTAAAGAATTTTCCCTTCATGTCATGAATGTTTGTCAGTCACGGTTGTCAATTCTGTTTGACATTGATGTACATTGATTTTCTGAATTCACCAGGTCCCTTCCCTATTGAAGATTTCTTCCCCATGAATGAAATGAAAGATATGGCAAGCTTTTACAACCACTGATTGCCCCACATGACTTATCTTTGGTGTTACTAAAATGCAATGTTTATAACCTTTTTTTTTTACCATGATGAGCCAGTAAAAACAAAGTCTGGAGAAAATGCATTGAGAGGGCCAATTAGGGTTGTCACTGAAGGTGTTGCGTGGCGACACAAACGTGTGACACGTGCCCCACTATAGCAATTAATCTGAACCAAGTTGGTCTCACTTGCCTCTCTTTTTTGTTTGCATCTCCACTGGTTATGATGTGGTCCAACACCCCCTATCTTTTCATGCTCAAAGGAGGAGGCTATTCATGAGGATCATGACCATATAAACTTTGGGTTTATCCTCTGTGACAACCCATGTCAATGTTAGGTGGCTTTGATAGTTATGTGTGTGGGTTGGCTTACATAACTTTGGTTGGGTCTTTTTTTTTTTTTCTTTTCACTTGTGTGCCTTCTTAAATTTTGATGGATTTTCCAGGAATCTAGGGTTTAGTTTCAGAGGTCAAGATGTTGCAATCATAGGGTCTCTCATACGCCTGTGTGTTTGTTTGTATGTGAACACATGGTGTTTGTATCAAGAAACAGGGAGAAACAGAGCACATACAGATATCATAAATCAGAAGCCTTGTCCTGTCAATTCAAGGTCTTACCACTTTATGGATCCAACCAATGTCCAAAGCCCTAAAAAATCAAACTAGTAGTTGAATGTAAAAATAATAGGGTGAACAGGCTATTGGAAATTGAAATGTACCGTGATCATGATATAATAAGAATATTGATTATTTTTTAATAAAAATAAAAATAATACAGAAATTTAGACAAATAGTGCTTGATATTTTTCAAATCTTTATATAGCATCATCCTATGGTCCTTTTTAACAAATTAATTAATTCAAATAACCAGTAGTAGTACTTTACAAGAGCATTATGGTATTTCATGATATGGGTCTTAAAAAACAAAACATGAACACACACACACAAACACTCGTAAACCTAGAATTAGTTCCCATTGAACTACTCACCACCTTTAATTAATTTGGAGAGAAGTTTCCTTTGTCACTTTTTTTTTCATGACATCCAAAGTAAGAAGAAATAAATGAATTAGTGGAGGAAGTCATACACAGAACCTTCCCCCGTTTGGATATGGAATAGCCTATGGTATAAGTTAGAATAAAGTAGAACATGTATTTTTGGTTGTTTGGATGCAGAAAATACCCAGGGATAAATTATATAAAAAATAATCGGTATAAAAAGGTATATGGATTCCAATCGACTTCTGGAATTCAAGTTATTCCAAGTTATTCCACCCAAATAATACGTGGGCCTATTGTCAAATCAACTGTCATCACCTCTAATAAATCACTTGTTAAATCAACTATCATTATTTTTTCACCTTTTATAAATCATTATCCATACTTTATTCACATTTTACTCAAACAATAAAAAATTTATTATTACGTTTCTTAAAGAGAATAATTCAAAACACAACCAAACACAAAATCACTTTATCTTTATTTATACTCACTTATGCCAGAATAACTGTATACTCCATAATAAGTTATAATTTGTATCCAAACGGGGGCTTAATTAATTCTTCTCAAATAGACCATTTTCCTTTTAAGGTTCCATTAAAAATATCAAGAGAGAATGAAATTTGGAGTGTTCATAGCACAAATGTTCATGGCATACCAGTGTTAAGGATAAATATTGAGTTCGAGTCTTGACGTTGATTTACCTATCTATTTGTTGGCAATTATTCGAATAGAATTTTCTGTGGGACTGGGCAAACAGGCGAATGTGGCTTTCCTAACTTGACTGCAAGGTTAGCCATGGGACTTCTTCCGATATCAAAAAAAAAAAAGGGGGGGGAATATCTACATAACTATCATACTCAAGTTCAAAACCCCAAAAAAAAAAAAAAATTATCTAATAAAACATATAGTCTCCCATCGGAACAGAACTGCATGTAGTTGCATATAAAAACGGGACTCCAACGTGCATAGGACAGCTAGATTGTCTAACTTTCTATCTGTTTGATCATATCATCTCAAGATAGATAAAATTAAGAAGCATCCTATAAAAAAAAAGATGAGAATTTAATTAAATCATATTTTAATTTTTAAATATGATAGAATATTGAATCATAATTTTTATCTTAAGATGATACGATCGGACGACTAGAAATGTGTTAGACATTTTAATGATCCAATTTGCGTTGGACTTAACCCGATCCCTGTATAGACCCCGTGTGACAGCACAACCCATTAAATGGTCAAAAGATCACATGTGCCCCTCTCCCACAAAATGTATATCTACCCCATAAATAAAAAAAAATATTACATGCACAAGCAGAATCAGAAATTTTAATTTCCTCATATGGGTGCAGGAATTGCGTGACAAAAAAAATCATTTCTTTGTGTGGCTATCATTCCTCTCCACAGTCACAACCCACACAAAATACACAAACAAAAGGCAGAGTTAACATGTTCATGTGTGTGTGTGTATTTTATTGAGGGGAGGGATCCATCTCTTTTAGCTTTGAATTGCATGGCCACCAGAGAGCTGACCCACACCACAAAGGCATGCAATGTTAATTGTAAGAGCTGGAGGTTGGCCATTTTGTACTTAAAAGGCATGGACCCCCCCCCCCCCCCCCAACAATTGAAAGGCTTTACCACATTAAATGCTAGCCTTCACTATCATTTGTAATGTATATGCTGTCAGACTGGTGTCAAAAAAGGTCATATTGGTTTTCGCCCCCCCCACCCCCCACAAAGGAGAAGTCTGACCCACATATTCGGCCATGGATGCAGGTGGCGCGCCCACCTCTTCCACGACCATTGGAGGAAATCATGCATTTCATCTTAGATGAGATCCAGTCAGTATTAACTTCTATTAGATCCGATTAATAACCAAAATGAAGCTGAATTAGTGACAAAAATCATATATATAAAACTATAACAACTTTAATGCCACGAGCCATTGATAAATGGTTTATGAAATCCAATTCTGGTTAGATCTCAATTTTTTATTTTTTGGTATACAGTGTTTTGTTACACTTATTAAATCATATTCTCTTAAAATGAGTATGATTAGAATTCACGGACAATGAATAAGATACCTTTGTCAACATGTGAAGAGGTGAATTGATAATCTCGTCTCATTTTATTTCACAATCTTATATTTTTTTTTCATGTTTCAAACCATATGATCGATTAATTGTTCTTCAAACAGATATTGTTTCAAAACATTCTTTGGTTTGTGATTTTTTTTTTGTCCCTTTTTCATCTTTGGAAGCTATAAAAACAGTTTAAGATGTATAGGTTTTAATTTCTTTTTCTCATTGTAGATAAACATGGCAAAAAAGTACAAGTTTACTATAAGACTTCAACTTATTGAGTCCTTGACAAACAACCAAACAGCCTCAACAAATGCAATTGCATCTAAATTAAATTTATACAATATTGTAATCACTTCCCACTAAAGCCAACCACAACAAGAAGGTTTTCCAAGAAAGACATACCATGGCAACAAAGGATAAAAACCAACTGAATCAAGTAATGCAGCCTAAAAGCAACATCATTCATATAAAAACAACACTACATATCTTACACTTGATCAAGAGATATCCCTACTTTCCTTAGCTAATTATCATGTTATAACATACTAGTCCATCATGAAAACTATATGAAAACATGCAACATTATTCTCCTTTGCCTATGCTTTAGCTATATAGAACTCAAACCATTTAAAACAATGGATTTGAGAAGCAATCAGTGTCCAACTCCATCATCTCCTCCCCATGTCCGGCCGACTCGTCTAGGAGCCACTTCTCGAGCAACGAAAGCGGACGGTGGTGGTGGTGGTCCTCCACCCTCGGCTTCACCTCCTCCACCATGGATTGACAACCATGGAAGACCGTCGAATCAGTCGAAGACTTCTCCCATGCAATGCCACTCATGTTGTCATACGATAACAATGACTCAATCTCTTCGTTGGAGATAACGCCACCACCGGAACTAACATCGAAGAGGTTGTTGGTGGTGGTGGTGGTGGAGGGAATGTTGAGTTGGGTGTGTTTTTCCTGGGAAGTTTTGAGGATTGGCTTTGGAGAGGACCTCATCCAGCCTTCCAAAAGCCTTGATATGTTCTCTGTGCTTGATGCATAGGTGGAGGAACCAACATTCATGTCAGGCTTCATAGATTCATAGCTGGGCTGATCAATGGTGGTATGGAGCTTCTTCATCTTCTTCTTCAAGTGGGTGTTCCAATAGTTTTTGATATCATTGTCAGTTCTCTGGGGAAGATAAGAAGCTATGGCTGCCCATCTGTACAAGAAAATAATTAAGAAGAAAAATGTTACACTTAGTCATTCTGACGCATAATATAATGTTTTTCATGATAGATAGAGTATATATTGTGTTATGCGATGTGATATCTACAGAAGTGTCTCAGTGTATCAGCCCCCATTTACGAAAAGCTAAATCAGGAAGACAGCAAGAGAACTCATACAATTGAATCTAATCCGTATACCTCCCTCATGTCAGCAATAATGTGATATGTTATACAGTGATCCATACCTACATTAAATTCCATATTCAATATATCATCCAAAAAATTGAAATACCTGTTGCCCAACATGGCTTGGAGATGGATGATCATCCCTTCCTCATGTTGGGTGAAGTTTCCTCGTTTGATCCCCGGTCTGAGGTAGTTCGTCCACCGCAATCGACAGCTTTTACTGCACCTCATCAATCCTACACAAAATCATATATATCACATGATCGTATCAAAATGTACTAGTGATCCATGGATGAAAAAAAACATGACCCAATTTGGAATTCGAATGGTTTACCAGTGTTGGTGGGCACAGATCGCCAGTTCCCGGGGCCATTTTGTTGTATGTAAGAAACCAAGATGATGTCTTCTTCAGGAGTCCATGGACCTTTCTTGATACCTACCTTATCACAACAAGGTGGCCTCCCCATGTCTTCCAACTTGCAAAACCTCTCTCTCTTTCTCCCTCTCTAAAAATATCTCTGAAAACACATAAAAAGAACTCTCTCTCTCTCTCTCTATCTCTATCTTCACATACAACTGTCTCACAAGTGAGTGTTTATATATGTGTGTGAAGTTTTGAAGGAATTAAAGCAAAGTGAAGTCTTGGTTTCATTTCTATCTTTTGCTTTATTTATTTTTTATGAAGTTAGATTTTTTTAAAAAAAAACACAACCAAAGTCTGCTCTGTCTGATGACTTGCTCTTACTTTGATTAAATGTTTTTTCCTTTTTGTGGGTCACATGGATCAGCAGTTCCTCCCTTAGAAAAGTATGGAAAACTGCTCATTAACTTCAGCTTTCCATAGTGTGAATGTGGTTTTCCTTTGAGCCGTCAAAAGTCTTCTAGCAAATTTTGGCCTCCAATTCTTAACATGGTCACTAGTGTTGAATTTTTTTATTATTATTTTTTTTTTAAAATTTGATTTTGTTCTGTTTTTGTGACTTTTGAAGTGGACATTGGTGGATTCTTTGGAGCCTGGTTTTTTTGTCAGTGAAATTAGGTTTAAAAAATAGGAGTTGACACAAATAGTTAAACTAGAGAGAGATATTGATGCTATGTTTAGAAAATATGGATGTCGGATATAGTTAACCATGTCTTTTCTTGGAATATAATAAGTTTTGAAGGGCAAAATTTTTGTGTATTGGCTTAAACCTAATTTCAATATTATAAGAAAAACATAATTCTATAACCATCTCATACACAAAATTTGTGACTGATTTACTGATTTTATGTACTCAGGGTTTCATCGTTCCTGGTCTAAAATAATTTTGGGTGAATTGTTCAAATGCCCCTTGATCAAGGGTCTAATTTTTTTCTGCCCCTGAACTTTTTTTATTTTTTATTTACATCTGAAATCTGGTCCTTTTTTTCCCCCTGATTTTTCATAATACCCGAACTATCATTTACAGACAGAGTTACAAAAATATATAAATATAATGTGACACATACAAAAATTATACACATAGTTATAGATATTTAATAGTTATCTACAAAAAATATTAAAGTACGCAAAGATGTTTAAACACAAAATGGTCATATATACATTCTCAGTATCATTACATTATCATCTGTAAGTGCATTCAACGTATACAAAATTGTTATAGATACAATCCCAAAGTTTCGTTAAAATAAATACATCAATTGTTTGAATTACGACGTTTTCTTCATATCTTAATGATCAGTTGTTGTCTTCCCTTTAATCCTCTTTATGTCCTCTTGGGTGAAATGAAACCCACCGACAGACCATCAAACTAGACATTCAATGTACTTCATAACAAAGAATGAGCTTTCCAAGCTACATAAAAATACAACAATTAGTCAAACATCTAAATAAATTTTCATTTAGCAATATGAACAAAATTAGTAATAACATTAATCCAAACTGAAAATTTATGAACAATTGTAATATTTTAGTAGAATTATTTCTTGATCTATGTATTTAACAATTATAGAAACTAACATTTACATAACAACTACAACAAAAACTATCAATGTAATGTCCAATGACATAATCTATCATTTACAAAATAGAAATGTAATATCATCTATCATTCTTATAACAATTATAACAGAAATTACAAAAACTGTAATTTACACAACAGATATGTAATATCATATATGGAACTAAACTAAAGACATATAAATTATAGAAATGTAAGACTAATTACAGAAATGTAATATTAATTTACATATATGGGGTAGTTTAGGTAACTGATACAGAACGGGTGGCCAACGCGTTCCGGGAGCGATGAACCCGAAAGGGTCCATTTTGAAATTTTCAAATATTTATAGAAAAACCGGCTAGTAGAAATAAAAGGCGCCCCGAACTCGGAATTGCCTTAAATTTTTAGATATCGAGGAGATCTTCAAAAGGTTGTCGCTATGCCACAACGCACGCTTATTTTTCCATTTTTCCTATTTTTCGGCCCTCAAAATGGCCATTTTACTATTTTTAGTAACTTTTTAGATTCTCAATATCTCCTTTATAATAACTCGGATTTGACTGAAATCAAGTCTGAAGATCTTCTAGGATCCTTTACAGTTAGTTATAACAAATTTTTGTTTTTACTATTTTTGGTAATTTTTACTATAAAATGGAGATTTGTAATTTAGGGTTAGCAATTTTTATTAATATATTTTTTAGTTTTATTTTTCTTTTGATAATTGTGATTTCTTGAAGGATATCAACGCTCGTTGGATCTTTGTTATAGTTTTTCACTGCATTAGTATAAAAAATGATCTGACATAGATTAAAGGGCCAAAAAAAAAAAAAAGTAGGACCAGATTTCAGGGATAAATTTAAAATAAAAAAAGTTAAGGGGTAGAAAAAAAATTTAGACCCTTGATGAATGGGCATTTGAATAATTCACCCACAAATTTTTTTAAGTGGCATAGGCTGTTTCAATTGAACATGACAAATATTCAAAACTTAATTGTTTATAATGACATTCATCACATACCATTAGTCCATGAGAATAAATTAATGATAAGAGACAAAGAACCAAAAGTTTGAGACAATATGCATTCTTTTGTGATTAGGTTGCACTATAATATCATGGTCAAACAAAAAACCTCATAATCTTTGGATTGATTATTTCGATTGGATAAGACAGATATCCAAAACTAATTGATCAATTAAGGACAAATGATCTATATTTTGAGACAATATTCATTCTTTCGTAGTAATATCAAGTCCAAACAAATTGAAAATAAACCCTAGTAAGATCACATAAATGGAAGAATTAAGGGATCTTGGTCAGTAGTGTCAGATCATCCTTGATGGGCAGACAGGGAATTGAAGTCACTGGTTGTTTTATGAAATTATTATTAATCAACAGAAGATTTGATGAAACGTATCCAAGCACGTGCATTGTTTGATGAGATGGAGAAAATATGGAAAGGACAGAAGGTGACCCTAATTTATTGTTGTGTTTACAATGCAATAAATAACAAATTGACTAGGATGTTGATCCATAACCTCCCACTGATGAAGCCAAAAAAAAAAAAAAAAAATTCCTTGAGGTATTTGTATTTAATTGCATAAGAGCTTAAAAATTATGATAATGTCCGTGTAGTTTTCACGTATTTGATTTTTTTTTAAAAATATATATATTTTATGTAATGAAATGCGTATATCTATACATAAAAAAAAAAAAGTATGCATATAGAGCTAGAAATAAGAGCCACGTTTAACAAAACTTGTAAAAAATTATTATTATTTTGATGTAGCTTGTGGTCCTGTTTTTCTTCTTATTGATGGCTATGTTTGCAAATACTATATTTTTCATAACTTGGTGTCATTGCCAATTATTAAATGAAACAAACAACACATAATACACTAGTTGTGAATTGTGATATTTGTTGCTAACAGAATCAATCATTTTCAGTACCCTCTATAGGTCGAACTGCATGCATATTTGGTCCCAAAGCTATTTGTTGTGGCTCTGCTATATAGGCTCTTTTTTGTGCATCTTTTCATATATATTTTTTTCAAATGAAAAAAGTATACTTTTGATTCATCTATGAATATTATTAATGCATGCATATTTCAAAATCAAATGCATGTAATCAAGAAATGGCATATGAATGCATGACTTTAAAAGGGTCATTTTGATGGTATACATGCGTTCATTTACATAACTGAAAAGTGAAACAAAATTTCCATACACAAGAAAATTGTAGAAGAGATATTGACATGATCAGTTCTACTGGATTAATAAGTCCACCATGGAATTTTTTATATCAAATTTGTAAATCAATGATAAAACTCAATTTCATTACAATATATAGACAGGATCAGTAGGCCCAATAGAAAAAAAAAGAGAGATGAAAATGCTATGCTCAATCCTTGTTATAGTCCATTTTTAATTTGTAGCTCTTGCATGTTTTAATTTTATAAAATATATGATGAATTACTTTTTAAAAAAAAAATAAAAATAAAATGCATATTTGTATAAATTGAATTAATATATTCTTATGTTATTTGAACTAAAACATATACTTATATAATATAATATATATTGTTTTAATGAAGTAATTCCTACAAATCAATCAAGAACAATATTTACATTCTACTACTATAAATAAATGTATTTAAACCACATAATGGTCTAACAACGTACGTGGGTACAATGTGCACAAGAATGATGAATACAATGCCCATATCACTGGTACCATTGAGATAATAAAAAATTAATTTCGACATTATAAAACATGCTTTGAAGGTACATAGACTATAGAGAGAGAGAGAGAGAGACGTGGACTCCACCAATGCGTTATAATGTTTGCCTTTTAACATTTTTATAAGACAAATTAAGTAGTAAAAGAAAATGATAAAAAAAAATTTTGACACAAATACCATATACTTTTTTTTAGAAAAAATCTATTTAAACTCTCTGAAATCACCTTAAAATCACAAAAAGTATTTCTAAAATTAGAAAATCATCCTAGGTCCCTATAAAGTATATATGGTTAACAAATTTAGTCCCCCGATCAAAAGTATATTGAAATAAGTCCTCAAAAATTTATTAAAATTGGATTCAATTTCTACAAACTTTATAAAATCAAATTTTAGTTCATTTGTAAGACAAAAATACCCCTATTATTTTTCAACATCCTCATATCCTGAAATGTCATCTTCATCTGTAAAACAAAAAAAAAAAAAAATCCGTCGAACCTTAATTAATCTACAAAATTGAGTCATTTTTCAACATTTTTCCCTTCTCAATCTCATTACATAGACTGAACAAAAAAAAAATTACAGTTTCATTAACTCCATTACAAAATCAGTAGAGAAAACAATTTAAAAACCAAATCAAAATTCTATAATGCATTATTAACTCAAAATTACTAGCAATAAAAAGCATAACACCTTGACTATAAAACTATAATTTGTTTAATAAAATTTAAATAAATCAGTATATATTTTTAGATAATCACATGGATTTTTTATGATTTTTGGAAGATTTCATAGAGTTAAGACAATTTTTAAATTTTACAATTACTTTTTTTTATTTTCATAAGTTTTGAGGGAGTTATATCGATTTTTTCTAACAAAGAAAATAAATTTTAAAATGGTATAACAGTAATTTACCATGTATAGTTAGAGTTAATCACACATCTGGTTAGTTATAGGAACTAAAATAGATATTATCTAATAAGATAGGGATCTGAGTGGATTTATCAATTTTATATGGACTTTTTCTGATTTTCATAAGTTTTCAGGGAGCTAGATCGATTTTTCCTTTTTTTTTTTTTTTATAGTAAAACCCGCTGTCATCTCTCATCCCATGATGAATCTGATCAATTGATTGAATTCCATTAATTAAATTTGAGTGTCATGAAAAATCCAAATAACCCCCAATAAACGATCTGAAATCTATATAACCCTCTGATTTTTCTTAAAAGCCATATAACTCTCTTAAAATATCTATTTAAATTCAAATAATCCCTCTGAGTTAAAATTTCATAGACAAATGAAGAATATTTTATGAATATTTCATTTGGTTAATTCTAATTGAAAACACAGTATACTAAAAAACCTATAACTTATTAAAAATATGGAAAACCGTCTGTCAATGACTACACTTTCAAATAGAATATAGTAGGCTTCCCCACGCACGATATGCGTTTAAATAAAAATAATATTTTGAAAAAGCTGTCCAAAATCAATACATTAAATTTTTTCAATTAATTTTATATGAGATATAATATACCATGTTATATATACTTAAACGATATAATGAGAATTTTAATAATGATTAAATAAATCGTTTGTAAAATTTATTATCAAATTACACATAAAGGAGATATGTTATAACTAAAAATGAGTTTTTTTTTCATATATACCCCCCTCAACCAACCCTATATTATAAAAATACCTCATTTGAAACTCTCAAGTCAACAATAATGCTCGAATAGATAAAAAAAAAAATGATGTTCGCGTACAATTTAACTCTTTTGACTAATATTATTGGAAATAACAAATCATCGAGAATATGTTGCTAAAATTTCATTTTAGGGTTATATATACAAAAAAAAAAAATTAAGAATTAAATTATTCCTGAAATTCTTTAACAATTCATAACTTTTCTGGTTTAATTAACTCCGATTGGGGTGATCTATATCTCGGTGGAAATATTTTTTCAATATCTACTTATGATTGTGAAATGATTTTTTCTCAAAAATGACTATTGCATGATGAAAAGTGAGATCAAACATTGAAACTAAAAAATTAGTTGTTTATTACCTATATTCTATGATTTTCTTAATTTAAATCTTGTTAGATTATATGTGTTATCTTATAATGTGTGTAGTGTATTACACGTGTAACTCCTAGACATTTGTATATATAAAGGGCTTACACTGATGCAGATTGGGCTGGAGACCCGACCACTAGACGCTCCACCACTGGTTTCTGCATATTTCTCGGAGATTCTATCATCTCTTGGCGCAGCAAGAAACAGGAGGTTGTTTCTCTTTTCAGCATTGAGGTTGAATATCGAGCCATGGCTATCACCACCAAGGAGATTGTTCATCTCAGATGTCTCTTGGTGGATCTAGGAGTTACTATGACTGGTCCTACTCCTCTTCACTGTGATAACCGGTCTGCTATTCAGATTGCTAGCAATCCGGTCTTTCATGAGAGGACCAAACACATTGAGATCGATTGTCACTTCGTTCGTCAGCACTTTCTTGCAGAGACATTATCGCTTCCGCATATCTCCTCTACTGAGCAGCTTGCTGATTTCTTTACGAAGTCACATCCAATTCCTCGATTTCAGTTTCTTCTTCGCAAACTCACTTTGTATGATCCACCGTGAGTTTGAGGAGGGTTGTTAGATTATATGTGTTATCTTATAATGTGTGTAGTGTATTACACGTGTAACTCCTAGACATTTGTATATATAAAGGGATTAAACCCTAAGTGGAATAGAAGGATTCCTATTATTTTATTCTTTGTTTCTATCAAATCTAATAAAAATAATAACAAGAAAAATTATGATGATGTGGCATGATCATCACAATTAATTGAATATATCATAAATATAGATAGATAGATAGATATTAAAAAGATAGATTTAATGGATATCTCACAATAACTTATAAAATATTAAATATGTATTTTTTCCATTTACATTTTTATCCTTAATATAAAATAAAAAATCATTAATAACTAAGGGTAAAATCATAAATTAAAATGTTACAAAGGAACAGACTTTAAAATATCTACAACATTATTTTCTTGAAAGCTATAAGCGAGAACTTTGTCTATCTAATCTTTAGTCGAAACATTTTTGCTTAATATAATAAATAGATCAAAAACTCTATCAAGAGGGTTAAAATCGTCATTTACAAATAATTTTTTTATATTTTTAACACATCGTAAAGATTTATAGTATACAATATTTTTTGTTAAAGTTAACTAGATAGAATATTCACATAATAATCAATGAATATATAACTGCTATTTGGATTTAAATGTGTTTGGGTGTTAGGATTTGTTACATGAGCTTTTCCCTTAATTTTATAATTTTTAGTTCCCTTGGACTAGTACAGGAAAAGAAAATAAGAAATCCTATCCTTTCCCCTATTACCACAAAAAAAAAAAAAAAAAAAACCTCTGTGAGGAAATAGATGACGTGGCTATTTCTTAGACGTCAACGTTTTTATGCTAATCACCGAAAACGTGTACATGTGAACCGTCTATTTTATACGGTCGCCAAAAAAAAAACACAAACACGTGTGGATATATAGCAGCAATAAAGAACGTCCCACACTGTGCTGTTACAGTGCTTCGCGGATAATTTTACGTTTAAAGTGTCCTTCACGCCGTGATACCTATCAACGGGTCGACCGGACCGACCTAATAAAAGATGTAAAACACTCTCGATATGGACTCGACCAAAATGACCCGACTATTATAATGGAATCCTTATAGACAGTTTTTATTCCGGCCTTAATTTCAATTTCATATATATTGATAGAAATGATCAGAGCATATATTTATTTTAAAAAGATATATATTTAGATAAAAAAGATTTCACATTTTTTATAAAATTTTTATAAAAATATTATTTTAAAAAATTCAAAATACCTATAGATTGAATGTAACATTATCTTTTTTTTTTTTTTTTTTTGTTGGCACCTATAGTCTACCCACCTAGGTACCCAGGCCCAAAGTTCCTGAGCCCATTAAATCCACATATAACTAGTCAGTACTTACAGGTCACAAGTATTAAACCACAAAAAAAAAATGAACCCTAAACTCGTGTTTGATTGGGAATTGAGGATGGGATAAACGGGGATAAAATAAAATAGTGATAAAATGAGGGTTTGAAATGTTAGAGTAAATAAAAATCTATATACCATAATTAACTAATATAAAATGGTATAATTATTCAGGTAATCCCGTGAAATTAGGTTATTCAACCCATTTAATTCAACCCATTTAAATATACAAGTTTCATAGTCAACTGTCATCACCTCTAATAGATTATAGGACTCATATGTCAAATCATTTTTTCACTTTTTATAAATCCTTAATTACACATTATTCATATTTCATCCATAATTTATACATCGTCAATTAAACAACAAAAACTTTATTAATACATTACTCAACAAGAATAATTAAAAACACAACCAAACAAAAAATCATTTATTCTTTATCTATATTAGAATAGTCATAAACCTAAGAATAACTTAATTCTCTATCCTAACGAAAGCTAAGTGAGACATTTCAGTTTTACTCCTCTCCCCCCCTGACGCCACCACCCGTTTGAATGTGCAGTTCCACTGCAAACTTTTCTAAAATCCAATCCGTTTTTAAAAAACATTGTTTTCTAAAAAACATGAAAAGTTAATGAATCAAACACGAAATAAAAGGCATCCATGGCACTTGTGAAAAAACATTTGGATCTGCGTTTGACGCATGAACAGCTGAATCCAGCCAGATGCGGATGCATTAGATGGTCCCAATAACAACAATAATTTTCTACTTGACCAGATGAAAATTTTTGCATCAATAAGTTGGTGGAAGAAACACTAAATGATGTGTTTTAATACTTGATACTCACAAAAATTGGAAGTTTTCACATGAAAATCAAATACACAATTTGTCAGGGAAATATGTTCACTTGAACAATTTGTAGCTCAAGCACTCTTATCTGGTTGTGACGCTGTCTCAAGCGTTGTTTAAAAATTTCTGTCAACTTTTCAGTTCTTCCCCAAAAAATATTTCAAATTCGACAATAATTCTATCATACAATTACAAAAAATCATAATGAAAAAACAATCACCTGGACACACTTTTGACAATGTAATAACCTTTCTCTAGGTCATATACCGTCTTCAACCGTGGTTTATGCCATCTCGATACATAGAAAGCAGCAAGGATTACCAGGAAGAGAAATGCGAACAACGACAAGTACACGACGGCATCATTTCCAACAATGTTGCCCAGGTTGTCCAGTTCTACTTCAGGTTCTGCCACCGTTTGCAATATAAATGCTCCTAAAGTCCAATCCAGGGGTACACTTCCCTCTGGATTTGCAAATCCGATCCTGCAATTAATCATGTTTAAAACAAAGTCTTGTTGAGATATTAGAGATATCCTGTATGATAAAATAATCTTCAGTATACAATGGTGATATCAGAAGAGGGAAAAAAAAAACATTCTGGAATTCTATTTTTGTTAAATGTCATGATATGCTTTTAACATGGATGGCAGGACATACCTTTTCGCATCCATAGGGATTCCCAGACCATTATGTAATAATGCCACCATATACACAGAAGAGAAGCAGTATCTCAACAAATCAGCCTCATCTATTCCATCATGTGTCTTTTTCAGTTTATCCCAATCATCTTCACAGTATTGCTGTGCAGCAGATTCCAAATCTGACAAAGAAGCCTTCTGGACCAGACCAAACAGCTATGACAGAGATAGAATCATAGAAGAAGACTGTAATTAAGTTTAAAGAGAACCACAGAAGTAATAGGTGACTACTTTAAAATAAATTTTCATGATATTGCTGTGGATCTCACTTGTTTTCAGAGATAAAGAAATAAAAATGACGATGAAAGGATATTTTTTATACAGACCTCTGATGTATAGAAGAAACTATCTACAGAAAGAGCTTTTCCTTGATACTCTGGTAAGAAAGAGGAGATTATATTACAGGGAGGCCGTGTGCATGTATCTGCATAAATAATTGAAGAAACCACTGTTAGAGAATTAAGCAACGCTTCAGCATTCTCAGAAAGTAGAACATCACATCAAAGTCATCAACAGTGTAGTTCTTGTTCAAGAACAAGGGAGACAGTGAAATATAAATTTTAACACGCCCTCATATTTAAATTGATATGCTATGAAAACTGCAAAGAAATAATTGCAAAGTTAACAAAATGATAAAAAATTAAAAGGCTCACAACTCATAACTGGAAGGGGATCGGTAAGCATTATTACTTTGTCCTTTCTGCAGCAATGCCAAGACTTCAGATCTACAAGCAGAAAAGTTGCCCACCAAGGGTTTCTTGTCAGTTGCATCCAACTCAATAGATTGGGTAAAAATTCCATCATACCCCTTTGGAATGCAAGGATTCCCTTTGATTCCTTTACTAGAACTTGAAGCTGCACATATAGCGAAAAAGCTGTATAAAAACCGTAATTTGTAGTTGTTCGTGTGACAAGTGATTGACTGGAAGAAAATAAAATACTAGGTTAGAAAATATTTGCACACAGTACATATTTTTATTGTCGTTCAACAGATTCAGATACAACTTTCAGCGGGTTGCTTTGAGAAGAACTTTCAATAAGTTTAAGGGTAAGCAAATATAATGAAAAGAATATCAACGACTGTCATTCTTGAGCCTGAAGTGAGACTGCAATTGGTTCTGAAACACAGAAGACCACAATGTATCTAATTTGCAGGATTCAGGGCCATAACAATTGATTTATAATCAAATAGTCATACATTCACCAAGTGTTATTCATCAAAAGAAGATGCACAGAACTTCTATAGCAGATCTGCTAGATTCACTATTTTAAGTCCCTTTACATGTATTGGGCTGCATTAAGGATCTGATGATAGGCATTAATTTGTTTTCATGCACTAAAAAGAGATAAGTTTCCTATATGTCCAACTAATGGACAAGCAATTAGAGTGGAGTGCTCTGTTGTCATCCGATCACCAGCAGTTCTTGAATCAAATGGTTATCCAGATTTTTTATGATGCAATATGGAAATGCAAACTATGATAATTTTCAAGGGAGTCAGCTATTTTACATTGGTGCCTACCAATTAGCTAGAGGTTAGAGACCAATACAAAAGGATACAATTCATGGAGCAGCAATACAGGACAGGCTTACGCAGTTACACTAAGAAGGGGAATTCATCTAACATACTAAAAATGAGGCTTACACATCATGTCTCGAGATTCTTGTAGCTCGCCAAACAGATCCCAGGCAGCATCCTGACTAAGATGATGCATATCAAGGGTATGAAGATTATATTCAACTCCAGCAAATTTGAGCAACTGAGAAGACTTGATAAAGGATGGATTCCTAGGCACAAATGTAACCTGCACATAAGAGATTGCGAGGGTCCAATAGCATATTTGTTTGGCATGCTCATCATTATGTGGAAAAAATAAAGAGAAAATTGAAATCACATGATTCTTATCCAGCTATGAGGGAGTGGGAGCTAATTAGGCTAAAAAAAATATAGCAGGTACCAAACTGAAACTTTTTTGTTAGGGTCCATTGACATAATAATGAAACAAATAACAATTTTCATGCATAAAACAATAAACATTTAACAAAAATTCATGGTTTGGTCATTCAAAAGAAACAGAGCCTGAAATTAAAATAGAGAATTTCATCCACCAGTTTGCCATTTGGGGTTCCATAAAATCCAATTGGCCCCACTTATCACATTTTGTTATGATTCCTCAGTTGGAAGGAATATAAGTTAAACAACATGTTAGAAAAATTCAAGACTATGAGGCATCAATCAACAAATAATTTGGTGTTGGTGAAAGCAACATTAACTTATTGCAGAACACATTAACAACTGGAATGTGTACAAGCCAGAAGGTATATCATTAGACCACAACAATAATCCATAATGACAAACATAGCCTACTAGAATGTTGATTTTCATAAACAAGATATTTCAATAAAAGGCTTCTGTTTGCCAATGTTATTTTCTTTACTTTTCTTTTCTTGAAAACCCAATTTTATTGAACTGGAAACTCCAAGAGGTTACATAGAAGCAAAAAGGCTTTTGTCCAGAAGTTTGAAGTTAATTTATAGGTATAATGTGACAAACTTTCCTATGTTTTCTCATCAATTCGCTCAGTTGCATTCTACTCATATTGCGGGAATGAATAATATAGATGACTATGATATACATGAAACAAACTATAATGAGTTACCCAAACGACAATCCCTACATATATACTTCAGCAAAAAGATATCAAAGTGCATCATGTTACACATGGGCTTCTGCAGAAATTGTATGACAAAAAAGCACAAAAGAGGGGAAAAAACTTGAAAACCCTAGCAGCAATAAGAAGCAAGAAGGAATGGAACCTGTGCAGAAGCCCCACCGAGTTCAAATATCCCCATGGTTTCCTCAGGTTCACTGCCCAAGGTCCCAAGAGCATAATTGGCGGCCACCCAAGCATATAACCCTTTCTCTTGACCTGCCCCAAAATCACACCCAAAAGTACTTCTATAATAATGCTACACCACAATTTCATGGTGAAACTAAAAGCTAGTGAGGTTTTCCCAATACATCAAAATAAATGGAAACAATGTTCTAAAAGCAGTTTCTCAGAAAAAAAAAAAAGCAAAATAGCCTTGTGGAGATAAATAGATTGAGTGAAGACTTAAGAGGCTAAGATAATCGTTTTTATTTTATAATAATAGAAATTATATTTCCAAATCATTGTTTTTTTAAGATTAAATTCTACACACACATCAGATGATACACAATGTCAAACTCAATGGGAGTTTCATAATACTACCAGATCTAGTAAACACAAATAATGTTGAATACAATTAAACAACATAGATGAAAACTAATCACACGACTGGAATCTTCACAGCAATGGATGGAGGATTCATAAATAAACAAATAAGCACAAAATCATGACAGCTAATCTGAGAACAGCCCATAAAAGACAAAAATCTAGAACTCCAGGTAGAGGATAATTGTGATCAACTCAAAGGCATTCATATTGTAATGAACATGACTGTAGAAATATAGATTACATAGTCATTCTGATAAGCACTATAAATTGATAGCAAGCTAAAATTCCCAAATCACCCAAACTCACATAATAGTCACACTCCACAAACATATAACAAGAAACATTAGTCTCCCGCTACTAAGTGCACTAACAGAGAATTAGAGCAACTCTATAGTCCACTCATTCCATTAACTAATAACAGATTATGAAATCATACATACGAATTCCTATCCAACCTTACTTTATTCAATCCTTCACCAAGTATAACAAATTGATGAACACTAGAAGAAACTAACCCGTAATAATAGACGCCCATTCGTCCCTGAACATGAACCCCGAAGACCTCAAAACGCGCCGACAGGACTCCAATATCGCTCCTTTCGCATCGGATCCCCCATTCATTTCCGTTCCCATCCTCGCTAACAACCTCACCTTGGTGTCCTTCCACTCCGCCTTCGGCACCCACTCCCTCGCAAACTCAATCAGACCCTCCATCGACCCCTCGATATTCTCAGGGTCCTCCGCAAACGCCGTCAACCCCGGCCGCGACTGGAGAGACCTCGACCCCTTCCCGTGGAGCTGAACGATCGGGATCCGCCCCTCATTGAGGAACTCAAACACGTGGACCCTCGAAGACCCCGGACCGGCGTCGATGACGACGCCGTACCCGTTCTGTCTCGGCTCGCCGAACCGCGACGAGCGGTGGACCCCGCGAGCGATCGCGGCGAGGTAGAGGAGGAAGGGGAGGATCAGGAGTCCGACGGCCAGGATCCACCACCGCTCGCGGGAGGGGGGAGGGATCGACGGCGGCCGGGAAGTGAAGGCGTGCATGCGAGGGTGGAGCTGGGTCCGGTGAGGGGGGATGTAAGCCGGGGAAACCCTAGATTGGAGGGTCGTGAAATCCATGGAGAAGGGGAGGGAGAGACGAACATGGAATCCGATGCGAGAGTCTTTGAATGCGTGGGTTCTTCTTCTTCGGCTACTGTTATCGATGGATCTTCAAATGAAGATCGAATAAAAAAAAAAAAAGTTGAACTTGTTCGATGTAGAGGTGATAGCGGGCGGAGGAGGATGACCGGACACGTCAGCTCTTGTAAAGGAGACATCTATTGGACGGACGTGATTTAGTGCTGCATCTCAAACATGGTCAGCTCAATAAATTTTTTTTGTAAAAAATCATGTTTACTCTTTCCCACGCTTTGTTTTTTTAGAGCCGTTTAGTAAAATGATTGGAGTGAGATTCTATTTTTAATTGAATAAAAAATTCAAACATGTTATTAAATAGATTTTAAAAAGTTAATTAAAAAATTATTTACAGTTTTTTATGTAAAAATATTACTATTTTTAAAAATATAAAAAATACGTTTTTTAATAATCAAAGTCTATTTAAATCATTTTATTTAAAATTTTATTTTTTAAATGTGTTTTAAAAAACTTAAAAGGAAAATGTCAGAGGCGATAGTACTGTGTGTCAGTCTCACATGCAGTAAAAAAAAAAGTATAGTATTTAAAAAGTAAAAAATTGCTTTGGAGATGACCTTCAAATTTATAGGAATATTTTGGAGGGTAGTTAAAACAAACCATCCTCTAAATTTTAAATTTGGAGATTTGGATGTTAATTGAAGATGCTTTAATCAAATATATACTTTAATGAAAGTGTTTATAGCTGCATTTTGATTTGAATGAATTTATTTCTAACCAATGTAAAACAAAAATTTATGAAAGTATATATCACCCTGGATGGCTAACGGAGATATATGAGAGTGCATTTTAGGTTGTAAATAAAACCATGTGTAACAACTTTTTTTTAAAATAATTTTATTAAATTACCTAAAGTTCCACTCAAAAAATAAAAGTAGAGAAACATTGAGCCCCAGACCTACTTAGGTACAGATTTAGCTAAAGAGCCCAAAGAATCATGCTATTGGAAATGCTAGATATCCATATTAGACTGTTTTTAGAAAGTGGATTTTACGAGGAATATGCAGTTTAATTAACTCATTGAATATAAGCAGAGTTCAGGCGTATTAGAGGTTATTATTAGAAAACAATCATATTAGAGGTTGTCTTTTCCATGCATGTAAATAGTCTTAAGGGCTGGTTTGGTAAGGGAATAAGTTGTGAGATAAAGGATAATTATAGAGATAAATGAGTGAAATGTCAGCTTATTTCTGTTTAATATAAAAAATAATTAGAATAAACTACGGATAATTATTCCAATTTTAAAATAAAAATTTTAATCGAGTCCACTGGGTCAGATCTAAATTGGGTCGGGTATATTACACATGTAATCGACCCGTTGACAGACTTAATGCATATGGGTTGAGATAGAGATGAAAGTATCATTTTTCTTTTAATTTTTATATAATTATAAGAGAGTCCATGTAATTCTGCAGACGGGTTGAGATAGAGAATAGAGATGAACATATCATTTTTTTTTTTAATTTTTATATAATTGTGAGAGAATCCATGTAATTATTGTATATTTTATTTTTATAAAAATACATATTCTATTATTTAAAACGTTAAAAAAAATAAATGCAGGTGAAGAGAACACTATCCCCAACATTTCTCTATATCACGTATTTGTGTCACACGTGTGGCAGTAAATGCCCATCTCAGCCATTGTTTTCCAAATGGACGGTTCTTGATGAAAAAAATCCAAACACTACTCCCTTTGATAGGTCTCCTGCCCCCCCCCCCCCCCCCCCCCCCCCCCCCCCCCCCCCCCCCCCCCCCCCCCCCCCCCCCCCCCCCCCCCCCCCCCCCCCCCCCTCTCCCCCCCCCCCCCCCCCCCCCCCCCCCCCTCTCTCGTTTATTCCAAAGACACAGGCCGCCGTTCACTTACACAAAAACGCGAACACCAACTACACAAGGGAGACGTAATAACTATTAAAGGCCTCTCCTTTCTTCTTGGCTTCTTCACAGTTCACACTATCAGTAGCAGATCTCTTTGGTGCCCGCCCACTTCGTTAGAAAACCTGTAAGTTTCCTCCTTCTCACACCAATCCGCATCTCTTCTTTCACAGCTTGCGATGTTTGGGTTCATCCCCAAAAACATAGTTCAGCTTGTGAGACGGAGAGTTGTGATTGAAACCCACTCGTGTTTCTTCCAAAACCCATGTCTCAAATCGATCTCCACCACCCCAAAAGGGAAGGAAACATCAAAAGCATCGGACTTTACGGTCTCTTACCTCGAGAACTCTTGTGGGTTGTCCTCCGATTCAGCCCTCAGAGTTTCCAAATGGTTCCACCTCAAAACGACAGACAAACCAGATTCAATTCTTTTGTTTTTAAAAAAACATGGTTTTACTGCTACCCAGATCGCCAATATGATCTCCTCCCGCCCGGGTCTTCTGTACTTCAATCCTGACAGAACTCTGAAGCCGAAGATGGACTTCCTCCGTGACGTTGGATTCTCGATCCCTGACCTCATATTTCTCCTCTCAAAGAACCCCTGCATCTTGACCAGTAGCTTAGGCAACCAAATAGTACCCGCCTATGGTTTCCTAAAGAGTATTCTTGGCACTGACGAGGTCATCATCTCGACTGCAAAGCGTGCGCCGTGGCTTCTCCACACGGACCTCCACAAAAGGATGGGCTCAAAAATTGAGTTTTTACAGGACCACGGAGTGCCCGATTCCATAATCTCTGCCGTGATCAAACATCAACCCAGGTGTTTTCTTAATGTTCACCTTGATCGATTTACTGAGGCTTTAGTGAAACTTGAGGCAATGGACTTCAGACCTTCAACTTCATCGTTCTATATGGCATTTGGCACCTTACTGAGCTTAAACAAATCACTTTGGGAGGAGAAATTTGAGTTGTATAGAAGCTTTGGTTTGTCTGAGGATGATATTCTTTCGGCTTTCAAGAAGAGGCCTCAGATTATGGAATTATCAAAGGATAAAATGAGGAGGATGATGGATTTCTTTTTGAAAGAACCCGGATTGGGGCTACCTGTCGTTGTCAATTGTCCGCATCTTTTGGTCCATAGCTTGGAGAAGATGATCATTCCGAGATGGTCAGTCATCCGTGTCCTGACATCACATGGAATTCTGAACAAAGATGTGAATCTGCATACAATCTGCAAATTGAAGGAGGAGAAATTCTTAGAGAGATATGTGATCAAGTACCAGGAGAAGGTTCCTCAAGTGTTGCAGGCCTACCAAGGGAAGATAGTCTTTGGGGACTGAGACATGGAGGCCAGATCTTGTTTGTCAGGAGTGAGACATTTTAGATGATATGTTTGCCAAATCCGGTAAGCAGTTGCATTCTGTTCTGCTTTGGTGTCAGTATTTTTCTTGCAGTCACTTTCAATTCAAGACACTTTAAAAAAATTTGTGTTTTCAATATGTTGAGTGATTGTAGTCATCAAAGAGATTCCTGTGCCTTTTTTTCGCTGGAGTTCAGTCCAAGCACACATTAGGAACTTGCCTCGAGCAATAAATAAATATAGAGTTTCATAGATCATATCCCAAAACGAAATCACAATGTGCACATGTATCGAAATAGGATAATACCATTGACATGATCCATTCTATGCATAAGTATTGTGTCAATAGTATGTCTGGGACAGGGTTATATAATGGCCTGAGTAATTTGAATTTTGGAAATGATGGTATTCATGTGGAAACTATAATTTATTCAATATACATATCCATTTGTCTACATATTCCAAGAAGATAATTTGTTGCATCTCAAAATGTTTGGATGGTGTGGCTAAAACCTGTGCTTGAGATACAGAAACGTCTACTATTTCAAGCATGCACACTCACAGTTGTGCATGAAACTCCAAAAGTTCTATATTTGATGAATAAGAAAATGGAGTGTTCATTGAACACATAAAACACAAGCTAGCATTGTCCTTGTTTTGTAGGGCTAATTTAGACTATATACAGAGCAATCCTGTTCAAGCTATATTTTTTACAGTTCTTTGAAATTGTTGCAATGTCTTCCATGATTGCCTACATGATGCTCATTTGCAGAACTTCCACATCTCCAAATGAGAGAGACATGAAAATCCAAAGACCAGTAAGCAATTGCATTCTCCGGTCACAAATTGTCCTCTTATGTTATTTCTCATCATAGTCATCAGATAAGCATCGTAAGGAACTCGCCTCAAGTAGTAGTATAGGATTCCACGTATCATAATGCATAAATTTCACAGCCATTCCATTGATATGTCCATGCTTCTCCTACAATCTCCTAGAAGTCCAGCACAGTTTTTTTTCTGGTCTCTTTAGCTTGAGTTACAATATAAGAAACTCCCTCTTCTCATGTATGTAGGTACACAAACTTCCACAAAAAAAAAAAAAACCCAGCCAGAATTCGAATTTCCCTGGCTTACCTCATCTACATGGTTTGTGAGATATTCTTTAGTGTCCAAAAAAATTTAGGGATTTTTAATTTTAAGTCCCTTTAAACATGCTTATATAGGGATCGATCCCTCCCTTCTTCATATTTATTTTTAAGTCCCTATATTTAACCGCCTATTTGGTTTTTAATTCCCCCGTCAAACGTCCGTCCATACACCGTTAATTTGTGAAATGTAATTTTATTTTTAAGTCCTTGTAAACTATGTTATTTAGTGATCGATACCTCCTTCATATTTCATTTTAAATACCTAATTTCAAACATTTTTTCCTTATTAGTCCATGAACAAAAATGAAAACATGTGTAGTCTGATATTTGAACTGTAAAAATGACCAAGTATATCATTTTCCTAATATGTCAGCCTCTCGTGCAGTCTCAATTGCAGTGCACACTATTTTTTTTATAAAAAAATCATACTCTTCTATTGAAGTTCATACTGTTATATGAATTGAAATATATATTGAGATACACTAGTGTATTTTTTTTAATTGAAAAAACGATAAAAAAAAATTGCGCCATACATTATGGTAGAACCCCATACATTATGATAACGCAGTTTTTTGTATATTTATATGATTCTTAAGTACATTTTGATTATAAATTTAAATTATTAAGAATTATTCAGAATACATTTTTTATATTTAAATAATTATCCAATAAAATTGTATGATTATATTTATTAAATAAATCAAATTTATAATTAAAATCTACTTAAGAATCACATAGATATATCAAAAACTGTGTTATCATAGTGTATGTGGTACTATCATAACGTATGACATAAATTTTTCTTATCATTTTTTCAACTAAAAAATACACTAGTGTATCTCAATATATATTTCAATTCATATAACAGCATGAACTTCAATGGAAGAACGCTTGATTTTTTTTTTAAAAAAAAAATGTTATGCACTACAATTGGGGCTGCACGAGAGGCTGTAGCCAGTGGACATATCATTTTCCTTAAGAAAATGATAAACTCGGTCATTTTTACAATTCAAAACTCATATTACACATGTTTTCATTTTTGTCCATGGACTAATAAGAAAAAAGTGTTTGAAATTAGAGACTTAAAATGAAATATGAAGAAGGGATGGACCGATCACTAAATAGTGTAATTTACAGGGACTTAAAAAATATAATTATATTTCATAAATTAACGGTGTATGGACGAACATTTTACAGAGGGATTAAAAACTAAATAGACGGTTAAATATGGGGACTTAAAAAGAAATATGAAGAAGGGAGAGATCGATCTCTAAATAGACATGTTTGCAAGGACTTAAAACTAAAAATCCCAAAAATTTATCAATAAGTTCTTCTGGAAGTATTTTGTGGTGTATATGTATTGGGATTTTTATTTTTAAGTCCCCACAAACCATCATATTTAGTGATCGATCCCTCCCTTCTTCGTATTTAGGTTTTAGTCCCTAGATTTAAATAATAGTTCCTTTTTAGTCCCTGAGAGACCTATCCATAAATTATTTAATTTACTTTTTAGTCCCTGTGAGGGACCTATCCATGAATTATCCTTTAAATCGGGGGACAAAAACCTAAATACGAAGAAGGGAGGGATCGATCACTAAATATGATGGTTTGTGGGGACTTAAAAATAAAAATCCCATGTGTATTTCTTCTAATGAATGTTGATTGATGTTTTTAAGGAGAATATAACAAGTTGAAGCTGTGCTCACATGAAAGATGAACCTAATATTAGCGGGTGTCGCATGCTATATACTTGAAAGGCCCGTTTGGATAAAGACATAAGCTATTTCGTGGTTTATACTTATTCGATGAATTGTTGACTTTATCAATGGAATAAGTAATTTTCTGTTTGGTTGTATTTTTAGTTATTCTCGTTGGGAAACGCAATAATAAAGGTTGAGTGTTTGATTGATGAAGAATAAAATATGAATAAGGTGTAAAAAGTTGATTTGACATGTGAACCTTATTGATATATAAGAGGTAATGACATATGATTTGAAATGAAAAAAAAAATGTGGGACCCACTTATGATTGTTGTTGGAATAAGCTAATTCTATGAGTAAGGGGGGATTACTATACCTAGGCCTGTCAACGGGTCGGGTCCAGGTCAGATCGGGGTGGACTGGGACCCGACCCAGGCTTGGGTCCGCCGGACCCGGGTCCTGGGTGAGACCCGGCGGACCCAATCAAATGAGGACTCGGGTCGGGTCCGGGTCCGAGTCAACCTGTGTGGGTCGAGAAGGAGAAGAGGAGGGCCGGTTAGGTGAACGGTGTGGAAGGCAAGGAAGCCGAGAAGAGGCGAAAGACCTCCCGCTTGAGGGCATTGAGGTGGGTCTCGTGTGGCCGATGCGGAGGGAGCGGAGGTCTTCCTCGCGTTGCTAGAACTTGAGGAGGAGGAGGTGGTCGGGGCTCTCGAAGATCTCTTCGAGTTTGGGTTCGATGGAGGGGATTTCGATGATGTGGGTTTCTTTGGATTCCGCCATTGAAGGAGGAGGTTTGGAAAGGTTTAGGTTTTTTTTGTTGTTGTTGAGTTTGGTATGGAAGATATGATTGAGAAAGATGGTTTTGTTTGAACGGAAATGACTGGGAAGATGAAGAAGGAAAGCCACGAAAAAAACCTTCGTTTCTGGAAGAGTTACAGAGAAGATGAAAGGGGGGCGGTTAATGTTAGGGCAAACATAGTTTTTTTCTTTTTGGGTGAAAGTTAGGGCAGAAGTGAATTTTTTTTGGATTAAAGTTTCAAACATTGTTTGGGCAGTAGGTGAGAAGGGGTGTGTAGGGTAGGCTAGGGTTTTCTTTTTCTGTTTTTTTTTTTCCTTCGGATTTCCCTTCTTGCTTGGGCAGTGGGTTAGGTATCATTTGGGTATGGGCCTTGGGGGGTTAGTTAGTCTAGGCATTAATGGGTTGGGTAATTTGGGTTGGGTCACTAACAAAAAAAAATAACACAACTTAGGTTAATCGGGTCTACGAGTCCATGGGATCGGGTCGCGGTGGACCCAGACCCGACCTGTTTTGGTGATCGGGTCCTTCGGATCGGGTATTTTACGCTTTTTATCGGGTCGGGTCCGGGTCGACTGGCGATCTGTTGAGAGGCCTAACTATACCCCTTTATTCTTTGTTATTTCGGCATCCAAATACCACCTTATTCCCCTCACCCAAACACCTTTTGTCCCCTATTCCATGCATATTCCCACCTATTCCTCCTCTAATCCTCTACCCAAACGCTCCCGAAGAGTTATACTTGATATGGGGCACATGCATCCTTCATTATTTTGTGAATCTCAGCTTTTCGTGTGTTTGGTTGTGCGATTGTAAAACTGATTCTGCAGGAATCTGGGTTTTAAAATTAATTCTGCATGAAGTTCACCTCCTTAGCTTTTGAAAATCACAGCTTTTGAACTCTATTTGTCTATAAATTTATCTGCAGGAAGCCGATATAGTAAAACTGTTTGGATGCATGATTGTAGAAGCAGCTTTATCCAAACACAAAAGCTGTTCAATCGTGCAATCAAGTGCTGCCTGCTCTATGTGAAGATGACTAACATCACAAACGGTCAAATCAAATCAACCATTGGCTTTGACATCAAAGGGTTTAAGATGACTAATGTCATAACAGGTGTATTGGCTAGCACCATGGATTTGCTCTCTATTGACGCGTATTCGATTCCCACCCTCGATTTACCCAGGTGCCTGTAGAAAAACTTTCAAGTAGGTCGGTACGGACACCCGGATGATTAATCATTGTCTTGAAGGGTTTGAGATACCTCCGATATAAATATATAAAAAAAAAGGTCTGATACACACAAATTGTATACAAGGATAATATTGATCAGGGTGCTTATATATTTAATATGTTTTGCACCATTGTCTACATTCAAATTTTATTCTATTTAAAAGCTCATGAACAAAGATAAGAGTGATATGAGTGATATGCTGCATCATGAATTCAAAATTTGCCCGCTTTATGCAGGTTTGTGGATCAGATAGGGCGACCGATCAGGTGGGTGGGTTCGTATTAGAATTGATCCGACTGACCTAATTGGGTCACGCCTAAATGGGCTGGTCGGGTTGCCTCGAATGGAGTTAAACTACCCAGTTTTTAATTTAAGCGTTGATACACTCATTTCATTTTATAGTCTCATCTGCATTTTAAGAAAAAGTCCCCCCAACCTCCTATACATACAACACTATTTAGTGTATGAAAATTAAAATTTTCAATATAAAAAATAATGTATCTCAGTGCATAGTTTATTTTTTATAATAATATGAAATTAAATGGATAGGTGTATATTAGAAAAATATTAATAAAAAATCAGTGAGGGTTGCGGACACACAGAGATGAACACATCATTTTCATTTTAATTTTTATATAATTGTGAGAGTCCATATAATTTATTCACGGAAATATATATATATATTTTATTTTTATAAAAATGTATATGTTATTATTTAAAATATTAAATGAGGGGGTTATATGGATACGCAGACATATGAGGGGTTGATCTGACTGTTATTTTATCCCCAACATTTTCTTCGTCTATAGCATGTATTGGTGTAACACGTGTGGTAGTAAATACCCATCTCAGCCATTGTTTTCAAAATGAACGGTTCTTGATGAAAAAAAAGTGCAAACATAACTCTCTCATTTACAGGTCCTCTGCCCCCTCTCATGTAGTGTCCAAAAACAGAGGCTGCTGTTCACATACACAAAAACACAAACATAAGTGAGACGTAAAAAGGCCTCTCCTTTCTTCTTCTTCTTCTTCTTCTTCACATGCACAAACTCTCAAGAGATTCATCTCATCAGTAGCAGATCTCTTCAGCGTGCGCCTACTTCGTTGAAAAACCCGTAAGCTTCCTTCTTCTCACACCCACCCGTGTCTCTTCTTTCAGTTCCTTCACAGCTTGCGATGTTTGGGTTCATCCCCAAAAACATAGTTCAGTTTGAGTCGGAGAGTTTTGATTGAAACCCACTCGTGTTTCTTCCAAAACCCATGTCTCAAATCGATCTCCACCGCCCCAGAAGGGGTTGAAACACCCAAAGCATCGGACTTTACGGCCTCCTACCTTGAGAACTCTTGTGGGTTGTCCACTGATTCAGCTCTCAGAGTTTCCAAATGGTTCCACCTCAAAACCACAGGCAACCCAGATTCAGTTCTTTTGTTTTTAAAAAATCATGGTTTTACCGATACCCAGATCGCCAAAATGATCTCCTTTCGCCCGGATCTTCTGAATTTCAATCCCGACAGAACTCTGAAGCCAAAGATGGACTTCTTGCATAGCAACGGATTCTCGATCCCGGACCTCATATTTGTCCTCTCAAAGAACCCCTGCATCTTGGCCAGTAGCTTAGACAACCTGATAGTTCCCGCCTATGGTTTCCTAAAGAATATTCTTGGCACTGACGAGGTCATCACCTTGACTGCAAAGCAAGCGCCGTGGCTTCTCCACAAGGACCTCCACAAAAGGATGGGCTCAAAAATTGAGTTTTTACAGGACCACGGAGTGCCTGATTCCATAATCTCTGCCATGATCAAACGTCAACCCAGGTGTTTTCTTAATGTTCACCTTGATCGATTCGCTGAAGCTTTAGTGAAACTTATGGCGATGGAAGTCAAACCTTCAAGTTCATTGTTCTATATGACCTTTTGCACCTTACTGAGAATAGGTGAATCACTTTGGGAGGAGAAATTTGAGCTATATAGAAGCTTTAGTTGGTCTGAGGATGACATTCTTTCGGCTTTCAAGAAGAAGCCTCAGATTATGGAATTATCAAAGGATAAAATGAGGAGGATGATGGATTTCTTTTTGAAAGAACCCGGATTGGGGCTACCCATCATTGTCGATTGTCCGCATCTTTTGACGTATAGCTTGGAGAAGAGGATCATTCTGAGATGGTCAGTCATCCGTGTCCTGACATCACATGGAATTCTGAACAAAGATGTGAATTTGTGTACGATTTGCAAATTGAAGGAGGAGAAATTCTTAGAGAGATATGAGATGAAGTACCAGGAGAAGGTTCCTCAAGTGTTGCAGGCCTACCAAGGGAAGACGGTCATCGGGGATTGAGACATGGAGGCTGGATCTTGTTTGTCAGGAGTGAGACATTTTAGATGATATTTGCCAAATCCGCTAAGCAGTTGCATTCCCTTCTGCTTTGGTGTCAGTATTTTTCTTGTAGTTACTTCTTTCAATTCAAGACATTGTTTATAAAACTCTTGTTTTCAATATGTTGAGTGATTGTAGTCATCAGAGAGATTCATTTGCCTTTTTTTCTCTGGAGTTCAGTCCAAGCATACATTAGGAACTTGTCTCGAGCAATATTTAAATATGGAGTTTCACAGATCATATCCCAAAACGAAAACACAATGTGCACGTGTTGAAATAGAAATCATACCACTGACATAATCCGTTCTATGCATATATATTGTGTCAACAGCATATCAGGTGCTGATTAGAAGTTTGTCAATTTAATTGTCTGGGGCAAGGATATATAATGGCCTGAGTAATCTGAATTTTGGAAATAATGGTTTATGTGAGGAACTATAATTAAGTCAATATACATATCCATCTGTTTATGTATTTCCAGGAAGATCATTTGTTGCATCTCAAAATGTTCGGATGGTATGGCTAAAACCTCTGCCTGAGATATAGAAATATCTACTCTTTCTAGTATATGCATGCTCACAGTCACGCACGAAACTCCAAAAAAGTTCTCTATTTGATGAATAAGAAAATGGAGTGTTCATTGAACACATAAAACACAAGCTTGCATTGTCTTTGTTTTGTAGGGCTAATTTAGACTATATACATAGCAATCCTGTTCAAGCAATATTTTTTACAGTTTTTTGAAATTGTTGCAATGTCTACATGATGCTCATTTGCATAACTTCTATATCTCCAAATAAGCGACACATGAAGATCCAAAGATCGGTAAGCAATTGCATTCTCCAGTTGATAATTATCCTTGTATGTTATTTCTCATTATAGCCATCAGATAAAGCATCCTAATGAACTCGCCTCTAGTATAGGATTCCACATAACATAATCCATAAATGCCACGGCCATTCCCTTGATATATCCATTCTACTGCTATAGGATTCCACGGCACAGAACATAATGCATAAATTCCACAGCCATTCCCTTGACATGTACATTATTCTTATTTTATTTTTGGGAAAAATCCATATAACCCCCTGTAATCTGGCCTAAATCCATATAACCCCCTACAATCTTGATAAATCCATATAACCCCCTGTAATCACCCCACTATATCCATAAAACCCCCTCCGTATGCCTTCTGTCCATTTGTTTAACGGGACAGGGGGTTATATGGATTTATGGCAGATTACAGGGGGTTATATGGATTTTTCTCATTATTTATTTATTTATTTTCTTTACATGTGGTTTAAAAATTGGATTGTTTAACAATTTACTTTTGAATTTTTTTTAAGATATCACGCACCTTTAATTTTAATAAAAGAAAAAAGATTATTCAGATCATAAACACATACAAGATCACCCACCAAAGAGATAGAAGTAAAAGAGATATATATTTTTTCTTTTGGTATTTCAAAAAAGAACCCAAAACTACTCCTCCACGTACAGTTTATCCCCAACAAAATTCACTCATGACACCAACACAAGAGGTGCCCCAAAAAACATAATTCGCATTGTTGAAATTTTGTTGGTTGATGTTACACACTTTTTGTTACAAAATTCATTCTCTTTTACTTCTATCTCTTTGGTGGGTGATCTTGTATGTGTTTATAATCTGAATAACCCTTTTTCTTTTATTAAAATTAAAGGTGCGTGGTATCTTGAAAAAAAATTCAAAACTAAATGTTAAACAGTCCAATTTTTAAATAACATGTAAAGAAAATTAAAAAAAAAAAGAAGAGAAAAATCCATATAACCCCCTATAATCTGCCATAAATCCATATAACCCCCTGTCCCGTTAAACAGATGGACGGAAGGTAGACGGAGGGGGTTTTATGGATATAGAGGGGTGATTACAGGGGGTTATATGGATTTATGAAGATTGCAGGGGGTTATATGGATTTAGGTCAGATTACAGGGGGTTATATGGATTTTTCCCTTTATTTTTTTGTATAAATTGAGGGCCTGAGAGCACAGGAAATTCAGTTATTCTGGTCTCTTTTAGCTTGAGCTACAGTATAAGAAATCCCTCTTCTTGTGTGTAGGTTTACAAGTATCTACACAAAACACACACACACACAATCTAATGTACATGGATTGTGGGATATTCTTTACTGTCCAAAACTATTTATCAATATGTTCCTCTGGAAGTATTTTGTGGTGTATTATGTATTTCTTCTGATGAATGTTGATGTTTATATGGAGAATTTAATAAGTTGAAGTCGTGCTTATATGAAAGATGAACCTGCTGATATTAGCTGGTGTTGCATGGTATATATTTAAAGACCAGGTATACGCGATACCATTGGTTTTGAAATCAAATCAACCATTAGTTTGAAATCTGACTGTTGAAGATGACTGATGTCACAACAGGTCTGATGTATAAGAATTGTATACGAGGATAATATTGATCAGGGCGCTAATACCTTAATCTGTTTTGTAGTCTTATTTACATTTAATTTTTATTTTATTTAAGACAAAGCTCATTAACTAAAATATAAAGTGGCATGCCACTTCTATGAGTTCAAAATTTGTGCCACCTAAGTTTGTGAATTGGATAGGGTTTTATGAGTATCGGTTCTGAATCAAATTAACTATCCAATTTTTAATTTGAACGCTGATACACTTATTCTACTTTGTGGTGCATCTACATGTTGTATTATTGCAATATACATTGTGTTAGCATAATTTATGTATAAAAAAATTGAATTTTTTATTTTTTTAAAAAATATACTAATATATTTCAGTATATATATATTTTTTATAATAATATGTATTTCTATGTATCAGTGTATGTTTTAAAAAAATAGTAAGGGTCGTGAAGATGATTGATTTGTACACAAAACTAAATATATTATTTTTTTAAAATTTTATATAATTGCAATAGAGCCCAGAGTATATATTTTATTTTGTAGAAAAACACTCGTTTTGAAACGTTCAAAATAGAATCAAAACAGGAGAACTCTATTTCATGTATTTGTGTAAGAGTGCTATTACACTCAGTTTTTTTCTCAGTCCAAAACACAGTTCTATATACCATATTAAAAATTCAGTAAAGCATATACCTCATTATGATCAGACAGCAACCCGGGTGTTTTCTTATTGTTCACCTTGATCGATTTACTAGGAATTTAGTGAAACTTAAGGCAATGGACTTTGGACCTTCAACTTCATCGTTCTATATGGCCTTTGGCACCATACTGAGCATGAGTGAATCGCATTGGGAGGAGAAATTGGAGTTGTATAGAAGCTTTGGTTGGTCTGAGGCTGATGTGCTCTCAGCTTTCAAGAAGCAGCCTATCATTATGCGAATATCAAAGGATAAAATAAGGAGGGTGATGGATTTCCTGTTGAAGGAGCTGGGGTTGAGGCTATCCATCATTTCTTGTTACCCACATCTACTATTTTATAGCTTGGAGAAGATGATCATTCCAAGAAGTTCGGTCATTCGTGTCCTGACATCACATGGAATTCTGAACAAAGATGTGAATTTTTATTCGATTTGCCATTTAAGTGAGAAGAAATTCTTAGAGAAATATGTGATCAAGTACCAGGAGATGGTTCCTCAAGTGTTGCAGGCCTACCAAGGGGAGACAGTCTTTGGGGATTGAGACATGGAGCCCAGATCTTGTTCGTCAGGAGTGAGACATTTTAGATTATATATTTGCCAAATCCAGTAAGCAGTTGCATTCTCCTCTGCTATGTTGTTAGTATTTTTCTTGCAGTCACTTCTTTCAACTCAAGACACTGTTTAAAAAAACTTGTGTTTTCAATTGTTGTACGCTGGATTTCAGACCAAGCATACATTAAGAACTTGCCTCGTGCAAAAGTGAAGTATAGAGTTTCATAGATCATATACCAAAATGAACACACGAGTTGAAATAGAAGCATTCCAATGACATAATCCATTCTATGCATATGTATATTGCTTCAATAGTAAACGAGGTGCTGATTAGAAGTTCATCATTTTAATTGGCTGGGGCAAGGATATATAATGGACTAAGTAATCTAAATTTTGGAATTAATGGTATACTTGAGTAAAATAATTAATTCAATATACAATCCATCTGGTTATTTATTCCAAGAAGTTAATTTGTAGCATCTCAAAAAGTTTGGATGGTTTGGCTAAAACCTGTGCCTGATACAGAAATGTCTACTGTTTCAAGTATGCACACTCTGAGTCATGCATGAAACTCCAATAGTTCTATACTTCATGAATATGAAAATGGGGTAGTGTTCATTGAAGACATAAAACACGAGCCTGCATTGTCTTTGTTTTGTAGGGCTAATTTAGACTATATACAGAGCAATCCTGTTCACAGTTCTTTGAAATTATTGCAATGTCTTGGTGATTGCCTACATGACGCTTATTTGCATAACTTCCATATCTCCAAATGAGTGAGACATGAAGATCCAAAGACAGGTAAGCAATTGAATTCTCCAGTCACTGATTGTCCTCATATGTTATTTCGCTTGATAGTCATCAGATAAAGCATCGTAAGAAAGTCTCCCTCAAGTAATAGTATAGGGTTCCACAGAACATAATGCATAAATTCCATAGCCATTCTATTGATATATACATTCTACTACTACAATCTGCTAGAAGTCCAGCCCTTTTTTTGGGTATAAATTGAGGGCCTGAGAGCACAGGGAATGCAATTATTCTGATCTCTTTAGCTTTAGTTACGGTGTAAGAAATTCCATTTTCTTGTGTATGTTTATTATTAGTGTATACAAGTATCTACAAAAAAATTCCATCAGAATTTGAATCCCCCTGGCTTACCTCTTGTACATGGTTTGTGAGATATTCTTTATTGTCACTAAACCTTTTTTTTATTGGTAGGTTCCTCTGGAAGTATTTTGTGTTGTTTATGTATTTCTTCTAATGAATGTTGATGTTTTTATGGAGAAATCTGACAAGTTGTGCTCACATGAAAGATGAACCTGATATTTGCTGGTGTCGCATGCTATATATTTGAAGAGTTGTACTTGATAAGGGCATTCATTATTTTGTGAATCTCAGCTTTTCTTATTACTCTGTATGACTAATATCACCAACGGTCAAATCAAATCAACCATTGGTTTTGAAATATGACGGCGTAAGATAACTAAAGTCATAACAGGTATGATGCACAAAAATTGTATACAAGGATAATATTGACCAGGGCATGCATTGATATATTCAATCTGTTTTGCAGTCTTATTTATGTTCAATTTTTATTGGGAGCAACTACTTACACCAGTTAAGTTGCCCATCCCATTACCCAATTTTTTGTTTTTTTTTGAGTTGTGGGATTTGCAAAGTGGGAAGGAGGGAAAAAGAAAGAGGGGTGGGGGTGGGATTTGTGGAAGAGGTGAGTGGTGGCCGGAGGTGGCGATGGGGTGGAGACGACGATGATGGTTGGAGAGGTGGGGGGCGGAGGCTAAATAGATAGAGAGAGTGAGTAAAGGAGAGAAAGAGAGGGAGCCCTGCCCTCTCCGCCTCGCTGCACCCCTCCCGATTCTCCCTCTCTCTCTTCCCTTTCTATTTCCTTTTCTTTCTCTTTCTGTTTCTACTCCACCTCAGCTCACCACCTCTCCGATCACAGACGTCTTCGCTTCGCCACCACCCTCTTCCACTCCCCCCCCCCCTTTTTTATTTCCCCTTCCCTTTTTTTTTTATTTTGTTTCGGGGAACACTCCCTCTCTTATTTTGTTAATCCCACTTAAAAAAAAGTGTATCTCAATGCATATTTTATTTTTTATAATATTATTTATTTCAATTAATGGATGTATATTAAAAAAAAAAAAAAGAGTTGATATTATTTTTCTTTTAATTTTTATAAAATCGTGAGAGAGTCCATCTTCCATTTCGTCCGTTCATTGAAACATATATTTTATTATTTAAAACATTTAAAAAATCATGTAAAGAATAGTAGAATACACTATCCCCAACATTTTGCTTGTTTATATCATGTATTTGTGTAACTCACAGGTGTGGAAGTAAATTCCCATCTCAGCCATTGTTTCCAAAATGGATGGTTCTTGATGAAAAAAAATTCCAAAAACAATCTGCCGTTCACATACACAAAAACACAAACAAAAGGGAGACGTAAAAAAGGCCTAGCCTTTCTTCTTGGCTTCTTCACAGATCACACACTCAAGCATCAGTAGCAGATCTCACTTCGTTAGAAAACCTGTAAGTTTCCTCCTTCTCACACATCCGCCTCTCTTCTTTCAATTCTTCACTGCTTGCGATGTTTGGCTTCGTCTCCAAAAACATAGTTCAGTTTGTGAATCGGAGAGTTGTGATTGAAATCCAACTGTGTTTCTTCCAAAACCCATGTCTCAAATCGATCTCCACCACCCCAAAAGGGAAGGAAACATCCAAAGCAACGGACTTTACAGTCTCCTACCTCGTGAACTCTTGTGGGTTGTCCTCCGATTCAGCCCTCAGCGTTTCCAAATGGTTCCACCTCAAAACGACAGAAAACCCAGATTTTGTTCTTTTGTTTTTTAAAAAACAAGGTTTTACCGATACCCAGATCGCCAAAATGATCTCCTTCCGCCCGGATCTTCTGAAGTTCAATCCGGACAAAATCCTGAAGCCAAAGCTGGATTTCCTCCGTGACGTCGGATTCTCGACCCCTGACCTCACATTCCTCCTCTCAAAGAACCCCTGCATCTTGGCCAGTAGCTTAGACAACCTGATAGTGCCCGCCTATGGTTTCCTAAAGAATATTCTTGGCACTGACGAGGTCATCATCTTGACTGCCAAGCGTGCGCCGTGGCTCCTCCACAATGACCTCCACAAAATGATAGGTCCCAAAATCAGGGCGTTACGTGACCACGGAGTACCCGATTCTAGTATCTCTGCCATGATCAAACAGCAACCTAGGTGTTTTATTATTGCGAAGCCTGATCGATTCACAGTAGCTTTAACAAAAGTTAAGGAAATGGACTTCAAACCTTCAAGCTCGTTTTTCTACTTGGCTCTTCATGCTATATTGAGCACAAGTGAATCGAATTGGGAGGAGAAATTTGAGTTGTATAGAAGCTTTGGTTGGTCTGAGGATGATTTCCTCTCAGCTTTCAAGAAGCAGCCTCGTATTATGGCACTATCAAAAGATAAAATGAGGAAGATGATGGATTTCTTTTCGAGGGAACCAGGATTGGGGCTATCTGTCGTTTCCCATTGCCCGAATCTATTGCTGCTTAGCTTGGAGAAGACAATCATTCCGAGATGGTCAGTCATCTGTGTCCTGATGTCACATGGAATTCTGAACAAAGATGTGAATTTTTACACGATTTGCTGTTCGAAGGGGGAGAATTTCTTAGAGAAATACGTGATCAAGTACCAGGAGAAGGTTACTCAAGTGTTGGAGGCCTACCAAGGGAAGACAGTCATTGGGGGTTGAGACATTTGAGCGTAGAACTTGTTCGTCGGAATGAGAAATTGTTGTTGATTCTTTGCCAACAACTCTGGTGAGTAATTGCATTCTCCTCTGATTTGCATTCTGTTTTGTTTTGCAGTCACCTCTTTCAATTCAAGACTGTTTTAAAAACTCGTATATTTTAGTACATTGTGTTGTCGTATTCATCAGATAAATTCCTTTCCTTTTTTCACTGGAATACAGTTTAAGCATACATTAGCATTTAGCAGCTTGCCAACTTGCCTCAAGCACCAGTGAAGCATGAAATATCTCGGATGTTTTTTTTTTGGTTCAAATTTCTATTAAGTTATGCAAATGTACTCAACATTTTTACGGGTCTTCTTAACACAATGAAGCGAAGCAAATGAAGACAGCAATGTGAGTACCAAAAGTAGGATGAAGTGGGGGAGGGAGGATTTTTGCAGATCTGCCATCAGGAGTGCTTAGAACTTGTGAGCTCTGCCAGACCCAATCAGACCAATGGGCAATTTGATTTTTCATTCTTACCCCCAAATTCTATTGAGCTAATGATCCGCCAGATGACATTGTTTCACTTGGTCACCTTCTAGGTTTAACCCACTTTTCATTTTGAATAAATTTACTTACTGTTGTTTCATTTGGAGAACCAAAGAATTTTAGATACCTGTCTCCCAAGTGTTGTTTAACGTCTTCTTCCTCAATTCATAGGTATGATCAGAGATTTATCTTTTCCTTTGCCAAGCTATAGAATAAGCAGTAATTGGCTGAACTCCCAGATTGGCGTCTTCCTATGATACCTCCCTTGTATCCATTTCACCCAGACATTCTTGTACCTATATCCATAGGTGAACTTCCTGAGCAGCTGTGTTCCATTCATCCACGCTTTATATACCCAGACCACCACCTGAGATAGGTAGAGTTACCTGAGCCAAAGTTCACATGATGCATCGAATGCTTTTCGGATCATATTGCATAAATGGAATCACGTTATTTAAATTTTTGCTAGGTGTTCAGCTTTTTTTTTTTTGTTTGGTACATAACTGAGGGCCTTAGAGCAAAGGAACGTCAGTTAGGGGTGTTGTTCTCTTTAGCTTAATTTACCGCATAAGAAATTCCCTCTTCTCAAACTTCACCACCTTCCTAAGTTTCCTGATGTTGCTGCAAAAGCTTTCTCAAGATTTATGTAGATGAAGGATATGTACTTTGTATTGGAGTTATTGGATAGGCCTGTTGTTGGGCCTATTCCTGGAGGCCCGGGGGTTGGGGGCAACCAATTTTTGTCATGGGTATTTGATCTTTTTCTGTTTTAGGGTTTGTACATCTTGTAACTATATAAGGGATCTTTCGGCCTCCATTACATAATACATTATTCCATTTATTTCTTCTCTTCGATTGGTTCTAGTTGAGTTTGATGAGGAATGCCCCTGTTGTAGTACATAGTTGCGTGGATGGTTACAATTCATGAAAGTTTAACGAGTTCGGTGGTGTTAATTTGTGGTGAAATCTCACTTCACAATGGATGTATCCAGATAAAACATGAAATCCTGACTCATTTTTTTCCTTCAGAACTTTTGCTTGTCTGGCATGGCTTTCTCCATAGGTCTTGAATTAAAAAATCCCTGGCTTACCTGCTGTGCGTGGACTGTGAGCTATTCTTTCTCGCCATCCAAACAAGACTTATCAATATCAATATGTTCCTCCAGAAGTATATAGTTTTCCCTGTGTACTTCAGATGAATGTTGATGTTTTTATGGAGAATGTAACACGCTGAAGTTGTGCTCTCATGAAAGATGGATCTGATATTATCAGGTGGTGCATCCTATATGATTTGAAAAAGTTGAGTGCATTATTCATTATGTTGTGGTTCCCAGGTTTTTCTAACCCTATATGACTTGAAAAAGGTGAATGCATGTCTGATGTGCCTAAGATAAAGTTTTATTTGAAGCATGGTAATTCAGTTATTGGAGAAGAACACTCTATTGGGATACACTATTATATCATGCCAGGTTACTTGAAATTTTTCAAAAAAAAATAAAGTACCAAAATCAGTTTATGCATATCTGCATCGTTTGCTACACTGCTAACCTGATGAACAGAGGAGGAACAGAGTTCTGGAGTGTCTAGCAAAATCAAATATCCTATGTTACAACACAATCTCAATAAAGTTAACAGTAGTCTGATATTTTTCAACAGTCTTACTGAAAAAGTATAACTCCCATCTAATGGACTCGTGCGCTATCCTTTTGATTGAGCGTTCAAATTCCAAACCGAGCAACCCCAGGTGCGGAATAACTCAATAATAATGGACTCGTGCGCTATCCTTTTGATTGAGCGTTCAAATTCCAAACCGATCAACCCCAGGTGCGGAATAACTCAATAATAAGAGGGAATAAGAAATCAAAACTGTTTGTTTTATAAAAATAAACCCTAGTTGTATCTGGATAAGCTACATGAAGCCCTAATAACTATTTTTTTTTTTTTTTTTTTTGGGGGGGGGGGGGGGGGGGGGGGGGGGGGGGGGGGGGGGGGGGGGGGGGGGGGGGGGGGGGGGGGGGGGGGGGCCTGAACGCAAACAATTTATGCAGAATAGAATTGTCATTTAAAAAGTGATATTCTTTATAGTTTAAATTTACAGATTATAGATTACATAATTGATAGATTATAACATTTTTAATAAGTAGTAGACATGTTTGTTGTAACTGTTTAAAAGTAGTGTAAGAGTAAAAAATAAAAACATATGTTATTAGTAAAAAAGTGTTCAAAATAAAAAAATTAAAAACATTTTATAAGCTATAATCTCAGTATCCCTTTAACAGTTTAGGAATTATGACTTTTTAAAACTATCAAACTTAATAAGATTCAATAAGTTTAAACAAATATGTAACAACTGTTTATTTTATACAAAAAGCTATAATCTCTTGCTCATAAATTTTAACAAACGTTTACAATCTCTTATCTCTCGCCGATCACTGTTACGTTTTATTTAATGAAAGGGTTAAAGACATCTAAGTCCCTACAAACATGAAAAAATCCATATAAGTCTCTACTAAAATTGGGACAAACGTACGAGTCCCTTAAAACTCAGAAAAACTCAATTATCATCTCTGAGTTAAATTTTCATCCAAACTTAATGGAATATTCTCAAAATATTATATCACATATAATTGTATAGACATTGAAGTTCCTATAAATAGTCATAAAGACAAATTAGTCCTTGCAAAAGACAATTTTTCCTGAAAGGCTTTTACATTCAATTGTGTACATATTGCAATCCCTATAAACAATTATAAAGATAAATTAGTCCCCGCAAAAGATAAAATTACCCCTCAAAATTGCCAGGTTTGTTGTTTAAGAGCTCATTAATTAAAGTGATAATATATAATATAATGAAGCGATGAGAAGAAGCTATAACAATATAATAAGCTGACCCACCAATTGCATAAACATGACATTCTACTCTGGCGTGCCCAAATGGTCCCCAAAACTTATACAGTTCGTGGCCACCTAGTTGCGTTAATAAATTTCATTAATCTAAATAACAGTTGACAGATTTTGTTATAGGGTTTTTTTTATTTTTAAGCCCCCACAAATCATCATATTTAGTGATCGATTCCTCGCTTCTTCATATTTGGGTTTTAGTCCTTAGATTTAAATGATAGTTCCTTTTTAATTTCTGAGAGGGACCTATCCATAAATTATTTAGTTTTTTTTTAGTCCTTGAGAGGGACTTATCCATGAATTATCATTTAAATCTGGAGACTAAAACTCAAATAAAAAAAATAAAGAATCGATCATTAAATATGATGGTATGTGAAGACTTCAAAATAAAAAAACTCTTTTTATATTATTGCGACCTCTCATCTCTGAGTGATCCCCTTGGAGCAGCACTTATTATTCCTTTCAGAACCTTTCATTTAAAATAAGCAATTAGTATGATATGATGGATCATTTCACATCTCATGTTACTCTCAAAGCTTTTAGTTATGAGAGAGGAGCATGTATCATTGTCTCTCCATCAAGCCCTTGAAAGTGAACACCACGTGAAGTTAAGCCTCCTGTTGATTTGGATCGACCTAAAAACAGGGAGAAATCACATGCTCAATGGGTTGGCTCTGAGAATGAAATTTTTTTTGTTGGGCCGTGGGTGAACTTTTAAAATGAGGCGCTTTAAATATTTTTTTTTTTAATGTAGATTGTTTGAATATTACACATAATTTAATTTTATGCTATAAATATTATAAAATAGATATACAATATTATAAAATTATTTAAATTACAATCTTCTACAATATCCTATGCACATAAAATTACAATGTTTTGAATGGAAGATTAGAAGATAAAAAATATAATTAGCATGAAAATAAAAACAATTTTGGGTTTGTATCATCTAAAGACTCAAGAATTCTGTGTTGCTCAATAAAAATAAAAAGCCTCCAAATTTTCATGTAGAGCTATAAAAAAAAAAGGGATTATTTACTTCAGTTATTTCATCATATAATTTAGTGAAAATGTGATTATTCACTTCAGTATATATATTTATTGGTTGCACCAAGTATATATATTTTACCTTCACAAAAATCAAAGCTTCGGTTTTGCATTTCCTTCTGTCGAATGTCTGAGGAACTTCGTATGGATATCATAAGCTGTGTAACTCGCACGTGTGGAAGTAAATGTGTGTGAGCCATTGTTTTCAAAATGGACGGATCATGATGAAGAGTGAATAGATACTTTCATATATAATCGTGTCGCCGTCAATCTCTCTCTCTCTCTTTTGTAGAGTTCAAAACAAACATTTGCGAGACCTAAAAAATTGTTCTTCACAGTTCACTCTTCGAAGTGGCCGTAAGTTTCTCTCTTCTTTCAGTTTTCTGTAGCTGCAATGTTTCGTTTCGTCCATAAGAACCTAATCCAAATCGTGAGTCGGAGAGGTTCAATCGAGCCCCACTTGTGTTTCTTCCAAAACCCATGTCTCAAATCGATCTCCACCACCCCAAAAGGGAAGGAAACACCCAAAGCTTCGGATTTTATGGTGTCCTATCTCGTGAACTCCTGTGGGTTGTCCACCGATTCAGCCCTCAGAGCTTCCAAAGGGTTCCAACTCAAAACCACTGAAAACCCTGATTCAGTTCTTTCATTCTTCAAAAACCACGGTTTTACCGATACCCAGATCGCCAAAATGATCTCTTGCCGCCCCCAACTTCTGTCATTCAATCCGGACAAAACTCTGAATCCAAAGATCGTCTTCCTCCGTGACGCCGGATTCTCGACCACTGACCTCACATTGGTCCTCTCAAAGAACCCCAACATCTTGGCCAGTAGCTTAGACAACCAGATAGTGCCCGCCTATGGTTTTCTAAAGGGTATTCTTGGCACTCGAGAGGTCGTTGTCTCGACCACCAAGCGTTCGCCGTGGCTTCTCCACAATGACCTCCACAAAACGATGGGTTCCAAAATCGAGGCGTTACGGGACCACGGAGTACCCGATTCTAGTATCTCTGTCATGATCAAACAGCAGCCCAGGCTTTTACTTAATTCGTCCCCTGATCGATTTACTGAGGCTTTAATGAAAGTTAAGGCAATGGACTTCAAACCTTCAAGCTCGTTTTTCTACCTGGCTCTTCACGCTATACTGGGCATGAGTAAATCAAAATGGGAGGAGAAATTTGAGTTGTATAGAAGCTTTGGTTGGTCTGATGATAATATCCTCTCAGCTTTCAAGAAGCAACCTTTCTTTATGAACCTTTCAAAGGATAAAATAAGGAGGATGATGGATTTCTTTTTGAAGGAACCTGGATTGGGGTTATCCATCGTTTCCAGTTACCCGAATCTAATGCTGCTTAGCTTGGAGAAGACGATCATTCCGAGACATTCAGTCATCCATGTCCTGAAGTCATTTGGACTTGTGAAAAAAGATGTGAATTTGTATAGTGTTTGCAAGTTGGAGGAGAAGAAATTTTTAGAGAAATACATAATCAAGTACCAAGAGAAGGTTCCTCAAGTGTTGCAGGTCTACCAAGGGAAGACAGTGGTTGGTGGCTGAGATGTTTGGAACAATCTTTAGTGTCCGAGTGAGAAATTGTAGTTGATTTGTTTGCGAACTCTGGTAAGCGATTGCATTCTCCTCTGGTTTGTACAGACACTTGTCTTGCAATCACTTGTTTCAATTCAAGACTTTGTTTAATACTCATTACTTTTTTCAATATATTGCTTAATCATAGTAATCAGAGAACTTCCTTCCCTTTTTCACCAGACATTAAGTTCAAGCATACATTAGGAACTGACCTCAAGCATTAGTTAAGTAGAATTTCACAAATCATCGCATTGTGTACATGTGTTGAAGCAGAAATATTCCATTGATGTAATCCATTCTGTGTCTTCAGTGTCCATAGTTTACCATGTGTTGACTTAGGAATAAATCTGAATTGGTTCGAAGCTGATCAATTTTACTTACCAGGTATCCTGATCAATTTACTTACCAGAAATTCTTAGAGAAATACGTGATCAAGTACCAGGAGAAGGTTCCTCAATTGTTGCAGGCCTACCGAGGGAAGACGTTGATTGGGTGTTGAGAGATTTGAGTCTAGATGGTTTGTTTGCAAATTCTGGTAATCAATTGCATTCTCCTCTGATTTTGTAATTCACATTTGTCTTGCAGTCACTTCTTTATATTGAAGACTTGGTTTAAAAACTTATGTTTATTTTAGTATTTCGTGAGATCATAGTCATCAGAGAAATTCCTCTCCCTTTTTTTATTTGAGTTCTGTTCAATCACCCATTAGGAACCTGCCTCAAGTATAAGTAAAGTATGCCAGACACCATTGTTACTCCATGACATTATGCTCCCCATTGTTTTCAACACCATCAGCTGACAGACAGCAACTCAATCTAATGTGGATGAAGGATGAGATTATGAGTTCTGGTTGATTTTAAGGAGGAATGCCCCCTTTTGTAGTACAGAGATTCATGGTTAGGTACAGTTCATGAAATTTTAATGAGTTCAGTGGTGTTAAGTTGTAATCTGTTGTCACTTCTCACCCTTTTGATGTAACCAGATAAATCATGAAATCTCAACTCATTTTTCTTTTTCCTTCTTATATACATGCATTTCTTACATATCAATACGCCTGGCATGGTTACGTGGTTTGTGAGCTATTCGTTCGCATCACCCCAAAAAACTTTTCAATATGTTATTCAAGAAGTAATCTGTGGTGTAAATGTAATTCTTCTAATGAATATCTACGTTTTTATGGAGAATGTAGCAAGTTAAAGTTTGCTCTTCTGAAAGATGGACCTGATATTAGCAGGTGATGCATGCTATATATTTGAAGAGTTACACTTGATGAAGGGGCAGCTGGCATTCATCATTTTGTGAATCTCATCCTTCTCTAATGCTCAATGTAGAGACCACCAGCTGCTTCTTATATATACGAACAATAAAAAAATCCTCTCTTTTTTTTTTCCTTCTTTCTTCTTTAGTCTCAACCAGGCCTGTCAACGGGTCGAGGTGGACCCGGACCCGACCCGTGACAGGACCCGGCGGGTCCGGGTCCAACCCAGGACCCGGCGGGTCCGGGGAAATGTGGACCCGGGTCGGGTCCGGGTCCGACCCGACCCGGATGGTTGGGTAAAAAAAAAAAAAAAAGAGAAGAGCTCATGTATTTGTTTGTCTTATCATTCTATTTGAAATTTTTTGTAATAAAACATTATTGTTAATGAGATTATGTTTGAATATAATTTTATACAATTCAAAAGAAGTAAATGAATTATTAAACACACAAAACAATAATCACTAACATAAAAAACATATTAACCTAAATAATAAACATAACTAACCTAAACAACATTCAAAACAATATTAACTTAAACAACATTCAAAACAATAAACATTAACATATTAACATAAATAATAGACATAAATCATGCAACAAACTAATTAATCATATAAATTCAAATGCTAATAAATTAATTGTTCAAAACAAACCGATTTATAGGCTTGTTATGATTATGATTTATGAACTTGTAGATACAAAAATAAGTTAAGTAAGAAATAAAATTATGTATCAACTAATACTAATGGTCTTATAATATATGAACATATATTAAAAAAAACAGTCGGGTCCAACGGGTCGGGGCGGGGTGGATCCGAACCCGACCCGTTTGTTTGTTCGGGTCCGTCGGGTCGGGTCTAACTCGGGTCGGATTCAAATCGGGTCGGGTATGGACACGACCGTTGACAGGCCTAGTCTCAACACTCCAATATGCCTTCTACGGATGATTTTTCTCGACATCAAATTGCCAATTTTCATTATTAGACGATGTGGGATTAAAATCATAGTCTTGAACTTAAATTCTTGGGCCTCTTAAATATCACGATCCACTGACCTCTCAACGAGTCAAACATCACGTATTGTTTTTATTTATAAAAAAAATGTTATACTCAATTCAGTTACCATCCATAATATAGTTCTCACATGTTTTATTGTTTTAAAAATGAGTTATTTAATTTTATAAAAGGTATACTCCAATTAATTGAATTATATTATTCATACAAAATGTGAAAAAAATTCAATAAAACATATTTCTCAATATAGTAAGTAAAAAAGGATAAGGAGATATATAATAAGATATACATGACTGCATTTCAGAATATGAAAATGACCTACTCTTCTTTTTTTTGAACTTTCAAATCTTATAAATGGGTTTTCTTCATAAAATTTGTGTTGAAACCTGTTTTTGCCTCTCAAGAGTTGGAGGAGCTTCATATCCGAATCATATATTGGTGTGGAAGTAAATCAAATGCCCATCAGCCATTGTTTTCAAAATGGACGGTTCGTGATTAATGGTTTCAACAAGTATTCCAACATGGGTAAGGCCGTCATAAAAAGTCCTCTTTTTCCGTCTTCACAGTTTCTTCACGCTCTTTAATAAGAGATTTCTCATCAGTGGCTGATCTCTTCATCTCCCATATCGATCAAAACCGTAAGTTTTCTTTCTTCTTCTCATACCCTTCTTTCAGTCTTTACAGCTGCGATGTTTCGTTTCGTCCGCAAAACCATAATCCCCATTGTGAGTCGGAGGGATTCGATTGAAACCCACTTGTGTTTCTTCCAACACCCATGTCTCAAATCGATCTCCACCACACCAAAAGGGAAGGAAGCATCAAAAGCTTCGGATTTTGCGGTCTCCTACCTCGTGAACTCTTGTGGGTTGTCCACAGATTCAGCCATCAGAGTTTCCAAATGGTCACAGATCAAGACTACAGAAAACCCAGATTCGGTTCTTTTGTTTTTCAAAAACCATGGTTTTACCGATACCCAGATAGCCAAAATGATCTCCTTCCGCCCCCAACTTCTGTCATCCAATCCAGACAAAAGTCTGAAGCCGAAGATTGAATTTCTCCGTAGGGTCGGATTCTCAGCTTCCGACCTCACATTCATTATCTCAAAGAACCCCGACGTCTTTACCAGTAGCTTAGCCAACCAGATAGTGCCCGCCTATGGTTTTCTAAAGGGTATTCTTGGCACTGGGAAGGCCGTCATCTCGATCACCAAGCGTGCGCCGTGGCTTCTCCACAATGACCTCCACAAAAAGATAGGTTTGAAAATCGGGGCGTTACAGGACCACGGAGTACCTGATTCTAGTATCTATGCCATGATCAAAATGCAGCCCAGGCTCTTTCTTGCGCACTCTGATCGATTTACTGAGGCTTTAATGAAAGTTAAGGCAATGGACTTCAAAACTTCAAGCTCGTCTTTCTACTTGGCTCTTTTTGCTATAGTGGGCATGAGTAAATCGAAATGGGAGGAGAAATTTGAGTTGTATAGAAGCTTTGGTTGGTCTGACGACAATATTTTCAAGAAGCAGCCTCAGATTATGAACATATCAAAGGATAAAATCAGAAGAATGATGGATTTCTTTTTGAAGGAACCCGGATTGGGGTTATCCATCGTTTCCAGTTGCCCTGCAGTAATGATGCTTAGCTTGGAGAAGACGATCATTCCGAGATATTCAGTCATCCATGTCCTGAAGTCATATGGGCTTGTGAACAAAGATGTGAATTTGACTACGATTTGGAAGTTGAAGGAGAAGAAATTTTTAGAGAAATACATAATCAAGTACCAAGAGAAGGTTCCTCAAGTGTTGCAGGTCTACCAAGGGAAGACAGTGATTGGTGGTTGAGATGTTTGGAACCATCTTTAATGTCCGAGTGAGAAATTGTAGTTGATTTGTTTGCAAACTCCGGTAAGAAACCACATTCTCCTCTGGTTTGTACACACACTTGTCTTGCAATCACTTCTTTTAATTCAAGACTTTGTTTAAAACTCATTATGTTTTTCAATATATTGCTTAATCATAGTCATCAGAGAACTTCCTTCCCTTTTTCACCAGACATTAGTTCAAGCATACATTGGGAACTTACGTCAAGCATTAGTTTAAGTACAGAATTTCACAAATCATCACATTGTATACATGTGTTGAAGCAGAAACTTTCCATTGACATAATCCATTATGTGCCTCCAGTGTCCATAGTTTACCACGTGCTGATTTAGGATAAATCATAAATCTGAATTGGTTCGAAGTTCATGGATTTATTTTTTTTATTTTTTTGGTACAAGGATAACAACCTGAGTAATCTGAATCCTGGTAATATTGGAATACACGAGGCATCTTTAATTACGTCAATATACATATCCTTATGTTTATATGTTTCTGGGAAGATCATTTGTTGTTTTCCTGTGTCATTCATGGTGTCCATAAAGTACCCAAAGTTTGGGTGGTATGGCTAGAATCTGTGTTTGACATACTGAAACATGTGACATTTCAAATATGTGCACTTGCTGTAAATACGGATGCCATGCCTTTATGAAGAATGCAATCAAGTTGAAGTAATGCTCTCATGAATGATGGACCTGATATTAGCAGGTGGTGCATCATATTTGTTAGAGATATACTATGCCAATTCAGTGTTGCATCTTGAAATTCTCCCCCGGGAATGTTTGCGAAGGCTTAGGTATCAAGTCCGAAGAGTTTATTTAAATTGATGGATTTGGGGAGTATTCTTCAGCAGTGTTGGAAATGGATTGCAGAAGTTTACATTTTCAAATCCAAGTACTGTTGTTTTTCATGATGCTGTAATGGAATTTTTCTATTAATCTAAATCTTGTTGTATAAGCCTGGGGAGTTACAATTGTCATCATCCCCCTTGTTGAGCTCTTTGTTTTTCCTCCCTAAGTGAAGAAAGTAACCTTGAGGCTCTGTTTGGTCGGTAGTATTATAATGTGGAATTTGATTCCTTCCTAATATTACCAAGAAAGTTTGAGAATTCACATTGGTTGGTGATGATTGGAAGAAAAGGGAGGTCTTGTTCGATTCAAAATCAAAACAGGAGGGAAAACATGATCTAATTAGATGGTGGTATTCTGAGAATATTGAGGAATTAGATTTTTAAAGGCCATTTATATCCCTTAATAGCATAATAAAAAAAAATATTACATTTCTATGGTTTGAAGCATTGGGAGACTATCCCTGTAATATTGATTTTAGAGTTCAAAGGTTCATTATCCATCCACAGCATGTGCTGTGTTTTTGTTGTTAATCAGTATAAATTACTCATCTTCATTGGGTCTCTTTGAGTCAAGGTCCTTTTATATTCCAAAACCGAATATTAACCTTGTTTATGATTATTATTATTTTTTTACCAAAATCAGAAGAGAGACTGATTTATGCTGTGATCTGGTTGGAAAAGCATTTCAAAATATCTTTCAACCTAGAATCCAAGCCACGACTACATTTGTTTGATGGTTGCATCTTTGTTTGTGCAACAACTATCGCCTTTTAGTAACAATATTTTATGGTGATGCAGTTGAATTCTGAGAAGTCTGGTTGAAGAAGACTGTCAAGTACAGAAATGGAGCATTTAAATGGATGTGGATCATTGTGCATGTAAAACACAGACCTGCAGTGTCTTTGTTTTGTGGGGCTAATTTAGAGGATATGCATAACAATTCTCTTCAAGTAATTTGTTTGACAATTCTTTGAAATTGTTGTGATGCCCCTCAGTGATTGCCCACATGATGCTCATTTAAATGACATCCATCTCTCCAAAAAGTAATTGCATTTTCCATCGCTATTTGTCTTGTATGTTGTGGAATTTCTTTTATTCAAAGTTGTTCCCCTTGGCTTACCTGGTGTACATGGTTTGTGAGTTATTCAAAGAGGAAGAAGAAGAAGAAAGAAGAAAACTTGTCATCCTCTAGTGTAACAAGTTTGACATGTGGGAATACTTTATATTTTGAATAGATAAAACTTGAAAATAGGGTGGTAAGCGAACCAAGTGAGTCGAGTTTTAACATGTTCAAGCTTGGGTTTGATTCAGGACCGAGTTTAATTTTGTGTTAAAGATTGGCTTACTTGGCTCGTGAAATACTCAGTTAAGGTTCAAGCGTAAACTCAAATTAAGGCTCGAGCTTGGGTTCATTTAGCTCAAAAAAAGTTTGTTTAACAATTAAAACATGTAAAAAATAGATAACATGTTAGAAATAGACGAACATATTCAAAAAAATTTGAAGATTATCACTAATGTATTGAAGAATGAAGAGGTAGGATTTTTTTTCTCCTCCCTTTCCTTTCAAGTAAATATAGGCTTGTGGTTCGGTTCAGTTTGGCTCGTTCACAATCGAGTTTTAAAAATTATTCAAACTCAACACATTTATCTAATCGAATAAGTCTAAACGAGCTTTGATCGAGCCGAGCGGCTCAACTCGGTTATCCGTCCTACCTGACAAGAGGCGCTTGTATCATTCATCATTTTGTGAACTCATCCCATTTTACTTCATGTATCATTCATCATTTTATGAAGTGTGTTGCTTGACTTTCTGTACATTCAAAATGGAATAGATTTATGGGTTGTCTTTGACTCGGAGCTTCCAAATTGGGGGTTCAAGCTACGTTTTCAAAATGGACGGTTGATGATAGATAATGTCTCTTCACCCCTAATTACAAATTGCATGGGTTATACCCGACCCAATCCACTTCAACCCTTATAACAAAGAGTGTTGATACATGCAGTCCGTTTTTACAGCCTGTTTTACAGCCCGTTCGATATAATAATGTAGTATATATTGCATAATCATAATGTACACTGCACTATTATAATATATACTGTAGTCTATTTTTTTCATTTTTTTTGTCATGAAAAATAATACACTAATGTATTTCAGTATATATTTCATTTCATATAATAACATGCACTTTAAAAGGTAAGTGTATAATTTTATAAAAAAATAAAAACGGGATGAACTGTAATTAAGGCTACAATGGAGGCTACATGTATCTTTTTCTAATAACAAATTGCATGGGTTATACCCGACCCAATCCAAGTTTTGAAATTAGGATTTTTAGCATTCAAATTCAACATGAGTATGAATCCGTGTAACCTAAACATAATTGGGATTGCATTTAGATTAAGGGTTCAAATAACCCGAACTCAACATGAAAGTGAGTGATTGAGTCAAATTTTAATAGATTAATTTAAGATATAAAATTTGTATTATCTAATTTATTTTTATTTAAAATGTATTAATTCTACTTACACTGTATTAATTTATTTTTACATTTTTCTTTATTTATTTTCTCCTTATACTGTTCATTTTTTTTTTATCTCTAGTTCCTTTCTTATAGAGAATTTTTTTTTTTTTTTATATGGGAGGGATCCCCCTTGGCTAACTATACGGTTGAGCTGAGAAGGCTACCTCCGTCTGTTTGCCCCGGTCCCACGGAAAATTCTTTTGAATAATCGTCAACAAATAGGTGGGTAAGTCAGCGCCAAGACTCGAACCCAGAACCTATCGGTAACACCGCTAAGCCATGAACCGTTGTGCTATGACCACTGGAGACAATATATAGAGAATAGATTGTTTCAGAGTTTTAATTATTTAACATAATTAATGTTTAAGTTAAACTCATTTATGAGTCTATCTCATTTTAAAGAACACAATCAATTGTTGTGTACAGTGTTGCTCTATGGCCCCATTTGGTTTGTATTATTCTGGGATAAAATTTAATTTCATATGAGATTACAAGGAAAGTGTATAAAATTCAGTGTTTGGTTGGTGGTAATCTTGATGGTAATTGTGGGCTCCACTGGAATTAAAATCCATCCATGTGAGAAAATAAAGTGGAATCAGATTCTCACCCTTTATGGTGGTAATCTCAAATTCCACAAAGAATCCTAAATTAGATTACTATTATATCATTTATAAATTAATGAAATTATTATGTATCCCTTCTAAAATAAATAGCCTTCTCTTTTGTTTTTTTTATCCACGACCCATATAATGGGTTTATATAATCATTTTTATTTTTTAACTAAAAAATTATATTATAACGCTTATATGTGATGTGAAAAATCTTAATTGTGTATTATATATTAATTTAGTTTTATTTTTGTAGATGGATTTAGATATAATTATAATTGGTATTGTAGTAGACCAAATTTGTCAGAAAGTCGAATAAGAGATAGGGTTGTATAAGTACAGGACTTAAACGAGGATTAGTCCATGACAATAAAAAGAGGGAATCGGGGTAATAAAGCTCATGGGCCAAAATTTCCCTTCGGCTTCATCAGGCCCACTTTCTCCGTCAGATCGGGCAAACGATTATGCCCAACCAGGCCAAGTCGGACATCAGAGCTATGCCTGACCAGGTCAAGTCGGATATGCACCGAAAAATAGTTGACCAAAGTTTGACAGGCTAAAAGCAGACACTGAGCAGGGCCCGACTTAAAGGACAAACCATCCGGGATTCAATACTCGAATTAAAATGCAAGTCGGCCATATACCCGACCTTGCACAGTAACGGTTAACAAGGGGAAGAAAAACAATTATAGGGTGAAGATCCCTAGATGACACATGTCCACAGATCTAGAGACTACGTGAAGATTCCATATTATGATACAGTCACTCCGCAAGGTCAAACTTGACACGCCCCTGTTTGGTATAAAAGAGGAACTTCATCTTCCTATCAAGGTATGCGAAGACTCCCTCTCACTATTTGATCCTCAAGAATTTTAAGTTCTTCTTTTTCCCAAGGAAGAGATCTAACTTGAGCGTCGGAGGGGTGTTAGCCGGCACCACACTGGTATAAGTTTCAGGTATCCGGAGGACGAAGAAGAAGGACGGCAACGGCGACGGGCGCCGAAGATCTGCCACCGGACGTCACGAAGGATATTCGTCATCAATATCGTCTCAGATCCACAACAAAAGCCCGGATCGGAGATGATCCGGCCCAAGAGAGTGAAGATCTGATTTTACCCCCAACAGGTATAATATGTGATGTGGGTTTAGGCCTAAAGCAATATCTCTGAATCCTAATTAATAAAATTTGTTATTTTGTTTTTAAGGGAGTTCATAATATTCAACTGATTTAGAAAAATTACTATTATTATATGTTTAATTACATAATTGGTTATTTTATTTATTTACATTCATTAAATATTTATAAAAAATTTATTCTTTTTAATTATTGTGATATAGATAAAGAAATAAAATTTACAAGTTTATAAATAATACTAAGTGTATTTTAGATATTTAAATCAAATTCCTTATTATTTTTCATGTATGATCCAAACACTTGAAAATGATTTTTTTAAAGAAATCCACTAACAAACCAAATAGTATAATGAAATCACGGTACTTGATAAAATAATTCATGATAAATTGATTTCTGATCAAATAATTCTAAAAAAAAAAAAAAATTGACAACAATCAAACGGGAGCTATCTGTATTTCGATTATTACATTGTATAGTTTGATTAATTGTAGATGATACCATGGCTGACTCTTAATTTCTGGATGGATAGTTCTGTCAACAAAAGTATCCTCTTTTACCCTAAAAAAAACAAAAGCCAGTTGTGTTGACGGGGAAACGTAAAACAAGGCCTCTCTTTACTTCTTCGACCTCTCAAGATCTCTTGAGCGTTGAAGAACCGTAAGTTTCCTTCTCATCAAACCCCCTTCGCGCCTATTATTTTCAATCTTTGGCTTCTGTGATGTTTCGTTTCATCCGTAAAAACCTAATCCCGATAGTCAGTCGGAGGAAGGATTCGATCGAAACCCACTTGTGTTTCTTCCAAAACCCATGTCTCAAATCGATCTCCACCGCCCCAGAAGCGAATGAAACACCCAAAGCTTCGGACTTTACGGTCTCTAACCTCGTGAACTCCGATTCAGCCCTGAAAGCCTCCAAAGGGTTCCGACTCAAAACCACAGAAAACCCTGATTCAGTTCATTCATTTTTCAAAAGCTATGGTTTTTCCGATACCCAAATCGCCAAAATGATCTCCATCCGCCCTCATCTCCGGAAATGCGATCCGGACCAATATGTGAAGCCGAAGATGGACTTCCTCCGTAGCGTTGGATTCTCGGCCCCAGACCTTGTATCCCTTCTCTCAGTGAACCCAGTCATCTTCTCCTGTAGCTTAAGCAACCAAATAAAGCCCACCGTGGGCTTCCTAAAAGGTATTGTTGGCACCGACAAAGCTGTCGTCTTGATCGCCAAGCGTGCGCCTAGGCTTCTCAACAATGACTCACAGAAGTCGATGGGCTCCAATGTTCGTGCATTACGGGACTACGGAGTGCCCAATTCCAAAATTTCCGCCATGTTCAAATGGAAACCCAGTATTTTTCTCACCCAACCTGATCGATTCGCGGAGGTTTCAACAAAAGTTAAGGCAATGGACTTCAAACCTTCAAGCTCGTTGTTCTACATGGCACTTGGCACTATGTTGAGCATAAGTAAATCAACCTGGGAGGAGAAATTTGAGTTGTTTAGAAGCTTTGGTTGGTCTGAGGATGGTATCCTCTCAGCTTTCAAGAAGCAGCCTTTGTTTATGAACTTATCAAAGGATAAAATAAGGAAGATGATGGATTTCTTTATGACGGAATCCGTATTGGGTCTATCCAGCATTTCCAATCGGCCAAATCTAATGTTGTTTAGTTTGGAGAAGACAATCATTCCGAGATATTCGGTCATCAATGTCCTGAAGTCACATGGGCTTCTGAACAAAGATGTGAGTTTGCTTACGATTTGCATTTTGAAGGAGGAGAAATTCTTAGAGAAATATGTGAACAAGTACCAGGGGACGGTTCCTCAAGTGTTGCAGGCCTACCAAGGGAAGACAAAGATTGGGGGTTGAAATGTTTGGGGCAATCTTCTCTGTCAAAGCGAGAAATTGTAGATGATTTGCTTGCGAACTCTGGTAAGCAATTGCATTCTCCTCTGATTTGTATTTCGTACTTGTCTTGCAATCACTTCTTTCAATTCAAGACCTTGTTAAAAACTCGTGTTTTTTAATATATTTTTTAATCATAGTCATCAGAGAACTTCCTTCCCATTTTTCACCAGACTTAAGTTCAAGCATACATTGGGAACTTACCTCAAGCAATATTTTTTTTTTTTTTTTGAAGATTGGTGCCCTTAGAATTTGATCCTTGGTCATCCTTTATAGAGAGGGGGGTGCTAGCCGACTTTTCCAAAGCTCGGTTTGCACCTCAAGCAACAGTTAAGTATAGAACTTCACAAATCATATCATAAAATGGAATCGCATTGTGTACATGCTGAAGCAGAAATTTTCTATTGGTATAATCCATTCTGTCTCTGGTGTTTACATTTTACCATGTGCTGACTTGGGAATGGATCTGATTTTGTTAGAAGTTTATGAATTTCAATTTTTTTTTGAAGGTACAAAGATAATGACCTGAGTAATCTGAATCCTGGTAATAATGGAATACACGAGGATCTTTAATGAAGTCAATATACATATCCTTATGTTTATATATTTCTCGGAAGATCATTTGTTGTTTTCCTATGTGTCATGGTGTCCAGAAAGTACATAAGTTTGGGTGGTATGGCTAGAATCTGTGTTTGAGATACTGAAACATGTGACATTTCAAATAAGTGCACTTAATGTGTTTATGATGAGACCCTTAACTGATTTATACTTATGTGGTTCATGTATTTCTTCTAACTTCTAATAAATATGGATGATGTGCCTTTATGAAGAATGTAACAAGTGAAGTTGTGCTCTCATGAATGATGGACCTGATATTAGCAGGTGGTGCATCATATTTGTAAGAGATATGCTATGCCAATTCAGTGTTGCATCTTGAAATTCTCGCCCGGGAATGTTTGCGAAGGCTTAGGTATCAAGTCCGATAGAGTTGATTCAAATTGATGGATTTGGGGAGTATTCTTCAGCAATGTTGGAAATGGATTGCAGAAGTTTACAGTTTCAAATCCAAGTACTGTTGTTTTTCATGATGCTGTAATGGAATTTTTCTATTTATCTAAATCTTGTTGTATAAGCCTGGGGAGTTTTAATTGTCATCATCCCCTTTGTTGAGCTCTTTGTTTTTCCTCCCTAGGTGAAGAAAGTAACCTTGAGGCTCCGTTTGGTCGGTTATACACATGGAATTTGATTCTGTCCTAATATTACCAAGAAAATTTGAAGATTCACACTTGGTTTGATGATGATTGGAAGAAAAGGTCGGTCTTGTTGAATTGAAAATCAAAACGGGAGGGAAAACATGATAAAATTAGATGGTGGTATTCTGAGAATATTAAGGAATTATTAAGGGCCATTTATATCCCTTAATTAATAGCATAAAAAAATATATTACATTTCTATGGTTTGAAGCATTGGGAGACCATCCCTGTAGTATTGATTTTAGAGTTCAAAGGTTCATTATCCATCTGCAGCAGATGCTGTGTTTTTGTTGTTAATCAGTGTAAATTAATCATCTTAATTGGAGCCCTTTGAGTCAAGAGGTCCTCTTTTATTACAAAACTGAATCTCACTTGTTTATTTATTTTATTTTTTTACCAACTTCAGAAGAGAGACTGATTTACTATATATTCAACATTCAAGTGCTGTGATCTGGTTGGAAAAGCATTTCAAAGTATCTTTCAACCTAGAATTTAAGCCACGACTATAATTGGTTGATGCTTACATCTTTGTTTGTGCACCATCTCCTTTTAGTGACAATATTTTATGGTGATGCAGTTGAACTCTGAGAAAGTCTGGTTGAAGAAGACTGCCATGCTGAGATGTTCATCACTTCATCTGCAAAGCTTTCTGGAGAAGCTAATGGATGACACTAGTGTGTCCCAATATCATTCACGACTTCCAATCTTCTAATCTCTATAAATACATTGCAGTACATGTTCTGGCTGTTTTTGAATGTGGTTTCATCCAAAGAGAAATTTGACATAGAATTTGTTCAGGAACTGAATACTAGTTCTCTCATGTTATGAATCCAGGTCGTTTATTTTTCTTCTTTTGGTTTATGTTTCGTTCAAATTATGTATTCGTTCGGACTAATTGGTTTAAATTCAATATTTATGTTAGGTGTCCAAGAAAACATCCATTTCATATATCTAATTTAATAGATTCATTTAAACATCCCTTTATACTAATTAGAACACAGCATCTTTGATGTTACAGAAAAAATATCCACCCAAAATAATTAATTCAATTCAAAAAACTATACATATCGATTCAAATGAAATCTCTGATTTAACAGTAACTTTTTCTCAAATTATTTTCATGCATACCCCAAAAAATAGAAATGATATCATGTAAGGGACAAACCGTTTCCAAAACAATATCCTGTAAAAAACACTACTAATCTTGAGAAATCAATGCTTCCATAAATATTTCTCACAAAGTCTTACAACACATGAAAAGCTTCTGAAGTTTCAGCCAAAAAAAATTTAATATGTAAAACATTGCGCAGCCATCCCCCACAAAATATCACATAATAGAACACCAAGCTCCATCATCATCATCATCAACATCAGAATAAAGGGGATAATTTACCTCCACAATGAAAAATTACATTCTCAAGGAGACTTTCTATCATCCTCAGCAGGGATCATGCCTTCCTCTTCCGGAGGTATCATCCCTTCCTCTTCCTCTTCTCTTCTGTCCAGTGGCGATGCGCAGTTTCGCTCAGGATCCCCTCCATATCCCTGTGGAGATGAATCCCAACGCTGTTCGGGCGGGTCGCTCACCGGCTTGGATGGAAAACGAGATCTCTTCCTCTTCAGGCTTGGTGATCTTGCACTGTCCTCCCGAGAGGGAGATTTGGGCTTTTGGTAGGGCGATGGAGATTTATGATTGGTTCCGGGTGAACGATTTCTGTTTACCACTGCTGGCGGAGAGCATTTACGGGTCGAAGTGGATAATCCATACTGACTGGCGCTGCAGCTGCGGCTACGGCTCCTTCCACGGCTTCGGCTACGGCTACGGCTCCAGGTCCTGCCACGGCTGCGATCTTTGTCTGCTGATCTGCGGTCATAACCTCCTCTGTCATGGCGCCGCCCACGCCCACTCATTATTTCATCGTGGAAGCTTCGTCCTTCGTACCTACATTAAGGAATTCAAACAAGGAGGATCACATATTTTATCCCTAATGGAAGTTTTAATAATTGAAAACTTCGTAAGCTTCAAAATATCTACAATGATTGTGTGATGACAGTGTCAGGAATCATTGTTATTAGTACCTGTCCAGAGGTTCCCGATCACGATCATAGTCCCTATCTGATCGTCCTCCTCCCCTTCCGCCATAACCAGAGTCACCATTCCGGCCACCACCTCCATAAGACCGGCCACTGTCACGACCACCACCACCAAACCCGCCGCCACCAGAGCCCCACCGAGAACGAGGCCTTCCAAACCCGCCACTGCGTGAAGCCATATCACGGATCTCTGGGGGGACACGCTGATTTGCCCCTTCTAAGACCTTTATAAGATCTTTGGCATACTTTGCATCCTGATCGCAGAAAAAAGTGTGAGACACCCCAGTGGCTCCAGCCCTTCCAGTCCTTCCAATCCTGTGGACATAGTCTTCAACACCTGTTGGGAAATCATAATTGATAACAACCCTGCAACAAAAAGAAATCAAAAACATGTTGTAATGAATAAATACAGAATCACTATCAAACCAAGACCATTTCACAGTGGTGCAAGAAGCAACAGAAATGAGACCCACAAAGGTACTCACAAGGCTGTCAATAAAAACGATACATTGATCACAAATTCATGATATACCATTACTACTCAACTATTAAACTGGGGGGGGGAGGGGAAGGGCGCAGGGGAGACAATTCAACAAAAAAAAAAAAAAAAAACTACAGGAATTCACTGATAGCCATCAATTTTTGATACACCGAGAGCCAAAAGAAGCAGCTTCTAATCTTCTATTGATGCAAGAAAAATATAATTGAACCTACCAATGTAATGGGATGCTAATGATTAAGAGAAAAGCTGTATACCTGATGTCCTTTATGTCCAGCCCTCGTGCAGCAACATCTGTAGCTACAAGTATGGGGGACCTCCCTGTACGAAACTGACCCAACACGTAATCTCTTTCCCCTTGGGATTTATCCCCATGGATGGCGGCAGCACCAAACTGTCGTGTAAGTGAACGTGCCAGCTGGTCACACATCCTCTTAGTCGAGCAAAATACAATGACCTTTGATCCTGGATCTTGCGATCTCAGGATCTGCTCCAATCGTCTTTGTTTCTCCATTGGTGTCATCACTTCAACATACTGCCAGAGAAACATTACACAATCAAGAACAACAAATGAAAAAATGTGAAGTCCTTGATAAAATGGAGCAATGAGCAAAAACAAAAAGGGACTTTTGGGTTTCAATCAAGATTGAACCACTTAAAGAGAACAGCATGGTTATTAATCACTTTTTAATGTAAATCATTTATCTCACAAGAAAAGAAAACAGGTGGGGAAAAACACAACAATTGAGCTTCAATAGTAAAATTGTTGTCCCACTTGTACCTGAGTGATGGCTTTGTTGGCAACAAGTTCATCGATGCTCCCAATGTTGACTTGTGCTGGTTTGATCAGTAAGTCGGCAGCAATTTTGCGGACCTCCTTAGGCCATGTTGCAGTATACATGAGAGTCTGTCGGCGGGGTGGTATCTCTTTAACAATCTTCCTTATCTGAGGCTCAAAACCCATGTCCAGCATGCGATCTGCTTCATCAAGAACCAGGTATGAAACTTGACGGAGGCTGACTTTCCTCATCTCCAGAAAATCATTCAAACGTCCAGGCGTGGCAACTACAACATCAGCTCCCCTTTCCAAGTCCCTCAGTTGAGGACCTTTTGGGGCTCCACCGTACAAACACTTCCAATATCATGAAGGAAAAAACTTATTTCAGCAACTTATGTTACATAAAATAAAACAAATAAAACAAACTTCTCAAAACCATGCTAGCACCGAAAGAAGCAATTATCATACCCAACGAAGACATGAATATAAAATGTCTATCAGCACAAAATTATAGAAGCTTGTTCATCAATATAAACTTTCTAAATCATCCATATAATATGTTGCATATTAACTCATAATTGAAGGCCCACATGCCATCAGATCAGTGCTCTCTAGATTATAATAAAAAAAATAAGCATTGAACTTTTTCCCATCAAACAGGGTCCACATATGCAGTAATTCCAAATATTCTACACTACAAAACGATACAAGGATTTTTCCTGTCTTACTAGTGATCTTTCTTAGCTATACATTACAGCTAAAGTAAATTATGCTAGCACTCTTTCAAAGGATATTCATTGTTTTAATCAAAATATAAATAAGAAAACCAAAGAAACAGATAATAAATCAAATGTAAAATTTGATGGAGACAATTATCTGCACAACTGTAAAAGCACAAGTTTACAACCCGATCCCTCAGATAGAAAAGAATATGAGATAGAGCAGAAGACTAACCGTGGATGAAATCCTAGATGATCGACCAAACTTCACAGCTTCATCCTGGATCTGTGTCGCTAACTCCCTAGTAGGAGATAACACCAATACCGTGGGACCCATCTGAGAATTGTTGCGCACACGTTTGATGTGAATGAATCCCGGTATCAGATAACCCAAAGTTTTCCCTGAACCTGTCTTTGCAATCGCCACAATGTCACGACCATGCAATGCAATTGGCCAAGACTGGGCCTGGATCGGTGTAGGAGTTGTGAACCCAGCATGGTGCACCTGGAAAGCAAATAAATCCTGATCCCCATGAGGAGCGGTACAGGTTGGAAGTTTATCATTCTTGTTCATATTTTTCTTTTCAGAATATTTCAGAGGATTAGCTACTGCCGGAAAAAGCGTATCCTCCACATGGAATCGGCACTACCGCCGGAAAAAGCGTAACCCCCACATGTTAACGGCAGCTTGCAGATGCAAGCTGGAGCAGGAGAAAGGGCTTCTTCCGTTCGGCCCGAATGGCAGACCGAACCATTACCGGCACCAGCACAGGCCACGAACTGGTGATTGGCAAGCTCTACTCAAAATTGGTCCACCATATCAGGCACTTCAGCTACATGTAAGCCCCCAAAAAGAGGGCACACAACGCGGCACAGCGTACGACATTAGCTCCTCCCTGGAGCAAATATCGCACCTGACAAAAAGTAGAGTGGGAGAAAAATGCACATGAGTCTGAAGTTCATGGTTGGACCTCCAGCAATCATAATGCTCACACAGGAAATACTGTGAGGTTACCGAACTCTCAAAATCCCTCTAGTCAAGAAAGTGCACAGAGTGGTACGGACCAAGATGCAACTGTAGTAAAATCATACCTCTCTAAGAATCTCTGGTGGGAAACCAGTAGATTCAAATGTCAGGAATGGTGGGGGCACGTTATCTCCCTGAACAAATATTTAAACAAGATAATATTGTGAGAAGCTGCCATCAAGAAACAACATATCAACTTAAATTGCAAAACATGGTCCACATAGAACAAAATTGAAGAAAGAAGTAAGAGTAGAATTATGAGCCATTGCCAAATAAATTACTATTGATCATAATTGTAAACCAAATCTGCAAAGCTATTCAGCTAAATATGCATATGAAAATATTCCTACCCCTGACAGTATGCACACAACCTAATCGAAAGACAAAATGAGAACTGCCACTCTAATATCTTAGAAACAAAATGAGAAAAATGTACATGCATATTCAATACACTCAGTTCTTCAACATGAAAGAAAATGAAAACAACATAATAATCAGTGATAAGATGAGGAGAGCAAAATCAAAGCATTTAAATAAAAAAAGAACACCATTAATTGCATATAAAATTTAGCACAATTCTAAGATGTAGAGAGACTTCTGAAGAGATAAACACTTATTCTTCCATGTCAAACACAGCATGACATGTTGAGATTCACTTACTATAGACCATGGCCATTATGTTATTGTCTTGTTAAACATATTTTTCATTTTATTCCTCATCAAGGATCAAGCTTGCTACTCATACTGTCATTTTTTTTACACCAAGCTACAGATTACAAAATGAATGAAACTAAAATTGCATTTAAAATACTATTTTGCATGATATTGTTGGGTACTCAAAGCACATGACTACAGATGGCCGTCCATGAACTATGCAATCGCCCAAAATATATTACAGCAAGCAGATACAGCACCGTTGAGAGAATTAGACATACATCAACCAGTCACCAGACAAACAACCTCATAATCCTCACTACTCATAGTTCAACTCTTCAAATAACGGATGAGATTCAACCAATGCATGATATCTTCAAGGGATACTCACAGAGACGGTAATCTCATGATGGCGGCGATAAGACTCAACCGACGTACCACCTGCAACGTCTCCATGCCCTCGGGACCGCGAGCTCTGCAAACCATGTCCATGTCCGTCATGGGTCACACCATTTGGCACAGCATGACCACCGCTTCTGCCGCTCTGTTTCTACAACCAAAAAAAGGCGATAACTTTCCCCAAAACCTCAGCAGAACTAAAACGGGAATAACATTTAAAACAATACCTGGTGACTCCGTCCACCGATCTCCGCCGACTGCTTCATCCCATCGTCGTACCTCCGATTCTCCTCCTCGTGGTGGTGCTTCACCTGAACGGACGAAGCCACGACCGTGGCGGACTTGGGCGGATTCGAAGGCGGAGGCTGCGGGGGAAGAACGGCGGGCTGAGCCGCCACGGGACGCTCATACTGGGTGACGTTGGTCACGGGGTTCCAGAAGTAGAGGTACCCGGTGCTTCCATCGACGAGGCCCTTCCACGGCTTCGGGAGGGTCGGGTCCTCCGGGGCGTATCGAGGGCTGTTCGCGGTGGCAGTCATGGCCATAAAACCCTAGATTTCGATGGAAAAGGAGGAGGGGGGAAGAGATTCGAATGTGAAGATTTATCGATTTGGAGGGGGAGGGTTAGGGTTTCGATGGATCGATTGGTCCTCGGTCTCTCTCTCTCTCTCTCTCTCCCCCCGATGAAAAATGGGAATTTGGGAATTTTTTTTGAGGAGAAGAGACGACGACGAAAGAGACTTTCGATGGTGCTTCGTTTGCTATTATTTAACATTATCTGCGTTTAACTTTTCATACCATCGTTTTATCGCATTTTCAATCTAAAATATTTAACGATTCAACGGCTAACAAAATAATGACTTTTAAAATCTAATTGAAACACATATTGAAAATTAGTTTTTAAAATAAAGTTATTTTTAAGATGATTTTTTTTATTTTAATTTTTATTGAGATGTTTTTTTTTAATTCAAGAATCAATATTTGAGAGCAGTTTATGTTTAGTAGAGAAAGTTGCTTTTCAATTCAAAAAATCAATTTCGACTAAAAAGCGTTATTTTTGAACTTTTCAAAACACGGATTTCGAGAAAAAAATTAAAAGGAATTCAGCTTCCGATTCTTCAAAAAGCTGTCTCATTTAACAGCACGATTTTAACTTTTCAGCTTTTCAAAAAGCAGAATCGCACTCAAACGTGCAACCAAACGAGACAAGTTTAAAACACAAGATTTCAAGTAGGGGTAGTAAACGAGCAGAGTGAGTTGAGTCTTGATATGTTTCAGCTCGGCTCTTTTATAATTGGGTTCAGCTCAACTTAGGATCGAGCTTAATTTTATGTTCAAACCCAGCTCGTTTGGCTTGTGAAAAGGTAGGTTGAAACTTGACTCAACTCTCGAGTGCAAGTTCGAACCAAGGCTCAAGCTCGGGCTCATTTAACTAAAAAAAACTCGTTTAGCTCTCGTTTAATTAACAAAAAGCTCGTTTAGCAACTAAAACATGAAGAAAACAGATAACATACAAAAAATAGACAATCATATTTGAAAATCATCACTAAATAATCATATTCAAAACAATCTCTATGCATTTATGGCTCCGCTCGTTTATAACCGAGCTTTAAAAATTGTTCAAGGTCAGTTCATTTATTTAATCGAACGAACCCAAATCAGCTTCAACGGAGCTGAGCCTGAGCTTAGCTCAATCGGCTTAGCTTGTTTGCCACATAGCATTTCAATTGCATATCAGAACACAGCCTATGATGTAATCTCGTATATGTTATAATAATTCAGTATATTTTATGTTATCATAATTTATAAAGCTACAAAACGGGTTGTAAAATGGGTTGAGTGTGGGCTATAAGAGCATGCACACAGAGATGGTTGGAAAATGTTAGCTCAACCCATTCAAGTCCAATACACAGTCACATCTTTTTAATTTCAAGTGTTTATACACTTGGTATGTTTTGCAATCAATTTTACAGCTATGTACACTATAATAAGTATAGTATATATTGCATCATCATAATGTGTTTTTTTTAATATTTTAAAGTGAAAAAATATTGTATTGTATTATCAATATATATTTCATTTCATATATCAATATGTACTTCAACGACAAGTATAATTATATTTAAAAAAATATTTTGGACAAAATATGAGGTTGTATAGAGGGATTGGACATATCATTTTCTTTTATCAGTTTAGAAATAGTATACTCACACATTGAGAAAATGAGTTTTTTTTTTTTTTTTTTGTCAAAAAATTGATTATATACTCTAACTGATTGCATAAGCTTATTTACAGGGTGTGTAAAAAAAATTTAACGGGATATGTATCTAGTAAATGTAGGTGGCTAATAAAGTATATGGGGTTACAAATGATGGTGAAGTACATATATTTTTAGATAAATTTACCATTTAAACTTAATAAAAATACATTTTTAATCATCAACAAACCTTTTCTAACTATACTATATTTTTTCTAACAAAATATTCTTTGTTTTAATAGAATAAATAATATTTTTGACATATGTAATATAAACTACTTTTTTTACAAAGACATATTTTTGTTAAAACGAATAAGATTCTTAATATATTAATAGTATATATAACAATTATCAAATATCATTTTATGTATTATACGCCGGTGTAATATTCTTAATATAATGATGATAATAGTAATATTGTATTAATACAATTTAATAACATTTAGTATTAAAACAATTCTATTATTGATCTAGCCATAACAATATTAGAATAATTATTAGTAAATATAAAATAAATTACAATTTATTAAAAATCACTTTGGCTTTATATTTAATATATTGATCATATGTCAAATTTCATCTTCTAAAATATGATTTTTTAAAAAGTAATGTTAGATATATCTCAAGTACAGTGTACACAGTTTTAATTTTTAAAACTAATAAATATTGTATATGCTTTAATAAAAAGTTTCATCACTCCATTTCAAATTGAATAGAAGACTAGCAACGTTTGGTAGCTAAATTGCAAAACTATTTTTCTGCAATCATTGGGTTTAAAAGTAATTATGCAGAGAGTTGCCCCCCAGCTTTTGGGCACTATTTACCTTAAATCTGTCAGCAATAAGCTATCACAGAAAAATTATTTGGTTGTACAATTACATAAGTAGCTGTCCAATCGTGCAATTAAACATTGTCATTAGTGTAACATAAATATTTATAAAGGTCGTGCAATCCCACCACCTATTTTTGTTTTCCCACTGCCTCATTAAATCCACCATCTTCATTTTATAATAATCACAAACCCACAACTACGTGAATACACAATTTTTAAAACTCTCAATCCCACCACCTCTCTCTTCTCTCTTTTCTCCCTCCCTTCCACCCTCCACCTCACACTACCACCATGGCTACCACCACCACCACACTCCCGCCACCATGACCCCCGTGGCCATCACACCCACCACAATATCACTACCACACCCCCATTCAACCACCACAACCACCGCCATTGCACGGCTGCACCACACCACCACGGTCATCACCACCACGACGTTTATGGTCCCTGTCCTAGCATCCGCTTCAACGGCCCTCTCTACATCCCCCCCCCCCCCGTTAACGCACCGGAAAAATGATAGAAAGATCCAACAAGCATTGAGATCTCATAAGCTTCTTGAATCCAGAAGAAAAAAAAACCATAAAAGAGAGAAAATTTGAAATATTATAGATTGTAAACCCTATATTACAAGTATGTTATTTATACTAATAACAAAAAATTAAAAAATCACTAAAAATAGTAAAATTAAAAAACTAATTTTTTTTATTTTATGAAATCCTAAATGATCATAGGAATTGATAGAAATCAATTCTGATATGTTATTATTGACATATCACAAATCTAAAACTTACTAAAAATAGAAAAATCGCTAATTTAAAGGCCTAAATAAATGAATTTAAAAAAAAATAAGAATTGATAATTGTACAACAACTAATCTAGAAGATCTCCTCGATATCATTCTCCATATAAAATTTCATGTGATTCCGATATCGTGACCCTTGATTTATAATTTATTTGGTGGACCTCTTCTAATGGTCCCCTCTGAATAATATGTCCTACATCAGACCCTTCTTCTTCAAAAGAATTCGTTCTAGAGTTATTCTACTTTTCAATTGATATTTCCTTGTGTTTTACCTTTGACAAGCAGAGAGACGTATTCTTAACTTTAAATTTCTTCTCAATCAAATCTATCATGTAAAAAGTTGAATGTACATCGACTTGTAGCATGAGTTTCTTCACCATTGTGATAGTCGCAATGTCTTCATCGTTATCATTGTTGATGATGGCATCCAAAACACTCTTGTTGATGGTGCATATATCCTGCAACACGAGCGTCTATAGGGGCTCTTCTATCTTGGGGGTCACCGCTAAGGACCGTGAAAACAACTCCTCTTTTTCTTATCCTCTTCTTCTTTATTGCTCATGTCCTCATCGATCTCTGGTTCAACGATGAAGTTGACCTGCTCTCCTTCTTCTTCTACAAACTCGGCGCCATCATTTATATTAACACTGTCAGTTGTGTTGTTACTTTTGTCCTCATCAATATCTGATTCAACCAAATGTTGATCATAAAGTTCGATCTTCAGACTCTTCTGATTTTTAGAAGGACTTTCATTGGTTGCCTCCATCGATCCATCAATCATAATCTGCATGCTTGATCTCTCTAACTGTGATTCCACCATTGCAGCTTGGCAAAAATTTTGATACAATTGAGGCACATATCGTTCATAATTTGGTGGTAGAAATTGATCCATGAGGAGTTGTTTTATCCTCCACATACGAACAAGTGCTCTTTCTCACCGTTGTCACTCTCTGAAGTTGGTTTCACCAAGAGGCGGTATCATTTTTTAATCGAAACGCCACCAATTTGACCATCTTCTCTTCTGGAACCTCCATCATCTCAAAGAACCTCTCGACCTTTGAGATCCAATCAAAGAAATCCTCGATCTGCATATTATAATTGAAATACGGAATATCCGCCTTCAATCAGTAATCATTGTATTTCATACACCACCTCCTTGGTTGATATCCGTGAAGTCCATCATCTTCATCATCCGAATCTTCCTCATCATCAAATTGATAATAAAGAGGACGTCGAATCACGTTTGGTGCAACAGGTCGTACTTGGGCAAATCCCTTAGCACGTCTCCTATCACCTTCAGGATGCATGTTCTTGGCGTTGAGGTTCAAACCAGCATCTCACGAATCTCTCGCATCTGATTGCATTGTTCCTCCAACGCTTTTTGCAGGTCCTCCAACTCACAACCACCATCAATAGGTTAGTTGTCTCTCACTTTGTTATCTGTCATCGACGCTAGGCAAATCCTTGCTCTGATACCACCTAACGCAGTGAAAAAAGATAGAAAGATCCAACAAGCGTTGAGATCTCATAAGCTCCTTGAATCCACAAAGAATCCTTAAAACCACAAGGAAGACCTCAAAAGAGAGAAAATTCAAAATATTATTGATAAAAACTGTAAACCATAGATTACAAGTCTGCTATTTATATTAATAACATAAAATTAAAAAATTACTAAAAATAGTAAAATTTAAAAACTAATTTTTTTTTATTCTATAAGATCTTAAATGATCATTGAAATTGATAGAAATCAATTCTATTCTGTTATGATTGAGACATTCTGATCTGTTATGATTGAGATATCACAAATCTAAAACTTGTGAAACAGGAGTGGGAGGAAATCAAGCAACTCGAAGTGGGTGAAACAGGAGAAGATATATTAATTTGGCCCTCAAGCAAGACTGGCAGATTGAGTCTCACTGAGGCCTGGCAAGTTGTGCGGACAAGATTTGAGGTTCCCCTCTGGGCAAGGTGGCTCTAGCACCCCCTCCAAACTCCTAAGCATTGTCTTTGTGCTTGGCAAGCCTATCTAAACAAACTTCCAACACTAGTCCTGCTGCAAAAAAGAGGTCTCACTTCATCTGTCACATGTTGTTTGTGCTCTTCTACACCTGAGGACGTGGATCATTTGTTTATGGGCTGCTCTTTCTCTCGGTTCATATGGAGCAAGCTGTTCCAGGATCTTTCAATTCGAAGCGTTGTACCTCGTCTACTATCACTTCTTCCTCAGTGGCTAAATGCTCATTACAGTGATCCTTTCAAGAAGGAATTAGCATACCTTATCTCCACCAACACTATCTGGTTCTTGTGGTTGGAGAGGAATAATAGAACTTTCTCGGGCAAGGTGCAGCACAAGCTTCTGATTCTGAAAAAGATAAAAGAAAGTATCAAACTATGGACCTCTTCCAAGATTTTTTGTGTCCCTTCTACTGCAGACTATAGTGCAATTTCTGATGCTTTTGGTGTCCAAATCCTGGAGAAGGAAACTATTTGCACCATAGTGAAGTGGATTAGTCCTCAGGCAGGATGGCTTAAAATGAATACGGATGGCTCGCTTGCGAATGACCAAGGGGGATATGGAGCTCTAATTAAAAATCAAAACTCTCACTTTCTAATTGCTTAGCTGGTAGATTGGATCTCCCCTCCATAAATCTCTTGGAACTTAAGGCAATAGAGCAGGGTGTTCTACTCCTCATGGATTACTTATCTATGACAGAAATTTCAAGTGGGGGTAGCAAGTTGTGGATTGAATCAGACTCCACTACTGCTCTGGCATGGATGCATGGTAGGGGATTGATCCCTTGGACTGCACTGAGATCTCTTAGATCGATCCACCAAGGCCTAGCACATCTTTTAAATTGGAAGGCATCACACATTCATCGAGAAGGAAATTCCCCTGCAGATATGCTTGCAGCCTATCGTTCAGCTAGGGGAGAGTTCATTTTTCTCCCTCTACAGTTGTGACCTGAAATTGTTGAAGCACTTGATCAAGACAAACTCAAGTGGAGTTATGTGAATCAGATAGTTTTGTTGTGTTGTGTGTTTAATTGAAAAGTAGCAGTTGCATAGGGGATGCAATTGTGCAGGGGTGCTCTGCACTCTCTTGTCTACTGATCCTTTTGTTTCCCTGTAAAGATCTATGTTACTGTATAAAAACTAATTTCATATTAATACAACTCCTTTGATTACCAATAATAAAAAAAATCTAAAACTTACTAAAAATAATAAAATTACTAATTTAAAGGCCTAAATAAATGAATTTTTAAAAAATAAGAATTGTTAATTGTATAACAACTCATCTTGTGGATCTCTTCTAGTGGTCCCCTCTAATATGTCCAACACACCCGTTTAGACATTATCTATTTTGATTTTTTTAAAAAAATATGTTCATATTTTCTTAAAAAAATATCTTGAGGAGTGAATCCGTAAAAAAAAATAATAATAATAAAATAAAAGGCTGGTGAGTTTAGAATATGATGGGTTTTAAAAATGGTGGATTTAGTAATAACAGATTTTTAGGATGGTGGGATCAAAAAAATTAGCAGTGGGACTAGATTTCCCATCTATAAAAAGACTTTTCTATCTATAAATAATAATATTACATGCAGTATTATTTTTAGCCTTAATTCTAATCTACATGTGTTTTGAATTTTTAAGAAATAGTATACCTCATCTAATGAAATATATATTTTTATAAAAAATGATACATATGCTCCAATGAATTGCATATATGTATTTATAGAAAATGTAAAAAAAAATTTCAAAATATACATCTTATTAAAGTGAACATGTGCGTAGTTAATTGTCTATCAACGCATATAACTATATAAGAGTATAATTGGGGCCTGTTTGGATAGGAGTATGGGGTGTTTGGATTGGGATTGAGAATCTCAATCCATGTCAATAAATTGTTTAAATAAATTTTAAAAGGGGATTGGAATTGAGAGAGTGAGATTGAGAATCCTTGATTATGGGGATTGAGAATCCTTCTCAAGAGATAGTATTCCCCTAATCAATCCAGGTGGATTAAAAAAAAGACATTTTTATCCACACTCTTCATCTCCTTTAACACATAATATATATATAAAACATAACATATTTAATATAAATATATATATATATATATTTAATATAATATAATATAATATAATATATTAAAAACACACACACACACATATATATATATAATATAATATAATATAATATATTATATATATTAAATATATATATATATAATATATAATAATAATATATATTATTATATATTATATATATACATATTTAATATAAATATATGTATATATATATATAATATAATATAATATAATATATTAAAAAATATATATATATATATATGTATGTATGTATGTATGTATGTATATTTTTAATATATATATTCTTTATATATATGTATAATATATGTATACATAAGATATATATATATATATGTGTGTGTGTGTGTGTATTTAAAAGGATATATATATATATATATATATAATATATTAAAAAATATACATATATGCACATATATATATTCAAGCATTAATTGTGATGCACACGTTCATAAATACTCTTGATTTACTTTATTTATATAATATATGAATAAGGAAGCTTTCATAACCTATTGATTGGATGATATGAGATTCATGTAATTTATCATAACTAATTTGCTATGATATATATAAAAATATATATATATATTACTATCATAACTATTTTGTTATGATATCATAACTAATTTGCTATGACCCAATATATATATATATATATATATATATATAATGCATCTAATATACATGTATATATATATTGGATATTTTTATAAATATATATTTTTTATATTGTAATGATTGAGAATCTCAATCCTGTTTTTTTAATCATATTTCTTACTAAACAGGTTGACATGATTCACAATAGGATTCATAGAATCTCAATCTCACTTGTGACCAAACAAACCCTCGAGGTATCTGGGTGTAGCAGCGCCCATCTATAAAAGGTCACCCAAACGAAAAGAATCGTAAAAGAGTTGAGTTATGGAGGTTTGTGAGAGAGAGGGAAGTAGGGAGGAGGCGATGGAGATCGATAAAAGCAGCTTGAGATCGACCACAACCGTCGATTTGCTTCGTAAGTTCCTTTCAATCCAACAGAGGAGGGCGGAGGCTTACGCGAAGCTCCGTAGGTAAACCCTGTGGAAGCATATTTGATATCTAATTCGTCACTTTTTGGGTTCTTTTGTTCTGGTTTTTATTGGTTGAATGGATGTTGGGTTTCTAAAAATCTGATATTTTTTTATGTGGGTTTCATTTGTTTTTGGGTTTGGATCTCAATTTCTGATGTGGGTTCTTAAAAATCTGATTTTTTTTTTTCATGTTGGTTCTTTGGTTGTTGATGATTTGGTCGTGTTTCAAAGGATTTCTGGATTTTCTGTTTATTGTTCTCGTGAGGATTTTGAAATTGTAAAAAATGTTGGTTATAATTTTGTTTTCTTAGGGCTACGTAGATTGAAACCTTAAATGCCTCTTATGAGATCCAATTTGATTTATTTATTTATCTATTTGCATACCAATGGAATTCCTACATAGATTGAAACCCATTCCCGCATGGACCACATTGAATCTCCTTCCCTATTTATTTTCTATCCTCTTCTTATGGGGTGGTTTGGCAAGGGGATAAGTGATGGGATAAATGATAATCATGGGGATAAGTGAGTGGAAGGACAGCTTATTCCCATTTGGTATAAAAAAATAATCGAGATAAACTACGAATAGTTATCTTAATTTTGAAATGAAAATGAGGATATTATATTCCAACTAAAGGCTGAATAACATTTATCTCCACTTTTTGTCTCAATTTTAACAAATGTAAATATAAACAAAATTAATGAATTTTTTATCCCCTAAATTATGACAACTTATCCTAAAAACCTTAATCCCTTGCCAAACTAGCCCTAAATGTTTAAGGCCTCATTTGTGATTGGGCAGATTCCACGTTTGAAAAGTGAAAGATTCCCAAACGCGAATCCAAATACCATTTCCAACGTTCAGCTTTTCAACCCCCTATTGATTTTCAAGCCAAAAAAACCTAGCGATTGGAAAGCTAACAAAACGACATTTTCAAAAGATGAGCACGGGATTTTAAAAATCTCAGCGTTTCAATCGTACATCCAAATGTAGCCCAAGCATTACATACAAATGAAAAGTCGGAAACTAAGAAACTCCAGTGATTTTTTTTCATTTTACAGAGAGGACATGTATGGTATGCAATGAAATGTGAATGGTGATGGCATCTTATAGTGATCTGAAATTAGACTTAAATCCATGTTCTATTTTCTGTGACTGCATTTTTTAATTGTAAGCTAAAATTATCATTTGATTCCCAGAAAAGATGTGAGCCTTTTCTTATGAATCACCCTATGCATGTGAACAAATACTGATGTATGGGCGGAAACTTTCTAACAGGGGGTTTTCTGATTATGTGGGTGGTGGCGGGGAATCAGAATATCAACAGCTTTGTGGAGAAATCACAGTTGAATTCAACGATTGCTCGAAGCAGGTCAGTTGTTGGAGCATAATCAAATTGAATATAGAAGAATTTCATGTTTTTTCTAACATAAAGGCATCATTTTGCAGGTACTTGATATGGAATCTCAGTTTCTGAACCCTGAAATCTGTCGAAATGATCTCGCTGATTTGCTGAAAGCTGTTCAAGAGGAGGAGAAAAAGAAGTTACAATTGGTATGTATGTTTTTCTCAACATGAATATGGCTTTCATAACTATCAAAACATTCCTTTAGAAGCCGCTAAAGAGAACAATGAAGCATCTCTAAACCAGAAAATGTTTTTTTAGCAGCTAGCAAGTATATGGAACTTCAATTGTAATATAATTTTGAAAACTAAAACGATGTGTTTGCATTTTTATTTATAATTTAAAACAAGCAAGCAAGCAACGATAAAAAGGACGGGTGTTAGATTTGTGAGATCATAGATCCATCACTTTAGCCCCCTTTGGCAGCAGGTTAAGATTTTTTGGCTAAGCATACCGATACACACGAACTAAACCAATTTTATCTTTGCAAATTTAATATTTTAGTTTTCTTATGTAAACTATGTTCATCTTTGACTGGCATTTGACACTTGGTATAATCTTTATATTTTTTGAATACCAATTTACCGTTTAAGTAAAATGTGTGATAATATGAAGGAGAGGAGAGTTTTGATTAGTGGACCTTTTTTTTTATTAATACTTCATGCAAGGGTATTTATTTTATCAATACCAATGGATGAAAAATATGGTATAAATTCTAACCCATCTCACAAGTGGATTGGTTAACCACTATTTGAGGATAAAAAATGATATTGTAGTTACAGAAATATACCCATCTTATTGCCAAATGGTACTCTCAATTCGAAATTCCAGGATTTGAATAGATGACATTTCGTGGTTAGAATATCATTATTCAAGTCAATATACCGTCTCCCAAGGGGCCCTTTCCATGCTACAAAATTAGAATATGGTATTTGGTGTAAAATGAAGATTGGTTCATTATGAAATCTGAGTAGAGAAATAATTTGTCCTCTTGAAGTATATATAGAGCGGAGGGAACACTAGTTAGCAACTGAAACAAGTGGTACTAATCTTTCTCTTTTTCATCATGCAAGTCTTTCAAAAGATCTTTAACATACTATATTACTGTCAGTTCGAGATTTTGTGTGTTGTTGTCTCTGTGGTACTCTAATCAAAGCATCTTTGAATTATTTTTTTTACTTCATCCACAGACGGTAAAGATTCAGCTTTTGAAGAAGGCAGGCCGCCCATCAGAGCGGTTGGTCAATCACAATCACTGCAGGTTTAGAACTCCGACGGAGCATCTATGCATGCATGTTCATGAGATCACTGAAGATGAAGGAACTGCGGATGCTGAAGCCGATGCAGAGTATGATGGAGCCTTGAAGAATGCCATCATGGGACTTCAATACGCTGTTACGAACATTAACGAACACCTAGAAGAAGTCAGATATGAGATCAATGATCTGGAGAATCTCCCGCAAAACTCGCGCGAATGAACAGATTCTTCATAGACCTGATGAGATGAATCCTGGCTTATGTGAAAAGTTCCTAGGGTGTTGAAATTTACAATGTTTTCTTTTGTAATGTGTTTGTGGTCTATTTATTTTTTATGTGGGATTGCAGTGAAAGTGTGTATGCAATTCTTTTAATTATAAGCTTTACAAATCATCAGTTTACATTGTTTCAAGATTATTTGGATTGAGTTTAAATTATATTCATGCCTTTGTTTATGTTTCCGAGTGTTATACAGTTTTTTTTTTCCAGCTTCAATTTCAATCTCATATGCGTCGATAAAAAATTAATGAAACATATACACAGTATAATAAAAAAAAATTATATGTTCTATAAACACATCCCTACAATTCATTGAAGTGTATGTTTCATTTTTATAAAAATACATACCTCATTAGATGATGTATATTATTTTAAAAAAATTTAAAATACACATAAATGTGACACTTACTTCCAGTTTATAACGTCTGAAAATAAAAGATTTTCGATAATCAAACATCAAGATCCAATAATGATTCAAGATAATTTTTTGGTAAAATAGCTCTCAACCAACAGAAGCTGTTATAATCAAAATGCTACCAGATGTAATCACATGATCACTACAAGCACACCTCACAATTGCGCATCTCACACAAGGCACCGAAAGCTGCTAGCTTTGCCAAATAGTCATATATTTTAAAAAATAAATATCAAGCATTGCATCAAATAAAATTACATTAGACGAAAAAAACCACTAAAATATAAAACAGAGAAATGCATGAAAGGGGGAACCAAGAATAACTAAAAATGAATAGTACAAACATATTAATCAGCAAGAGCTGTATCCAGAAAGATAAAAAAAGATAAGGCATTGTCTTGATAGAAAAATTTTCATTGTTCTGCAATCCAAAACACCCAGCAAACTGTAAATTATATGTCCCTCCTGATTCCACCACGCTCAAGGATCAGTTTTCAAGCCTAGAATAAAAGAGAATATCAGACCATGTGAAGAATTGACAGTGCATAGAATAAACCAAGTAAAATTCAAAGGCATAACCTTGCTCGCGATGTTGCTTGAAAGCCAATCAAGACCCTCATACAGCCCCTCACCAGACGTAGCACAGGTGCTCTGGATGTACCTGAAGACCAACAAAACATGATTTTTTGTCACAAACACAAACAAATTCATAAATTGTCAGGACTATCGCAATTGGCCGACAAAGATTTCAAAGCAAAGCACACTTTCAAAAAACAGTGATAGTGATGCATGAGAGTGTTGTGGGAATCTTATTATTCACAGTTCGGTTATGGCAATTCATGTTCTTTGTAATAAAAAAAGAAATGTCATGCATGTTCAAAATAAATACACACTAATAAATCAATAGAGCACATACTAGTTTTCAATGAGCAGGAAGTGAACCTGACCTAGGTCCCGTTTGGTACCAATTTTTTGACCACTCTGCTTTGCAGACAATTTTTTTCACAAAAGCAGCCTTGGGATTTTTTGCTTGTCACTTTTGTATTTTGGAGGATACGGATGTTTTTCCCAATATACAAAAGAGGCTTTAAAAGAACAATATAGCAAGTGATACAAAGAGACCAAGCCACAGTTTTCCAAAATAATGAGTCAATTATGAAATTCCCAGATAATCATGATACTTTGAAGTACATATCCCAATACGTCTTCCCTTCTGTTTACTTGTTAAATTAAATAATATTGGAGAGATCCTGTAAATGGGATACAACATGCCCTGAAACGAAAACCAATTGCTATTAATGCTATTTCTTATCTATTTTTGGTAAATATCATGTGACTGCAGCGAGAGAGAAAAAAAGCATTTGAATAACCACAATGTGATCTTCAGAAACACAACTACTTGATATAAAATATAAACACCATATATAATCTAATCATCAAATCATTTATAACAAAGAAACATGCATTACCAGTGCCTCTGGCGAAGTGAGTGAAGCCCAAGCTTATCAGTAATTTCAGCAGCATTCATTGCATTTGGAAGATCTTGCTTGTTTGCAAACACAAGCAGCACTGCATCTCTCAATTCATCCTGCATTTATCCCAAACGGTGTTAACATATCTACCATTAGTGAATATGTTTTCTTTTATAAAAAATGAATCTGTTTCCTTTTGACACTTTATATCAATAACATTTTCCATCAACAACCTAACCCAAAAAATGTCTAGTCAGACTTATTACAGTGAATCTGATCATAATACAGTTTCCCCAACATAAACACCATAAAGAAGTGCCCACTACCTTAAAATTTCTCACCACAACAAACAATTATCTATAGAACAATCCAGAAATAAAAAGGAATTTTACCTCATTTAGCATCCTGTGTAGCTCATCTCTTGCCTCAACCACACGGTCTCTGTCATTGCTGTCAACAACAAAGATGAGACCCTGTGTGTTCTGGAAATAGTGCCTCCACAGCGGTCTGATCTGTTTCACATCAAAACACCATTTTATTAGTCAAAGTGCAAGCTTCACTGATTTATCAAACTTAAAAATTCACTTTTTCACTCCATAAAAAGTCTGGTGCATCTGAACATATAAAATGCACATTAAATGTAGAGAAATATATTTTATAAGTTTGTGACTGGCAGTTTTTCGCGTAACAAGCAGAAATGTTATGGATCTCAGATGGAAAATTGAAAGCAATGCAGTGACTTAAATAAACGCACTCTCTGAATTCCACAAGATTAAGAACAATAATATCATCTTTGGTTATAATGTACTCTAAGAATTCTACCATGAGGATTATAGCTAGAAAAAAAAACATCTCTACAGAATTCATATAGCCTCTGTAAATTACCGTTGCAATAACAAAGGGTCAGGTGCTTAATGATATGCACAACAATACCAACTCTGGCTAGGATAAACTACTGTGACATCATCATCAATAGTATATCTAAATTTTTTTTGATATTTGTAACCTGTAAAAAATATCACTACAGGTGCTTAATGTAATTAGCCAAGTGAACAACCATCTCAATGTTTATCATCACAAAAACAAGAAAGACATCCACTGCATTACCTTGTCCTGACCACCGACATCCCAAACAGTGAAACTGATGTTCTTATATTCAACAGTCTCGACATTGAAACCTACATTGAATAAGTAAAAAATGAAAACTAGAAAACATATTATAAAAGCTTTTAAATTATCTGAAAATTCCATAAGAAATGTACATGGAAAGACCCATCTAGCAAAACCGCCAAACCAGACCAAAAAACCACCAAAGACACAAATAGGTACATAATATTGTCATGTGAAGCTTGTGCTATGTAACTCATGCCTTCAGTTGTTGATTATCGTAAATAGAATGATATAATTTCCTAATGGCTGTATTTATTCTCATGCACATCAAACTATTGTCAGCATGAAAAATCTAATTAGCACCCAACACGAATGGTAGAATGAATGACATTGTTAAAATAGATCTAATGTCTCCTAGCAAAAGCATTTTCTGAATTTCTTCCCTTCTCCTTATTTGAAACCCAGCTATTAGGAGGAGGAAAAAAAACGGCGGAAAAACATTTTCTCATAAATTCAATTTATTTGAATCTAGCATGCAGAAAACCATTCAAACACGAACATAACATGGACTTACAGACAGGTGATCTTAAAAATGGTATCCATAAGAAAGAAAAAAGAAAGGTGCCCACCATGATCCTCACTACAGTCCTGTATCATCAATAGCATGTGGGTTCCGGAAAATTATGCTAAAAACATAGGTGCTATATACAAAAAGCCTCAAACATACATAAAACCGCATAGATCAGCTAAAGTGAAATCATCGCAAATGCAACAAAACCAGAATACTCTTTAAAACAGTCCATCCAAAATTCTGATATTTTAGGTGAGAAATCATTGATCTGATTAGGAATATCACACAAGCTTGACACCCAAAATAGACAAAAGCATTAACAAGATCATAAATTCCCTCTAAACACCAAAAAAAAAAAAAAACCAGATCGATAACACGTCAAATCGAATCACACGAAAACTCAAACTCAAAACAGCGAAAAACCTAACCACGCATGAAGGTCACAAAAAAAAAATGATGGATTGAAAGATCCCCGCCACAGATCTACGATTCTCAACATCCAATCCTTCAAGATCCAAAATCAGATCTAATAAAGAAAGCGTGAGAGAGAGAGAGAGAAGGGGAAGGACCGATGGTGGGGATGGTGGTGACGATCTCTCCGAGCTTGAGCTTGTAGAGGATTGTGGTCTTCCCGGCCGCGTCGAGGCCGACCATGAGTATCCTCATCTCCTTCTTCGCGAAAAGTCTGCTGAACAGCTTCGTGAACGTCAGCCCCATCTCTGCCCTCTCTCTACGCACAGATCGAACAAACACATAAACAACAGATCAGACACGATTCAGATATCAGAGGAACAGATCGAGATCCACATCGAAAACAAACCAAAACCTGTTAGGATCGGGCGATCCGAGAAGATCTTCTTCGAGAGGAGGTTTCGAGGACGAACAGGGGTTGATGCGTTGGAGACCTGTCCGTCTTTGATTTTTATAGCGACACCGGAAAAAAAAAATAATAATAATAAAGCCGGAATCGAACGTGAACGTAAAATGGGTAAACGAATCACGTCCGTCGATTTGATGATCTTCTGACTGTGGGAGCGTGTTAAAAGATGGCAACGCGTCTGAAATCTGGACCGTTCGTTTGACGAACCTTCTGATAGGACTTTTCGACTGGGGAGGACCGGAAAGAAATTGAATTTCGTTAGCGTTCAAAGCAAGCTAAAATCGGACGGGCTCGGATCAGCTGTTTCCACGGGAAACAGGAAACACGAAACCCAGCTAATTATATGTCACCACGTAGGATCTCAAACGGGGCACAGCGTCTAAAAAGTACGGTAAAGTCCATGCATAATAAAAGAATTACAAATGAGACCCTCAAATGAATCAGGCATGATAAAATACTCAATCTGATGTGAAAAAAAAAAACTCACCGACTGAATGAATTGAAAAAAAAAATTAAATAAAAAATAATTTTATGATCATTCATACACAATTTAATTTTTAGGCCTCGTCAGCCTCCTCATGCACTGTGATAATGGGATTGCAATTTTTTTAATTTTTCAAATAAAAAAATAACTGATGTATCTCAGTGAATATACTGCACTCTCTATCTCAATGTATGTAGTTGTAAATTTTTTATTCTTTTAATTAAAAAATTACACTGATGTATCTCAATGCATATATCAATTCATATAATAATATGTACGGAAATAAGCGAATGTATATTTAAAAAAAAAACTAGTGTAGATTGCGTATAGGACTGGACATATCATTTTTCAATTTTTATTATTGCAGATGCACATCCACCAACCACACCATTTATTAAATAAAAAATCAAAATTTTCAGATAGATTGAATAAAAAAAACTTATATGAGTTTTAAACAACTTCTACATAGTTGTGATTATAAATCAAATTAAATTGTAAAATGACCATCAAATTTAATTAATAGCATCCAAGTCGGTCATTTCATAACAAATGAAAATGACAACAAAAAAAATTAACATTTCACTCTAGTGCTGTTACACACAATTTTTTTTCCAATGTCAATTCTAGTCTCATATGCATTGATGGAAAATTATCGAAGCATATACTCATATTAATGAGGTATATGTTTCGATATAAATTTTTCACATTTTCTATAAATCCATCTTCATTTTCTATAAAGCCTTCTTACTTTTGTTTTTTTTGCTAGTTGTTTCTCCCAATAGAATCAATGGTTTTATCATGCCTGATTCATTTGAGGGTCTCATTTGTAATTATTTTATTATGCATGGACTTTACTGTACTTTTTACATCTCTTTTTAGACGCCGTGTTCGGTGCCCCGTTTGAGATCCTACGTGGTGACATATAATTGGTTGGGTTTCGTGTTTCCTGTTTCCAGTGGAAACAGCTGATCCGAGCCCGTTCGGTGCCCCGTTTAAGATCCTACGTGGTCACATATAATTGGTTGGGTTTCGTGTTTCCTGTTTCCAGTGGAAACAACTAATCCGAGCCCAAATCGGACAGATATCAAAGCAACCTTACGTCAGATCTTCTTCGAGAAGAGGCTCCAAGCAACTCTCCTCCAATTGGAGAGTACATATTATCTCCATCATTGAACCATCAAACACTGAAGTCCAATGGCAGCCGCCGTTGATGGGATGGTACAAATCTAAATTCGGATGGATCTCTCTCTGTTGACAGATCAGGGTATGGGTGCTCCTCTTCGTGCTGCTGCTATCCAGGAGAACCACCTTGTGATTCGACCACTGCAGTGGCCTGGGTCAGAGGACGAGGTAATGTACCCTGGCGTGCGATGCGAACACATCAAGAAATCCGTACCATCCTAAGCTCATTGACAGCATGGGAGGTCTCACATGTTTTTAGAGAGGGTAATCGGGCTGCCGACTTTCTAGCATCTTTCAGGATATCGCCAGGTCGCATTTTGACCCGGCATTGCAAGCCATAATTGACAGCGACGCGGCGGGGGGAGGTGCACATCCGAATCTCTCGCTGCTAAGTTGTTCCCCCATGCTCCTGGGAGTGCTCTACTCCCAAATATAAGTTCTCAGGGGTTCCTCCTCGGGATCATTTTGGGTAAAGGATTGCTTAGGTAGTTTGGAGGCTGTTCCATCGCTTTTTGATGTTGTAATTTTTGTAAAGAATCGGAACTTTTGTTTTACAACACTTCATGTAATTACTACATAGAAATACAAAGAGTTTATTTAACCACCAAAAAAAAAAAGAGATAGTGAGGGTTTTTTTTCCTTGAATTATAAAGCAAATTGTCTGGATAAATTGATTCATACATCCACCAAAAGAACTGATTCTGATTATGTAACAAAATGATCAGTAAAATGGTCGTGACTCTCCCCGTTTGATGTACAACTACGTTTGGATTGGCGTCTTATTTGTGTTGGCGACCTGACGCCATCGTACGCTGAGGGGCTCTATTCAAACAGGTTTCCCCGTCAAGCGTTATAATTATCTGTGTTCGCGTTCGAAGTGTAAAATATTGTGTTTTTCTATCGTCTCAAAAGAATGATGCCTGACAACACAAGTATAATGAACGCACATGGGACGCTGACTGCCGTTGATTAACCAATCGAACACAACCTTTTCCAAATGCCAGGTCATCCCACCTCTAATCCAAATGTAGATTGTGATGCATTTTGGAATACTCCCCCATTAATTATAGTGAATAAAATGTAATTTCTTACCTTAGCACACAATAACATGAAACAATTATAGAATTTTCAATAATGTTAAGTTTCCTCGGCTGTAAAGTTTATTTTTTCCATAAAAATCCAAATAACTCCATATAAATTGTCTGAAATCCATACAACCCCTTGACTTTTCTAAAATCCGTATAACCCCTTGAAAACATCAATATAAATCCAAATAACACCCTGAATTAAATTTTTATTGACACATGTTTATTGAACCTAACTAAAAATATATTATACCAAAAACCCCTTCCAATATATTAAAAATGCGAAAAACCCTCTATAAATTATGATTTTATCTCTCCAGATATATTATAAAATCATATCCCGATGGATAAAATCATCATTTACGGACACAATTTTTCACATCTTTATCACATTGTAAATGTGTTTTAGTATAATTTGTTTTTAGTCAGAGTTAACTAAACAGAATATTCGTTATCTGTCAATGAAAATTTAACTCAAAAGGCTATTTAAATTTACATAAATGTTTTCAACCAGCTTAGATTTCAGAAAAAATATGAGGATTATATAGATTTCAGACCATTTAGAATGGGTTACATAGGATTTTCCCTTCCTTTTTTTTTTTTTTTTTTTTTAAGTGACTCCAGGTCAAAATTCCACTGCAGATTCAAACAGAAAGTGCCGGTGGGAGTTTTGGACATCTTTCATGTGTCGGTGCAAAACAGCCCATGTTTCATAAACCCCTCCCTTATCGTTCCCAAACGGCCTCTTGACATTTCATAAAAGCTTTTTCAAGAAATACATAAAAGGTGATAAATTCAAGTACTTAATATGATCAAACCTTCTTCATCTCCATTGAGATCCCTTCACCACCACCAACAAAATGACTAAAACCAACCAAACAAAGCAAAAGCAAAGCAACCACCAAAAACAAACACAAAATCCATTCAGACCCCCTCAATGATCCTGGCCCTGACCAGACTCCCCAAAGTGTTCCAACCCATCCTCAAATCCTCCCACCCACTCCCCCTCACCATCTTCTTATAAAGGTAACTCTCAAATGTCATCCTCTGCACATACTCGTCCCCACACATCTCCACCAATGCCTCCCTCCCCCAATCACTCCCATAAAACACCCTCTGCAATCCATCCATGAATCGAAACATCCCCCCATACATCTCATCCCACTCTTTCAAATACCCCATCTTCACCTCCTCCTCCCCCACCATCTCCCTCCCCCCCTCCGACGCCCTCACTATCGCCTCCCCGCACATCCTCCCCGACTTTGCCGCAAAGTATATCCCCTCCCCCGCACACTTCGTCACGTACCCCGCCGCATCCCCCACCAGCGCCGCCCTCCCCACCACCCTCCTCGGCCTCGGGTGCTCTGGTATCGGGTGCGCCTCCACCTTTATCACCACCCCCCCTCTGATCTTGTCGCGGACCCGCTTTTTAATCCCGGATTGGAACAGCTTTATCTTGGACTTGGCGCTTGCGGTGCCCGTGCCAACCGCGACATGGTCGCACTTCGGGAAGACCCAGCCGTAGAAGTCCGGGGAGACGTCGGAGCCGACATACATCTCCGCGAGGTCCTCATATGCCTCCATCTCGCGCTCTGGGAGGCGGATGCGCTCCTGGAACTAAACCTGTCAATTATTCGTATTTGATCCGAATCCATATCTTCATAAATATTCAAAATTTGAATATTTGAATTGCAAATATGGATATTAGTGTATCATGCTTAAAAAATATTTGAATCTAATATATATTATAAAAATATATATGTTTATATTATATATTATTCATATTTATTATTTTTATCTTATTTAGATAGCGACATAAACTATTTTACGTTAGATAATTATTCTAATATAAAAAAAAATTAAATCATTTTTTATTTGATTGTGTTTTTTTTGTTACTCTTATTAAAAAATATAATAATAAAATTTTTGTTATTTGATTGATAACGAAGAATGGAATATCAATAAGTACTTATTAAAAGTGAAATAGTCTGGATGGAATACACAATTTCAAAGGAACTTGAAATACTAATCCCAATTTATTCTCACATATTCTGATATAATTATACTATTTTATTCCTTCTAAACAAATAACTTTTTTTTATCTTATTCTTTTCTATTTCTCTCGTATTCTAATATCCAAATGGGGTTTTATAATTAATCACACTCATAATATATTATATAATTTCTAAAATTTTATGATATTACGAAGAGAATAAGTTTTAAGATTTTAATTTTTATATTTTTTATATATCACTTGATTATCCTTAATATTTAAATATATATCAATTATATGAAAAATCACCTCATCCAATTAATATCTTATTATTAAAATAGGATACAGATATCAACATATTTGATCTTTATCCGGGTTTACCTGGAATGCGATCGCGCACGAGTACTCGCCCGCGCCGATGGCGCGCGCGACGCGGCTGTTGGCGCCGTCCGCGCCGACCACGACGTCGACGGGGAGGGTATGTTTGGTGTTGCCGGAGATGTAGGTGACAACGTAGGGGTCATCGTCGTCGGAGGGGACGTCGAGGCGGGTGACGAGGGCGGAGATGAGGTTGGCGCCGTTGGATTGGGCGCGGGACCGGAGGAAGGAGTCGAGGACCTCGCGGCGGAGCATCGGTATGTGCTCGTGGGGTTTTAGGGTTTTGGACCCGAAATCGACGGTCAGATTGGAGGGGGAGATGATGCGCATCTTGCGGACCGAGCGATCGACGAGGGCGGAGGGGATGTCGAACTCCTCGAGCATGCAGAGGGGGATGGCGCCGCCGCAGGGCTTCGCGCCGGCGGGGCTCCGCTCGATCAGGTAGGTCTCGACGCCTCCCGCGGCGAGAGCCGCGGCCGCGCTGGATCCGGCCGGGCCGCCGCCAATGACCGCGACGCGGAGGCTTCGGCCGGAGAGACGGGCGGCGCAGGTGATGGAGGGTTTGCGTTGCTTTGGTGGTGGTGGTGATGGTGGTGGGATTTGGAGGGATCGGCGGCTGGTGAAGGTGGAGGAGAGGAGGAGGTGGGTTTGGGTCGCCATTTTAGAGGCTGAGAAGATTTAGGGTTCCGGGTCTGTAGCTTCCATGTCTTTATCATTCTTTCAGGTGTTTTAAACTAGTGTCAACAAATATATGATTTAAATATGGATAAATTAAATTACTTTTAATCACTTGTTACTTTTTTAGGCTATGTTTGAAAAAGGGTACGAGAATAATTTTTAAATTGTTTTTGCTACATCTTTCTTATAAATTCGTTTTTAAATAGAACCTTAGAATTTTTTCGTACATAAAAACAAACAGTACACATAGATACACATGAATATACACGTTTACATAACATATGAGGATGCATGTTAAGAGGGTGATTTATTATGCATATGTTTATATAACATTATACACATGCATAATAATATAAGATTGGATAGATTCAATGCTAATTGAATAATTTAAATACCCAACATGTTCGTGATTATCAGATCTTATCATTTAAGATAACATAATAAACATTTAAAAATAAATTTAATGACAAAAATATATCAATCAAAATAATTTTTTATACGTCTCTCACGGTAGACAATTAACATTAAACTTAACCTATCTCTAACAATACATAAAGTTGTTCAATTCATTTACTAGTGTACATATAATACATAATAATATCCAACATTTTAGAGGTAAAAAAGTGCAATCACTTCATTGGAACAAAAGAGCCTAGAAAAATATAATTGCATGTAAAAAAGTTGTAGAACCTAATAAAAAAAGGGATTAGAAACTTTAGAATTAAATTCTCCTTTAAAAGATTATCACCATTTTATTAGATTTATAAGAATTATCACTAATTAATTTAATTTTTTTTTTACATTACGATAAAATTTTGCGGTAAGTTTGAAACCAGATCGGATGTCCAATATTTAAAGCAGCTTTATTATCCTGCAAAGTTACAAAAATTCACCAATACCCAATATTTTTGAATTCAGTATTCTCCATCTACTGCACACATTCACAGTAAAAGCAGACTATAGAGCACAAACTGCTAATACAAAATTGAATCTGACAGTCTAATACATTACGACGCCGCCCCGTCTCCGCCATTGATGCTTTCTTCGTCTGATTCTCCTCCAACGCCCTCTCCTTCAACCGGCACATCCGAATCTTCCGACTTGGCAGGGCCTGGCCCTGCAGAGACCTTCACCATCGACGGGCGAAGGAGCCTGTCCCCAAGCTTGAATCCCTTGCGGAATTCTTGGATGATGACGCCTTCTTCATACTCTTCCGAGTCCTCGCGCATGATCGCTTCATGAAGCTTTTTTTACATCCAAAACATGATAAAAATTAATGATATTTCTCTTAGATTTAACTATCAGAACTGGGAGTTGGAAAGGCTTAAGTAGTGTTTGAAAATGGATTTTGACAGCTCTTGGAAATTTTTTTGTTGTATGAATCAGCTTTTGGAACGCCCTAGCTTTTAAAGAAGGCGAAAAAATAACTTTTCAAGAAAACTAACAAAAGTACACTTTTTCAAACTCGTTTCAAAATGTAGCCTTACCAGTGGATCAAAAGCATTGCCAAGGGTCTCCACAGGGACGACACCAAGCGAGCTCAATATCTCATTAAACTGCTTGTATATGCTCTGATAGCTGTTATTGATCTTCTCTTCTCCTTCTGTTTCAACCTTGATCTGAGCTTTAGCCCTTTCGAAGTTGTCCAATACGGGAAACAGACTCTCGACTACCTCGCCTTGAGCGTTTTCCATCAATGAAAGCCGCTGTTTTTCAGTCCTCTTCCTAAAATTATCAAAGTCCGCACTGATCCTTAAAATCCTCTCTCTTTCCACTGTTAATTCTTCAGACAGTGTGGCAACTTTGCTTGTGAGGGAGTTTTTTTCATCTTCAATGGATAATAGAAAGGCCTCTATCTCTGAAACAGTGGATTTGTCAGCATTTATCAGAGCGTCTTTGTATGATTGCAGAGTTGATGATATTGCAGAAGAAGGATTTTCTTCTGCATCGACAACAGCACCACCATCCACTACATCCTCAACATCAACCTCATTGGCTGAATCATCCTGCTAAGCACGACTATTAGCAATATCTATATAAAATAGATGCAGCAATAAACTAGACTTGCTCAAAGTTCATTGTAACAAATATGAGAACACGCACATATATAGGGACTGTAATTTATACTTTGAAATAAATCATGGAATATGTACCTGACACAGGTTTGTTTTAACTTATAAGTAAAGAAACACAAGTAACAAGAAATTTTAGCCAGTATGTATTGATGAGATACTATCATATATACATGCCTTGTTAGCTGAAATCGGTATAAACGAGACTTGTGTATTCTTCCAGTGTACTTTTTTGTTTAATTTTTCATATGGGACTCCATGTTAGATCTTTGTCAATTGTCATGAACAAAATTATTAGTAAATGTGAGGCAGGCATATATTGACAAAAGAACATTTGGACATGGAAACCAAATATCTTTAATAACAGAAAGCAAAATTTATGAACAGAAAAGGGTGAAGAGAACAGAACAATTCACATACTGTAGAGGGGTGTCATGCATATACAGACAAATTAAGCAAATTGGTAAGCATATCCAGGACACAAAATAAATTCAACCAAAAAGCAGTCGTGATGTACAGATCCAAATATCTCTGCATTAACTGAACAATATGTCTGTGATCAAACATGCCTAAAATCACAGAGGTGGTGCCATATAAGGTTTAAGATGAATAACTACACAATTGATAGCCTGAGACTGAAGAGAAAGGGAAAACATTGACTGTGGAGTAAAGGTACTGATCTATGAGCCCAGGCAAAAGCTTTCAATGGTGCAGAATGAGACCTATGACTCGCATAATATATGTACTGACGAGGGCAAATGGTGACACGACTCACCAATGCAATGTGATAGTGCTTTCCATGCTTGAATAATATTTATTGACATGTATGATAACCCACATAGGAACCATAATTTTTTGGGAGACATGCATATCTTTGGGAGAGCTTGTGGCATTTGATTCACCAATTAGCTTTTTTTATGGTTCATCCTCGGCCAAATCAAACAGCACCCTGTGGATGCAGGTGCAAATGCTTTTAGCTTCAAAAAGAATTTGACTTTTTCTTAACTAGATGCAAACATTGTCAAATAGACAGCAAAATATTTGATCCTTTTTATTGGTGAAAGAATCCCCCCCCCCCCCCCCCCATGTACAAACTAGAAAGAAACAAGGGTTAAGTAATTCTTAAACTGGTCAAATGTTTAACCTTCATGATGTTTGGTTGCTTGCGATGTGCCGTGGCACATATTAAAAGCCATTTCAGTTTCAGAGATGTTGGAGCATTCTCTTAAATAAGACGTCTTTTGTACAAGAGTTTCTTGAAGGAGATACAACTAATAACATAAGTTGCGCATACCAAACTTCAAGTTTGATTTGTTCATGCAAGTGGTCAGAGAATTGAAAACCTGGGTTAAACATGCTATAATACTAATATTCAAAAGCAAAATTTCCTTAATCACATATATACCATCAGGCCTGGTAGAACGAAGACAGAGAAATAATATATATCCTTAAAGCACACCCACTAATAGAACAGAATTTTGATGTTTTGGTGAAAGTCTGGTCCAAAGAGAAGAGGGTACTTCCAAGGGCAGCTACAGAAAATACCAGCGATCTTCCATAATTGGAACTTAACAGAAATGAAGTTACCATTCACTATCCTGGAAGAACCCAGATTTCCAGAAGAACAACACTGAATAAATTTACAATCCCATTGGCATAGATAATTGCTTCACCATATACCAACTTCCTCAATTCCTAAGAACTTATTGTTGTACAAACAGCCGGAGGAATGGAGAATCAGTCTATGAGGATTCATCAGGAGCATGAAAAGAGCAAGTGATTCATCACACCCTGTGCATCTAAGATTTTCCAACTCACTACACAACACACCCAATCCACAGTCCTGTGGGATGTCATGAACAGAAAAGATAAACACCAAACCTTGCCTGCCTAACCGATACTTCGCAGGTCAAAACCTCATTTTAAACTTCTTATAAGCAAATAAACAGAATATCTTCTTTTTTTTTAGCTCATTCATCCATTTCGGCTTCATATCGTGTAGCATATATTTACCAAACAGTATCATACTTACATGGCTCAGTCCACAATAGATCACAAACAAGACGAGATACACGAGTCCCCTTGTGCGAATTACACGAGCCATTTCATTCATGAAAAAGGACAGAGAACAATTCCATTTTTTTGAGCTATTAATCATTTAGTATTATATATAAGAATTTCACAGAGAATTCATCAAATAACTCAGTCTACATCAGACTCAACAAGTATTCCTATCTGGGTATCCAAAACTGATAATTTAACAAGTCTCCAATTTCCATTAAAACTTCTTTGCATGGTGATAGATAGAGGACAAAATCGCGACTTTAATCGGCATTAACATCAGAAACGATCAATTAAGATAAACCCAGAAACCAATTAGCATATAAAAGTGAAGTGGTAAGCAGACATGCACATAACAGAAGTGAAGCAATGCAAGCAAACACATCACTTGTTGAAACAACAAGACTGCAGAGAGAGAGAGAGAGAGAGAGAGAGCAATTCGATACCTGGGCAGCTGGGACGGTCACCTCGGCATCGTCGGTCTCTGTCGCCTCTCCAGACGCAGCGAAGGCCGGGAGAATCCTGAATCGAAAGGCGGGTCCGTTGTTGAGACGGGAGAAGGAGAGCCCCGAACGCTGCAGAGACTTTGTGGGTCTGTTCTTGAAGGGTAAGATTGAAAAGCCCTTCTTTGGGTTGTCAAGGGAGAGTCTTGATGGGCTGAGGAGGAGCTGCGGAGACTTTGATAGGGTCGCCATTGAAGCGGAAGGCCTTTCTCGGGATTTTCGGCGCAGACTGACAGAGAGAGAGAGAGGGAGAGGGTGCTAGAGAGGGTTGGATTTTGGGGTTGGGAGAGGAGATTAGGGTGACCCTGCGGTGAGAATAGGTTAGGTTGGAATCGCTTGTGATTTTTTTTTTTTTTTGTTTTTTTTTCTTAAATGCTAGATTAAGTCATATTCCCCCGTTAAAACTCAGACCTTACATGTTTTCATTTTTTAAAAAAAAGTGCATATGCTCCATTTCGAGTTGAATGAACTCATTTTTAATAAATGTAAGAAAATATTTAATATGATATATACAACATTTCATGAGATACGTGCTTCACTGGATTACTAATGTGATATATAAGAATGTGTTTTGGATTGAGAAAAAAAACTGACTGTAACAGCTGTTTTTTTTCCGTTGGTGAGCAAAGGAGCATTTGTGGGACTGCAATGGTGGGCCGGGTTGGTTTTATAGGTTCACTAGTAGGCCCGTGGATCAACTTGAGGGAGTGGGGGAATTTCAACTTTGAGATGGGATCAAGTTTGGATCCCTCAATTTTGATTCATATCTAAAATTAAAGCGATGATATACTTAGTCTATTTTATAGTATGATAAAATAGTATATATTATATTATTATAATGTATGAGATTTTTATCATAGTGTGTAACATAATTTTTTTTTATTCTTTTAAAAATGAAAAAAATTATACTAGCATATCTCAATGTATACTTCATTTCATATAACAATATGTACTTCAATAAGAGAGTATATAATTTTTTTTTAAAAAAATAGTGTACACTGCAAATGGGGCTATACAAAGGATTGAACATACATTTTTCCTAAAATTAACATAAAATATCACATGTCAAACATGTGAGATGACATGCATCATTATTAACCAAAACTATAGTACTGTGAGTAAAAATATGATCCATAATTTTTGGGGTAATATAAACAGTACTCATGCAACAAATAGTTTACACGTGCTTTTGTTTTATTGAAAATGTATAGATGTATGTGCATTCTTTTGAAATGGAGAATATACTTCAATAGATTGTCTATGTGCAATTTCATGAGAAAAAAAATTGTGTGCTTCATTTTTAGCGAAGCATAAACTTTTTACTGAAATTAGTGCATATGGGTTGCAAACAAGTACAGCGGAGCACTCTTAGGGATAATTTAACTGTACATAAATAATTCCAATAGTAATAAAATGTATCATGCATTTTCAAAATAAAGATAACTAAAAATAGGCATAGTTGTAGTTTTTTTTTTTTTTTGGTACATCATAGGGTGATTATAGACGACCGCCCCCGTAAGAAGAGGGCGATCGATTACAGATTTTGCATGGACAGAACCCACCAAACACCCAGCCCAAAGGGCTGTTTTCAACTTTTTCCATTTTACCCTCTACTTCCCCGCAGGATTTGAAACCCCAACCCCCCGTTAAACGGGGATGTCTCGCACCACTGCACCAAAGCGCATGGGGGACCTAATTGTAGCTGATTATTGGAACCAAAGTGTTGCAATTTAAATAAGAAATATAATTTTGATTATTTTAGAAAGTCTCACATCACATAAAATAATTACTACGCACTTTTGTAGTCTCAAATTGACACCATAAAATGTTGTTCGTATTTTTCTTCAATGGGTTCATATTTTTAATATGCATAGTTATGTAGAATTGTGTTAACCCGTAATCGAACCATGATATTTGTAGGGGTCATTTTCTAAGTCCAATGGTAGCGCACCATGTGGCCAACCTTTCCGCCGTCCAATCAACCAACACACCATGTGGCCAACCTTTCCGCCGTCCAATCAACCAACATCCGCACATACACCCCTCTGAGCTCATGTGCATCTGATGACCAGATCAATCCCAAGTCAGATTGGGACCGGATTCTAGTCAAATCAAATTTGGAGAAATCAATACAGATCCTCAAAATCTTTCAGAATTCAATGAATCACCAGATTTCTTCCCATCGGACGGGATCAGAGATGAATCCCACTTCAATCCATGAAGACAGTCATCTAGGAAACCAGTTATTTCTATTGAGATATGTGAATTTTTTTTTACAAAATCTTAGGTTGATCATTGTGCCGACTTGGTCGTCAGAAAACCTTTTACAGGTCACCCCCACCCCATCATCGACGTTCAAGGTCTTGACGAACCAATGATTTGTATTATTAACCAGTTGAGCGAGTAGCGGGACAGACGGATCCATCAATCTGAATCCGAATTTGTTCCCTCCAATAATGAAAAACATCATGTATCTAATTCTATCTCAAGGATTGAGAAACGGTCTAAAGCTCAAGGAGAACATGTGGGAATGATCGAGGTTGAGGAGAAGCACACATCATGACTTGGAATATGCTGCATGCTCTTATTTGAACACAATTCTTTAGTGACAAAATGGATAATAACTTATTATGTATGTAAGTATGCAACTTTGTAGTATCACATGCTTGTTCTGTATGAGTGTCACAAATCAAAATACCAATCTAGTCTTCAAGTTCACCGTTTGAATAAGAACAACCTATCCATTATCCATGAATGAATGCTGAATGATATGGATTATTAATAAACCCATCTAGTCTAGAATAATAGTCTGTAAATAAATAAAAAAATGAATAATTAAATAACAATGTGAAGTACAACTCATGCAGGGAAAATGACACCCACATGTTGATAAAACACCAGCCAAACAAACACTAGCCCTAGCTGTCCACCACGAGCTCCTCAAGAGAAACAAAGAATTAATAAATAAAAAAAATCTGCAACAGTGCTGAAGGTTTTGCAGGATTCAACAGTTGGCTTAATGACAATAATTTATTAGATTATTTTTGCTCTAAATCCACCATTGTAATATATTATATAAATCAATGGTTGAGGTCCACAATACTGCAGTGCTGGAATTTAAATAAATGTGCCATTATATATAAATTATATGTGCACAAAAATCAAAATACAACACCTCCCAAAGATAACGTAAAATGCTCTGAATATAAAAATAATGACTTCCATGTATTTGGGAAGTTCAAAATAATGCACGAGTATCCTTCTCATGATAGAAATTTTATTTATCATACGACTGACTCACCTCAAGCTCAACATATCCTATGGTTCATCTGCATTTATTGTATTGATAATAAAAAAGAGAGAAACATTACGAGAGAGAAAATATATTTTCTAAAAATATATTATCAAAATTTGATAATTACATGTGACAACATTGAATTGTGCCACACTCTCTCTATAGTTTAAGCCACTGGTGCACCCAGTTATTGCCAATTCACTGTATAAAATTTCTAATACAGGGAATATAAGACTTCCAATACCAAATTTATTTGAGTATGTCCTTTAATTTTTTCGTAAAATTATATTTTTTAAAATAAATGTGTACTTAAAAAATCATAACATATCTTATTGTAAAAGTGACTAATAAATAATGAGCGTTAAAAAAAAACTATAAATGGATTACAATGATCAACTTATTTTAGCCATCACAACAGATAAGAGAATGAAAGTGTGGGGCAGTAAAGCTTTATCCAAAATTAAGATCTTTTTGTGGATTATGTATCAAAGAAAGATTCTAACACGTTCTAGACATGTTCGGATGGTCTCCGGGGATAGACACAATGTGCGCTCTTTGTGGCGAGGAGGAGGAATCGGTGGGCCATTTGTTTACTTCTTGTCGCTTGGTGAGGTGGGCGTGGGAGCATTTGAAAGATGCTTTGGGGATGGATGTGGTTTTCCAAGACGTGGAGGGCATGTGGTCAGCTGGTCAGCGGTTGAGGAGGGCAGAAGACCTGTCCGTGAAAGCCAAGGTTTCTCAATTGTTAGTTTTCGCTTTGGTGTGGTCAACCTTGGTTAACCGCAATCTGGTTATTTTTATGGGTCAAAGACCATATGGGAAAAATATTTGGGAGTTAGTCAAGAGTCTTATCCTTGATTGGGGTAATTTTTGTTTGGGAGAGAGGGGTATTTCTTTCCAAGATGATAGACTTGTAATAGTTTAGAGGCTTAGTCCATTTGGTTTGTGGGAGTGGGTTGATACCTCTCTGGCTCTCTACCGTGCTCCCATGGGACCTTTTTCCTGTTCATGTTATCCTTTAATTGGGCTCTTGACCCTTAATATATTAAGGCAAGTGTCTATCATTCTTTATCAAAATAAATAAATAAATAGATTACAAATTAAAGTCATTAGAAAAAGAAAAATGTTAGATTTAATAATTTTTATTTACTAAAACTCATACCACATTTTAAAAAAAATTAGAAGCATCATCCACCGGAGGTAAATATTATAATAAAAAATATATATCGCTCCATTTTGAGTTGAATTAATTTATTTATGATAAATGTTAAATTTTTTTTAACAATGTATATATTTTATTAGATTTTTAACAAAATATATAAAAACTTATTTTAGACCGTAAAATGACAAAACGAGTGTAATTCACATAAGGCCATCACATGCTTATATGCAGAGGACAATTTCGTAATTCTACAAAATCCGAGTGCATCTTCTGTCACCCAAATCGCACTACACCCGGTCACCCGGTCAAAACAGACCCCATCGACCGGCAACAGCCGGTAAACCTCGTACGGTTCCTATCCGTTGCAACAACCAGACAAGATTTCTCTCTCCGTTCGTTTCAAAAAACTTTTTCCCCGTTTTTCCAATTATACCCTCCACAAGAATAAATAATTTCAATATTATTATATTAAAATCGAGCTGTCACGCAAAAAAAAAAAAAAAAAAAAGAAGTGGCGTTGGAAACCCCCCTTTATTTATTCAACGATTTTAAAAACCCTAAATCCAATCGATTCGATCCTTTCCAAAATCGATGGTCGAGGCGAGGCGCGATTTTGGTTGGCGCAATCACTGCTGTTAAGGAGGAGTTGTAGATTTTGATTGTGGTCGGTTTATCAATTGATCGAGGAGGATGAGTAGCCGAAAAGAGGAGGAGAAGAACGAGAAGATCATCAGGGGCCTCATGAAGCTGCCCCCGAATCGGAGGTGTATCAATTGCAATAGCTTGGTGAGCTCTTCAAGATTCTTGTTTTCGGTTTAGGTTGGGTTGGGTTTGTTTATAAAGGCGGTTGTTTTGATTTGGGTGGTTCTTTTCTTGGGTTTCGCAGGGACCACAATATGTTTGTACGAATTTCTGGACTTTTGTATGTACCGCTTGCAGTGGGATTCAGTGAGTACTCTCTCTCTCTCTCTCTCTCTCTCTCTCATTGATCGGATGAAATTTAAAGAAGATAGCGACCATTGTGCAAAGTAGCGATTTTGGAGTCTTGTCACCTCATTTGGATAAATTGGTTCCTGTTTACATCAAGTTGTGATTATCATATGTTGCATTTGATTGACACTAGTGTATATTGGCCAAAAAGATTTTAATATTTCCCCTGAGTTATTGAGTTGCTGTAGTTTTGAAATAAACTGAGAAAAATTGGAGATTCTTTGATCATGGATAGAGATCCTGGTTATATCAGTAAATGTGGGTATTGGCTGACCAATGGGGATGCCTCTTGATGTGCTTTTATTGGTTTTGTATGAAGCATGGTGGTGGATAACATTCAAATGCTAGTGAAAGCTTTCGGGGAAAGAAACTGCTTTGCTATGGTGTGTACAATGCAAAATTTTAGTGGTAGAGTTAACGAGGAGTTGTTTTTGTGGAAACCCACTACTCAAGATATGTGAAAGTTTAACAATAGTCTGAGTGGATAAAGTGATGGTACAAGGTGAATTCATGCTGGCTGGACTACAGGAGTGATAATAGACTTCCATGTGATTGAGACATGTCTCTTTCTTTAATTCCATTGGAGGAAATGAGGACAAATCTCTATTGAGCATTGCTTTCTCTCTCTGACCTCTGAGCAGATTTCTCCTTTTTCCTCGAGAAAGTATGGGAGGAATTGTACTTCAACAAGAATATGTATGGGTTTGGTTTTAACTTTCCATTCATAAGAAGAGAAATTTTGTTGTTTAAATTCTTTGCAAGGACATTTGTTGATTCTCAACCGGTATTTGAATTTATGAAACTGTACCCGCTCACCCGTCCATTCTCAAACCTCATTGCACTTGGGGAAATTTTTGAACAGGAATTTGTAATGAGAAGAAGATGGTTGTTACTTAAATTGTAGATGAGGTATTATCAAGCGTTTGAATGTTTTGCAGCACTGTGTAAATTTGCTTGGTATGCATGACATGATGGAGTTGAGGAGGAGGATGTGGGATGATAAAGTTTGTGCATCAAAGAAGCCCACGAGTGTTGCTGACTTACGGACAAGGTGATTGAGTGTTGCATGAATGGTTTTTTGACATTTTCAAGAAGAACTCATCTCCTTTTCAGGATTGGGGGGGGGGGGGGTGGAATATAAAGAATGTTTGCAGGACTTGATGAATGTTGTTGATAATATTATGAAGCAGAGAAGCAGAATTGCTCTTATACAAAGTTTAGTGATGAAATGGCCAGATGGAGTTCCAAGAGCTTTTAGAAGTCTGAGCTTGCGTGCCTACGTAGTGTCAAATTGCAGATGCATTGTTTTTTGGTCACACATGCATCTTATCTGCTGACTTTGAGCTCGTAAAAACATCATTGATATATTTCTTATGTAACAAAAAAGGTGAGAGGTGACATTTCATGTATTACTGAATCACAGGTATATGCAATGCATGTGCAACCAGGACAACGGATTGATGCTTATAAAATCAGATATTAAATGATTCAAGAGATTATCTATGCTAAAGCTCTCTACAGGGCATGTTTTGCTTGATCTGGGAATCAATTTTTCACTTGAATGACTGTTTGAGACTACTAAGATTGTATGAGTTTTTACCTTCTAAATCCTCAGGAACAATTAAATATTTGATGCATTGGTCATCATGTGAAAAACTTGCATCTTAAAGAAAAAAATGTGGGGACAAATATTACCTAGAAACAACAGGATTGGATCTTTCTTGAGTTACAGTGGTGAATATCTAACAGGAGTTTTCTTGAGTTATATTGGTAAACACATATGCATCCTATTTTGTTAAAAAAGAGAAAAACTTGCGTATTTTATGTTTTTTTTATACAATCTATAGTAAAAATAACAAATAAAATCACCCTTGATATTGGTGTTTTTGTGATATTTGTGCCTCACAGTTGTGAGTTTGCTAATCGTGTGATTTTATGTTTTCCAATACTAGTTTACAGTAAACAATAAAAATAACAAATAAAATCATCCTTGATATTGATGTTTTTGTGATTTTTGTGCCTTGCAGTCGTGAATTTACTCATCGTGTGAAGTCCGTTTCCATGGCTAAATTTTCTTCGCAAGAAGTGGAAGCTCTCCAAAAAGGTGGCAATCAGGTACATATTTAGTTGATGACTCTCTCATTCAATTTTTACATATTTTCTTTCTCTCATCCTCAATAAATATTCTCTATCAGCGCGCAAGGGATATATTTTTAAAGGACTGGGACATGCAACGTATGAGATTGCCAGATAGCAGGTAATATATATTTTGTCTGTATTCTGAGTTTTTGTATCCCAGCTGTTCTTATAACCCCTTTTATTTTTCTCCCTTGTTCCAGCAATGTTGATAGAATTAGGGAGTTCATAAAGAATGTTTATGTGGACAAGAAATATGCTGGTGGAAGGACTTCGGACAAGCCGCCTAGAGACATGCAGGTAACCTAATCTAAACTCTTAATTACTTAAATTGCTGTTCAGTTCTAGTACTTGACTTTGTTATAAACCATTTTTTGCACTGATCGTGGTTCTTTTTATGTTTTGCAAGCAATACCGCCTGCAAGATTTTTATATGACATGAATTTGTAACTCTGACAGAGCAGCAAGACCCATGAGGAAGACCACAGGAGGGCCAGTTCCTACCATTCATATTCACAGAGTCCACCGTATGAATATCAATATGAAGATAGGCGTTACGGTAAACAAACTGGTATGCTCAGCAGAAAGCCTGGGTCAGATCGTGGGCTTGAAGGGAAGATTTCTAGCTTTGTCTACAGTCCAGGTCGTGCAAGAGATCAAATGTATGAGGACAGGTTTGCCAATGAGAGTAGCTCAAGAATGTCAGACTATTCAGTTTCTAGCACAGGGGATCCTTTCAGATCACCAAATTCTCAAAGAGAGATTGGATACAACAGCCCTCCTTTGCACTCTGTAAGAGAAATTCTAGTAGATGATGTAAAACACCAGGCATCAAATATACATGCTGATGGAAAATCCAGGAGGGATACCGAAGGATTTGCACACCAACAGGTTATTGTTGTTCACAATACGTGCTTTGATTTTGCAAAAAATAAGAGCTATCTAATGTCTTTTATTTTCTCTTTCTTCAGAGAACTGCATCTTCGGGCAGCCTTGGATCCTTAGATAGCAACTCTGCATCTCTGCAGTCTTTTAATTCAGGTAGCTTGAACCGTATTCTCATAGAGATTGTCACATTTTAATACCCAGCAGGCTAATAGTGTTTGTTTTCATCTTTGTAACGGTCATCAACTTTCACTATCCAGGCAGTCAGGACTTGTTTGGTCCGGCATTTATACAACCGTCAGCAACCTCTTCAATCCAGTCTGTGGATTTGTTTGCTGATTTCACTAATCAGCCTTCCTCAGCCACCATTATTGAGCAAAAATCATCAGCTCCTTCACCAGTTATACAACCATCAGCAACCTCTTCAATCCAGTCTGTGGATTTGTTTGCTGATGTCACTAATCAGCCTTCGTCGGCCACCATTATTGAGCAAAAATCATCAGCTCCTCCACCTTCAGAAAACCAAGGATGGGCGACCTTTGATATGCCTCACCACGCTGCACCCACTTCTGAACTGAACAGTGTCATTCTTGCTTCTAGTGTTGCAATCCCCAAGGGAAGCATTGATGGGTTTCATGCCATAGATAACAGTGTGCAGGGTTCATCTCTTCAAAATTCCACAGCTCATGTGCCTCTTACCTCAATGTCAGATGATTGGAATTTAGATAAACATGTTGTACAAGCTTCCACTGCTCCAGATAGCTCCACTCTTCAAAATTCCACAGCTCAGTTGCCCTCAGTATCCAATGATTGGAATTTAGATAAACATGTTGTACAAGCATCCACTGCTCCAGTTAACTCCCAGGTAAAGGAACACTGCCATTAAAAAAAAAAACTGTTCTTTTTCCTGTGCAGCATTTCCATCCAACCAAATTAAGGTTGCTGAATTTGACCCAAATGCAATACAAAATTTTCTTTCTCATTATGTGGATTTCGAGATGTCATGCCCATTTATTTTTTTCTTGCAGTCATGGAATGCCTTTGATGATTTTATTGCAAGCTTCCCTCAATCATCGTTTGATAGTGCACCTCAGAAGATTGAACCTCGGGTTCAAGTGCATAATCCTCCGACTGTTGCTCCACATTCAGGATTGGTGAGTCCAGAGTTGAAGCTCATTTAACTTATTTAATGCAAACCCTTTGTTCAATTTGTTCTTATGGCTTTGACCTATTGCAGGATTTTGGAAAAGATGGGATGCAAAGATCAATTGCAGATGTTAAAGCTCCTGTGTCTAATCTTCTGTTTGACAACAATGCTATGGGATCATCATTTCTACCACCCGTGGTCCCATCAGCAGTGAGTAATTTTCTCATTTTTTGCCTTATTGTATTTGGAGTTTTAAATTGATTTCATATCGTCTTGCATTGTTGCTTTCTTTTTTCCCAGGGAGGAACCCAGTCATACAATCTTGAGCGCAAAAAGTCCACAAATCCATTTGATTTTTCTGATGATGCTGCATTGGAACCTAGCAATGTGGTAGGCCAAGTTTCCTTTTCTCTTAATTCAATAACTGGAACTATCTTGGTTTTTTTTTTAATGGAACATATTTATTATCAAACATGCTATTTCCATTTCAATTCTATATATTATCCTGCTGTCTCATATATCTAGCAAGTATATGTTTGATCTACACTATTCTTGATTTCTTGTCGAGTACTTTTAATGTTGGCTTACAATGTACAGGAGAGAAGATGCTAGCTGTGATTGATGATTGTGAAACCATTTGCAATTTACATCAAACCATGTCAGTTGCATAATTTTCCAAGCCCATGTTTACTAAATAATATCCATTTAATTGGATGCATTTAGATATTGCATGGTCATGGGTGTTACATCCTTCATTTGACATGAGTAGTTCCCCTTAAATCTTGTACATCAAGTCATTCACCAACATCTGTCAGTCTTCCTCCCATGTGATGCCTAATTAGATTTAACAAACGTAATTCTCTTTCAAGAATTTTTTTTTTTTAGTCTATCATTCTCCTTTTGATGCAGTTCTTGGACATGAGTTCTTTGCAATCAACACTACCGGATCCCCAATTTCCGTCCACCTTTCTAGGCGGCGTATCTCAACCATGGTTTCCCCAAAATCCTGCTGCGCCATATGTCCCCACTGTCCCCCAAGGTCGGTATCCAGTGAGGAGAGTGACATGTCATCCACGATGAAAACTTCTTTTTCTAATGTTACCAATCTGATCTTCATGATATTTCCAGGTAGCTTATCATTCATGGCAGCCACGGCACCTGTCACTCAGCTCCCGTAAGTTGTTTTCTTCTGTTCAACATCTGTTTTGAAAAATTCTGGCCGATGTCTATAACAAGGACACTAGGCCAAACGATATCTTATGCCATCTTTTATGAACATTTTCTGAAATTTTATACCAAATTACCAATGATTCCTTTGATAATAATCATAAACCAATCTAATAAGCATGTTTGTGTTGGCAGGAACGTACCTTCACAAGGTCCTGTTGCCCCTCTGGGTGGGAACCCATTTGCATAAAATCCCAGTGGAAGCAATTTGATGGCCAGTTGTGTGATCTGCTGTGGAAGAGTCAAAGCTGTGTTTCATTCATGGTCAGTTGATATATATTATATATTGCCAAACACACACTTGTAGGGTTTGATTGTTATATGTATTCGATGTGCAATAATTAAAAAAAGAAGAGGGGGAAATGAGCATTTAAAATATATAAAAACTTTAAAAATATTCAAATCACTGGAGGAAATGCTAGAGAGTGTTTGGCTTTCGGGGGTGTCCTTTTTTTTTCTTTTTTCTTTTTTAACATTTGGAGAGAGGTTTTGAAATATTTGAATATTTGATGCAGTGTTTCATTTGTCTCTCTCTCTGTGATGTGTGCCTAACTTATTCGATGTTCTTTGGGGAAATTTTAGTCACCCCTTTTTCTGGTCTTGTTTTCACTGATCATGATGTTTGGACACTTTAGTGTATTTTACATATAACCCTCCTGTAAAATCTATTTCATCGCATTTAAGTATCTGTTTGGATAGAGGAATTATGTTATTTAGGATAGAAAACTACATTGTAAATTTGGGATAGATAACCTGCCAGGGATAAGTCATATTTTATTTGGTGATTTCGTCATATTTTTAGTCATTCTTCATTAGGAAATGTAATAATGAAGTTTTTATTGTTTGGGTGATAATAGATGAGTTATGGATAAAAGATCAATAAAATGTAGATAAAGATTTATATATATAAAAAGTTTTAACATGTGAGCCAAAAAGTGGTTTGACATGCTCATTTATACAAGTGATGTCAATTTATTCTCCCCTGATGTATCAATGCCAAGTTATTATTCTTGCTATTCAATATTTTTTTCTTTCATTTCACATTATCCAATGCTATTCTACCTCTATTTGAGTGGTGTGGGACAAGATTTCGCTTGATTGAATTTACATTCGATTATGTGCATCAGAATTTTTTTTAGAAAATTATAAATAAAACGTTTCTTTTATGGTATTCAAAAGGTGTTTGCATAAGGTAAATGAAACATCTCTTGGGGGATTATGTGGAATTAATTAATGTCAACTAAAAGCCTCTACTCGTGTACATGGATTGAGTCTAGATTTAGTCAAAACTGGCTCCGGCCAGTCGATCAGTATCGAACTGTACAGTCTGATAAATTAAATTACATAGCTTATGAATTAAATTGTACAACTAATTGTTAGATACAAGTCTCTCCTATTGGATACTGAAAGCATCGACCAAACTTAAGCACGACTCGATCTGATAGGAGAATTGAGATATGCATCTAACAATTGACTGTGTAGTTCGATTTATAAGGTGTGTAATTCAATTTATAGAGCTGTACAATTTGATACTAATGGGATTGGCCAGAGCCAGACTTATCCAGCACTCATAAGTGGTATATATGGGAAAATGTGCTCAAGATGTGTGGAAATAAGTGATCGATCAAGCGGGCGTGGTATGGCATCTGATACAACATGAATATCTCCTTGAGTTTGAAGGATGCATTGTGTGCTTCAAGTGCTATATTGCGCATGCTGTTTTTTTTTATGGTTTGATTTTGAAAATAAATTTTAGAAGATTTTTTCTGGTAATGTGTTCACTTGTACGTTTTAATAAATTTTTTTACAATTTATGTTTGTATATCTGAATATAATCATAATTTTAGAAGAATAAACAAGAATAATTATACATTTTTTTCCAGGGTATAGTAGCTCCAAGGTCTATTCTATCAAGATATGACTATAACAATTTATCCAAACAAACATTTTTTTTTTTTTCAGACTAAACTTGTCCGTCCCTTGTCCACATTTTCTCTTCCGTGAAACAAATCAGGACTTTGTGAAAAACTTATCGAAGCCATCATGATTAACAATTGCATATAATGATAAAAGGTTAAACAGTGAATAGAAATTAAAACCTCATTTAATGATATTCAATTTCGGTAAATGCAACATGAGTTTGAATGAAAAAAAAAAACTTTTGTCAATGTTTCATGGGGGTGATTGATTGGCTCTCTCTCTCTCTCTCTCTCCTGCATGAAAATTTTCCCACTTCAAGCTAAGGTGGTAGGAAGAACCACCACTTCACCTGGCACAATTGACCAATTCAGGCACAGCAGAAATCCAAACATCTGCCTTAGATCCCCGTTTCATCCTCCAGGTTCAGTCCACTGCATGCAAGGATTTATATCAGAGTGCTGAAAATAAAGTATATATAGAAAATAATTTGTAACAAGTCGCATCGGAATTATGATCAAGTAATATGCATGAAGTATGCATTGCCCCAATAGAAGGAATTGTGTAGAGAATGAACGTGTTAAACAGAGAGACAACCCTCACACAGCCTTCCCAAAGAATGGCTTCAAGATCCTTTGTTACTAACGATCAGAAGCTCTTACAGATTACTAGTGAGCAAGTCGTCAACTATTGTTCACATGTTGTGCCTTGTCCAACTCTTATTGTCTGTGTGTGTGCTTGCACGTGTATTGGGAACATGCGTGCGAGGAAGAGAATGTACCTCTCCATGGCTTCTCTCTGTAGTTGTTCAATATGATTCTGAATGTTGGCACATGCAGCTTCAATCTCTATGTTCTTCTCACAGAGCTCTTTCCATTGTGAAGTCAAGGCATTAAGTTCGACTGCCGTATTTTGCTGGGAAAAAAGTAGAGGCATAAAATGTTGGAAAGATTCAGAAACAAAGACTGGAACATTCAACTTCATGCATTTAAATTCTGAACAGACAATACCTGCTGAAATTTCCTTTCACGATTTACAGCTTCTATCTTCTCATTGTTTTGCAGGGCAATGTTCTGCAGCCTGCGAAACAATGTTATCATTGATTTAAATAGATTTTACATCCACGACTGTACATTTGATCCATGAACAGTATTTACAATGTTTTATTTATTTATTTAGGGAGAATGATAGGAGCCAACAATCCCATTTCCCCCGCCCCTAGTGTCCAGGTGGTGAAACACTGACATTTCTTGTCTAAGATTTCTTCTTGTTAAGCTTAACCTCATGTTCAATTTTGACTATAAAGTTCAACTGTTCAAGTGATGTGATAGAATAGGCCTCTTACCCATCTCTTTTTTTTGTTGTTATTTTGGGGCAAAGTTTCTGAACCCAACCAATTTTTAGTGCAACTTACTATTTCTGTTTTAGATTTTGACTGCATAATTAATTAATTATCAACATTATATCATTCTAAACTTCAGATATATTCAATTTTTTGGGTGATGAGGAACCCCAACACTATTCTTTTCTTAATGTTGGACCCGGGAGGATTTGAACTTGAAACCTATGGGGAGCAAACTCATGGCTCTAGCAAAAAGTGCAAACCTTGTGTGGGTGATATTTTCAATTTTGAAAAAAAAACAATGCATAATATTAACATTTCTCACATTTCTAGTAGGAAGAATGTGAATAACTATCACGTGGAAACATAATATCTTTACACTGTGAAATGGCAAATTCAAGACATCTGAACTTAAACAGCATTAACATCAGTACACTACAAAATTGACTTAGAAAAGAACGAAGTGTGTACAACTGTACATGCTCACACAAAGGAAACCAGTACAGCAATGATAGTAAACAAACCTGGACAAGAATGTTTCTAACTGTTTGTTCCGTTGTATCCATACATCAGCACCATGCTGCAGCATTAGGTCCAGATTTTCAACTCTGTCATGGAAATCAGTCTCTTCAGTTCGGAACATGATATGCACAGTCCATCCACAAATGCACTCAATAGCCTACATTATGAATGCACGTGTTCACAACAGAAGGGTATATCCTGATGGTATGGGGAAAATATGTTGCAATGGCAGAAAGATGCAACAGCATGTGAGAAAATATACTTAAAAAACATTTAGAAATAATTCTACATTCAATTACTTCAACAAGCAATTAATGGCATACTGTTGTCAAGAAAATAGGTTCATAGAAAGACTGCCCTTGCATAAAACAGAAAAAAAACTATGAACTGAACAGAAAATAATATCAGCATTTCCAAGTTCTGCAATGCATATAGTGTTCATAAAATAAAAGGAAAGAAAATTAATTTGCCCTAGCACATAACATATACTTCCAGGAATCCATCCCTCAGATAAAAAAAGAAAAGAAAACAGTATTCATGCAGAAAAAACATGCAAGCAAGATAGACATTGAATATTGATTTAAATCACTACATCCTGACCAAGCAATCATTCCCATGGTAACATTGGGTGGAGCACTCTAGTCCGTGAGCATCTCATGGGTTTTTAATTTTTTTTAAATATTTTTTCGGATCAAAAGGGGTGGGAGTACCTCATGGATGGAAGGATCTAACTGAGAATTTGCCCTTGTGAACCCACATGCAGGTCCAGCAAAATCTAATTTACATACAAATACAGACATACTCCTGCTCCAGCATTGAGAAACTTGGTATAATTCAGATTATTCTTACAAGATGAGAGACGTGAACATACACCAGTATTAATAAATTATGGTTAAATGAAGAAAATTCTTGTCAGCTAATTCTAGAGTGACGTTTACACAGAAGCCCTCCCACCCAAACTCCCTTGGGAACATTCAGCCATGCCTTCCTTTTCATTTTATATAAAAAACAAATGAAAATACGAAGAAAAAAGCACACCATGGATCCATCCACCAACAGCAGTATGGCCTAAGGTTTGTGACTACAGATCATGTGCACAAAGAGCTGTGATTTAATATCGTGTGAATATCAACGATTTTACTTCAAAATTGTTATCAAGTTCACTCCACGCCCTCTTCAAACGCTCCGGATTCTGGCATAGCAAACAATTTCTTCCAAGCAAATATAAAAATCTATCAATTTTGAATTTCAAAAAAAAAAAAAAGGTATCACAATCCAATCACCTTTAATGGATTGAGCTCTCCTTTTAGGAGATTCTAGCCAATAGCTTGATAAGGCTGCTGAGTTTATCCTATCCATAAAATTAGTCCCCCAATTCCTCCAATATCCACCACCCACCTCTATTCTTCAAATCATGTAATATTCCCTTCAATTCTAATAAATGACATGCTCTATCTGAATATATTGCACACCATATGATGAATAAAATTAGTAGCGCCAATTTCTGGCCCCAATGCACTCTTCAACATGTAAATACTCATATTGAGAAATGAGGATTAATCTAGATATTCAATTTGCAGCCAGTGTTCAAAATTTATTCATTAGGGCCTCAGGTGATATTCCAATATTAAGCAGTCCATTTTCACTACTAGACTTTTGCATTATTAGGTTTATAGGTTATTTTTCAGAAATGACTTATGAGCTCCAATGGAGACACAGGTCAATAAAAGACATTTAAGAACTAAAAAATGGTTGCTAATTCAGTGGTCATGAAGATTCTCCACCTCTATCCTTCAAACCTGACACTATCAAGATTCTTGAGTTTGAAGCAAGGGAGGAAGAAACAAGGGATCACCTCTTCTTTGGGTGCCTGTTTAGCATTCAGATTTGAGCAAAGGTTGGCATGGCCTTAGGGTCAAATTGCTCTTTTGAAAACCTCAAAAGTATGTGAGGATGGTTCCGCAAGAGGCAGCTTGCAAAGTTTTAATGGTTAGTCCCTCATGCAATACACGTTTGTTAAAACTTATAAGCTGCAGATTATAGCTTTTAGCTTAAAATAAGTAGTTGTTGCATGTTTGTTTAAACTTATTGAAACTTATTTAAACAAAAAACAACTTTAAAAAGTCATAATCTCTAAGTTGGGTTAGGGGTGCTTTTCAGATTATATAACTTATGGATTATTTTTTTTAAAATCTGTTGAACATTTAATACCCTTCATTATTTAATAAGGACAAATCTTCTCATCTCCTCTAAATATTCCTTTCATCTACTAAATTTTGAAATAACTCATATAAGATTTGTTTTTGAAAACTCATGTAAGATTAAAACTTTGGATTGTAATTTTTTTTAATAAAAATTAGATTACAGCTAGAATATTTTAGTTGTGTTTTTTTATTAATAGAGATCAAGTTCTATGTTTTTGTCTCTCAAGTTCTACTTTTTTAATTAATGTGAAATCCAATATTTCAATTTTTTACATTTTATTTAATGTTAATGGATGATGAGTGAGTCATCATCATTTTATAAGTAAAACCACATTCTTTTATCAAAGAGAAATTAAATTTAACTTCTATAGTTTGAAGGGGTATTTTTGAAAATTATTTAGCAAAAGCTATTTTACAGCTGATTCTAATAAACATCTACAACAAACATGTTAACTGCTTATCAAAAAAGTTATAATCTATAATCTGTAAATTTAAGTTGCAATAAACATGACCGCAGTGTGTTGGAGTATTTGGTTAGGATGCAACAAATGCAACTTCCAGCACAAAATAATCTACGTGGAGAGTACTTGGGCGGCCATCTCATCAAATCTTATATCACGGGTTTTTTTATCCTAGGCGTAGATACACCTTCCACCATCATGGGTCATGTGTGGTTCAGTTAGGAAAGCATAGGAGCTCATATCAAGCTTCAAAGGGGATTTCTTTGTATAATTGTATCCCTTTTCCTTTTCCTTTAATTTTCATTGGAGATCCCTTGTCTCCTTTTGTCCCAAAAAAAGAAAAAAGAAAAAAAATAACTTGAGTTTGAGATTTTGGGAGGTTTGTCATCATGTAGACAACTACATGTATAAATCTACATCAGTCCCACCTGGGGTTCTTTCCAGGGTTTATATGCATTCTATAGCCAACCCTGATAGATAGGACACACAGATGTTTAGTTATATAATTAAACTTAAGTCACCCATAAAGTTTACTTTCATACAGTAACAACAATCCAGGTTCTAACCATACAAGGAGATAGCAACAACAATCCTGATTTGTTATTGTTTATTCACTGTAAAAAAAGCCAATCAACAAGATCCAAAGCAAAGAAAAAAAACTTTACTGAAAATCATAAACAATAAGCAAGTTATCTACAGAAGTTCGAAATCCAAAATCGAAAGATTTACCTTAAATTCATGTGTTGAAGCACGGTCTGGGAATTCCGTAAGGCAAGCCTCCAAGCAGTAACATCATTCCTCTTATTTGGTGGAGGCAGTTCCGCTTTATACCGAGATGTCTCAGTGGGCACAGGAGGATTTCCAGCTTTTACGCGCTCATATTCTTTAGCAAGCATAGGGTGATCCTGAAAGTATAATCCAACACATCATAAGTTCATGACTGACATCTTTTTGTTTTTTTTAGGTATTTACTCAGGATGTTTATATAAAGTCATTACCCCACACTTAAACACACATACAAAAGAAAAAAAAAGAACTAAATAACAAAATGGAGAGAGTTAACAGATTTGATACTTCCACACCCACATTTGAGATAATCAATTCCTCCACCCATCAAGATCGTGCCTTTCTCAGTCACACCTTTTGATGATTACCAAAATCATCAAAACTAGTCAAGAAGTCATCTTTGATCACAGAAGATTAAAATTTGAATGCACAAGTCCCAATTTTTCTTAAAAAAAAAAAACCACAGATTCACATTATTAACATATCAAAGCTCCAAAATCCCCAATTTGAAACAACATCTGGAGAATCAACTCCACCACTATCAATCATATACGACTAGTTGATACAGAAAAAAGGGTTCAAAACCTTTTTTTCGATTTACATACAAAACCAAGCCAACAAACCTACTCGACAACCCATATTTAATCATAAAAAACACTAACTTAAACGAGAAATCAACGCACCGATCCCAAATTTTCCAAGTAAAACCCTAATTTCATGCCCAAAACCCTAATTCGGGCCGAACAAAAAGAAAATCGAAGGGGTTTCTGGGCACCTCGAACTGGAGTTCGCGTGGGGGAGGGTCGTGGAGAAAGTCAGAAGGCCTGCGGGAGCTCCTACGCATCTCCTCCTCGATCATCCGGTCCACCTCCGCCTTGACCGTCGGATCACTGTATTCATCGTCGATGTAAGGGAGGGCGTCGAGGATGGTAGTGGTGGTCCCTCCCTTCGGTCGTCCTCCGGTCTGGGACGAGCCCGGCGCGGCCTCCAGCATCAGAACGTCCCCACCCGCCATTGTTTGTGGCCCTTCTCGTTCTTCAATGGCAGGATTGGAGGCCTTTTAAAAGGTTAAGAAGGGGGGTGGGTGTGTTAATAAACTATAAACCCACCCCAACCCCATCCCTAAAAATAGAAGGGTTAAAAATATTTAAGCATGAATAATCTTACATAAATCCCTATCAAATTAGGATATATGTATAAAATTTACAAACTCACAAACTATATTTAATCCAACATATTCTATTTAATCCTAACCCATATGAAATGACTAAATTATCACTAATATTTGTATCCTTTCAAACAATTGCCAATGTAGAAGATAAATAAAATATGTCTTGCAAGGCTAATTTTGGTCCTTGCAGGACTAATTTGTCTTTATAATTATTTATAGGGACAGTGATATTTACACAATTACATGATGATGAAATATTCTGAAAATATTTCGTTAAATTTGGATGAAAATTTAATTCAAGGATGATAATTGGATTTTTGTAAGATTTTAGAGACTGGTATGTCTGCTCCAACTTTGTTAGGGATTTATATGGGATTATCCATGTTTGTAAGGATGCAAATGTCTTTAACCCAAAAAAAGAATAAAATTAATTAAGGGTCCTCACAATCACCCCCATATTATTTTTAGGTCCCTGATTTATTTTGAGTTTTTTTTTAAGTTCATATCTTTCAATATGATTATTTCTAGATCCAATCTAACTCTTTCCATTAGTAACTTTCGTTTGACTTTTGAAGATACCCTTTAAACTTGGGTACACTGTTAGTCACTACTAGTACATTGTTAGTTGATCTGGATACAATATTACTTACTACCATGTATATATTTACAACAGTTTAAGCATCATCGGATTAACATGCATTCAATAAGCAATAATCATATAGGATAATATGAATTAATACAAATAGATGTTCGTTCATGACAGAATGGCAATATAATTAAAACAGATGGTTGTTTTTCGAATTATTTTTCATTTGAACGAAAATGTCGTACTTTAAAATAACTTTCGATGTATCGAGCATCCATCTTTCACATATTCTACTTACAATATATGAATTGTTGTAGTTCTACCAATATTAACTAGTTATGTTTCTCCATTGTAATAACAAACTGCCATAAAGGATTCCACATTGATTAACAATGTACTGGTAGTGACTAACAGTGTACCTAGATTTAAAGGGTATTTTCGAAAGTCAAATAGGATTACTAATGGAAAGGGTTAAATTGAATCTAGAAATAATGAGATTGAGAGATAGAGACCCAAAAAAAATTCAAAACAAACAAGGGACCTAAAAATAATAAGGGGGTGATTGTGAGGACCCCTAATTAATTTTTTCAAAAAAAAAATTTGGGGTGGGGTTGCAACATGAAAAACATAATTAAAAAAGGAGAGAGATTGGGGTGTGCCGGGGACGATGGAAGACCATAGAGGTGATGGACAAAAGAGGACAACTACGGAATTGAGAGAATGAGGATGGCAGTGAAGGATATTGGGAGGAGGGGGATAGAGAGAAGAAGAGAGAGAGAGCGAAGGGCAGTGAACTCTATCAGTCACCAGTCCCTAGCCACCCTCCTCCCCACCGCTCTTCCCCTCTCTCTTTCTCTCTCTCCCCCTCCTCCCACTGCCCTCCATCACCACCCTCCTCCACCCACTACCTCCACCATAACTCAACACTCCCCTTCTTTTTTTCAAATCCACCCAAAAAATTTGGGGGGGGGGGGGGTTGTAATCTGGTGAGGTTGATTTAACCCCCCCCCCCCTCCATGTGTCGAGCCACTGTACAGTCTCAATTGTAGCCCTTACCATCGGCGGCCTTTTAAAAATATACACTCATCTATTGTACAATCTATTGTTATAAAAAAAATTATAAGTGTATTAAAATATATTAGTGTATTTTTTATTTTTTTAAAAAAATTTCATACTTTGTAACAATACGACACAATCATACACTGCTATATATTGCATTATCATTGTATAAACAACTAGGAGTCACTTCTGAATGGTAGACAAGGATGCAAGATAGATTGAGTATACAACACTCTTTTAATGGCTTTTCGAATGCTATTACACTTTGTTTATTTTACAACCTCCTGTATGGTATACCTCATTAACCACTTACACCTAAAAGTTTTTTTTTTACATATTCACACTTCAAAGTTTTTTTTTACACATTTTACAAATGAGTCTATATAATCCATTAGAATACATATTTCATATTTTTATAAATACATACCTCACTAAATGAGGTAAATTATTTTTTTCTAAACTTTTTAAAAGTTCTACTTTTAAAATTATGATTGAGTTTAACATTTTTTATGGTTTTCTAATCCTACTTTTATTGTGAAGGTCATTGCATTTATTTGGAGCTTCAATGGTGACGAATGATACCCAAAAAACTGTTTACCAAATAAAAAGTTGATGAATAATGTCTCTTCTATTTTGTATTTGAAAATTAAAATAATTAATTTGTGCACCCATGTTTGCATGAGTACCCCTTAAATCTCTTAACGCACCTCAATAAAGAAAAGAACCTCTTCCGCCCAACCTTACACACACACACTCCCCACCGCAGATGGCGGTGGGGTTGGGGGAGAAAAAAAAAAGAAAGAAAAAGAGAGAGAGATTGGTGGATAGAGGAGGGGGGCGCAGTGGCCCTTACCCTGACATCGACCATTACCCTCCCCCTCCCTGACCTCTTTCATTCACTATCTCCCCCTCCTCTTCTGCCCTCCTCCCATTGATGTGTCCACTATCCTCCTAGCCCCCTCCCCTTTCTATTTCTTTCCATCTTTTTATTTGAGTCGGGCACCCCACTTGATTTTTTTTTCCGGAGGTGAGATGAATGAAGAACGGGTCAGGCTAAATGCTCACTCCAAAGAAGTGCACACTAGTTCAAACGACACAACTATAATGAGTTTTGTTAACTAGTTTTCTTAGTGCACTCATTTTTTTTTAAAAAAAAAAATCCATAATATGCCTTATTTTTACAATAAATGTGATCCTACCATTACTTAAAGTGATTCAATATTTTTATAAACTCATCAAAACTATCCCTCTTCTTTTTTTTTAAAGGTTGTAACCCCACCCCAATATCAAAATTTGGGGAGTGAGATGCAATATAGTGGGGTTGACTTAAAACCCCATATGTTGAGCCACTGTACAGCCCAACCCCAACCATAGCCCTCACCATTGCTAGTGAGGGCTACGGTTAATTTAGTCATGAATGAGTTAATAAGGGTTGACAATAGGGATGTATGAGTCATTTTTTTGTGTTTGTAGGGACATATATATCAGACCCCAAGTTTATAAGGATTTATATGAGTTTATGCATATTTACAGTGATTTAAATGTTTTTAACCCTTTTTTTTAAATATACACTCATCTATTATACTTGGCTATTATTATAAAAAAAATTGAAGCATGTATTATAATACATTAGTGTATTTTTCATTAATTTTTTTTAATTTTCATGCACTATAATAATACAACATACACTGCTATACACTGCATTATTTCATCGTATAAATAGCTAGGAGTCACTTCTGAATTGTAGACAAGGATGCAAAATAGACTGAGTGTACAACACTTTTAAAGGCTTCAATATGTAGTTTTTGAACGCTATTACACTTTGTCTATTTTACAACCTTCTGTATGGTATACCTCATTGACCACTTACACTTATTTTTTTTTTACACATTTTACAAATGAGTCTATATAATTGATTAGAATATATATTTTATATTTTTATAAATATATACCTCACTAAATGAGGTAAATTATTTTTAAAAAAAATGTAAAAAGTTCAGACTTCATTAAGGCTAAATATATGATTGAGTTTAACATTTTTGTGGTTTTATAGTCCTACTTTTATTGTGAAGGTCATTGCATTTATTTGGAAGTTAAATAGTGACAAATGATGCCCAAAGAGCTGTTTACCAAAAGAAAAAAAAATGACATAATGATATTTCTTCTATTTCAATATTTTGTGTTTGAAAATTAAAATATTAAAATCAATCATTATGCACACCCATGTTTACATGGGTACCCTTTAAATCTCTTAGTCCACCTCAGTGAAGAAAAGAACCTCCTCCTCTATTGCGCCCTCCTCCTCCCAACCTCTTTCACACATACACCTCTTCATTAGTAACATCAGGGGGGTTCTCGGTCTGAAGTTGCTACAATTGGTTAAGAAGTGATCATCCCCATTTACAGTCAATGACTTTGAAGTGGCGTGAAATTTGGGGTTCCAAAATTCCATTGAAGGTGAAAGCCTTTGTTTGGCTTATGCTTCAAGAAAGAGTGCTCACCAAAACATATAGAGCAAAGTGTTCTCTTCAGACGGACACTCTTTGTCCTATGTGTGAGATGGACGTGGAAACTCCAGAGCACCTGTTTGTGACTTGTTCTGTTGCCATGAAACTATGGGATTTACTGAAGGTGGTAGCGGATTTCAATCTATAGTCTCTATCTCTTCAAGGGCTTTGAAAAACGATTGTTCACTTATTTGTGACTTGATTGTACTCCACATCTGAACTTTTATTTTTAATAATAGGCTTGCATTGCGTTGATCATTGTTTTGATGGGTGAAAGTGTTTTTTTTCTTCTTTTTACTATTAATCAGTCCGAGTCGTGAGGGATTAATGGAGGTGGAAATATTAAAATGTAATTAATTGTGGCTTAATTCAGATTCTCACCAACTTAGAGCTAAATAGAATTTAAAACTAAACTTGTTATTTAACTCATAAATTGAAACAAATATGTTTTCATCAAACCAGAATATAAAAAAAAATGTCAATTCTTAAATTAAATCAAATTCATTAGAACAAATTCGTGAGGGTTAATAGAGGTGGTGAAAAGTCTAAGAGGAGGAGAATGGCCTGGGAGGAGGAGAAGGAGAAGGGGGAAAAATAGAGAAGTTTCTAAAATGAAAAAAATTGTAATATAATTAAATACTAAATTTGGTTTAAAAACATTAATTACATAATATCTCAAATATAATTGCTTTGGATGTATCAATTTTTATGTATTTAGATCAAACGATCCAAAGTGCGTTAGACAATCGAATTGTCCAACGAGTATTGGACCTAACTCAGTCCCGAGGTGAATGAAGTATGGGGCAGGCTAAACGCCCACTCCAACAAAACGTATACTAGTTCAAATGACACAATTATAATGAGTTTTGTTAATTAGTGTCCTTAAAACACTCTTATTTGTTTTTTTTTTTTTTTAAAGCATCAATACCTTACTTTTACAATAAATGTGATCCCACGGTTTACTTAAAGTGATTCAATATTTTTATAAGCTCAAACTATCCCTCTTCATAATGTAAAAAAAAAAAAATCTAAAATTATAAAAATTTCATTAGACATAAAATGTTAGAAAAAATGTGTTATGCATGATACATTTTTAAAATTTTTAAAAAATAAAGATAATAAATACTCCATGTGATTATTGAATATAATTTCATGTATGCACCTTGAAATTTTTTTTTAAAATATAATTAACTTAAATTGGCCGTGATTGCATTAATTGCATTAATATAAAAGTTAATTATTGATGAATTCTTCCTCAAGTTTCCTAAAAGACAATATATAACAAATCCCATTTATAATATAATAAATATAATATAGAATATCTATATATATATATAAAACCCTTCAAAAACCCTTTTTGTCTCCTTCCCTCTCTCCCTCCCAAACCCCCCAAACACGATGGGATCCTCCATCAGCCAAGCCGCCGCCGCCGCCGCTCCTCCACCTCCGCCTCCCGATCCCACCGTCTCTCCTCTCCCGTCGCCGCCTCCGCCGGTCGGACTCGCCGTCGCTCTCCCCCCAACTCCCTTGCCGGAGGACTCCAAGGCCAAGCCCGAGAAGGTGGACTACAAGAACCTCCCGTGCCCCGTCCCGTTCGAGGATATCATGAGAGAGGCCAACAGTAAGTTCTCTCCACCAATGCATCGAATTAGGGTTTGTTCTTCTGTTTTGAGCGGTGCCAATCTGTCTTGCAGTGTCGTTGAATCTGGAGTTTTTCGAGGGATTGCGCTTTGATGTCAATAGGGCTCTCAACCAAAAGTTCTATCTCAGTCACAGGTATTGAATTTGAATCTTAACATGTGTAAATGTGTTCAAGAACCGTGACCTACGATTGTGATTGTTTGCAGTGTTTTTATGGGATCGATGGAGGTTCCGTCGCAGTCCAGTGACATTATCAAGGTCCCTACCGCGCACTATGCGTTCGCAGCTAACTATGTCGACCCGAAGGTGCGTTGTTGTCGTGTTCATCGGCTCCTGTCTTTTATGATTTCACTTGTTGTATGATATGCGATGTCGATGGTCTGTGTCTATGCAGTTGGTGTTGCTTGGGAGAGTACTGATGGATGGTAGGGTTAATGCACAAGTCATGTGCAATTTGACTGATAACCTTGGTATGAAAATCGATGCCCAGGTAACTGGTCTGTTATCTGTAAATTAGTGAAAGGTGTGTAATATCGTGTATTTATACTCCAACTTGTTTGTTCATTGATCTGTTGTTTCTTGTTTAAGCTTATGAATGAGCCACACTACTCTGGGGGAGCGTTCAGTTTTGAACACAAGGTCAGTGCTCTGTTGTTGCCATTGCATGACCTGGTTATGTTTTCGATTGCCAAAATTATGATTATTGTTTGTCTCTGCATAGTTGCAGTTGCAAGATGAACCTTGGTTATTTGCTGCATAGCTTTTTTTTTTTTTTAAATAATCTTGGTGCATCCGGGTGTCATTGAGAAACCAAACATGTAATCTCAAATGCACAGGTGTCTGTTTTTGGTGTTACTTCTCTCTCTTTTTTTTAAGGAAAAAATGTCTCCTCAAGAAAATTTGTCGTAATGTTATTTTCTGCGGTGGTACTGAGAATTTTGACAGGCTGAACAAGCTCTAGAATCCAACCTTTGTACAACAACTCACTGGGATTAGTTAGGACATCTAGCACGGTGTTAAGCAAGTTGATGTATCTATTTGTGGCAATGCTGTTTGTTTGTTTGCTTCGTTATGGGGAATCTCGACTGAAATTTGCCTCCAATGGATTATTCTATCGGCTGATATAAAAAGTAGTTGCCATAGTATCTTGTCAGGATCCTGCTTTAAGAACAACATTTTTTTATCTGGTTTAGATATTTATGCGTGTGAAATGAAAAATAACTGTAGAAAGAGAGAGCAAAAGATAAGGTACATGACTAGGAAGTAGGAACTTATTGTGATGGTTCTGTGTGATAAAGCTTGTGTGCTTAGGTTGGATGTATTGGAGAAATAAGATACTTTGAGATGGACTAAAATTGCTAGAGTCCTGGGGTCAAAGCTTTGTTGACTGAAGTTTTGGATCATTTTGGTGTGCATTAATTTTAAGTTGCTTTACAGTTGGTGTTGTGAATTCATGGTGCTTTTTTGGAAGACCCAAGAAGAATGAAATACAATTTGCATGTTATGCTTTTTGCAAATTTATAATGTGTAGGTTTATGAAATATATTGTCAAAAATGATTAGGTTTGATGAAAATCTTTCATGTCTTTTATGAAATTCTCTAAGTATACTGTTTTTTTTTTTATAAACTCACAATCTTTTTCATTTTTTTACCTGGATTTTCATTTTTTTTTCACAAATTGCATATTTGCCTACCTCGTTGAATTATGCACATCAATTTTGAACTATGATGCAAGAGAATATGACAATCTCTGTTCGTAAATTATAAATTAAACCTGAAGACATTCCCCATGAATGTGTATATCTATTTATTCATTGGTGCAAAGCTTAAGAAATTAGTAAGCCTTATGAGAGTTAGTGGATATATTGCTCAAAGTGGTTCTCTCTCCAGGAGATACTAGTGTCCTGTTATGATGGTCTGATATTTTATCCTTTTTATTTTTTTGAAAAAAGGTGGGAGTAATCCACTTGAAAATATATTACTTCAGATGAAAGCATGGAGGGGGGGCATAAAACCAAGGTCTCCAAAGAACAAGCATGATGCATTCATTATCTTTTATATATTTTAGGAGATATTAACCTCTTCCTAGAATTTATGTTTCAGATTATTGATTATACATTAAACTGAATCACTTGTCGTACAGGGTAAGGATTTCAGGACACAATTCCAATTTGGAAATAATGCATTATATAATGCGAATTATATCCAGGTAATTTGTTTGATTCATCTATCTTCATGGTTTACTGTATCTGCATCTTTCATTATTTAAGAGCTTTTAGCTATTCGCATGGTGATCTGTGCTACAACCAACTGGAAAAGTTGATATCCACATGCCATATCTAGTTGTACATCAATCTTTCTTCCATGCGGTTAATCACATCGCTCCACTCATCATGCAGATGGTGTAATGCATATCTTGGGAAATATTTGGTTCTCCCGTGTTTGGTCTTTGCATTCTGCTCATCCATACTCTTCTTGATTGGTGATGACTGATGCTCTCCTCATTTTTTTCTGCCCCCATGCTCACAATTATTGTTGTCCAATGCATGATATTATCTTGCAATACATTCATTTTTTAAATCTTTTCTCGGGCTGCATTAGTTTCTCTCTCAATTTTGGTGGTCAAAATTCTGTTTCCTGCATATTTATTTTATTTATGGTTGAAGGTTTAACTTTTCTTTTATTCTATGATACTCTTTATGTTCTCTGAATAGTCATGGACTTTTAAATGGGTGGGGTGACTTATAACACGGACATGGGTGTGTGCTACCATCTGATCCTATACATGATGTTTGATGGGTGGTTGATAATTTTTTTATACAAACATAGGATGATTTTCTAATAAACAAACCATATAGAACTCATAGTGAAATAAAATATGAATGTGGGGTGTAGCTTTGGTTAAAAAAAATTGACTACTCCCCTGCACAGATCTGCAGAAAACCCAACACGGGTGTTTGATATGGGATTTTTTTAAGGTAAGCTCTGGGACTCCACCCGTATCTCATTGTTGCAAATTATGTTGTCTAACCATTTAGATATGGGATTTCTTTAAAAACATTTGTAGCATCTTTGTTATATTGTGCTTATAAGGTTCTATATTCTCTTGTCCTGGAGATGTTTGCGGGCCAAAGCATGCCCAATTTGATTAGCGGACTGTGTTGTTTAACCATCTTACCATCTGAAACCAAACAATTCGGTTTCCGTTCATCAGCTTGTGTACTTGAAATAAATTGTCACATGTCACTTGAATATATATGGTGGTACCCCACTGTGACTGCAACCAATTTTCAAATACTAGCGATATGCAGACCATCCAGTGCCATGAATGAATTTATTTCTTCGTCGTTTAGGAATCTTCAAGAGTTTCAAAGAACATATTATGAGCTTGAGAATTTCTCATTGAATAGGCTGCCACAATCTCTGAGAATCCTTTTCCGTTTGTGTGAGTGTTCATTTTGATGAGTAAGTTGCTCTAGAACCAGAGGTCTCTAGAATACTTTTGTTTGTCACTTCTTTTACCTTTTTAATAAAATTCTTTAGCTACTAGAATGTTTAAATTTCTTGATCATTAGGATATATGAAAATTATTTTCATTCTACTTATTATATCTAATAATGTAGATGTCTTGATCTGCTAAATGGCGTTTGCTTTGGGTCCTTTTATAGTGATTCATTTTTGTAAAGTAATTAGTAAATGCTATTAGTTTTGTTCTGCTGGTTATTTAGAGGTGTTTATCTTCATTAAAAGGAAACTGAATCTAATGTTTTCTCACTAAAGTTTTTATCTTGCAGAGTGTTACCCCAAATTTGTCTTTGGGCAGCGAAGTGTTTTGGCGTGGCCAGCAGCGGACGTCTACTGTTGGTTTTGCTGCTCGATACAACACAGATAAGATGGTATTTACATTATATTGTACAATTTTTTAGACTCCTTAACCTTTTTTTTTTAACTACGTTTTAAAGGTCACAAGGGGCCTCTGAGGTGGTCAAACGAGCCTGTGCCTGGGCAGGTGTAAAAAAGGGAAATTGAGAAGGGATAGTGCTGATCAGTCCAACCAGTAGGAGGGGAAGGGTTTGATGGGATCAGCCCCCCCTCCCCCAAACAACAGTAAAAAAACGTGTGCACATCACGATCACCGCTTGATCGTGGAGGGGAAAAGGAAAAAATCAAACATAATAGAAGTAGCAAAAAAAATTTTTTTTTTTAAAAAAGGAAGAAAAAACAGGAACACAGGAGGGCAAATTCCCTTAAGATTAACAAGCTATAATCCACCTAGGCAGGTGAGTGGGGACCATATTTTGATTCAATAGTTTTGAAACAAGCCCTACTTCAACTTTTTTTTTCTTCTTTTTATTAAAAAAAAACGATCTTGAAGTATATTTTTGTTCTTTCATGTACAATGTGCTTGAGAAGCAAATTATGGTTGAATCAGAATCACAACATGTCAATTATGGCCACAATTTATTTTTGCTTAATATGTTGAGCTTATGTCAGAACATTTTATGTATGCCAATTACTAGAATGAGAATCATGCTAATCAATATTCTCAGATTTTTTTTTTACATTCAATTTCTGAGGGTTTTTTTTTTTTTTAATGAAATTTGTCTTGTCCTTGAAATGCAGTCATCCAGGAACGAGTGTAATTCTGCCAAGCTTCTTATAATGTCTTGATGATTTTAAAGTGTACCATGTATTAGGAACTGATTTGAGACTTCCAATATACTTTGAAGTTAGCCAGCGAGTATGCTAGGTGCAATGTTAATAATTTGGTGGACTAACTCCAATGTTTGACCTTTTCTTGCTCCTGCAGGTTGCAACAGGTCAAGTTGCCAGCAGTGGATCAGTGGCTCTGAGCTATGTGCAAAAGGTATCCGAGAAGGTGAGAAGTTATACAATTTCAAAAAAATTGCCGTTGTTTTGTTCATCTGTATTATCTTTGTCTAGTTTTACGTTGTTGTCTTGTCAATCATGCAGGTTTCTTTAGCATCTGAATTTATATACAATCCGGATACAAGAGATGCAACTGCAAGTTTTGGATACGATTACAAACTTAGACAGGTACTTCTCTCTTCCCATGCTATCTCATCTCAATAGAAGAAAGGTTTTTAAATTCTGATGTATTTCTGCATTACGTGCAAATCAGCATAACTGCTCATAGACATATTTGGCATTGTTTTTACGGTAAAGTAAATTTTTGTCTGAGGTCATGCATTACTACCAGTGATGTGTTCTATATACTATTTAGAATTTTCAAGAGAATGTTTTAATTATTCATGCAAACTTGCTGTTTCTTTTTTGTATTTTGTGATGTTCTACATATTTCATATTTTTCAAACAGGTAAATTGCAAGTGCAACATATGATGAAATTTCAAGTAGAAATATCTACAATTTATTATAGTTATCTAATATTTACTTCTGGTCTCATGCAGTGTCGTCTAAGAGGGAAGATTGACACAAATGGCTGTGTGGGTACTTCTCTTGAAGAGCAGATGAATATGGGTTTCAATATCAGTCTTTCTGCTATGGTGAGGACAATGTTGTTTAATGATGATTCCATATATTTCATTACTTACCTAGCCTACTTCATAACAAGTAAATAAATCAATATGGTAGGATAAAAATGAATAAATAAATTTCAATTAGCTTGTTCTTTTTTCTTCTTTTTTAACCACATATATATGTGTATGCAGATCGATCATTGGAAGAAGGACTACAAATTTGGATTCGGTATGGCAATAGGATAATAGATGAAAGGTTCATGTGTTGACTCCTGGGAAGATTAACCATTTTTTTTTTCCGTTCTTGTTAATGCTGGGGAGATATTCCTTCTAATGCAAAAGGTGAAAAGAAAAAGAAGATATAGAAACATGAGAGGTTTCCCTCACTTTTTTTGTAGTTTTTTATTTCCCAAATAACATTCGGGAAAGAAGCCCTTTTATAATCAATGAACGCCACAGCTTTTAGTGGCCATTAAAGAAATTAGGCATTTTGAATTCAGGTTTTTTTTTTGGTTATGAACAGGTGTGACATCATAATTATTTCAAGGCAGAGTAGGACTGTAGGAGTACAGGTACAGGTGTCACTATTGGATACCGGTGATACTGACCAAATCCAGATCTAACTGGATCCAAACTAGGAGAATAGCTTGATTTTACATTATGAAATTGTCAATTATGTGGAATAAATCCTAGTCTCCGTTTCTTTTAAAGATGATATTGACAATCAGCCTGTTTGGGCTGCATTTGGAAACATTGTTCAATCAAAAAATGTTTTCCAACAAGCTTTTGAAGGTAACGAAGAGTAGGGTGTACTGAGTTTTTCTCTTTTTTACTGGGAGATAGAGTAGACACTTCTACTCTTATCTTCTTAGTGGATTTTATTATATTTATGCTCCATTTACTTGGGTATTCTTTTTTTTTAAAAAAATATAATTAAAGGTGCATGCCTATATCTTTTCGTTAAAAAAAAAAAAAAAAAACTTATGAAGGTAACAAGCATTTTGATAGAAGATCTAAATTTAGTTATTGTTTGATAAATATGTTATCAAGAAAGTGTATAGGTGTAAAAAGTGTCAATGTTTAAGTGTGATTCTGCGGGTAATCACTGGGGATAAATGTGGTGGTATAACGAATTTGAAACCATCATGGATCATTTATTTTTCATGATTTTAATGTGAATGAATGAATTCCTACAAAAAATATGCCATCAAACCATAGAAAAGAACCAAAATCAATTGTCACGCATGAAATTCAATATCAAAATTTTGTAGATTTCTTTGTTGCATGTTCCCTTTTTTTTATTTTGTATTGATGGATAGAGTTGCAATTCTCTTGTGACCTCACTCATCTTTGATACACAATCCAGTTCAAACCTTTATAACTTTTTATCAATTAAGAATGGACTACATTCTCTTTAAAAAAAATTTTTTAGTGATGCATGAAATGCTTAAATATTGCATATAAAAATATTTTTAAAAAATTGAAAAAAAAAAAGAAAAAAGAAGAGAAGCTCAGATGCGTCAAATTTTCATCTTTGTAAGAGATGAAAATGTAAGAACCAGACAAAGACGCGATTTTCATCATCGCTTCATCAACTGGATTCGAAACCGAGTCCACTGCGTGAACTCGATGACGTCCTACCGAAACCACTGGAGGGCTTCTTATGCTGACATTTTGATTTTATAATATCTGGATCATAACTCTCGGCAATTATTATAATAAAAAATATCCTTATCTAAAACTAAAAGAGTGCACTTAATCATAAAATTCAAAATAAGCTGAAAAAAAATACCAATCATATATATAAAAAAAAACTTTTAAAGTTTTTTTTTTGGGGAAAAGCTCAGATGCGTGTAGGTTTCAACAATTTATTAGATGAATTATTATTTTTATCTTAAAAAAGGGTTAATTCTAAGAAGAATTTTTCAAGTATATAATAAAATTAAATTTCCTATATTTTTTTTTATTATTTTTAGTTTTACAATATGGAGAAGTATAGTAAATTTTAAAAAAATCTCCTAATTGAATAGGATGCAAGAAAAAAAAAATAAAATAAAGTGAAAGCTCAGATGAGGCGTAGGTTTTCATCCATTTAAAAAAAAACTTTTAAAGTTTTTTTTTTGGGGAAAAGCTCAGATGCGTGTAGGTTTCAACAATTTATTAGATGAATTATTATTTTTATCTTAAAAAAGGGTTAATTCTAAGAAGATTTTTCAAGTATATAATAAAATTAAATTTCCTAGTTTTTTTTATTATAGTTCTACAATACGGAGAAGTAAAGGAAATTTTAAAAAAAATCTCCTAATTGAATAGGATGCAAGAAAAAATAAAGGGAAAGCTCAGATAAGCGTAGGTTTCCATCAATTTATTAGATGAACATGTGAGAACCCAATCCACACAAACGCATCGTCATCATTGCGTCACCCTTTATTATAATATATGCACCAGCCGGGAATCGAACCCGGGTCTGTACCGTGGCAGGGTACTATTCTACCACTAGACCACTGGTGCATTTGATGTTATTATTGTTATACTATATTATATGTATTATACCTCTTCCATTATATTCCATGAAATAAAAAATGCGATTTTTACCTTTTTTTTTTTAATGAGATTACAAGCTTTGTTACATTGAGTTTAAAAAATTAAATTAAATCACGTCGTTGCTTCTTCATTCTCACAAGTACATGTGACTTGTTGCTAAAGTAAAAAAAAAAAAAACATGTCCAATGTAAGATTTAAAATTTATAATTATATACTTGAAATACTTTTTTTGTGACAAATAACCCTGATATTAATTATTTGACGGGGTGAGGTACTGCTGCTTAATGAGCGGAAGCAATGACCGTCATCTGGTAAACTTGGGAGAATTTGAATTAAACATCTCTGAGAAGCAAAGCCTTGTTCAAGTTTCAAAGATGCATTTTGTGAAGCACAATTGATGTTTAAAGGTAAACAATTGTGATAAAAACTTTAACCAATATCTAATGGTAGATTAATTATAGTGTTGAAATCTCTAAATAAAATTGAACCGAGTGAAGATGAGAAATGGTGAAACATAATTGATTTGATCAATTATGTCATGGAACAACAAATCTTTTAATCGATGCAGGTATGTACATGAGACTTTCCCTAATATTTTTCTTTTATCTTCTTTAATATGTTATTGTGCTTTGCTAATATGCTCTTCTTATCTCTGACAGTTCTTTGTAAATGAGTTTAAACAATTTTTAAAAATTACATTACTGTAGAATGATCTAAAAATCAAATTCTTTTCCAATTGCAAATGCCTCATCCATATAAAAAAATTGTTTTAAATGAAAAAACTATTTTTCAAAGTTATTAAACTTATTATGAATCTTTTGTAAATCCAACTGCAAAGAAAATCCAAGACGAATGGTCATGTGTCTATCGGACTATATACCATGTCATTTAATATTATGGATCACAAACTAAGTAGGTACATATATTATTTTTGTTTACAATTTCAAATGCGCTTGCATCCACAACATATATACTTCTAATCAAAACATGAACACACAACAATTCAAATTCAAATTCAAACTCAAACCAAAGCCAACACAAATCATAAAGAAAGCATCAAAGAACCCCCACAATTCCCCACACCTCATGTAAACACCTGCGGTGGCGGCGGCGCCACCCCATCCCCCAATTCAACCAGCCTAAGCAGGCTCCGCGTCGCGAGCATTGCTTGCGGGTTCACCTCATGCGAGGCCCTCTCGTACAGTCTCTCGACGGCCCGGCCCGCCGCGGCCCTCAACCCGTCCGAATCAGCGGCCGGTCCGAACAGACAGTGAGCCAGAATCCAGAGCGTGGGCTGCAAGAGCTCCCAATGCGCGGGCCAAACCGCGCAGGACTCGCAGAATTCGATCTTCGAAAACACGGGCATCGACGAGATCCTGCTGTAATAGAGCTCCAAAGCGACCCCAACGATGCGGGCCCGTCTTGTGGCCCGCACGGTCCCGCACGGGTCGAGCGCGGGCGACACGACGGCCCGGTTCAGCTCGGTGGACATGTTGTTGTTGTTCTTGTTCGGGCCGGGCCGGGTCTCGTGGTAGAGGCTCGAGTGGTTGATGTCGGGCACGCTCACGGTTTCGGGCTGGCCCGCGCGGGACTCTGCTTCGTGCGCGTAGATTGCGAGGAGGACGGCTTCGAAGCCCGCGTTGGAGGCGGCGGTGCGGGAGAGGTAGACGGCGGAGAGGACGGGGAGGGAGCGGAGGACGAGGAGGCGGAGGTGGGGGTCGGCGGATTGGAAGGCGTCGTAGAGCCAGCGGCAGAGGTCGTCGGAGCCGGAGCCGGAGGAGGGGAGGCGGAGGTGGGTGGAGATGGAGGTGTGGGAGGTTGGGTCGTGGAGGAGGGAGTGGGAGATGGTGGGGATAGGGAGGGGGCCGACGATGGTGGAGAGGGAGGTGAGGAGGGTTTGGGTGAGGGTGGGTGGTGGGTTGGGTTGGTTGGTGGGGTTGGGTTCGTCTGACATGGTGGTGGTGGTGGAGGTGGGGATAGAGCGTTCGTTGATGGAGTCTTGGAGAGATTAAAAAACAGGGGATTGGGAGAAATCAATGGAGAGAGAATAGGTGGCGTTGACCGTTCTTATTCTTGTTTTTGGTTGGGCTTGGCCCATCTGTTTCAACTTTCAAAAAAAAAAAAAACTGATACATTCAATTTATTTTATATTATTAAATATAATAAATCTTTTATTTTATTTTTAAAAAACAATACGATGAATGATATTTCTTTTAATTAAATTTTTAATCAAATGTATATTTTATTTCGTTATTTAAAAAAGAGATACGTTGTTCTATTAAACAAGAAAAATGTTAATCATTGTCTAGTATCATTGCACATATATAAAAAATAAATAAATAATAGTATCAAATTTTATTATAAATTTATTAATTATCATATATATAGTCAACTAATTAATACAAATTATCTAACAAGAAGATTTACTTCTATTTAAACCTAGAGAGAGAGAGTCAAACCTTTTATTTTATTTGAGAGTTTTTGTCAGAAAATGATCATCGATTTCTATGAATGTGAATATGTACTCTTGTGTACAAAATATCATGTCTCTGCATTCACAAATTGAATGTAAGTATGAATGAAAATAGTCTCACTTCTAATCGTCTAAATTTTTTTAAAGAAATATATGTATTGTTAGTCACCAAAAGAATTTTTTAGAAATCTAAGGAAAACATATTTTCTGATAAACAAATTTTAAAAATTTGTTGAGTGAAATACTATTTTTCAATCAATTGTTATTTTAATATCACATGACTAACAAAAAAAAACTCTCTCACTGAAATTTCCACAAGTTATATATATATTTACGAAAAAAAAACATGCATTCAAAACTTTATCAATTTTGTATCATATAAATGGCACAGAGTGAATGACGGACATGTATATTCAATATACAGGCTTATCTTATATAAGACATGCATAATGTGTTATTTAATGAAATAAAAATGATCAAACAATACATGCACGAGAAAGAATATAACCTGTACATGTAGATATTCTTCCTCCAAGATATAGGGCATATTTTCACCCCGCATCCACCACAAGCTTGAATGAAATGTGGTTCCAGATATGTTTTCTTTCCATTTTCTGCCAATGCCACCATCACCGCCACCGTTGCCGCCACAGTTGCATTCGATCCTTCTCTCCCCACTGGAGTTTCCCGTAACCCCTCCTCTGCTGTGGCCCTCCTCTTCGACATCTACAACTACTAAAAAAAAAAGTATACAATTATGGTTTTATACAATGGCTTTTGTTGGGATATCTAGTAAGGGAACTAGAGAGGGAAGCTACTGTGGGCAAAGATGTTGTTCTGCATGTAACAAGGCCCTACTTTCAATTCTACAACCAGAACTACATTGCAAATATTTCAAAGCCATGCATTTATATCTACAACAGAGAAAAAGAAAAAAAAAATATAGAAGAAAGAAAAAACAGTAGGCATGATTCTTTAAAAATAATAAAGTATATTTTTTGACATCATTGATGAGCAAGGGAAGCAAATAACACCTTCCATCATATCATAACTGTAATACAATTCTGGTTTATCAAAATATCATTAATTGCAAACGTATCTGTGTTGTTAAAAGTCATTATTAGAATAATATTATGTCTTTATTATCATTATTATTATATTATTAGTTTTCTAGTTTTCCTATATTCCTTTTCTGGTATTTTAGGGTTTCCTCTATGTATCTATAAATAGAGCCCTTTGGCTCCTCTAATACAATAACAAGAATTCATTTTTCCTTTATTCTAACATGGTATCAGAGCCACCTCTAAAACCCTAGATCTATAAAAAAGTTTTATTTCTTCTTTCCCGCTCCGATTGAAGAGTCTTCAATCGGGGCGGGAGAGGACTTTTGGTACCCATAATTTTTTTTTCCGTTGTTCTACGCTTCCACACTGACAGCCCTTGCCGTCGTGCCCTGCCCGCCCTGCGATCGTGCCCTGCTCGCCCTGCCGACGGACCTGCCAACCCTGCCGTCGTGCCCTGTCGACGTGCCCTGCCAGTCTGCTGTCGCGCCCTGCCGTCGTGCCCTACCGACGGACCTACCAACCCTGCCGTCGCGCCCTGCTGTGCCCTACCGACGTGCCTTGCCAGCCCTGCCGTCGTGCCTTGCCAGCCCTGCCGTCGTGCCCTACCAGCCCAGCCGTGCCCTGCCGACGTGCCCTGCCGTCGCGCTCTGCCAGCCCTGCCAACGTGCCCTACCAGCCCTGCCGTGCCCTGTCGACGTGCCCTGCCAGCCCTGTTGTGCCATGCCGACGTGCCCTGCCAGCCCTGCCGTGCCATGCCGACGTGCCCTGCCAGCCCTGCCGACAAGCCCTGCCTCGCCCTGCCAGCAGCCCTGCCGACGTGCCCTGCCAGCCCAGCCATTGTGCCCTGCTCGCCCTGCCGTCGCGCCCTGCCAGCCCCGCCAATTGCACCCTGCCAGGGCGTCCCAGCGCTCCCGGATCTCCAGGGATCTGCACTGCCAGCGCTCCCGCATCTCCCTGGATTTGCCCTGCCAACACTCCTGGATCTCCTGGGATCTGCCCTGCCAGTGCGTCCCAGCGTTCCCGGATATCCTAGGATCTGCCCTGCCAGCGCGTGCCAGCGCTCCCGGATCTCCCGGGATCTGTTCTGCCAGTGCGTGCCAGTGCCTGCCAGCGAGTGCCAGGCCCTGCCAGCGCCTGCAAGCGCTCCCGGGATAGTGCCCCAGATCTCCCGGGATCCTGTCCGAGACGCCTCCCCAGCGCGACCCAGCGCGCCCCATGTGCGTCCCGGAGCCACCCAGCGCACGCCACCACCCGCCAGCGTGCACCACCAGCGGCTGCCGCTCTCCTCTGCCGGCACCAATGTCCGCCGCCCTCCGGTGCCGCTGGCCACCGACTCCGGTCGCCGCCTCCCGGCGATCCTCCGGCCGCCCTCCGCCACGTCCGGCAATCTTTCGGCGACCCTCCGCCACTTTCTCATTTTTGTGCAAACTCTAAGGATTATACCTTTCACAGTTTGGGAGTGGGTGTTAAAGAGTCATTATTAGAATAATATTATGTCTTTATTATCATTATTATTATATTATTAGTTTCTTAGTTTTCCTATATTCCTTTTCTGGTATTTTAGAGTTTCCTCTATGTATCTATAAATAAAAGTATTTGACTCCTCTAATATAATAACAAGAATTTCTTTTTCCTTTATTCTAACACTGTTAAATAGAATAGAATAGGCCATTCCAAAATCATTAGTTTACAAAGGCGCGCAGTTTAAAATAAAAACTTCATATTAAAACTAAACTACTTAACTACATATTCTCATGTGAGTGGAAAAAGAGAAAAAAAAGAACTTACATGAACAATGGACGTATGTTTTGGAATTCTAAGAAGTTGATTGTATGTGTCTTTGGATGTCTTTGTGATCCTCTTTATATAGTTTGTGATGGTTAGAACAACCATAACAATCGAAATTTGATTGAATTGGGGTTCATATTAAGTATTTCCATTTTTTAAAACATTCCTTTTATGTTCCTTCCTGATTTAATATTTGGAGCAATCCGACCCTCAATGTTAACAAATTTTAATCAACCGAACTTGCAAACTAGGTAAATCAATGGCCATTAATATGGATGCTTTAACCATATATGATCTTGATTTTTTTAAAATTTATATTTTATAATCAAATATATCACCAACAAATCTTTAATGCCTCCATATTTGGTATGTTAAGATTCGGAGAAGCCAATTCATACATTGATTTTTGTTAGATATAAGACTTTTAAACAAGATGATACCAAAAGTAGTCTTGTAATTTTTAACCCATCAATATATCATAAATATATTTTTTGGGTTTTTGTTAACGAGTGTCCTCAGGGCACTGGTTAACCCACATTTATTGCTACATTTTTAAGCAATCCAATAAATTAAATATGATATGAGTATAAAAAAATGAATTTTTTTTAAAATACCAATAACACCCTTAATAAATTCCCTCCCACACTGTATTTTTTCTCTCCAATATTTTTTTCTTCTTCCCTCTCATACCCTATTTACTCATAAATAATATATAAAAGGTTGACTTTATATAAAAAAAAATATTGTTCAATTGTTTGATAGACATACTTTTATATATATATATATATAGGACATTTTTCCTGAAAATATCTTATTTATGCTTGTAACATTTTTATTTTTAAACATTGTGTAAAGGAGGAAAAAATTGGGTGTGAAAGGGAAGAAGAAAAAAATGTGGTGAATTTATTAGAGGTGTTGGTATTTTAAAAAATCTTTCATTTTTTTTAACCATATTATAATTAATTTGTTAGGTTATTTAAAAAGTGAACAATTAATGTGGGTTAACCAGTGCCCTGAAGGCACTCGTTGACAAAACACATATTCTTTTACCTAATCACAACCAAAACAGGAATGAAAAAGAAGAAGAAGAAGAAGAAAACCGACTCTCTCCATTTTTTGTGATCCTAATAAATAGACGGTCCAGATTGATTTTCAATTATTGGAAACCAAGCTAATTAAATGGGCCCCAAGAGTGGACATATGATCCATGTAATTTATGACATGGACCAATCATGAGGCCCAGAATTAGACCCCATCAACTCTTTGTGTGATGAGCACTGTTAGGTCCATGGTCCACCATATATATTTATTTTATTAGAATATAAAAATATGTATTTTTATAGATATATATGTCTTAAAATAATTTTCTAATTTTTTTATAATGTATATAAACTCAATATCCAATAAACATATAGGCTCTCTAATTCCTTTTGTAGTCCTCGCTTTAATCTAACATAGCATATTCTAGGTTAAAATAACTTTCATAAATATGCATGCAGTTCTTACACCAAAAAAAAAAGAAAAAGAAAATATGCATTAAAAAAACCGAGTATATATGCTTTTAAACTGATGTAACATGTATGTTTTTCCATGTTAATGATGATTTTACATGCAACCTGAGTTGTTCTCACGTGCTTTAATTTTTTTTTTTCCGTAAAAGTTGTATTTTTCCATGTGACATATCATATATTTTCATAAAAAATAAAGTGCATGTACTCTAATTTTAGAAATGATAAATAATTATTTGTTTCATTTTAAAATGCAGATCAGTTGCCTAACACATCTCTTTTTCATATATTTTTAAAATAATAATATATTTCATTTTATTACCCACATACATTATACGTTGGACATATATGAAAATGTATATGTGACTGTTATTGAGACAATGTTTATGATACTACGCTTTTACAAAACATATTTTGTCTTATTTTTTCTGGATAACAAACAAGGATAGTTCTTCATCCTGATCAATAAAAGGAAGGAAAAAAAAGAGGGATGTGAAGACACTCTATCAAACTTAATCTATTTTTTTCAATCAATAATAAAATGCACCACCACACAAAATCTGAGTTCAATGAGAGTTTAAACAAACAAAAATCTCTCTAACCAAGCTCGAACAACAATATTAGTTGAATCCATGCCAAAAGCATTTAATTCACTAAGAAAAAAAATCTAACAGAGTTCAAGCTAGCCCATTAATTAGGTCAACTAGGCTTACTATCAGGCAGTTCAATGTCTTCACAACACACCTGAATTTTATTCAGTGGGGGTGAATAATTTAATGTGGTTGTTAGATAATGATTCTCTACTTAATTAAATTTAAAATTAATGAAATACTACTATATGTTGATCAGTAATCGAGGACACGTGTTTCGTATAAAACTCTGAAGGACTACTATTTAACATCTTGAGTCACATTAATTTGGCACTCTCATTTCCTGGAAGCTATTATAAGATATATCAAACATGACCCTCTAATTATTGTTAAGATTCTTTACATGCATGGAGGAGGTTAATTAAAAATGAAACTAATCAAATGCTTCCCAACTGTCAAATGGTCTGAATTTAGACAACATAGCTTACTGTCTCAGATTAGGGTACTGCTTTTTTAATCCTTCAATTCAATCCCTTCCCCCAGATCTTTAGTACAATGCAGTGAACCATGGAAGATGAGAAATTTATAATCCATGTTTATTTAATTATCTGTCTAAGTTGGATATCACTAGATTCGCGCTCTCTGGGTTTGTAAAACCTAGTAATTAATCTTAAAAACACCAATAATGCACGCTCGTTTCCCCACGCAATATTAATTCCCTAAATGATTCTATAATTTGATCCAAGCTCAAGCATGTCGCGCGCTTGTTAGATGTATTTTTTATGTTATTATGTTTATGCTAAAAAAAATTAGCATGACTTAAGAGAAGGGAACAACATAATTAAGTCACATACATTATGTGGAATATCAGAGTGATTGTTAGTATTTTTTGGGCTGATCAATCCGTGTTTTGATACCTAATCATTGTAATTAAGGAGTGATTCATTGAAGACTAATCTATTGCTATTCTATATTATCATAAGAGATCCTCAACAAGACAGAAATTGAAATGGCAATGTTATACTTGTACTTCAGCTCACCTAAACCTTGATTAATTATGAAAAATGATACAAGCAGCCATGCATACAATAAGAAGTACATATAGAAAATGATATAGGTGAAAACTAACAAATTATATGTAAACTTCTGTATTATTAGCTAGGAACTTTAAAATGTATAAACATGCATAGTTTATATCGAGTCTCCCATCTCAAAAAATTAAAAATACATCAAATACCTTAATATCTATATACATTCCTAAGTCTTTTAATTTGAATACATATATTAATTATATTAGAATTCAAATTAAATGTTTTCATAATCTATCACAATGGATATGAATAATTTTCAAATAATTTACATGTCCAAACATAAATAATAGCTGCAATATCAAATAACATATTAGAGATGATAGATGATGCAAATAGAAAAAAATGCAGGATTTAAATAGATCGAGATTTGAGGACTTCTCAATCATTAGAAAAACAAATTCTGTATCCACCTCTAAATCGCTAGCTCTAGATATTAGAATACCATATAATTAAGTTCGTATACTATGTATACATGGAAAAAATGTTGTGTATACACTAGGGGCAGATGTGTGTGTGTGTGTTGGTGTCATTTTCTTAGGAACTGAACCCAATGTGAATTAATTAATGAACTAGATTAACGAGATTAACAGTAACTACAAAGTACAAACCACTGCCGACACACAGCTTCAATTTTAATTTTCTCCTCCCCATCTGAATAAATGAGGCAACCAATGTGTATGTGATTCAATATATATATATATATATACTAAAGTCAGGAGGACTTCCCATAAAAGGCAGCAGAATGCACATGTCTTGGAGGCACAGTGAGCAAATGCTCAGAAGCTCACACCACCTAAATTAAAATTAATATAAGATTATAATTAACCTCGATTTGAATGCATGCAATGCCAAATAATATGTATATTTTAAATCACAATCTAATAATCGACTAACACGTAGTGATGCCCCCCACATGCCCTACTCGCCACCTAATTTTAATTAATTAAAATCGATTCTCTCGTTGTAGCTCATGTGGGCTACGTGTGCAATTATTTCATTGACACGTGTCATACCATCGTATTATTATACAGTGGGAGTTAATCAAAGTAGTAATGCAAATTCATTGCTGTAATCATGTCAAAACCTTATGTTTATTTTAATTTGTTAAGTCATTTCATAAAAATACATGTTTCCTATGAATGTTATATTACATATATATAATAGTTTTCATTTCATACTTAATAAAAAATATTCTATAATTAAATATTAGTTTTATACTCATGTCAAATGCATGTGGACCTAAATATACAAGATCTAATTATACAATATTTAACCATACAACAAGCTAATTATATTTAATATATAGGATAATAAGTTTGTATATCATATAATATATATTTTTATATCATAATAAAAATAATATAACAAATCCTTATAAAATTCAACCGAGATAGGAATATTTAGTGAATCTCTTTAATTTTAGATTATTAAAATGTAAATATATATTGATATGATTAGATTTTAAAATCTTAAATTTTGAATAAATAGATACTTGCTAAATTTATGAAAGGATATAAACAAAAATATAATGAAAACTATGTCATTTTTTCTTTAATAAATAATTAAATAATGACATATTTTTGAAGAAAAATGTAAGAATAAATAAATCAGATATATCATGCTTAATTTGATCCATTGATGGACCTAATAAATTTTTAATGAGAAGTAGAAAATAAACTTAATTAGTATTATTAAAAGTTGGGGTATGGAAGGGGGAGGTGTTTGACATTGTGAAGAAAATTATTTAATTTGTATCATTAGAGAGGGGACATTGTATAATCTCTTTCAATCATGTAATGGAGAACATTTCCCTCGAGAGAAGGGACTCACAATAGGGGGTCAAGATCTACACTCCACCCATAAGTCAAAGCATCAATATATTACAGTAACCTATGTTTAGTTTAATGAGATGTATTGAAGGGATGAAAATAAAAAGTAGTATATTATATAGCTTTAATTAATTATAATCAGCCTCGATGAAGTACATCGTGACGAGGTTTAACTTAATGAGTTTGTGACATTGCGTCGCATCTTCATTTCACCTTCTCCAATGCCATGCTGATGACTTATACTTTTTTCAATCCAGGATGTGAAAGCACCACTTTAAATCTTGATGAGACATTAGAATAATTGAAGAATACAATGGAGAAAATTCAAAACTTTGTTTGTTTGTAAAGAAAAAGAGGATATAACTATATCAGAATGAGTGAGAATAAGTTAGTATTGGTATTCCATATGTTTTTTGAAATTATGTTATTTTACCGAATCTCGAGATATATCATATCACTTGTCATTACTTCTTCTAAACTAAGCGATTTACATGTAAAATTAATTTTTTTTTAATCTTTTATAATCATTTATCTACATTTTGTTCACGTTTTATTTTTAATTTATCTATGATTAACTAAACAACAAAAAATTCATTGTTATGCTTTTCAACGAAGTATATAAAAATACGATGAAACAGAAAATGACTTATTGCTTATATACATTGTAATAGTTATCTATCCTAGGATAGCTTATGTTATTACCTAAACATGGGCTTTCATTTCTACACATGACATGGGAAAAATACATACGAGTTAAACTCGAACAACACCATGGTTGACTCTTGGAATATTAATATTAAATTTAACAAAAATGAAATGGGTAAAGCAAGCAGTTTTTATACTCCTGAGTAAAGCATGCATTTGATTATTTGAATTCCAAAAACAGAAACTACTTCTATTTCTTAATCGACCATGGTTTTGAATTGTGTCTTCTCCAATTCACATGATTTTACCCTGGGTGGACTAAATCTGTGACTAATAAATCATATTCAGTGATTCTTGTTGATCTTATTGAGGTATCTGTGTTCATCAATGATTCATGACTTTGAACTAGCTATTTATTTCCTTCCCCAATCCATTCATGGTAGGTAATGTTTTGTTTTTGGAGGTTACTAATTTAGTAGCTAGGCAATGTTGGTTTGCAAATAGAAACCAGTTCCAACCCTAGAAACAAAATGTGGGGGCACATAAGTTATTCAAGATAAGGCACTTCCACCTTCTAGATGGAATATATGCCTAGGCTTTGCTTTGAAGAGCTTATAATACATAAGTTAAGTTGATTATAGATAATGATCGGTGTCACTTAAAAGAATGGATGCTCTAACTATGAAGAATCACTCACCAAAGTCAATAACATCATTGCACAAATGAGAAAATTATAGTAGACTATCGAAAAAAAAAAGGATCTCGAGATAGAATAACTTTGATAATTTGTTGTTTAATTTGAATGAAATCAAGCATATTCAAAAGGCTATAATTTTGATAGTAGAAAAAGCATCATTCTGAGGAGAGGGATGACAAAATGTCCCAATAAGCCAAAACTTTTTTTGGAATTGCTCTTTTTTTTTTTAACCACTGAAAGTTCAAATCCATGAATAGCAAAGATGTTGTTGTTCATTAACAACCTGATTTCATATCTAAATTAACACTATAAAATCCAAAATATTTTATTTAATTTACGAAACTATTATCCTGTGTTTGTCGTCTCAGTATTAATTAGGACCTTAGCAAACCATATGTTCATTAATTGTCTTTTTTTTTGCCCCTTATGATCAGTTCACTTTGGTATTTTAGGCCCCTCACATACGACAGTGTGGATAATTGAATTAAAAAATGTTAGTTTACATCCACTTTTGAATAGACTGCAATAAATTAGAAAAAAATTTGGTAGCTATATATATATATATATATATATATATAAATTTATGTGCGGATCGCATATGAATCGTTCAATCATACAAATCTCACGATCGAATTTTTTCTTTTTTTAAAAAACTCTTACTAGTAATAGTTGAACGAAGATAAGACCATTCAATCGCAAGATTTGTGCGATCGAACAATCCATACTCGATACCACATGGAACTTTTCTATCCGCACGGTGCACCCCAATCTGTACCTCTGTACCTAATCATTCCTCTCTCTCTCTCTCTCTCTCTCTATATATATATATAATTTATTTATCCAAAAATATAACAATGTTATAATGAGATGAACATACAATAGCCAAGTTTATCCAATCTGATATAGAAATGTCAACCAAACAAAAGATCATATATTCATCCTCTATTTACCTATAACTATTTTATGCTTAATAAGCTATACACAAACCAAACAGGGTTAGTGTTTGATCACACATTTACATACTCTTCTTAATAAAATCTCGTTAATCACGTTTTGATCCAAATAAAAGGAAAAAAAATGGTTGACCATTCAATCTGAACACGGCTTCTGCCATTTCTAAAATCAGAGCCTTATTGATTTCCATGTAATTAATTAAGTAGCCTCAAATACAGTGTGTTTTGAATCTTGAATTTTGCCATATAAGACGATTCTCATTCACAATTCAACATTATTGTTCCATGTTTCCTCATCTGGGTCATCCTACTTTATTATTATTATTATTATTAAAACACTTGCTATACTAGGGGGTTCTCTTATGCATGATGTGGAGGTCGCAGGATTTGCTCTTTAAGAGCAGACAAGACTATAAAATTAGTTTCTTAGATACTTTGGCTTAGAAACTATGGAGTAAGACATATATTAACATGTTTCACTGATTCTAGTTAGTTATTAAAATATATGTTGTTTTAAAAGAGCATTTTCGCTATTAACATCTAGTGAGAATGATTAGCTATCTTTTAACACTGAAAAGATATATATATGCTTATCAAATAGTTAAAGATAACAAATTCAATCTATTTATTTATATAGGTAATGACAATATTGGTCTTTAATGCAGTTCGGATCTCCAGTTGCTGCCATGTAAAGAGTATAAGCTCATTAAAAAAAAGTAAACATAATTTTCGATAAACTTGATCTTATCGGTAAGCATCTATTAAAAAAAAAAAAAATTGCATTGCCTACATGTCCTATTACTACTAGTTGCCACATATTATATTTTGTGGTTTTACCACATAAGATCACAACTTTCTTCAATGTGGTGTCCTAAGAAAACTCATAAAATAAAATTTTAAGTACATAAATATTCATTAAAAAATTTAATAAATATTCACACTTTCCTTTTGAGACCTCTCTAAATGAGACCTTAGTCGGCCTGTAACTATCTATCTTTGATTATATAACAGTACTTTTAATTCGTCTAAGATCAATGTCTGCATGCCTTGAATTATGCATGGCTGATAAAATTGCACGAAACATAGACTAGACTACACATTGTACTCTATAATTTAACTATCATACCAAATTAAAGGGGTTAAGTAGTATCACTGTAAACATGCATAATTTCATCACATAATTCAGGAAAATTTAGGGTATATACTGAGTCATGCGTACATATTTTTGCAAACACAAAAATATCTTGTACATCTCTATCGTTAATCATAATTTAAGTTACTCATAGTTAAATTAAAATTAAGTAATTATAGATGTGAATTGATCATATACCCTTCAAACCCCCGTATGGGGTGTGACATTAGGTTATTCGCTCCTGATAGCTATACTAGGATAGATAAAAATTCAAACTGAATAAGCAATTTTTTGTTTGGTTGTATTTTCTGTTGTTCTCATTAGAAAACGTAAAAATGATTTTTTTGTTGTTTGGTTCATTTTGGATAAATGATTGATAAGGGATGAATAAGAGTTTATGACTTTTTAAATGACAACTATACCCTAGGAATAGTGTGAGAAATGTATTATTGATATAATAGATGCGACAGTTTTTGAAATCTATGTGAGACTGTTAGGTAAGATAAATGTTTTAAAATGACAGAGAAAATATTTTTATCCATTGGCATAGATAAAGCCTGATAAGCAATTCCAACATTTTCTTAGAATAGTTATCAAGCCTTATCCTAGCTTATCCAGACATAACTATCGGATTTTTTTTTATCAAAACAAACAAATTTTTTTTACTATTCTCTTATATTCTTTCTTATTCTAGGCTTATTTCTCACGCTATATGAAGGGCAAAAGTTTAATTATATTCTTCAAACAAACAACTCAAATGAATATCACGTTTCCTCTCTTTCTTGCATGGTCTCCACCTTTCCACCTCCCATCGTCTGGAAGACCCCAGGTAGAATAAGTGGTGGCACGTCAAGAAAAAAAAAGGGGAAGAAAATTAGAATAAGCTGAAGAGGGAATATGGGAGATAAAGATTAAAAAGGAGAAGAAAAGTGAGAAACAGTTTTAATGACAAATGATCCTTTAAAAGCTCTAAATGTATTGAATTTCACATGGCTAAAATATAATGAGAATATATATGTACCATGTTTACTTTACATAGTCTCAAAATATTCTTAATCCAAAATTGTAAAATTGTTACATATAATTTTATTTACAACACTCAAACTATTTATCTTTACACACAAAAAAAAAAAACTCTAATAAAATAAAGGGATTTTTAGTTTTAAGTTCCCACAAACCATCATATTTAGTGATCGATCCCTCCCTTCTTCGTATTTAGGTTTTAGTCCCCCAATTTAAAGGATAATTCATGGATAGGTCTCTCACAGGGACTAAAAAGTAAATTAAATAATTTATGGATAGGTCCCTCTCAGGGACTAAAAAGAAACTATCATTTAAATCGGGGGACAAAAACCTAAATACGAAGAAGGGAGGGATCGATCACTAAATATGATGGTTTGTAGGAACTTAAAACTAAAAATCCCAAAAATAAATTGTATGTAATACTACTTCATGTTTAAAAAAAAAAAGTATTAATAGATGATATATTATCAGCTATTTACATCTTATAATAGTGTAATATATATTATATGTATTATTACAATATAAATTGTATTATCATAATATATAAAAAAAATTATATTTTTAAAATATATTTATACATATATTTTTTTTGTAACATATGTTTCAACCAACAAGTGTATATTAAAAATAAATTGAAGTACAACACTAAAATAAGGCTCCACCCATGTTGAATATATCATTTTCTAAAAATAAAAAATAAAAAAAATTCAAAATATGAGGGACCTGTTATAAGATATTTATTTGCTTCCACTGTTGATGGGCATGCGCCATATTAATTTATCATATCATGGAATTGCTTGGTTGTCACCAACGTGAAAAACATTTCCAAATAGACACAAACAAACCAAGGGCATTTCTGTAACATTCCAAGACCTATAAAACTCTGCCGACATTAATATATATAATATCCCCCTAAATAAAATAAAAAAGACAGGCTCATATAGGCTCGCATTAAAAATGATTTTTTTCAGCCAATCAGAGATCGCCATTCACTATTAAATGGGGGGCTCTGAATATGAAATGGATCCGATTCTAATACCCGAATTGGGTGCCGATTTTGTAGTCCCCCGAAGACCATATGAACCTTCATAATTATTGAATATAATTAATTATTACCCATTAAAAACAGAAATTAAATGTTAAACCTAGAGAGTATTTACTTATAGGTAACCTTAATTTACACTTGACAATTTCCATGCAATTTATGAGGGGGTGAGGGGGAGACAGACTTAATACGTGCCGACAAACATCTTGAGTTAATTTTTTTTTCATCAACTTTAAATAGGATCATTAACAATTTTCCCCTGAATTTTTGCTAAAAAAGATGAGGACATGTCAGAGGAGAATTATTTGTTGAGGTACAACTAATCCTGTCTGTGAAAGGGATCTCTCACAGTGGGCTACATGATTTTTTTTTTATTTTTTACTGCTAAACAAAGATATAATAGGCTAGGCTTCCATTGATGGCATTCAGTCCAAAAGTTTTACAAAAAAAACCACTTGTATATATTAAGGTTTTAAAAACGGTTGATTAAACCGTAAAAATGATAATGATAATTGAATCATGAACCATCATAATTTATTGATTTACTTTATCAATAATTTTATAAAAAAAATATCTTCTTGATATTTTTTTAAAATTTTGGTATACGACATCAATTTTTATTTTTTGAAATAAGATAGAATTTGTTATTAACATTTTTATCGTGAAAAGTGACAATACAAGTCTGTAAAAGTATGAGAGAAATTAAAAGAACGACACAAAAAAAACGACTGAGGGGAGGTTGATATATGATATTATTTGAATTATTCTACTGCACAAGAATGATTAGTTTAACAAACTGTACGGGTTCTTATAAATAATTATATCAATAAGTGGGCTCATTGATTTTTAGATTTTAATCAGGTTTTTATTATTACTTTAAATATTACACAGACTAAAAATTAGACTGATGGATGATTTAACTTGTTTAATTCAACCTCTTTCTTGTTTTTTAAATTCAATCAAATGTTTATATTTTGCCTATCACACTGTTAAAATTTTTAAAATATATATTTGTGCAAAGTACATATTTTTACAATTTACATAATTGTAAAGGCATTCTTAATAAAATATATAATGGATGATTTTCTCAATAAACGGTTAATAAGATTGAAAACGATCAACGGTGAAGGATGATTTATAATGCACTCGCTTACAGAATTGCGTATTCGATACATACGTACTTGATTTTACAAGCATCTGTTCGCACATTATAAATCATTAAATTGTGGCCATCGATGCCTCCACGCAGGAAGTACACAATAACCACCCGTGAAAATGCGTCGCAACAGACCACAACCACTGCTCTCCGATCTTCCTATATTTGGCGGTGTCAAATGTTTGGACGGTCCAGAAAAGCTGGCAGTACGTACACATTTAATCTGACACCGAAAGTTTGACCCAGAACAAAACATCACTTATCCACCGTCCGATCTTCATCAATACGGTCAAATATTATATCTGACATTTTTTCCGTTTTAATTTTTTTTCCAAGTGGAGTGTTTTCATTGGATGACAAACTTTACTGCTGAGTGGGTACTTCGCTGTCGAGACATAAATGAAAAATTAAATAATAATAATAAATAAATAAAAGCCATTGTTTATTTTGATTTATTAAAGTGGAGGACCCGAAAATCAAGATCTTCGGCCCGAAATGAAAGGAAATTTAAATATTTTAACGTGAGCCTATCGGGTCGGCGCATTTTAGCTTTAACTAACTTACGTGGACGGTGCTGATGTGGTCTAACGTCGGTGGCTATTTGTAGAGTTGTACGGTATCGTATTGGAGGGTTTGAACATATATACACATTGTGAGGAGGACAGATAATTATAGGGCAAATTCCATATAACCCCCTGACGTTTTTTAAACTCCACATAGCCTCTTAAAAACACCTGGTAAATCTAAATAACCACCTGAAAAAATTTTCGTTCATAGATGATAAATATTTTGTAAATATTTTATTTGGTTAACCCTGATTGAAAACATTATACACTAAAAAAAATTACTATAATGTGTTAAAAATGTGAAAAATCCTATAAAAAGGATGATTTTATTCTCTTTAGATATATTATATAACCATATGTGTAGGGGTAAAATCATCATTTACAGAATATTTTTTACATTATTAATATATTGTAGAGTTTTTTTGATATACTGTGTTTTCTACCAGGGTTAATCAAACATAATATTTACAAAGTATTCACCATCTTTAAATGTAAATTTTATTCAGGGAGGGAGGGTATATGGATTTCAGTCAGTTTACTATGGGTCATATGGATTTTTTCCATAATTATAGTATTAGTTAGGAAAATCTAAATAACCCCTTGTAAAACTTTTGAAATCCATAAAACCCTATAACTTTTCTTAAAGTCTATATAATCACTTGAAAACACTTCTTTAAATCCAAATAACCCCTTAGTTAGAATTGATGAGGAATATTATATGAATATTTTATTTAATTAATTCTATTTGAAAACAATGTATATTAAAAAATCATACAATTTATTAAAAATGCAAAAAAACTTTTGTAAATGATAATTTTATATATTCGAATAGATTGTAAATCACTATCCGGATATTCAAATCGTCATTTATAAATGATTTTTTTGTATCTTTAATAAAAAAAATTTAGTTTATTATATTTTCAACTAGATAAAATATTTATAAAATAATATTAATTGTGAATAAAAATTAAATTATGTGTTTTTGAGGGGTACATGGATTTGATAAAAAGTAAGCGGGTTATACGGATGTTATACGTTAGTGAACTGTCCATTGAAGTTTTCTGCCCAAGTCCCAACACATTTGTACGGTCAAGATCATGCTTTTTAATTTTTTCACATGCAAACAAACGGGATTAAATGAGGGCCGTCGGATGGTTGTGTGTGGATAAGACTAGAGTGGTGGGTATTTCGGCGCAGTCATTTGTTATATTATTTTTAATTAAAAAAAGTGAGAGGGGGGTTACGTGTCCAGCACTGATGGAAATAGGGTGGTGGAGCCCACAAGGGGACACGTGGCGGACATCAGATGGCGAACGCACATGGACGGTTGGCTCTGGCACGGCCCATGCGGCGGCTACGGACTCGAAAGCCGTCTATTGAAGTAGATTTGATAAAAAGTCTGCTTTCCCGTCATCAGATTACCAACTTGCCCCTGCCTTTTATTGCTGTTGCCCTACGACCACTCTTGATTTGACTAAACTCTCCTTATCCTTCTGCTGGACTTTTTTCCATCTCCTTTCAATTAAAAAAGACTTTTTTTTTTTTTTTTTTTTTGAACGCATCCGTGACTAATTTTACGGTCAAAATTGAAAATGATACTTTTATCTATTTATTTTAGTCTCACAAACTTTTTTTTTGAATAATTATCAATAAATAGATAGATAAGTCAGCGTCAAGACTTAAATTCAAGATCTACTATTAACATAAGTAAACCATGAACCGTTGTGTTATGATCATCACTGAAATTATTAAATAATTTTTAAAAATATTTTGATTTTTTTAACTGATTTGACAATGAGATAAATGGTGAGATAAAATGTAATTATATAAATAAGAGAGTGGGAGGATAGCTTATTCTCATTTAGTATGAAAATAATCAAGATAACTGTTCCAATTTTAAAATGCAAATGAGGATATTTTGTTCCACCTAAATGATGGGATAACATTTAGTCTCATTTTTTTTCCCTAATTTTTATCATCTAAAATTATAACAACTGATTCTTACAATCTTAATCCTTTGTCAAACCAGCCCTCATGTGTTGTAAATTTCTATTGAGAAATAATAAAATTAATTAAGGATTTGAACCTTTTTTTGAGAGCATGATTGCGACCTGTGATTGAGAAAATGTTATTCTGGGAGCTTCTGAAATAAATGGTTTATTATTGCCGTATAGGCTCTCCCAACATAAACGTTGAAAAAATGTTTACATCTGTGATAGCTGTATGTTAGATTCTCCGTTGTATAAAATCTGCCTCACTGTAGATCCAAACACGGTGTAAGGCCATTATTATTGTAGATTTTATTGAAGACAAACTTTTTTTTTTTGAAAAATAACATTTTACAATTAACTTTTACTTCTTGTAAAATATTCTATGGAAAAGTTTTGATTGATCGTGAGTTCATTATATTGATGTTATTTAAATAATTTTTTAACATACAATGAAGATCAAATATCTAAATTAAATAATGAGTTGCTTGCAGTGAACATCCAGTTTCATAATCATTGACAATGGGATTAGACTTTCATATGTTCATTATAGTTCAAGAAAAGCAAATGAATTAAAACACTTTTAGTACACCGAAAATCTCTACCATCACATGGATCTCACCTTTGATATGTAGTCACTATTGTTCGTTGAAGATAAATAGTTTTGTGTAATATCACATCAAGATTAACTTTCAATTCTTTTAAAATTTAAATAAACACTGTCCAATCAAATTAGTAATAGAAAATGCGCAAGACTTCAAATCTCTTCCTCTCGTAGCACAAAACGAATATAAAAATCAAGTGCCTCCATATATATAATATATATTATATATAAATTAAGTTAGTGTTCTGTTGACCAAAAAAAATTCACAGAATCAAGTTTATACCAAACCTTTATAATAATCCCTAAATTTTCATGAGTGTGACAGTCATTGACAAAAAAATTCACAATCAACTGATAGTTTATTTTTTTAAAAATAAAATAAACAATAATACAGCCAATTCACATTATTATCCATAAACGAAAACAAACAAAAATATGAAAAAGACAGGGAAGGGCAAAAAAGTAACTTCACGACTCCCCACAACGAGGAAAACAGGGAAACCCCCCTTTTTCGAAGGTAGCAGCAACATCATCAGGCGTCTGTGGAAGTCAATTTTTTTTTTTTTTTAAATGACCTCGTGTAAACTTTTCACAACCCACATAATCTATATCTTTTTTCAAAGTTTATATAATCAGTTAAAAACTTGTATATAATTATAAATAACATTGTATATAATTTTTAAGATTTTTAATTTTAAGTCCTCACAAATCATCATATTTAGTGATTGATTCCTCTTTTCTTCGTATTTAGGTTTTAGTCCCCCAATTTAAAGAATAATTCATGGATAGGTCCCTCACAGGGACTAAAAAATAAATTAAATAATTTATGGATAGGTCCCTCTCAGAGACTAAAAAGGAACTATCATTTAAATCTGAGGACTAAAACCTAAATACAAAGAAGGGAGGGATCGATCACTAAATATGATGGTTTGTAGAGACTTAAAACTAAAAATCCCATAATTTTTTTTTAAATGATAATTTTATTTATTTAAATAGATAATAAAATTCTATCTGATAAAATAAAATCTATTGTATACAGAAGAAATTTTATATTTTTATCTTATTATAAATTTTTTTTAATATAATATATTTTTAATAAAAGTTAATCAAACATAATTAAAATCTTATTCACGTGGTTATTTAATTATACACGTATATTTTCAAGAGTTATGAAGATTTGAAATAGTTTAACAGTAGTTTATATGATTTTTTTTCCGAATAACAAAAATGTGAATCCCCCACGTTCAGACGCGAATCCAACGCTATTGTGCAATAAAAGCCGACCTAACCGCGGTTAACACACGGCGTTAACCACGGTTAATCAAAATGTAACTATTTAGTTACCGCTGCTACTGGACGGAAGAAGAGAAGACCCTACCCCCCCCTCCTCCTCTCACATCCGCATCCGCTTAAGAAAAAAAAAAAAAAAAAAAGAGTGAAAACACAATTAGATAGAGAAAGCTGAGAGGACCACCCCTAACCGATCACTGTTTCTCTCACCTCTCCCTGATAATTTTTCCTGCTGCAGAGGATTTGGGTTCTTCCGCATAGAAGCTTTTGAAGAGGAGAGGTTTTCCATGGCTAAGTAGGGATTCCGTCTCTTAAAGGCGCGTACTTTCTATTGTTTTCACCTTTTTTTGATGATTGGGTTTCTTAAAAATCTGATCTTTATGGGGTTTTTTTTGATGTGGGTCTTTCATGATTTGTTTGTTTTGGGTGTTTTTGATTGATGGGTATTCGTCTCTTAAGCTGCTCTGTTTTGGGATCTCTGCTTTTTGGAATCGAAGACGCGTTTTATCTTTTTTTCATTCCCGATTTTGAGATCTGGTTGTTCTTCTTCTGCTCCTCCTGTTCTTTCTGTTCTTTGTTATCTACAAATTAAAAAACCTTTTTTTTTTTTTCTTTCTTTCTTTTGTTGTTATTTCTAGATGGGTTTATCAAGTCTCCTATTTCGTGTTTCCACATGTTGAGTATCGGATGAGAATGGATTCATGTTGGAATATTTTTAATTTTATTTTTTTTAGGGGGGAGGAGAGGATTGGTCCTTTGTATTCTTTTTTTTTTTATGGTTCTGATCGTAGCTTTTTAGAAAGTCTTCCAATCTTCCAGGTTTTTTTTTATTTCCCATTATTATTCCCTGTTTTGTCTGCAAGATCTGTTTCTATGTTCTTCCGATTTTTTTTGTTATTTGGATTAATTGAAAAGATCATTTTTTTGTGACACCTTGTGATGTATGCTTGTTGATTGAGTGGTTGTTACATGTCTATTAATGGATCATTCGCTGCTTGTATGAATTCTATTTCTGTAACAAAAAATATCTTTCTTTATTTAAGGATTGGTTTTCCTTTGTTTCTATGTTTGTGTATTATTTATTGTTTGATAAGCGTTTTAGCTGTCCCCTGATCTGTAGCTCTTATTTCTTAAGGTGGGTAACGTGTCTTTGTTAAACTGATGAGATTTTCTAAACTTGGAGCAGCCATTTGAGTTCTGTTTCATACTTGAAGTCCATGTTTGTCTGAAGTGGTTGTTCTTTTGGTTATGGAGGATGACTACTGTATATTCTTCTCTAATCTGTGCTTGTTATCATGTATAGTATCTCCTATTTTTTATATTCTATGCTGCTCACCTTGGTGGGTTATGAAATTTGTGTTCTTTTATTTTTTGGTGAATGGATTGTGGTTTTTCACAATATTCAGATGTTACAAAACATTGGGCATCCAAACCTTGGTATAATATATTACAGCTACAAAGATTAGGCTCTCACATGTTAGAACCAGTCTATTAGAGTTAAAATTACTTCTTTTTTTTTCCATTCAAATTGGGGTTTCCACGTGTGGGTGATAGTCTTAATTTATTAGTATAAATTCTTCAATGTTCCATTGCTTTGTGTCTCTTTGGTAAATTCACCTATTCTGTCCATGGCCTTGTTTTTACGTGTGTTGGAGATTTTCTCAGATAAACATGAATGCTTGTTTGAGTTTATCTTCTTATGAAGATATTAGTTGTAATCGATTTGGGTTATGTATGATTCATGGCTCTATTAATGAATCATGGATTCTTCATATATGAAGATTAAGATTCAAGTCTCACACTCACTCACTATCATCTGTTCTGTTCAGTACTGCTTCTGTTTCTGATTTGCTTTTCTCTGTTCCTCTTCTGGCTTTTCAGTGTGCAAGAGTAATTCATTCTATACAAGTCCCTCTTCAAGAGGATCATAGTATTTCAAATGGGCGGCCTCATAATCGGTGACAACGGTCTCTCCAGCCACTTCGAGTTCGAGCCCCTCGCCCCTCACCAACCCGGCGTCATGTCCATGGATGCAGCCGACCAGATCGACCTGGCCGACGAGGCCAACAACGAGCCCATGAACGATGAGGCGGTGTCATCCGACGAGGAGGATGAGATCGATGTAGACGAGCTTGAGCGCCGCATGTGGAGGGACCGCCTCCGCCTCCGCCGCCTCAAGGAGCAGCAACAGAACAAGAACCGGGACCAGGTGGACTCGGTGAAGCAGAGGCAGTCGCAGGAGCAGGCGCGCCGCAAGAAGATGTCACGTGCCCAGGATGGGATCCTCAAATACATGCTGAAGATGATGGAGGTATGCAAGGCCCAGGGGTTCGTCTACGGGATCATCCCCGAGAAGGGCAAGCCTGTGAGTGGCGCCTCCGACAACCTCCGCGGGTGGTGGAAGGAGCGCGTTCGCTTCGATCGCAACGGGCCTGCCGCGATCGCCAAGTATTTGGCTGACTACGCTGGCCCTGGTGGGGTGGACGAAGAGGGAGGTGGTGCGATGGCATCTGCGCCTCACACACTGCAGGAGCTCCAGGACACGACGCTCGGGTCACTGCTGTCCGCGCTGATGCAGCACTGCGACCCCCCGCAGCGGAGGTTCCCGCTCGAGAAGGGGGTACCCCCGCCGTGGTGGCCTACGGGGTGCGAGGACTGGTGGGCACAGCTTGGGCTTCCGAAAGACCAGGGCGCGCCACCGTACAAGAAACCGCACGACCTCAAGAAGGCATGGAAGGTCAGTGTGCTCACCGCTGTGATTAAGCACATGTCACCCGATATCGCCAAGATTCGGAAGCTCGTCAGGCAATCAAAGTGTCTCCAGGACAAGATGACGGCGAAAGAGAGCGCAACGTGGTTGGCTGTCATTAACCAAGAGGAGACGCTCGCTCGCAAGCTCAACCCGGGACTCTGCCCCCCTCAGACATCACTCAACGGGAGCTTCTCCTTCTACAGCAGCCCCACCAACGACTACGACGTGGAGGGCTGTGACGATGACCCGAACATCGAAGTCATGGACTACAAGCCTCCTCTGCTGCACCACGAAGCGAGTCATTTCAAGTTGGGGTCGCCTCCGGCGGCTGTGAAGGAGGAGAGCAGCACAAGCAGTGACTTCATCCGTAAAAGGAAGGCGACTTCGGCGCAGCCGGAGGTGATGCTGGACCAGAAGATTTTCACTTGTGAGCACGTGCAGTGCCCCTACAGCGATGCGAGGTTCGGATTCTTCGATAAGTCTTCGAGGGACACCCACCAGTTCAGCTGCATGCATCGGAAGAACAACAATGGGTACTCGCAGGGCTTCGGGGGGTTGAATTTCACGCAGATCAACGAGGACAAGCCCACGCTGATGTTCTCAGTGCCATCTTTCAATGCTCCCTTCTTGAAGCCCCCAATGAATGTAAACGTGAGCCACCCGAACATTTCCTCGCTTGGGATCCCTGCGGATGGACAGAAATCGATCTGCGACCTCATGTCGTTCTATGACAACAACATCTATCCGTGCAAGAGCAGCGGGAGCAATGGAAGCGTGACCGTCTTGGACGATCACCCGAGAAACCAAGTGGGCGACGATGTATTCGGACAAGGTACCGGGAACGGAGCCTTCTTCGAGGAGCACAACAACAATGCAGTGCAGCCCAACCTGTTCATTCGCGACGATATCCCATTCGAGCAGGTTTTCGAAGTGGGTTCACAGAACGACTTTGGGACGCCTTTCAGCATGGCTTCCCTGGACTTCGAGGGTGCGATTCATCGGGGGCATCCTCCGCCGGAGTCGATGCAGAAACCTGACGGTTCAATGTGGTTCCTCACTGACTGGAAGAACTAGGTGGGTCAGAGCACATCGCCATCGATGGAACTTCGCTTAGTGTAATTTAGAAGGAAAAAAAAAGTACTTTTTTTTCATTTTTGGGTAAATCTCTCTGTTGGGTGGATAGTATCATCTGCTGGTCTCTGGAGGGGAGTCTCTGAATATAGGGAGGTTGTTGTGGGGATGCGTGTGGTTTGCTCTGCTTCAATTCCCTGGTTTGCAGAACTCTTTTTTTTTCTTCTTCAAATTATGTTGGATCAAATCAAGTTATATGGTTCCTTTATATAGTTTAATTTCTATCTATATCATGATTTGCTGGATGTTCTATGTATAGATGGATTCGGTTTGGATGGATTGTTGTGATTACAGGTTTCAAAACAGTCTCTTTATATGCCCTCTTGGTGAAATGAATCTTTATGTCTTGAATCTTGATCTACCTAAATTATATTTTGTTCTTGAATCATAGGACTTGATTTTATCCACCAATGGTGAAGTCTGTCTGGAATTCCATCTATGTAGGTTCTGAATCAAAGTTGTCATTTTTTGGACATTTATTTCCATGACAACCACCACCATCACCATGTGTTGTACCAATAAAAATTTGAATCCAATAACTGTTGTACTGCTTAAATGATTTTAATAAAAATAAAAAGTTTTTTTTAGTACATTATGCAGCATCTCTGGATGAACAACAATATAATTGGAAATCTGGTTGGGGAGCAGATGAAGATCCAAATGATGGAAAACAAAACCATCCACTGCCATAGTATTGAAAACCTTCCTTTGTGTTTCATCACTGGATTATATTTTTTATATTTTTATCTGGTGCAGGTATCATTCACGGGGTTCCTACCCTTTGGAGGGAGGGGCCAACCAATGTTTCACTATCAAACTTGGTGAATAAAAGATATTTTTTTTTATTTGAAAGGACTGGAAGAAAGTCATCCTCTTCTTCCTTCTTTTTTTTTTTTTTTTTGGTTTTCTTTTTTTCTCCACCACATAAAGGAGACTTTGTTATCCATGGAGCCCCCACTTGTGGCCAAGGCAAATAGACCACACTTTTGATGGAGATTCGTGGTGGATGACAAGCCATGGACACCCACAACAATGGATTGAACAGCTCATCATAGTCCACATATAATAGGGCCCTCTAATGCAGGGTGAAACTATGCTTGTCCAATTTATTACATGGTTTGTGTTATTATTTTTTTCACTTCTAGTTACTGAAAACAAAAAAAAAAATGGATTTCTATGTTCAATAAATTCACATGATTTGGTTTAAGTCTACCTAAACATGAAAAATATCTGAGGAGAACAATCAACTGAAATAGTTCAGATTTAATCTTAATCAGATGATCACACTAATATTGCTCTAACATAGGCATAATCATCCGCATTGGATTTGATACATAATTCTAAGGATATATTGTTAAAAACCTTCAATGGTTGTATACATGTTACATGTACATATATATATATATATATATATATATATGTGAAGGGTGTTGTTACACAGTTTTATTTTCAGCCTCAATTCTAGTTCCATATGCGTTGAGCTGTTGATAGAAAATCATCATAGCATATATTCACATTAAGCACAGTTAATTTTTTTTTTTACATTTTTTATAAATGCATCCATGCAATTCATTGGAGTATATGCATTATGTCATTGGCTCCACTTCATATTCCTTGTGTCGTTCGGTTATGAAAGCGGCGGGCCCTTCATCAACGTCGTTGTTGTCAGCTGGGGAGGAAGAGGAAGAGGAAGAGGAGCTAGACATTATACTTGATATGTCTGGACCTTTTATGACATGGTACCATTTTGGTCCCAAAGCTCAAACCACATTGCCTCTCTGGCTGGCTCTCAAGCTGATGCATTATTGCACTTTCAATGCAGTTAGGCGACACCTGTGGTCTGTATATATCCAAGGATACACCCATTTGATAGTACACCTGAATTGTATAGGTATAATTTGCAAAGAAATATTCTAATTTGGATCTTTTCATATCTGGAGCCTAATCATACATGTCATTTTGGACGTTAATTACTTAGGTGCTCAGTTAAGATGCAATTTTGATTGGTTAAACTGAATCCGAACTAATACAAACCGATTATTTTTTGGATTTGGATCAATAGATTTTTTGTTTGATTTGGTTATAGATTTAAAAATTATTAATAAACCTTATCTATTTTGGTTTGGGTTTCATTTTACTTCATATTGTTATACCATTAATATTCATATAAAATGAATACACTAATTTATATCATTAATCCAAGTCTTTTGATATTTATGTAAAGTTGTAACCAACCCAAATGTGACATGAAGAAAAAAAAGGGTATATATATATAGTTATCTTTAACAGTTGGTTCGGTTTGGTTTGATTTAATTCATGTTAAATAAAAAAGTTTTGGTTCGATTCAGCTTGATTTTTTGGTTACATATTATTATATTTTGGTTCAATATGGATTTATAAAAAATCGAATTTAATTGACAGAATTGCACCCACAGCTTAGATAACATATTAAGAATGGAAGATTGTGCTTATTTGTGTAGTGGATTTCAGAATTACTCACATTTTTTTAGAGATAATCCAATGATTATTTTAATTTTAAGGATTATAATATTTAATACAAAGTAATTGGTATTAAATTATGTGTAATACAAATATATATAATTTAATAATGTACATAGGATTTAGATATTTTTTTGAAATGGATATATTTAGATTTGTAAATGCTTTTAAATCAACTATTGATAATTTCTTATTTTTCAAATATAAGTAGTATTTGTTTTAGATAAATATCTTCTATGAAATTATGTAGCAACCTCAACTTTTTTTTTTTTTTGGTTAAAACGCAATTAGTAGGAGTTTCAACTTTCTATATATATTAAACTGTTAATCACTTTATAGAAAAATAAATTCAACTAATTGCTCTTTTGAACAGTCTAATTAATTATAGTGTTGTGTCCATGCTATTAAAAGCTTTATCTTTGCTTTTATTTCCTTCTTTGGACATATATCTAAATATTGACAGCACCACGTGCTAAACAGTTTCAAAAAAACAAAAGTAACCCTTAGACCATGTTAGGTTATGCTTTAAATAAACAATTAATATGTTGCAGGGCATCTGAATGAATCCATATTATATTTGGCTAGCTGCTTGATTAAACAACTTGATCAAATCAACATCACCCAATTAGTGCTTCTTGTGGGGGCCAAGATCTTGAAAAGATTCTTCAAAGGATAGCCCTTGAGAAAAAGAAAGAGCTTCCAAACATTGAGTACTGTACATGATATGGACTTCTCTCAGTGGTGTGGGGGACCCCCTCCTCTCAATCATCATCAAATAAATAAATAATCACAAGTGTTTTTACACAACAAAAAACATCATAAAAAGTTGGGGTGGGGGACCTTATAATACAAGGCCTTGCCATGGCTTATCCACTCCCACATGACACTCTTATTTGCCTTGATAATTAGCTGTTTTTTTAGGGGGTTTGGTTTAGTGTTTTGTGTGCTCCCCTGGTTTCTTTTCTTTTCTTTTCTTTTCTTTTTTTCCTTCTATGGGCAAACAAGTAACAACACACCAGTCTCACCAAGTGGGACCTTCATATACAAAAGTTTATCATTTGATGATTCTGTTTAAGGCTAACTTGAAATCATCCCCAGCTTGATGAACAAGTACAAAAGTTTCATTTGATTCGGTTTAATAAGACCAACTTCGAATCAAACCGAACATAATTATATTTTTTAAATAAAAAATAAAATCTTTTCAATTGATTCGAGAATAAAACCTAATTCGGTCAGTTCAACTTTTATTTATTGAACGTTGTTTCACGCATTCATGTGCAGTCTTATTTTACGGACAAATTCATTAGATGTAATTGTTGTTTCTTTTCTATAAGAATATATACAATTAATTAAAATATGTTTGAAACATACTCTTTCTATAAAAAAAAAAAAAAAAAACCAAAAAAATGTGAGAACTAGTGATGTCGGACATATTTTAATATCGATGGGATCATCAAAGAGGTTTATCAAATAAATTACAAAAATATCACCTAGTGGAAATCAAGGGTGACGATCTTGGAATCGCACCAAATTTTACATGGAAATAAATATCATAGAAATCTTTCAAAATAGTTGTTACACCACTAAAACTGCTTAGTTGTTTTCAAAAATTCTTTTATTTAGGTCTCCAAATTAGCGACTTTACTATTTTTAATAATTTTATATTTGTGATTTCTCTCTCCAAATAAATCGAATCTCTATCAATTTCTATGATCATATAGGATCACATAAAATTAAAAATACTAATTTTTGGATTTTGCTATTTTTAGTAATTTTTAAATTTCCTATAATTAATTTAAATAGGAGACTTGTGACAAAAAACAGAACAATTTTTTTATCAATAATATTTGAAGTTTTTTTACTAATAAATCTTGTGTTTAAGGATTTCAACGTTGATTAGATCCTTTCTTCGTTCCAAGCTGTGTTAATTAGTTGGACTGCACGCGTGATTGTTTAAATCATTAATTTTTTTATTTTTATTGTAGACTTCGGACTACCTGATGTCACTCGATCTATGTCATAGAAAAGACATAACAAACTAACCGTTATTTTAGTATTGCCTTAGATGACACATTCATGAACATAGATTCATTACTAGCAGTTGCCTTACATGACACATTCAAGAACATAGATTCATTACTAGCAGTTAAATTTGATATATATATATGTATTTGGAAAGTGGAAACAAAAAAACTGAATCCAAAAATGGATTTGGTTTGAACCGGATTCAATCATTTCATAGATGTGGATTCATGTGGTGTGTGTGTTGTGTTGTGTAAGTGAAGGACATAATGCCACAAAAAAAAAAGTGTCACTGTTGATGTACTTGATGATGCTGAGAGAGCGCGTAACAACTGTGTGGTAAAGAAACTAGAAGATATCCGCTCATTGTTACATTCCATCAGTATTTGTCAGTTCTTAATAAAAATCTGACAAGTGTGAAAATCACATCTATATATTGCACAAGGCGAGTATATGAGTGGATATCTGGGGGTTGACGAATATTGATGAAATCCAGCACCGATTGAATCCTGTCTAGTAATTAAGGGCATGTATGAGAGGAGACATATACTTATTCATCTCTGATAGCTATACCGGGATAGATAGCAATTAATATTGAATAAACAAATTTTTGTTGTTCGGTTCATCTTGGATGAAGTGATAATAAGTGGTAGATAAGGGATAAATAAAAATTTATGACTTTTTAAATGACAACTATACCCTTGAATAAGTGTGAGACATGTGTGACTGATTTGATAGATGTGACAGTTTTTGAAATGCGTATGTGAAACTGTTAGGTGAGATAAATTTTTTAAAATAACATAAAATAATATTTTTATCCATTAGCATAGATAAGCTCTGATATGCGATTCCAGTTTTTCCTTAAAATAGTTAGTTATCATGTATTATCCAAACTTATCCATATTTAACTATCAAAATTTATCCGAAGAAAACAAACAAACAATGAATAAAAGATATTTTTCAGTATCCACCTCTATTCTCTATTAATTCTCCACTGCAATCTGGGGGTAAGAAACTTAAAACTGAAAGATGTATCAGTTAGCAACGCGTCTTTCTATTCAAGACTTATTGGGGAACAGGGGACCCCTGTCGGATGGATTTGAAAATGACTTTTTTATTTTTTTTATTTTTTTTGTTGGTCTCCTCTCATTCATTAATCTGGTTGGCTTTGAAAAAGATTTATACCTGCATATCTAAATATCATAAGGTTGGGAAACCACAGCTATACCCACGGTTTTAAACCTATTCAAAGCCATTTAAAAAATACAATAAAAATTATTAAATAAATAAATAAATTCCATAACAATAATAAACATGTTTACATGTTATGTCAAGTCCAGAATGGTTGGAGAGTTTGTTCAGTGGAATTCGGAAGGAAAATAGTTATACAAGCATTCTATTTTTTTTTGTTTTTTTTTTGTTTTAGATAACATTCTTTGATAGAATAAATCCTGATAGTTATGTCTGGATAAGGCCTGATAACTATTCTAAGGAAATTGTGGAATTGCTTATCAAGGTTTATCTATACCAATGGATAAAAATACCCTTCTCTGTCATTTTAAAAAATTTATCTCACCTAATAGACTCACACATATTCTAAAAACTGCCACATCTATCAAATCAATCATATATTTCTCACACTATTCTCAGATAGTATAATTGTCATTTAAAAAATCATAAACTCTTATTCATTCCTTATCAATCATTAATCATCACTTTATCCCAAAAAATTGCTTATTCAGTCTGGATTGTTATCTATCCCAGTATAACTATCAGGAACGAATAACCTAAGTCACACCTCATACTTTGTGTTTTGATTTTTTAGATGGATATATTTTTATGAACTGTATATACCCGTGAAACAAAAACATCGTTTGTTTCATCAATTCATTACCTTGTTAAAAGAAATGAGACTTTATATGAAACTACACCATTTTACTTTATATATATATATCTCATGTAAACAGAATTGTTTAGTTTGCAATTTTATGACATCCATCCAGTTTTGAGGCTTGGGTTTGCAATTTTATGGGAGCAATCAAAATTTGATCAAATTAGTGAAGTTGATTATGTCAATTAGTCATGATGAATTCATAATTGTCTAACTAGTTCAATTTGGTCTAAGAATCTATTTGAATCTGCGTTTGTGTAGATTCTACGGTTGAACTGTCAAAATGTAAATCCAAACAATTTTTTTTTTTCAATAGCCACATTCGTCGTGTTTTCTACTGTCACCGTGTTATTTAGTTTGAGAACAATATTTCTTACAAGCAAGTCCCCACCTCACTTTCAAATGGGGCCTAAAATAGAGAAAAATTTGCTACCGTGGCCCTTTAATATATGACTTGGTCCATTCTGATCCCTGAGTCCTGCAACAGGGAGTTGAGATTTCCTATGTCTTTTGATACATAAAACTGTTGCAGCCAATAAAAAGATTGCTATGTAGGGAGTGAGAGTCTATTAATAAAATGAACATACTCTTATAGGTAAGAGTATTAAAATGTGAACATAATTGATCTCACTGTCTACGTATCCTATTGTTGATGGTTAACACAGAGGATCTTTGAGGATCTTTGTGTTTTTACTACAAATGATCTGAACTCTGTAACATGGATATTTTTGTGTAGGGAAATGTTATAAACTATTTTTTTATTTTCAGTCCTGCGCTCTGCACATGTTTTGAGTGTTTTAAAAATAATATATAGATATATTTTTTTAATAAAACAAATAAAGTGTATATTTTAATGAATTTCATGGATAAATTTATAGAAAATATAAAAATTTTCTAATGTGTTATATACCTCGTGAGTGTATGAGACTAACAAGTTATATGAGACTGAAAAAATGACTTGTGCATAACAATACTCTTTATGTATAAGATGGCTATTGGAAAATGTTAGACTCAACCTCGTTTCCAGCCTCAAATACAGTCCACACCTTTTTTTACTTTTTGTACAAATAGGATATTCTATCTAATTAGGTACGTACTGTTATACAATAATGAAACATATACTCTAATGAATTGTATGGACTTATTTGTAGAGTATGTAAAAAAATTTCTAACCTTGTCATAGTGAGTGTGGGTGGTTAGTGAGGCAAATGGCGAGCTAGTTATAGTAGACTTTGGTCCACCGTTTATTCTGAATCCATGTCTAGTAGTGAATTTCCACCATTTACTGTTGTCTCGTTCGAGCCTTTGTACAAAAAAAAAAAAAGAAAAAGAAAAAAGCAAAGATACACTCATTACATTTTACAGCTCCATACATATATAGCGCAATATATACTTCATTTCATACAACAGCATGTACAATGGAAGAGTGTATAATTTTTTTAAAAAAAGAAAACCAGTATAGACTAACTGGGCTGGACATATCATTTTCCAAAAAAAAAAAAAAATCATTTTTCTGACAAGGTTTATATTTCAATAGACAAAATAAATGATTTTTTTTTGCTTGCGTGAAACAGTAGATTCAATTTATTTTGGAGTATATACTTCATTTTCTCTGGAAAGATACATGCCTCCCTACATGAATGAGTACGAAATTTCAAAAAAAAAAATCACAGACTGGAGTACAGAAGACAGCATGTAACACTACATCTGCTCCTGTCTGTGTTTTCAAATTTAAATTGTTTCACATTGTAAAAATCAGTGAAAAGAATTGCCAACATATGTTTTCATTGTATATAAAATTAAATAACATGAACAAAATTCCACACTGACAACATTTCCAGAGGAGGAACTAGTTCACAATGTCATAACAATTTCTAAAGTTTCCAGGAAAACATCAAAAAGAAAAAAAAATTATGTTAATCATTCTCATTTGCATGTCCGTTTATGCAACAACTTCCAGTGCAGTCCGAGAAAGAAAAAAATGGTTGTCAGCACTATATTGGTCCCTGGATTTTCATGGAGCCACTGCAGAATACAGGAAGAATGATGTATTATTAGTGAATTTTTTTTCCAGATCATCAAAATATAGCAGTAGTTAATCAAATGTTGCACATATAGATACACTTACACGTGATACATTAGTAGAATGTTTTGTTGAATCAGGGATTATCTCTTCTATAAATGCTTCTATGTTATTGATTAGAGTACCTGAAACAAAGGTAAACAAATAACAGCCAAATAAAAATTAAAAATTTGATTCCAATTCCCCATATTAGATTAGATACAGCTAAAGCAGATATGTATATTTAATATATACTCACATGGTTTCAATGGGATAATAGCTAGTGCTTGGAGGTAGAAGCTCTTCCACTCCAACTTTCATGTTTGGTGTAGACATTCCCTTCTTTAATCTTCCATCAAACACTCCAACCTCCACTATAAAGACAGCACAGACTGGACGGTGATCAGAGAATCTCGATTCTCCACGAATGTAAGACAATTGTGCTATTCCATCCCCATGCCATAATATGCGGTCACACCTGATACATTAATAAACTAATTCCAATTAGTTCTCTACCACCATTCCAGCCATTAAATGAGGATATATAGAGATCAAATGAGGTTGAGGCAGATGGAATTTTTTTTATATGATCTCTATTATATACAATCAGGTAGTCAAATATGGAGGAGGAAGGGAGTCAAAGGATGAGTTAAAACACCATGGTCTTCAGCTGTTCAATTTACTATAGGAAATGTTAAGTATGAACAGCAAGAATGCCAAATTAAATACTTCATGAGCCTTAGTGTCGATGCTAATATAAAATGTGTAAATAGAGTTAGCACAGTTTTTTGTTGTTGCATTTGACAAATTTTTGGTTCTCATATTAATTTTAGACTTCAAAGTACTGTAGATATATTTTGGTGGTCTTCATTAAAAAGTTATCTTTCCTTGAACAATAAAAAGACAACATATTCAATCATTTTTTTTTTTTTTTTTGGCATACCATGCTGGTGTTCTTCTTTTCTTCTTTGATGTTACAGTCTCTCCAGAATATGAATCTGAGTTGTTAGAGTACTTGTATGTTGGAGCAAAATAGATCTTCCCCTCCTTCCATCCCTTAAATACTCGCCCTGCTTCTCTTTCTATCTTAAGCTTCACCAAAACAAAACAAAACCAGAAAAAAAATGAACTGTGAGCATTTTTTATTCAAGCCATTTTTTGCAACTGTGCACAAAAATAATGATTGTTGCAAAGAAGGTGTGTGTATTGTGAAAGAATACATTCCAAAGAATATGATGATCATTGCTTAATCTAAGGTTGTACTTGGATTATAAACCAACCAAATTCAGCTTCACAAAGACGCAAAATTTATAAGATATGTATATATTCAACTATAATTGGATACAAGTGAACTGAGATGGATTAAGCAATTCAGAGGAGTTAAGTCACCTGATCCTTCTCAAGAAGGGCGTCCCAGTCATCGTTCTCCAAAAGCTTTCGGGTCTCCAAGTAGCTTAGTGCAATCCGGTAATTGAGATCTCCCAGCCATATGATGCGGCTGATGACATTCAACAAAAAAAAAGCATGAGACAAAAAGAGAAAAAAGGACTACTTGTACAGAAAATTTGGAACAACACATAATATGGATTTAGATACATGTTTGATTAGATAAAAGAGAGATGCTCACTCATGTCCAAGAATTTTCTCAGGGATCCTCCGATTGGGGGTCTTGCAAATCTTTGGGAATTGGGTGTTCTTTAATATTTCTATGACATCAGAATTTCTCCTCAGTTCATCTCCTTCCTTTTCACCTGATGCCAAGTGACTGCAGACAAAACAAAAGCTTGTCTGATACAATGACATGCTCACAGAGATGCACCCCTGCAACCAGAAGATCATTTTCCATTTATTAACATAAAAAAACAAAACTGCCATCAATTTTTCAAGTTTGCAACCTGAATAATTGTTTCTTTTGAGTTAAGCTAAAACCAAAGTTATGCATATTAACTATTTTCCCATAGCTTGGATTAAATGTCACCTTTGCAGTAGTAAAGTGTGGAAGGCACAAAAAGCAATTGTTGGATTGAGTTAGGTTAGATTTTCTTCACCTTATTTCCAAGACAACCCATTATCCCACGTCCTACGCATGAAATCCTGAGATGACCGATGTGCTGGACAAGCTCTCGCCTTACCCAAATGGTGACAAAGATCCCCACCATCTGCTTGCTCGCTACAAGGCTATACCTCTTCTCATTACTCGTGGAGTTGACAGATATATCTGCATCCACAAAAGCACTGCTTGGTTCCTCCTCCTCCCCTTCCTCTTCTGTCGAAGAGTCCTCTTCACTGATGTAACCACGTGGACACCTAAAACAGGAATCCCTGGAATTCTTCCTCTCCAACTCCAACGGGCAATTGCATGTTTTGAGACACCTTCCTTGTTTGGTCCTGAAATTCTTGCTGATTGCTTTAAGGGAGGACTTCGCAAAGAAGCGTGAACCACTGGAGGACCTCAAGCTCCTGGACATTGATGGTGACTTTGCGCTGGATGCTTGGGTAGAAAAGGAGGTACCATAAGATGGGGTGCTTGGGCAGCTGACAGTTTCATCAAGCGCTTTCTTGTTCAAGGATTGATTGATTAAAGTCAGCCATTTTGCAGCAGGTTCATTGTCTTCTATAACAAGTACGTTTCCCGCATTCAAAGGGACTATTTCTTGGAAACTGTTGGACCAATAAACAAAAGAAATTTTTGATTTAGCTATGATTGTTATAGATGCTTAAGGGTGATGAAGTGGAATATTAAGCTAATGTGATTTATCTGAATTACTGTTGCTTGATAACTACAAATATTAAGTACTGAAACAGAATAGCCAAAAATCAAAACAAGACTGAACAGTGGCATTATCAAGATGACTGACTCATCTATATCAAAACACAACTTTGAGGGTATAAAAAAATTGATTCATTACCCCAAAACATAGATATCAGATGGCTCATCCACTCTGAGAAAATCATCAAGATTTAGCCCCCTGTGGGGAGAGTTTCCTCCCACATTCCATGTTGCCACAAATGTCCTACATGACAGTGCAAAGATTAAAAAAATAAAAAGACACTAGACTACAAGCTATGTGAGATGGAGACAACCACAAAACAAGCGTACCTGAATGGCTGAGTATCCAATAAGTTTGGCATAGGATATTCAAAGCTGCTTAATCTCAGATTCGCAAGCCTTGAAACAGAGGGCGCCTCTGTTATGAAATATAGAAATTCATTAACAAACACAGAATAATAATAAATTATTAACCGAAGACCAACAAAAAAAAAAGATGAAGAGAATTCAAGACAATATCAATTCCGTCTCACCTGAAAAACTTTTCCTGAAAACGGGAGAGGGAGTTGCAGAGAAAGCTTGCTTGCTCTCAAATTCAACAGTTAGTTCTGTTTATTTCATTTTTTTAAAAAGAATGTATAGTTAGAAATTCTAAAGAGGTGAGAATGAAATAAAAAGACACGGAACAGGTCCACAGGCTAGCCCAATAACATTCTCTCCTTTTTTTTTTTTCTTTCTTTTCTTGTTTGTCCTGCACTATATGCCAAGCTTGCATCCTAAGTTATGGTCAGAAAAGGCAACTAAACCTCCCCAAAAGTTGAGATAGAATCTCTTTTATCCTCCTATTACATGTGATTTTGTTTTTTGACTCTTGTATTGCCTGTACTTTTTTTTCTTCTCCAAAAGACATGGACTGTAAAATAAATTCCCTTTTCACAAAGGGGAGACAGGTGAAATCAATATTATTTCCTGACAAGCAGTCAGGTGTGATTTCATGCGGGGTAGGAAAAAAAAAACATGCTTTGTTTTGTATTGCTAACTTTTCTTGAACAGGACTTTTGATTTTGTATCCACTATTATTCATTTCCCACCATTCATTTCCCACCACAAAACGATTAGCCGTACCGTTTAAGCTTACAAAGAATCAATACTACATGCACAAATGGTTGTCTATTTCAATCAAAAGAAGTGAAAATAATAGGAGGTGGAGGTGATAACTACCAGGGGAGTTGATTGAATCTTTATTTTCTTTCCTTCCCTTCTTTTCTGGTCTCCGAAATACTCTGGGTATAAAGGACTGTAATCAAACACCAAAAGATTGCATGAATAATTCGATTCTTTTCAAAGCAGGGAAAAGAGAGAACATTTTGGATTAATCAGACCAATTACCTTCTTCCTGTCTTTCCTCCAGGTCATCTCTACTATCTGTGTTTCTCAAACACAGACTGAACAAAGAGGACCTTAATCAAAATCCCATGTAGAACTTAATCACTGTTGATAAAAAAGATGAAAAACGAAATGATTGGTTATCACCAAAAGCCAATAAATTATTGAAAAAGCATTACTTCATCAAAGATAATCAGTGAAACATAAACAAACATGCCTCGTTTCATTCACTACCAACAAGTGTTCTCAGCAAAGACCACCTCGCCCGCTTTGGCACAACACCACCTCTCTAGGTGGTACCAACTTCACCAAACAAAAAAACTACAAAACCAGCAACACATGCATAATGTTTGTCGATAACAACCATGACCCATTTCACTATTTAAACCATACAAACAAATAAAACAAAATAACCAAAACAGGACCACCACACCAGTTAGAAGACCACCCGAATATTCTTTATGTTCTACAACTCAAAAACCGAAATATAAGAAGAAACAGACATCGGAGTTCTCAAAGGAGGGATTGTTGTAGCTTGGGTTAAGGGAACAGATTCACGTGGAGGCTCTCGGTTTGCCCAATGACGTGGTCTCAAAGCTCCCCTCTTTTTGGACTCTTGTGTTTGAAGAATTGATTTTTATATCTAAAACAAAACGATTTGTCGGCCTCTCCTCCTCCTCCTCCAAATGGGTCTTTGTGTTTCTCTCTGTCTCGTGAAGTGGGGATGTCTGTTTTGGGTTTGGGGGGGCTTTCTAGATTTTCTGTAAAGAAAGAAAGGTTTTTCAATGTGACCCACGAGTCTTCTCGATCAGATGATCCACACAAACGGGTTTCCCCAGATTTATGGAGAGATAGATACATATTGTGGTCCTTGCATTGTAGGGAGAGATAAAAGATAGATAGGGAGAGGGACAGAGGACTTTGTCTACGAAGAAGATTCAAACAGTGGCATGGATATTGTATAGCAGTGGATGGAAAATCAAGACTCAAGAGACACCCCACACAGGCCACCAACTCATATATAGTTTCAGTTCTATAGATTGAGATTCACACGTTTGTTGGGGTACAACTGTCATTTGATGATTTGGCTTCATCAATGGTTTTTTAGGGCAGTTGATGGGTGTGTGAAGTGTGGTTTTGGCTGATTTTAATTTGATAGACAATTATATAATTTAATTTTTTTCCGCGTGTTAGGATTGTTATTTCAAAGAGACGGGAGTCAAATTAAAAGAAAAAAATTGAAAGTAAAAAAGTCAAGAAAACCTAAATGACTAGGTAGAAGAGACATTTATCTGATCATGTATGTGGCCACAATCTAAAAGTTTCTATATAAGAATAAACTTATTTGTCTGAAAACTAAAACTCTCTGTCTCCACATAGAACTTCCCCCAGTCAAAAATAAGTCCATTGACCATCCCTTAAATAATTTTTTCTCCTATTGATAGGATACATTAATATTCCAAGTCGCAAAGGTTTCGTGCAGAGATTGGATTGCTATCCCTGTAAATGTTTGAATAACACAGTTGTACTAATTAAAAAATGGATCCTCAATAATCTATTTTTTTTTAATAAGGACTTCTGAGAACATTGAATTATCTCAAGCATAACAAATTAAACAGTTGTCAATTTGTCATACATAGTTTGTTTGAGAATAATATGTTCTTATTCACTTGTCGTAATGAAAACAATTGTTGGTTAGCTCAACTAGTGCCTTGTTTGACCCAAAAGGGAAGGCTTCAATCGAACCCATATCAGTCTGATAACATAGAAAATTATAATATACTCTGCTTATGACGAAAAAAAAAAAAAAAAAACTTCGAATTCATCAATGACTAAAACATTAAAATAGAATAAACTCATTATTGTTATGGCTCATATCTATAGATATGACATGTAATCAAAACAATTGAATCAACCAACGTGGATTACATAAAATGAACTGTATACAGTGAATCATATCTTGACAAATTCGTACGTGTCCCTTCTACATATAAATTTTTAACCGTTGTTTGGATATGAATATAGATAAAATTATTTTATTTTAATATACATAACTATTTCTAGTATATATAAAAGAATAAATTATTTTATGTTTAACTGTGTTTTAGTTATTCTCTTTCGTAGTAAATTTTTTATTGTTTGGTTGATCATAAATAAATTATGGATAAAATGTTAAATAAGATGTGCATAAATATTTATAAAAAATTAAAAAAAATGATTTAATATATGGACCCCCTTTATTTATAAAAGACAATGACATATGATTTGACATGTTGTATAGCGAATATCATAATTTTAAAAGAGACTTAAAATATCAATATCGATTTATTAATCTAATACATAACTATATCTGAATATTGCTTACAAATAAAATAGATCTTTAAACTTATTCACTCATATTCTCATCTATCCACACTCATTATTTCCCTATGCAAACAAGAAATAAGGGAATGTGAATTATATTTTTGGATTTTTTCTTTTTGTGATATTTTTTTTTGTAATACAGAGAAGATCACTATCAGTGTCTTCAAAATATTAGTTGGAATAATATAACCTCGACTTGAATAAAATTAAAAACGCGGATAGAGATATCTAGAACGCTTGTTTGGGTCAGAGACGGACTTCTCAATTAAACAAAAGAGAATTGAAAAGCTGACTTCACATCCACGAATCCGTGTTTTCCTCACCCAAAAAGCTTCCCCCCTTTTTTAATATTTTTATTTTATTATTGTTCGGATTCATTTTTTTTTTTAATCATAAAAAGTCCAATGTTCTTCCTCTGTAATAACTGTTTATTATTATTATAAAAAAAAAAAAACTCACACGTGTCCTTTGAGGGTCCACCGTACGGTGTACCATGAAATCAACGTACGAGATTCGAAAAGAGTGAAATGCCCGTAACAGTTACGATACTCTTCCGATTCGGGAAAAAAAAACGAAACGATGAATAATGAACACAATCGACTGACCTAATGTTGCCGTCCGATTGACGCGGTCGGAGAATCTGAGCCGTCCGATGTCGGATTCCGGCGGTGGAGATCGCTTGATCGGCGATGGCTGGATAATTATAAGAGGAGATTTGGAGGGACGATTTTTCGCTTTTTTTTTTCTTCTTTTTCGGGAATTCTGAATTGGTATGGTTTTGAGACGGAGAGAGGGTTTTTTTTATTCATAAACCTTTCTATTTGTGGAGATGGACGGAATGATTAAATGCCCCTGTACCAGTAATTATTATTATAGGAATGTGTTTTTAAAAGCGTCCACATTTGAATTTTTTTTCTAACTAATTTGTTAACAAGTATATGTATATGAAAAATCAGATATTCGAATATTCGAAGTGCGGATATGGATATCAGTCTATCCGATTTGAAAAATAGCCGTATCTGACATATATTATAAAAATATATATATTTGTATTATACATTACCCATATTGTTATCTTGTATGATTAATTACAATGATAATATATTATAATACTATTAAATTTTCAATGTATGATATCTGAAAGAGATAATAAGCCTTAAAATCTTAATTTTAATTTTGATATCTCTCTAAAATATCACTTGAATATTCAAATTAATGTTAATATTCAAGCATGTCAATTATCCAAAAAATGTCCATACGATTCGTATCTGAAGGGATCTGAATCCGAAAATTAATATCCATATCCGAATCCAAAAGTTAGGATATGAGTATTGGCATATCCGATCCGTATCCGTCCGATTGAGAGGCTTAACAAAGACCCACCAAAATAAAACGTCCTCTTATCAAATATTGATAGTGATGTGATTAAGCTTTTTTGGTTACATATAATTAATCTTTCACAATGGTACAACCATGAAGTTTGGGGATGATACTTTTGATAAATGTCTAATTTAATTTTTGTTATAAGCTATTTCTATAAAGATCGATTTTATTTGTTATGTTATTATGCTGTTTAAATTATTTAAAATGATTTTACCTAGTTTTATATTAATATCCATGCTAAAAGTAACTATATATATTATCAATCTTAAATTAAATATGGGCTAAAGTGTGAAATAATATGGTTGCCTAAAAAAAAAAAAGAAAAAGAAAGAGTAGGTGACGTGGCAGGGTGTAACCGATTTTGGGGCGGGAATCGCTGGGAGGAGGGGTGGACAAGGTATGGGCCCACCGACGTGGATTGCATTTAATAAAATGGGCCTCATTTTTATGGATTCTTTGTTTGTTTCCATCCCGATCCAAAACCACTCTTTTCATCTTTAATTACACGTTTGTTTTTTCAAATAAAAAACAGTTGGTCCCAAAATATTGCCGTGTCGCTCATACACTTTGTACCTGCAGACATTATTGAGTAATGTTTTATTTTGTTTTTTTATATGGAAGGGACCCCATTGCCTAACCTTGTTGTCGAGTTGAAAAAGCTACCTCTGTCTGTTTGTCTTAGTCCTATAAAAAATTCTTGCGAATAATCACCAACAAACATATCGGTATCAAACTTGCGTTTTGTGTGGCATCGGAGAGGAATCGGTATCCCACTTGATGGTGGATTGCTCGTTGGCTAGATTGATATGGGGCCGCCTTGGTTTGGCGACGGGCATCTCCACAAATTTTTTCAACTTGTAAGAGCTCTGGGATGCTGGTAAAAAGATTGCGGGCAAGAGGTGACAGAAGCATCAAGGCAAAGGTCTCGTAATCTTATGTTTTGGCTGTCATTTGGGCCATCTGATTGTGGCGTAACCATTGTATTTTTCGTAATGAATTAGTATATCTCGAAAATGTGTAGGAAATAGTTTGTCACTTTACCAAAGATTGGGGTCTTGCCTGTGCAGGGGGCGAGTAATGTATCCATTCGAGAGGATGTCATTGTAATTGAGGGGTAGGTTTTGTATCTTCCTTGGTAGACCCCTCATCTACCTGTTTTACTTGCTTTAGACATGTTTAGCCTTAATTAATATAACTAAGGCTCATGCTTATCTTTCATCGAAAAAAAAAAAAACAAGTGGATAAGTTAGCGCTAAGACTCAAATCCAAACCTATCGATAACACCGCTAAACCCTGAACTGTTATTCATTCTAATAACAAATTTATATTACTTAATGAAATGAAATTATTTGTTTTTGTGAAAAGTCAAAAATCACATATTTTATAAAGCGTTATAAAGTAGAAAATTCTAATGGATAAGGATAGGATTACGAGGGTTTAAGAATATTCTAAAATTTTGTTTGGAAAATTCTATGTCATGTTTGGGTAAAAGGAATTGTGGGTATAACGATGTTAAAATAGATGTGAATAAACTGGTATTTATATGTTAGAACCCTTTAAAATTTTATTATTTTAACCAATCTATCTCATTGGTATAAGAAGATCCAAAATGTATATTATGATACTGGTTTAATTTAGAAAACTATAATAAATCATGGTTTTTATATCGAAGTGTATATTGGTTTAATTTAGAAAGCTATAATGTCTCAAACCGTAATAGATGCTAATTTCTTTTAAGGGAAAAATCCATACAAACCCCATGTAATCTGACTGAAATCCATATAACCCTCGACTTTTTTTAAAATCTATATAACTCTCTGAAAATACCTAGTAAATTTAAATAAACCCCTTAATAAAATTTTTGATAATAGATGATGAATAATTTACGAATATTTCGTTCGGTTAAACCTGACTGAAACAGAATATACTAAAAAACCACTATAATGTGTTAAAAATGTGAAAAATCCTATAAAATAATTTTACCCCCTCTAGATATATTATAAAACCCTATCTCAAGGGGTAAAATTATCATTTATAGAAGATTTTCTACATTTTTAACGCATTGTAGGATTTTTTTTTTATATATTGTGTTTTCTACTAGGATTAACCAAACATAATATTCATGAAATATTCATTATCTGTGAAAGTAAATTTTATTCAGGGGGTTATTTGGATTTACTAGGTGTTTTCAAGGGATCATATGAATTTTAAGAAAAGTCGGGGTTATATGGATTTCAATAAGTTTACAGAGGGTTATATGGATTTTTTCCTTTTTTTTAAATATTTTTTTAGCAATTCAAAATAGAGAAAAATCCATATAACCCCCCCCCCCCTTTAAACTGTCCAAAATCTATATAACGCTGACTTTTCTTAAGGTCTACATAACTCCTTGAAAACACCTATGTAATCTAAATAACTCATTCAGTAAATTTTTTTTATTGATGTATGAGAAATATTATGTTTGGTTAACCCTGGCTGAAAACACAGTATACCAAATACCTCTTGTAATTTGTTAAAAATGCAAAATATCCTCTATAAATGATGATTTTACTCATCTGTATAGGTTTTTATAATTTATTTAAAAAGGTAAAATCATCATTTATAGAAGATATTTTGCATTTTAATAAATTGTAGGGGTTTTTAGGATACTCTATTTTCAATTATAGTTAACCAAATGAAATATTAAATGAATATTTATTACCCGTCAATGAAAATTTAATTCAGATGGTTAGTTAGATTTACATAGGTATTTTCAGGGGATTATATGGACTTTAAAAAAAAGCCGAAGGGTTACATGGATTTCGAGCAGTTTACAGGGCGACATTTGACATTTAACAAATTGGCATAGATTTCAAATATTCAATGTTATAATTATGTTTAAGAGATGATAATTGAAACAGTAAATCATATAGGCAATTACCTGTTGAACACAACCTAGACACGTCAGACTCCTCAAAAGCAGGTCAAAAACCATTCATATCTATTATGCTCATCCAATGATTAATTTGAACATAATCATTAATGCTGACAATTTGAATCCGATTGTCTGAGGCAGAAAAACAGACCCAGGTTTTGGAAGGCTAACACAATTGGATTAATGGTTTTCCCACCAACTTCATTAGCTTAAGTCAAAAGCTTATCCAGAAGGTTTAGACTTTCAAATGTATACAAAAAGTTTGGGGTCAAGGTTTGATCTGTGACTGTACTAGTCAGAATATAAATGTGGATCTGGTATAGATCATCCAAGTTATTAGAGTCAACAATATTGTTTAACAATTATTAGGGGTTTGGCTGTACAGTATAGGCAGTATTTAACAAAATGAGCTTTAGGAAGACAAAGTGCCTTATAGATGATATCAAACTATTTTTTATTGAAAGTTTTCTCACTTTGATAAAAAAATTTTGTAAAAACTATTTGTTTTTTTATCTCTAAAAACTAAATTTAAAAAAGGTTTTATTAACGAGTACCCTTAGAACACTTGTTAACTCACATTTGTTACTAACTTTTTAGTCAATCCAACAAATGATATGAATCAATAAATTTTAAAAAAATTTAAACTACCAACAACATCCCTAATAAATTCACCACCTTTTATTCTTCTTCTCTCCCATATCCAATTTTTCCTCTCATACTCATACGGAAAGACATAATATAACGATCCGAATTCGGGTCGGTATGATCCGTTTGCTTCACTCCTCTCAACGGCATCTGCTGGACTGACGGCGATCCTCCTCTTCAAGCGTTGTCGGAAACAGGGTGGAGGTGACCTGCAAAAGATCATTCGACGCTTAAGTCAACCAATGCACAACTTAGGATTTTGTAAAAAGAGTTTTTACATACCTCAATATAAGGGATTGATGATATGTTATTCAGAGGGATTTGCATAATCAATTTAAGGATAGCTCTAGATTTAATATATCTGTCAGGATTTAGAGAATCAGTCATTGATGATCCTTTATTAAAAAATTAAATATAAAATACTAACTTGAATGTGTATCGGTCATCTGATATGGAGGGTTCAACGGGCTGGATTTACATTCAGTGGGCTATCCGGGTCGCGGGCCCTCGCTAGTCGGATCGTGGACTCTCACTAGCTAGGTCTTAGGCTGCCAGTACGTGGAGCATAGTTTATGAGCCTGAATTTGGCCCCTACACCAAATTTCTTATTAAATCAACATTTTTTTTTACACGTGTTTCTTATATTTTAATTTTTATTAATACGTTTGTTAATTCGCAATATCAACCCACTACAATGAAAAACATAAAATTTAAATTTTAGCATCTATTATATAAACAAAATTACAAAATACTTTTCTTTTTTCATTTATCACAAATCTACCTATACTGATTTGATGTGGAACACCAGCCCAAGTCGGAAGCATGTAAGACTATTATTCATAATATATTGAAATAAATTCAAATAATAAAAAAACTAATAAGGAATGGAGGTGCATATAAAATATTTAAATTAAAATATTAAATCAAACAACGAATAAAAATAAATTACCTATATACAGGCATATAATACAAAAAAATCTTCACATAAGCGGCACGGAAACAAGTATCACAATATAAGAACAAAAATGAAAAGAGATGTACATTTTTATATTTTCAGATGAAACTTTTGTAGAAAAGAAGGGAAAAAATTTGTGTATGAGAGGAAAAAATTGGGTATGGGAGAGAAGAAGAAAAAAAAAGGTGAACTTATTAGGGATATTGTTGGTATTTTAAAAAAACTTTTAATTTATTAATTCATATCATAATTAGATTTGTTTAGATTGCATAAAACATTAGCAATAAATGTGGGTTAACAAGTGCGCAAAACCCATTTCAAAATACTGATTAATTAAAGATGCAATCTTATCATCTTTATTTTCTAAAAACTATTTAAATTGGGTTAAAGACATTTAAGTCCCTACAAACATGGGAAAACCCATATAAGTCCCTACTAAAATTGGGACAGACGTACGAGTCCCTGAAAACTCAGAAAAACCCAATTATCATCCCTGAGTTAAATTTCCATCCAAATTTAATGAAATATTCATAGAATATTCCATCACATATAATTGTGTAGACATTGAAGTCCTTATAAACAGTCATAAAGACAAATCAGTCCCTGCAAAAGACAAAATTGCCCCTCAAAGACTTTTACATTAAATTGTGTACACATTGTAGTTTCTATAAACAATTATAAAGACAAATTAGTCCTTGCAAAAGACAAAATTGCCCCTGAAAGATTTTTACATTTAATTGGATAGACATTACAGTCCTTATAAATAATCGTAAAGACAAATTTGTTCCTCTAAAAGACAAAAATACCCTTGAAGTATTTTTACATTTAATTGTGCAGACATTGCAATTTAAAAATTAAATACCCTCTAAAAAAATGCAATTTCTACACAATTAAATGTAAAAATTCTTCAGGGGCATTTTTGTCTTTTACATGTATCAATTTGTCTTTACGATTATTTATAAGAACTGTAATGTTTATCCAATTAAATGTAAAAATCTTTCAGGGGCAATTTTATCTTTTGCAAGGACTAATTTGTCTTTATAATTGTTTATAGAGACTACAATGTGTACACAATTTAATGTAAAAGTCTTTGAGAGGCAATTTTGTCTTTTGCAGGGACTGATTTGTCTTTATGACTGTTTATAAGGACTTCAATGTCTACACAATTATATGTGATAGAATATTCTGGGAATATTCCATTAAGTTTGGATGAAAATTTAACTCAGGGATGATAATTGGGTTTTTCTGAGTTTTCAGGGACTCGTACGTCTGTTTCAATTTTAGTAGGGATTTATATGGGTTTTCCCATGTTTATAGGGACTTAGATGTCTTTAATTTAAATTATTTTACTGACATGTACTGGGAAGCACATAATCTCATCAATTAATTATATTTGATGCATAAGATTTGTGGTTTCAATTGATTATATTTGATGCATAAGATTTGTGGTTAACTTTGTAAATATATGATTTTTTCAATTAATATTAAAAATCCTTGTCAAACAAATATTCTAATTTGAGACCATGACCATGACAACTACTTCACTTCCACTCTGGAATGAAAATTTTGGCAGAATATTTATTTCTATTGACACCTATTCGATTTATGGATTCCTTCTTCAGTGATATTCTTTTTTATATTTTGATAAACTTTTTGTTATTCGTGTTTGTCTTGATAAAAGAATGTTATAGGCTTATAGCTTTGGAATGAATGCTTCGTTCAAAAAGAAAAAAATAACAAGAAGCTTTTGAATGATAAATGAAAACAAATTACATTGCCTCCCCCAACCACAGTGATTAATTAGGGAAATTAATACAATTATTACATTTAGAGAAATTAATTTGGGTCCCTATGGTCACCGTCTATTTATTTTTTTAGATACTTGAGAGTTTTTAATTTTTTTAGGTCCTTAAGACGATGAAAAATTATCTTTAGGTCCCTTCAACTAGATGCTGTTTAAAAATATCGAAAATGTCGTATGTCCAATTATTTAGTATACTTTTAATACTCTTCAGTACATTATTAAGTGTCTCTAATATACTATTAACACCCCTCTGTTCATTTTTAACTTTCACATAAAATGTCTCCCATCCAATTATTTAGTACAGTATTAACACTCTTCAGTATATTATTAAGTATCTCTAATACATTATTAACACCCCCCCAATACATTGTTATCTTTCACACAAAATGCGCCCCCCCCCCACCCAATTATTTCAGTACACTGTAAGCACTCCTCACTATATTATCAACCTTCACATAATTGCGCGGACATTTTCAATGTTTTTGAACATCTGACTGGAGGGATCTAAAGATAATTATTCAACACTTTAGGAACAAAAAAACTTAAAAATTTTAAAGACCTAAAAATATTAGACGAGTGATCACATGGCCCCTAATTAATTTCCCCAATTACATTTTATCCACACACAATAAATTTTTTTATTTAGGTACTGTTTGGATCTAAGTTTGGATAGTGCCTTTAAAAAACTAAAAGTTCTCAAACTCAAATTCACAAGAATTTTCAGTGTTTAGCTTTTCAAACCACCATTTTTTATTAAGTAAAAAAAACTTGCAATTGAAAATCTAATAAAAACAAGTATAGCTGTATAAACATGAATTAATGATTTTGGAGGGTATAACTGTAAAAAAGACCCCATAGATGATTGATGCTCGGGTTCATCAGAGCCGTTTATTTTTAACTTGTGCAATTTTGGCGCCTTCTCTCTCTCTCTCTCTCCTCTGCTCGCTCTATACAGTGTTTTCACTGAATCAAATACATCAAAGTCATGCCTTTCAAAACCAATCGTCACAATCTCCGTAGATTCTTCACTTCAACAGCACCTCCGCAACCAGACCCAAAACACGCTTTCGAAGAACAAGTTACAAATCTGATCCAAAAGTGCCCCAACATGAGAACCCTCCGCCAAATCCACGCGCACGTCCTCAAACACCTCTCTTTCTTCCCCACTTCAAAGTACTTCTCCCTCAACAAGCTCATCGGCTTCTCTGCTCTATCGCCCTCCGGCGACATCCGTTACGCCCGTCGCGTTTTCGCTCAAATGCCGAACCCAAACGTGTTCTCTTGGAATTCTATGATAAGGGGTTGTTCGCTGATCAAGAACCCATCTAAAGAACCCATCCGTATTTATAAATCGATGGTCGGGCATGGCTTTGCGAATCCGAATAGCTTCACCCTCGCATTCGTGCTCAAGGCATGCTCGGTCGTGGAGGCCCTTCTTGAAGGGCGGCAGGTGCATGCGCTTGTTTGCAAGTATGGGTTTGGTTCGAGTGAGTTCGTTCAAACCGGGCTCTTGAATTTCTACGCCAAATGCGAGGACTTGAGGGATGCGAGACGGGTTTTCGATGAAATTCCAGAAAGGAATTTGATTGCTTGGAGCGCGATGATAAGTGGGTATTCGAGGATCGGATCAGTTAATGAATCTCTCGGGTTGTTTCGGGAGATGCGGGTGGTGGGGATCAGGCCTGATGAGGTCACGATGGTTAGCGTCATATCGGCTTGTGCGAAGGCGGGTGCGTTGGATTTGGGGAGGTGGGTTCATGCTTTTATTGATAAAAGTGGGATCAATGTTGATATGGAGATCAACACGGCTCTTGTGGATATGTACGCGAAATGTGGATGTATAGAGAAGGCAAGGAGGATCTTTGATGATATGGGGGAGAAGGACACCATGGCTTGGAGCTCAATGATTGTTGGGTTGGCTATACATGGGCTGGTGGATGATGCATTGGATCTTTACTCCATGATGAAAGAAGCTAAGGTAATATGACCTATCTATATGTAGTTGGTGTCGTATATTAATTGCAATTCTGATTCCATAAAATTGTTTGCTTCAGTAGAGATAATTTGACTTTATTAATTTCTTAGTATGTCCACTGTGTACTTTGCTGAATTATGGGCATGAACTAATTAATATATACAAAGCATTTGGTAGACTTGTAATGCCATTATATTTACACATGTTGGTGTGAAGCGTTGTATGTAGAACAGTAAAAATATCATTGTGTGTCCCCATAAATCTAAAATATTGAAATGGAAACTGACGCCAACAATTAAGATGCAATCTGATCCTTTTTAGATTCTGCATGATGGTAAATTTATATGTATATCCGATAATTTTTCAGGTAAAGCCCAACAAGGTAACATTCATTGGTCTTCTGTTGGCTTGTGCGTACAGTGGGCTAATATCGGAGGGTCGGAGATTTTGGTCTAGCATGCGTGAGCTAGGAGTTGATCCAGCGATGGAGCACTATGGGTGCATGGTCGACCTTCTCTGTCGTGCTGGCCTAACAGAAGAAGCATACAAGTTTGTCAAAACCATGCACATTTCTCCCAATTCTGTAATCTGGAGGACCCTTCTTGTGGGCTGTAGAAAAAACAAAATTTTGGACATAGGAGAGATCGTTGCCGAGCAACTCCTTGAACTTGAGCCTCTCAATGCTGAAAACTATGTGCTCCTTTCAAACATGTATGCTTCATGCTCTCAATGGGAGAAAGTGAGCCTTATGAGGAAGAAAATGAAGGAAAATGACATCAAAGTATTCCCCGGTTGCAGCTCAATTGAGATTGATGGTTTTGTGCACAAGTTTGTGATGGGTGATTGTTCTCACCCAGAAATCAAAGACATAAGGATGATGTTGAATGATATGAATAAGCGAGTCCAATTAGCTGGGCACAAGCCATCTACTTCGGCGGTGTTGCATGATGTGGGAGAAGAGGAGAAAGAGAATGCTCTTTGCGAGCACAGTGAGAGATTGGCCATTGCTTTGGGGTTGTTGAAGACGAAGCCTCCCACGGTGATTCGGGTTGTGAAGAACTTAAGGGCCTGTGTAGATTGCCACGAAATTACGAAAATTATAAGTGAGGTTTATGACCGAGAGATCATAGTGAGGGATCGAGTGCGGTTTCATCGGTTTGTAAAAGGCTCTTGTTCTTGCAAAGACTACTGGTGAGTGGTGATTCAATTCCATTGCAAGTTTTGCAAGAGATGTAAACATTAAGATGGTGTCCAATGGAATCCTTTGATGCACTCTTCAGCCTCAACCTTATTTGCAAAGGGCCCTGGTTAGTAGACTTCAATCTCACTGATCTGACTCAAAATTATTTAATTATTTATACAATTTGATGCAGTGACTATGTAAATTCTACCAAGATTTTCCAATAATGTACTTAATCGAATTACTTTACATGACAGAATGGACATTCTCACTTGCATCAGATTTTCTATAGTGAGGTTTAACAGAGGAACAGATTGTCTTCATCTTTCATAGTTTCAGCTGAAGGTAGGAATCGATTTCTACAGAATAACACATTACACTTGTCTTAAATCTTTAATCATTTTTGTTTCACCATTTAATTAAAAAAATATTGTGTGAATTTTGTAATTCCTTTTCTGCGATCATGTGCAATGAATCTCTCCTTAGAATGGGCATCTTTAGCATATTCAGATAAATTTTCTGCACAGAACTTTGCCTCAACCCTCTACTATAGAAATTTGTTCTGTAACCTTATGCCATACATATAAGTTGTTGAAAGATTAACCCCACATGAATACTCATTTCTACAAATATTCTGAACTTAGCTCCTCTATTTACTGCTAGGAAGAACTGCACATATAGGCTGAGATTGGAACAAGATCTACAGTGCCAAACATCTTGACAAGTATGGATCAAGTACCAAGTTTACTGCATGGAGAAGGCCATATTGAACAACTCAATGCATTGACAGAGTTCTAACTCATTTTCATATTACATGCTACAATTTGAAGCCAACACAAACAGTCAAATAAGTGGATTATTATTCATCCTCCCATATTACAGAAGAGGCAGTAGCAGAGCATATATAAAGTTGGTGTAACAGTGGTGGTGGATTAAGGACATCTGGGGCTGCCCTCTTTGGTCTTCCAGTTGTTGTAGCACGGACAGGCTTCCTTGTGCGCGTAGGTCCCAGGCGGCACACACCTGCACTTGAAGCAGCATTTCTGGCAGAAGAACATGCATGGCTTGTGGTACTGTGTCTTTGAGCACCTGAACGCGCATGCCCCAGGACATTCTGCACAACCAGTAAATCAACGACGACATCAATGAAAATATATATAAGCACACTTGGAATATCATCGTTACAGGAATGGCTGGTCCTGGCTAAGCGATCGAGGCAGTCAGTCGCCTAGGACCCCAGCATACTTAGCGTCCCAAATCTCGTTACATTTCTTATTTTGTTGGGATTTTTATTTTGTTTTTTAAATTATTTCATTTTTTAAAATCTTATCCATTTTTATCTATTGTTTTAATCCAGCTAAACTATTTTTGTTTTTTGTTTTTGTGATATGTATAATTTAAGGGTCCCATAATAAAAGTTAGCCTATGACCCCATCATTTTCAGATGATCCCAGGGCCACCCTGATTATAGGACCTGTACTTTTGAACTGTATTGAAATATTTTTTCTCAGGAGACTGGTGTAGGAGACACACAAAATACAAAATATTGTTTTGCGTATAATTAATATTTTTAAGAAATATTTAAATCGTGCATGAATGATTTTTATCAGTTATATAAAAAATTTAAAATATTTATATATTGTGTAAAAATATCCTCAAAATAGTATTCAAGTTCGATTTAAACTCCTTTTAAGGATATTTATCATTATAAATTTTTAGAAGGTGTATTTTAACTGTATAAGATTTTTTTGAGGGATATGTATATAAAAAAAAATTGTGGAACATATTTAATAAGTGAAAAAAAATATATTCAAACCCCAACTAATGGAACTGGGGGGACCACACGTCATCTTGATTTGTTTATCTTGAATTAATATTCCAATAAGTGATAATTAAATGTTTGGCCCATGTTTCACTATACCCCAATGTGACACCGACCATCGGAATTATACAGAATAGACACTGTGATTGCTTTTGTTACTGTATATGAGACATTTTTGATAGAGACATTTTGGGTGTAGTTTGGATAGAGACGTGAGTTATTTTGATATTTATTATTATTCTATGAATAAATAACTATACCAGTAGAATAAATAATTTTATGTATGGTTGTGTTTTAGTTATTCTTATTGACAAACATAATAATAAAACTTTTGTTGTTTAATTGACCATGGGTAATTGTAATTAAAGTGTAAATAAGATATAGATAATGATTTATAAAATGTAAAAAAATGCTTTGACATGTGGACCCCATGATTAATAAAAAGTGATGACAATTGATTTAAACTGTGAAAAAAGATGATAACAGTTAATTTGGCATGTGGGACCACTTTGTACCAGTGAAATAGATTGGATGAAATCACACAATTTCAGAGGATCTGAAATACAAATATCAATTTATTTCCACCTATTCTGACATAGCTATACTCATCTATTCCTTTCACCCAATAGCTTTTCAAGTTTATTCTCCCATTACTCCCTCCTATTATTCATCCCCCTATTCCACTATCAAAAGGGATGGTTAATGAGTGACATTTGTTTATAACATATTTTAGGGAGGAAAATAATATGTTCAAATAAAATATGTACTGATTTTTTTAATTATATATTTGTTTAATAAAATACACAGTATCATAGAAACTTGTGTGTGTGTATATATAAACTGATACATTTTAAAAAAATAAATATTAAAAAATCGTCCAGCGGCCGGGATGCAATTAATGGTAGACATTAATTTATTGCTCTTTGCATAAGTTTTCATAACAATTCCAAATAAGAATTATTAACACAACATATCCCTGCTTTATAGATTTTTATAGCTATTTATCCTAGAATATCAATGAAACATTATCACGTGAAACGGTGAAAAATTTAGACGATTGCCATATCAACACAGTTTCTATTGATGCTAACAGCAGTGAATCTAAGATTTAAATTAACACTGAATTAGACATTAATTATAAGTGGATCATCTAAGCAATTATGTCCGTAACATTGAAGTAGACTGAAATTGGGATTGAAAAATAGAATGTATGCAATATTATACCCACATATTTTTACAGCCCCGATTTCAGTTTCATATGCGTCGATAAAAAATCACCAGAGTATATATTCACATTAACGAGATATATGCTATGATAGAAATTTTTTACATTTTTTATAAATGCATGATGCATCCACGAAATTAATTAGAGTATATGCTTCATTCTTTTATAAAAGCATGTACTTCATTAGACGTGATATATTGTTTTTAAAAAAATTCAAAACACGTGTAAACTTGAATTGAAGTTAGAAATGGACTCTGCGTAACATTATCCTAAAAGGTCAGTATCTCAACTTAGATGTGTGTTTCTATGAAAAAAAAAAAAAATATTTAGAAACTCCATGATCTATCACATGAATTCATTGGATTAAAAACATGAAAAATTACTAATAGATATACATACCTCGCGTTCAGAGGCGGGCCTAAAGGTTGGCTGGGCTGGGCCTAAATTTTGTTTTTGTTATTTTTGTTATTTGTGATATATATTAAGATAATGTTACTTATAGTCTCTTTTTTAGTCTAAATTTTAGTCTATACGTGTTTTGAATTTTTTTAAAAATAATATATCTCATCTAATGAGATACATGCTTTTATAAAAAAAAAAATGAAGCATATACTCTAATAAATTGAATGAATGCATTTATAGAAAATGTAAAAAATTTCTATCGAAACATAGATCGTTAACGTGAGTTTATATTCCGGTGATTTTCTATCAACGCATATGAAACTGAAATTGAGGTCGAAAAAAAATGATATGTCCAGCCCCATTTGTAGTCTACGTCATTTTTCTTTTTATAAAAAAAATTATGCACCCTCCTATTTAAATATATGCTATTATATGAAATGATGTATATATTGAGATACACTAGTATATTTTTTTTCATTGTAAAAAATTTATTTATTTATTCCATACACTGTGATAGTATGATACGCAGTAATATATTACATTATCATAGTGTGTGCGACTGAAAAATAATTAGTAGTTTCAAATATAAATTTTGTTATATGTATGATGTAAAATGAGTTCAAATTTCATTTTTATACTTAAAAAATCAAAGTACTCAATTTTAATAAATTTTTTTTTTTATTAAATATATGTTTTTTTAATATCACATTATTTGACATATAAAATAATTACATCAAATAAAACAAAAAAAAATGTAACCCACCCCAAAATATTGTCATGGATCTGCTCCTACTCGCGTTGAGAGGAATATACTATATACTATACGGACTGTCCTGTGGACTGCGTGTAATGGTGCTCTAAAATCAATACAATTTAAATGTTCAACAAATCTGAACGACCATGAAAGCAGTAGATAGAGAGAGAGAGATTTATTTCAGAACTTCAGACATACCAGACTCAGAAAACCCAGAATGCTGGTGCTGCTGCCATGACAAGAGACACAAAACCAAACCAAACATTAGTATGATCTCATCCTAATCAACATTGACACCTTTTCATCACTTACTGATGTGAATTAAAAAAAAAAAAAAATTCAAACTTTTGCACAACACATACCTTTCCACCTGAAACCAAGCTCTCCCTCTCACTCAGATCCTTGAAGAAAAAAAAGGGACCAAAACAACATCAACACACTGAGAAGATTTTGTCATGTCATTATAGTCACAGTAGAACATATACATTATTCACCACCAGAAAAGTAGAAGTACTAACCTCAGCTGAAGCCACAAATAATGCAGAGAAAAGAAGAAAGCAGAGGAAGAGAGCACAGAGAGATCTGCCCATTGTGGCTGTAAGTCTTGCATGGGAAACCATTGTCACAACCATTCATATACATTTGTAAAAGTGGAGGGACGCAAATTATTGCACTCCACCGACACCATCCCACCATGTGTTTTAACAGTCCAGATCCAGTCATCACTTGCTTCGATCAATCCCATCAATATCGAATTGTACATCCTATGAATCGAACTACACAGCCTATTAATCAAGCTGCACAGTCAATTGTTGGGTACATGTTCCATTCTCCTATTGGACACGGATAGTACGTACTGAGGAATTCATATTTTATCCAATAACTGACTGGATCCAATAGGAGAGTAGAATCTGTATCCAACAATTGATTGTGCAGTTCGATTCATAGACTATGCAATTCGATACTGATAGACTTGATTAAAGTCAATTCTGACAGTGTTTTAATGCGCTTCTTCACTTTCTATTTTTTAGGAGTTTCTGTAGATGGTTGAGCCAGCTCTTATTTGTACGCATATGTCAACCTTATTTGGTTGAATTCAAAAATCCAGTCAGAGGTTTGTCTGCTAGGATAATTATAGGTTTTTTTTTTACTTTGTTGGATCATCAAAAGATTTCTTACTGGTCCTCCCGATCTCAAAAGTGTCCTTGGATTAGTGGGAATATCATATGAGATCCATCAAGGCCATCCTTGAATGCTTTAGAACCAGCACGGCTATGCTCACACACAAAACACGTCTTGGTATATAAAAATTATCCTCGCATTTTAGAATATATCTTCCACTAGATGATGTGGGATTGCATCATGATGCAAACGGATCAAAACTACCCACCGCTTAACAGACAGATATATCAATTGTATCATGGGAATGCATTTTGATATGTAGGAGTTTTATTCACACGTAAACAAATATTATCTTTTCCTGTTGTGGGCGATGTAAAACTAGACCATGATATGGAACCTCACCCCACAAGGGAGTGTATTAGGGTTTTAGTTAGCCCACACCCCCTTCAATAGGTCACACATGACAGCAACCTTATTAGTTAGGCAGGTCAGGTCATGCTGTATCAGCCGTGTTTCATGGATTATTCTGTCATTGATTATTCTTCCAATTTGCTTTTTGCTTATTCTGTCATTGATTATTCTTCCAATTTGCTTATTCTGTCATTGATTTTTCTTCCAATTTGCTTCTCATTGCTCCTCATCCTCCGGCTTCAATGTGCTGAGTATTCCTACAACATGATCCCAATGCATGGTTATTCCGATGAGAAGAATACAATCTCTACCCAAGTCTCATTACACCAGTTTCATCCACAAGACCACTTGCACACCTGCATCTGTATCTGTTCATTTTTTTTCCCCTGAGAATGGAAGAAGCAAAACAAATTTACAACATCCTTGCATTTAACCATTTTTTATTCTCACAACAGCTTAAGTAATTTGATCTTACAACGCACAGTATTTACAACAATGGATGCCATTAAGTTCCACTTGAACAGTTAAGGTTATCGAAAATTCAAGATCATGACAACAGTCTATCCTACACCAGAAAATGGTACCCTAGTACAATTGATATTTTACAATTTACATGGAGCCCTCTGCCTTTGCATTGTTGATGGCACAGGAAACAGCCAATAGACGATACAGCTTAAACTACCTTGAGCTCGTAAGGAAGACTTTCCAATATGCTTCATCCGTAGCATCCTCCACTTCCAAGTTCAGAAATGGTAGACGATGGGCATAAAATTGCTTGTTTTCTACTATAACTATTCCTGCTCAAAGCTGTGAAGGCCGACTGTTCTTGAATTTGCTTCACATTCCTTTCCTACGCAAATTATATCTGTTGAAAAATCCTACATGTGAACCCAAAATAAAATATTAATTAGAGAAGAAATCATAATGCCTTCGTATTATATAGAGTACAATACTACAGAAACAATCTATTAAAAGTTAATCTTATTGGTAATTAAATCCACGTGGCTAAGCACCAGTTGAACTCTCCACAGCACTGCTTTTGGTCCTGTAAACTTCTTATTCGACACCCGAAGATGATAACATGTGTCTGAGGACTGGAGAGGCGAGGTCTCCATGTCCACTTGCAGTAGTGCCAAAAGCATTCTATTTTTCAGGGCTCTAATTCTGCTGGACAAAAGCCCATATTCTATCTATATGATATTTATGGTTGGGTTGACAAATGTAATTATAGAAATGTAAAATCAAGATCTCTCATCTCGATATGAGGTCAATCATGCAGCCCATAGAACAAACTCGAGAGCTCTACCTATCTAATGCAGGTCACCGTTGTCTATATAATATACTGATTAAGCACAATCTCTGTTTTCCATGTTTCTGAACCCACATTTATTGAAACTTCTCCACATTTAAAAATGATAATTAAAGAGGTTTATACAGCTACGGGACTAAACAATTACATATTGGGACTAGGAAAATATTTTTCTTTCTAGGTCATCAAACTATTATATGGAACAATCAACAAGTGATGCATGTCAATGTTGGACAATAGACATCTTAAATCCATTATACTATCAGGGCAGTTGATTCATTAACACATATCGGACTTCCATACAGCCAAAACCATATGTCCCAGTTGGTTCCTGGATACTAGGATGTACAAGGCCTGGATAACAAATAAAACAAAAAAAAATGGGGGGCTGGATAAATTCTAACAACCATCTGACTTATGACCCGAATAGCCATGGATATCTGGTTAAAGCTATAATTGTACTATAACAATAATACAGATAGAGACAAGTCTTAAGTCTTAACCAATCTCTCTGAAATCTAAAAAATCATAAATTCCTACACTGTTGTCTAGCCCCTAATCATAGAAATCTTATGATGTTACACATGTAGGATCCAAACAAGGACTAGAAGTGTGAATCTAGATCATCAATAATGAACTGATACAGCAGCGGTCGTCATTCCCATGGTCCTATTTTTTGGTGAGATATGAAATTATTAAATTGTAATTCTACAAAACAAGCAACACGACTTACTCTATTAGTTCCACATACTAAATTTGACCATTCATACTTACTGGTATTAAGCACCTTCCATTGTCAGGATAGAGTCCTAAAGAGATAAGTAAGTCAACTCCTGAGATTCGAATCCCAGCATTTTAGCCTCATATGGTCTATTGCCTTCTTGTGACATGCATATCAATATTTTCAACCATTTGACAATCCAATATTTTATGGATCTTGACAGTTTGATCCACATAACTTGTTCCAATGTATCACAAAACACCCAAAAAAAAATCATCTTCACTTGTAGGACAACAGAACGAAGGAAATACAGGGACAAACTAGCAGAGTCCTGAAAATGATAATAGGTGGGTGCCAGGGTCCACAATCTGTGTAACTTGCGTCTTTTATTTTTTGCTACAGAGCCATTAAGCTTAGTCAGTTTACTGAATAGCAATTGCCTCAACGACTAGACAATAAAAGTTTGAATAAAAAATACCAGACAAAACCGAAAGTGACACCCAACCAGACCTCAAATGGCCCTCAGAGAAACAGGGATGAATGGATGATCATGAGGCCTACCATTAGGATGTTCTATAAATCCCTCTAAAAAGATTGGTCACGCAGTCAATACAGTCAGACAGCAGCAGCTATGTGAGCGTAACTTCATTGTTCAAAATATTGTGAAGTTTTAGTTGGGGTTGCCATAAGAATAACAATTGCTATCAACCAATTGTTATTAAAAAAAAAGGTATTTTGAATTTATAAAAAAAAGGGTGTTTCTTACAAAAACTGATGTTTCTGCGTTTATAAATAAAAGGAGAACACTTATGGTTAGGAATGTGAAACTAAAAGAAGGCAATTTTTGGTACATAATAAGAAAGACCATCCAACTTTGTAAACAATATATATTGTGTTTTGCATTTCAAAATTCAGACTCTGATGTAGAAATTTCAAATTATAAGTTATTGGGGCATTAAGTCTGATCCCTTTTTGTCATTATTGATATATAGAAATAAGAAAGATAATCTCCCTTTTAAACAAAAAAAGATTGTGTTTTGAATTACAAAATTCAAACTTTCATATAGGAATTTAAAATTCTAATTGATTTGAGGTCTAAATGTAATACCTTTTTGGAAATCTCAATATCCTAATCAAAATGTGAACACACTTTATAGCATGATATGAAAGGTGTAGCATTAGAATTTGTTCATTCTAAAAATAAAAACTTTCATTTAAATAAAATAAAATAAAATTAAAGTGACATACCATAGTCGCGTAGCTTAAACTTTTGAGTCTGTCCCCTGTACTGCTTGACTGGGTGATACCTCATCGACGCCAAATCCTCCTTCAACTTATCAAGCTTTTGTTTTTGAAGACTCTACAAAATCACAAGAGAAAAACTCATATAATACCTTCCTCAACCCCAAAAAAATTAAAAATTATTAAAAAAAAAAATGAAATCTTTTTAGGGGGGACTCACACAAAGCTCATCAAGAATCGCAATGTGTCCCTTGCACGCCCTAATCTCACCGTACAATTTCCTGATCCGAGACTCTGCCGGCAATATCTTCCTCTCCCACGCATCCACCGTCACCGTCTCTGATTCTCGCCTGAATCAACACAAACGATTCATGTTTTTTTAAAAAAAAAAAAAAAACCCAACTTTCTCATTAAAAAAAAAGCCTCTTTTTTTTTACCTGACCGTCTCCGACGCCATGGATTCCATCGCCACCGCCCCCATCAAAGTCTCCGTCTCCTTCGACAGGAGCATCTGAAGCGGCTCGAGCCCCTTCGAAATGTCGATCACCTCGGCCTCCATCGCGCACACCGTGCCAATCCACTCATCGCGTTTCGAAGATGTTCGAAACCTGTCATTCAAAATGTTTCAATCAATCCATCGATCAATAGAAAAAGAACAGAGACAGAATGATCGATCGATTGCCTTGATTTGTAGAGGGATTTGGGACGGCGATTCGGGGTGGGGACGAAGGAGTGGAAATCGAGGGAGAGGAGTCGGGACCAGAGGGAGTCCTCGGAGGAGATGCGATTGAGGGTTTTGCAGGAGATGGATAGGGAACATAGGTCTCTGTAGCTCAATGTCGAGCTCTCCACGCCCATTTCCATGATCTTTCGCCAGATCTCGTCCGGCATCGTCGACATATCCATGGCTTCTTCGTCTTCGTCTTTTTTTTTCTTTTTTTTTTGGCTTCTTCGATCATGTGGAGAGAGAGAAAAATGTCGAGTGAAAGCGTTTTGTATTTGACGGAGGTCTGGAATTCGGGCCGGGCCGAGATTTCTCGGCCCGTTATATAGGACACGTGTGCACACAGCAGATTTTGGAGATCTGAGTGTTAGATTTTCTTTTTCTTTTTTTCGGGTTCTGTCATGATTTTAGAATCTATACTATATATTTTGGGGAAAATCCAGATAACCTCCCTTAAACTATCTGAAATTCATATAACCCCCTAGATTTTCCTAAAGTCCACATAACCCCCTCAAAACACCTATCTAAATCGAAATAACCCCCTCACTTAAAATTTTGTTGACAAATAAAAAATATTATGTGAATATTATGTTTTATTAACCCGATTGAAAACACAGTATAAAAAAAATTCTATAATTTGTTGAAAATGCAAAAAACATTCTCTACATGACAATTTTATTCATCCAAATAAATTAAAAATATTATTTGATGGGTTAAATCATCATTTACATATATTTTTTTACATTTTAACACATTATGGAAGTTTTTGGTATACTATATTTTCAATCAAGGTTAACCAGACATAATATTCACAGTCTCACAAAATAATAATCTTAATATGTTAATGAATATTTAACTCATGAGCTAATTGGATTTACATATATGTTTTCAGGGGTTATATGAACTTTAAGAAAAGCTAGGGAGTAATATGGATTTCAAGCTATTTACATGGGGTTATTTGTATTTTTCCCAATATATTAACGTTTCTATCGGGTGTGCACAAGAGCCATAACAGAGCACATGTACAAAGGTTTTTTTTTTTTTTTTAATTCCTGAAATTAAAAATCTTATGCACTGGTTTTTTAACTTTTTAAAGGGAAAAATCCATAGTGTATACCGACTGAAATACATAAAATCCCTTGGCTTTTCTTAAAATTTATATAAACCTTTGAAAACATATAGTAAATATAAATAACTCCCTGAATAAAATTTATGTTTACAGATGATGAATATTTTATGAATATTATGTTGAATTAACCCTGATAGAAAACACAATATACCAAAATAAAACCCTACAATGTGTTAAAAATGCGATTTTTTTTTATAAATAACGATTTTACTCGTCTGGATATGGTTTTATAATATATCCAGAAATGATAAAATTGTCATTTTTATAGGATATTTTACTTTTTTAACACATTATAATACTTTTTTAGTATATTGTGTTTTCAGTTAAAGTTAAGTTCTAGGCCTGTCAACTGGTCGGGTCGGGTGGACTCGGACCCGACCCGTGGCAAAATCCAGCGGATCCGGGGAAATGTGAACCCGGACCTGTCCGGGTCCTACCCGACCTGGATGGTTGGTAAAAAAAAAAAAAAAAACAAGAGCTCATGTATTTGTTTGCCTTATCATTCTATTTGAAATTTTTTATAATAAAACATTATTATTAATGAGACTATGTTTGAATATAATTTTATACAATTCAAAAGAAGTAAATGAATTATTAAACAACATCCAAAACAATAATCACTAACATAAAAAACATATTAACCTAAATAATAAACATAACTAATTATACAAACATTCAAAACAATATTAACCTAAATAACATTCAAAACAATAAACACTAACATATTAACCTAAATAATAAACATAAATCATGAAACAAACTAATTAATTATACAAATTCAAAAACTCATAAGTTAATTGTCCAAAACAAACCGATGACAATATATTATTACGTTTATTACATATTAAACAATAAAGTTCTTGCAAGTTGCAACATCAACACAATGAAAAAAATGTTATGATTATGATTATGATTATGACTTATGATTTATGGGTTTGTTATGATTATGATTTATGAACTTGTGGATACAAAAATAAGTTAAGTAAGAAATAAAATTATGTATCAACTAATACTAATGGTCTTATAATATATGAGCATATTTTAATAAAACAATCGGGTCTCGGGTCCAACGGGTCGGGGCGGGGTGGACCCGGGCCCGACCAATTTGTTTGTTCGGGTCCGCCGGGTCGGGTCCAAATCGGGTCGGGTATATTATACGTGTAATCGGGTCTGGGTCGGGTCAGATCCGGGTCTGGACCCAACCAGTTGACAGGCCTAAGTTAACCAAATCAAATATTCACAAAATATTCATCATTTATTAACAAAATTTTTTTTGTTTATCCTCAAATAGGTCCCTGGGAGGGACCTATCTCTAAATTATTTATTTCTTTTAGTCCCTGCAAGGGACTAAAAAGAAACATATCCTTTAAATCTTAGGACTAAAATCAAAATACGCTTTTATGATTTATGGGACTTAAAATAAAAAACCCATTTTAAATGTGTTGCATCTTACCGTTAATTCATGTTGCAAATATTTTTCATTCTACTGCTTATAATTATTGATTTTTTTCTACTTTTAGTTGTAAGTCGTTTGGATATCCGTTTGAAATGTATAATTTTGTAACAAATAGTTTAATAAAATTTGATTACCGGAAATTTCAATATTTTTTCTTTTTATTAAAAAATATATTTTTATACTAAAAACTGAAACAAATTTTTTAATTAATTTTTTTTTCAAAACAGTTTGAAAACACATTTAATTTTTTTTATTTTTACAAAAGTAAAAAGTCCGCTCAGACATGTTTCCAAACTATGCCTTCCACCGATGTGATTTTATTAAATTATTTAAGACCTAGTTTGATAAAGGGATAAATTTTTAAGATAAGTTAATCTAATTTATGAGGATAAAAAATCCACTATTTTTATCCAGATTTACATTTGTTGATGCTTTTTATTATCCTCATTTTTTGTGTTCTTATCCTCAATCTTGCATTTGGATCAAATATGGGATAACTTCAATTTTTTTAAAAAAATACCAAATTCATCTTTCCTATGAATGGGGTATTAATGTTGTTTAGTGGAACACATTCTTTTATTTTTTTGGTTTTGGTTTTTTTTTTTTTGAAAAGTAGTCATCAATGTTATCTCAATTTTACAAAATAGGGATAAAAAATTGGAACAAAGTCTATTCCATCTTTTACCTAGAACAAACAATCCTCATTTTTTATATCAAATTGTGGACAATTGTCTATACTTTATTCTTTTTTTTTATGCTATATGAGATAACAAGTGATTTAACCCAATTTTTTTCTTATCCCAATCCCTTATCCCTATGTCAAACTAGACCTAAGGGTCTAGTATCTCTTCACCATTGCACCCATCATTTTTTTTTTTTTTCTAATGCCAAGGAAGGAATTAAGAAGCCTCATATAGAACTTTTATATACAACTGCTATCCTTGTATCAATCAAATAAAATTGCCACACTTCTTCCAAATTGTGCACCTTTTGTCAGTTAAATGACTCTTCTGACTTGAAGGACAGGCATCAAGAGCCGCTCTCAATGCTTTTGTATCTAATCAGTTTCTATATTTTATCTTATGTTCTAGTTTATAATAATTCGAATTCAGTAAATAAAATCGGATAACAAATATCTATCTTTTTTTCAAAAAAGCTTCTTTCAGATTGAGATTACGCCTACATATGTAAGAAGGAGAGGGGGGGGGGGGTGTTGTTTAAACCTCTAGCAGATTGAAATTTGTAATAAACTCAACCATGTAAGCTATTGACATTGTATAAAAAAAAAACCATGTAAACTTTTGACACAATGGAAGGAATATAATGGATTCGCATATCATCAATCCATTCCAGGCAATGACAAATAAAGGATTCTGTTCAAAGACTTCATTTGATTGTATCTCGAAGAGTTAGCTGAATCTCACGTGATTCACGGATCAAGTTGTATTTAGGGAACGAATCATGTTGGTTAAACTACGTGTGCATGAAGGACATATTCATTTAAAAATAACATCTCCTATGTGCATGTTAACCAGTTAATTATGTTATTTTTATATTATTATCTTATAATCTATTTATTTTCCAACATTATTAAATTTTGAAATACAAAGTTTTTCTTTTCTTTTTTTTAAGTTTCCGATATAGATTACATCAATCGAATAGCTCTGCTTTCATATCTGTACTCTATATTTAAAAGCACTATGATGAAAACAAATGCTTTCAACCTACTCAATGAGAACAACTTAGCTGGGCTATCCCAAGTCCCTCATATTTATAACTAGTCAATTATGTCAGAAATAATATCATTTGCCTATGTCCTTGACACTTTGATAACATCATCTACTTTTAAAGTCTAAAAAATAAGTAGATTTCATTTAACATATTAGAAATGCATTTTATTAACTCGGGTGGATACACGTACACTAAACATATACGCAATGCAATTCTATTTATGTACTCACTTCAGTGAAACCCTACACCAGTATACTACTACTCAAGGCAAGTTCCTTATATGGGGGACGCAGTACTGAACTCATGAACAAAAAAGGGGTAAATAATATTTTTCCTGATGACTACAAATAGAAACATTAAAGGCATAATTTTTTGAGAAACTTGAGAAAAAAAAAAAACAGAGATTGCAGGACAAACAAGCACAACTAGTGATGAAAAATGCAATTGCTTACTGGCTTTGCTTTTGGAGAAAAGGATGTTATGCAAATAAGCATCATGTAGGCAAGGCATCACTACAATTTCAAAGACCTGTCAAGCAAATTGCTCTGTATACATATATTCTACATTAGCCCTATCAAACAAAGACTCTGCAGGTCTGTGTTTTCAAGTGTTCACTGATCTTCATCCATGTAAAACACTCCATTTTTTATACACCAAATACAAATCTATATGGAGTTTTCTGTATGACATCAAGTTCTCATTCTCATATGTGCTACATGTTCCTGTATATCTAAACACAGAACTTTGCTAACCTATGGAAACGTCCTCACATGACCCATAAGAGCATGTTTTGATATGCAAACAAATGACCTTCTCAGAAGCATACAAAAATGCATATGTATATTGCCTTAATTAAGCTGCCTCACGTATACAATTATCACTAAAATTCAGATTAAGCCAATATCCTGGTATATCAAATTTATTCCCAAGCCATCTTCTGGTAAATTATTAATCATCTGGATTATATCAACAGAATTTTTTTTGCATCAACATATGTACACAATGTGATTTCATTGATGTGATGTGACCTGTAATTTTGAAATTCACTAATGCTATGCTTGAACTGAACACCAGTGAAAAAAAGGAAATAAATTCATCTAATGACCATGATCACATGATATTACTAAAAAAACATAAGATTTTGAACAAAGTCTTGAATTAATATGAACAACAAATCAGGGGAGAACACAATAGCTTACCAGAGTTGACCAACAAATAATCAACCACAAAGTCTAAATCTGCCAGAAAAGACAAGGCACGAATATCTCAACCCCGAATCATTGTCTTCCCTTGGTAGGCTTCCAACACTTGAGGAACCTTCATCTGGTACTTGATCACGTATTTCTCCAAGAACTTCTCCTCCTTTATATTGCAAATTGCAGTCAAACTCACACCTTTGTTCAGAAGTCCATGTGACATCAAGACACGAATGACGGAACATCTTGGAATGATCGTCTTCTCCAAGCTACGCACCAGTATATTCGGGTGATTAGTAACGACGGATACACCCCATCCCATTTCCTTCAAAAAGAAATCCATCATCCCCCTTATTTTATCCTTTGATAGTTCCATAAACTGAGGCCTCTTCTTGAAAGCCAAAAGGATATCATCCTCAGACCAACCAAAGCTTCTATACAAGTCAATTTTCTCCCCCCATCTCGATTCATGCATGCTCAGTATTGTGTTAACAGCCGAGTAGAACAAATGGCTCGAAGGTTTGAGGTCCATTTCCTTAACTTTTGTTAAAGCCTCAGTGAATCGATCAAGGTTCGCTCTAATAAAACGCCTGGGTTGCTGTTTGATCATGGCAGAGATACTAGAATCGGGTACTCCGTGGTCCCGTAACACCCCGATTCTTGGACCTATCCTTTTGTCAAGATCACTGTGGAGAAGCCACGGCGCACGCTTGGTGGTGGAGATGACGGTCTTGTCAGTGCCAAGAATACCCTTTAGGAAACCATAGGCGGGCACTATCTGGTTGTCTAAGCTACTGGTCAAGATGGTGGGGTTCTTTGAGAGGACCAATGTGAGGTCAGTGGTCGAGAATCCGGCGTCACGGAGGAAGACGATCTTTGGATTCAGAGTTTTGTCTGGATTGCATAACAGAAGACGTGGACGGAAGGAGATCGCTTTGGCGATCTGGGTATCGGTAAAACCATGGTTTTTAAATAATGAAAGAACTGAATCTGGATTTTCTCTGGTTTTGAGTTGGAGCTGATTGGAAGCTTTGAGGGCTGAATCTGTGGACAACCCACAAGTGTTCACGAGGTAGGAGACCGTAAAGTCCGATGCTTTTGAGGTTTCATTCGCTTCTGGGGTGGTGGAGATCGATTTGAGACGTGGGTTTTGGAAGAAACACGAGTGGGTCTCGATCGAACCTCTCCGACTCACAATGGGGATTAGGGTTTTGCGGACGAAACGAAACATCGCAGCTATAGAAACTGAAAGGAGAGAGCGCAAATGGAGTACCTGATTATCGTCTCTTCAATGGATTGAACGGCCCCAGAAGAAAAGGAGGTTTTTATTTTTTTTAGATTTTTATTTTTAAGTCTTCATAAATCATATGATTTAGTGATCAATACTTTAATTTTCATATTTTAATTTTAATTTTTAGATTTAAATGATATGTTCCTTTTTAGTCATTGAGAGAGACCTATCTCTAAATTATTTGATTTTATTTTTGTCTTATTGGTCACATAAAGCATCTAAAATTCCCTCCCACGGGTCAAAATAGCATTAGAACTCCATCTCCTTCATCTTTCATTCTTCTCCATCTCTTCTTCATTTTGTTTGGGCCAACCCTTTCTCTTTCTTCTTCACAGCATATTTTCTTGATTTCTTGTTCCTTTTTTCATTATTTAGCCAAATTGAAACCCTATTTTGTTATTCAAATTCTATTTTGTTTTTTCTTCTCTGATCTCCATGGAAATGAATAGTTCCATATGCAATCCTGAACCCCACCCTATTTCTTGGATTTTAAAGGGGTTTTTTCTGGGTGGACTAATTAGGGTTTGATTTATTTGAGCCCCTCTTATTTATAAGTAAGTCTCTTTTAAATGGATTATTGTTAAAGATCCATTTAGATTTTTCTCATAAGTACGCCCCCTAATAAATAAGTTCACTTAATTTTTTTAAATTTTTTTTAATTAACATTCTTTTAATAAGTATATCCCCTATCTTGTGTATACATAGGATTTAATTTTTTTTTTTTTTTTTTAGAGTTTAAGATTTTGAGAATTTGTGTGAATATGTAGAAAAACAATGGATTTTCATATTCTTTTTATATTTACATTAATTTTTTTTATTAGAATATGTTAATTAGAGTTTTGTAAAGCGAGACGGGTAGGGGTGGGGGAGAGATTTTGATGTAGAGATGTTTGTTTATTGTTTACATATGAGGTTAATATATAAGGGACTTGTACATTAAATGATTAAAATGTGCAGAACTTACTCACAAGAGGGGCTTACTTACCATTTATTTTTGCACGAATTTTAAATATAACAAGGGTATTTTTTGCCTGATATAAGATGGACAATTCCGCAAAAACGGGTTTTAAGAGGGATATATATGTAAAAACCCCTTTTATAAAGACTGGAACACGTGATCTTGTGATGACAAATTTTATTGGCAACTGGTTAACACGAACAAATAGTGTTCAATTTGACCCAATTAGTAAGTAAATATTCAATTCGAACCAATTAAGAGTTTCACCTACATTCCATTTGATTTTCTCATCAACAAAACATAATCTGAAGGAATTTTATGAGAAATGACTGGATTGTTAACATGAAGAACTTGTAGTCAGTACCCATGAATAAACTTCATGTTCAATGAAATCACTTGAGCAAAAGCAAAACGAACATCTATTGAAATGCGTTTATACATTACAAGATTGGAAGTCTTGAATGAGAATGGGACACAGTGACACACTAGTGTCAGTCATTAGCTTCTCCAAAGCTTTGCACATGACTTGAAAAATCTGAGGATGGCAGTCATTTTTCAACCATAAGCTTCTCAGAATCCAACTGCATCACCACATAATGCCGGTACAAAAAGGATATAATAAGTGTTGCACACACCATATAATGTTGTATACTGAATACTAGTATAATCTGAAGGAATTTTATAAGAAATAACTGGACTGATAACATGAGAACTAGTATTCAGTACTTATGAAACTGCATGTTTAATGAAATCACTTAGGCAAAAGCAAAACGAACATCCATTGAAATGTGTTTATATACATTAGAAGATTGGAAGTCTTGAATGATAATGGGACACACTTATGTCAGTCATTAGCTTCTCCAACGCTGTGCACATTGACTTGAAAAATCTGAGGATGGCAGTCTTCTTCAACCACAGACTTATCAAAATCCAAACTGCATCACCATATAATATTGTTACAAAAAAGATACAGTAAGTGTTGCACAAACAAAGATTCAATTATCAAACAAGATTGATATAGGTATTCAGCACTTTTTTGTCGAATGTAAATCTCTCTCTTCTGAAGATGGTAAAAAACATCATAACAAGATTGACATTTGGTTTCGGAATAAGAAAAGGATATCTGATTCCAAAAACTCCAATTGAGACAATAATTTATATAGATTACCCACAAAAACACAGCAAATGCTGCAGACGAACAATGAACCCATGAATTCCAAAATCAATACCACAGGGATAGTCTATCAATGCTTCAGACCATGTTTCTCAAAAAAAAAATTGCTTCAGACCATAGAGTTCTCACAGTAAGTCTTTTCCTTTCATCAAGAAGAATTAAAGCAATTCACTGATACATAATAACATAATCGATGAAAATACCACTTTAGGCTAAGTGTCCGTTTGAGAGTGTGTCAGGGACACCGCGTTAGTGGAAGTGAGGGTGAGTTGGAGAAGTAATGTTTTAGAACGTTTCAAACGCGAGGAAAAATAGGTGTTCAAAGCTACTATCGGCCTTCAAACGTGAATGTGGTTTTTCTGTTTGTTTTGGAGGTGGTGTTCCACTGCGCCGGCGCAAACGCTCCCCCGACACACTCCCAAATGGCCCCTAAGAAGATCAATAACTAATATTTTTATTTGACCAAATGAATTTCTATATAATAACTACCATTAATCTGAAGAGATCTGAAACTCATAACAACAACAATTAATCTGAAGAGATCTACACAAATGAAAAAATGCTTTGCAGAATCCATAAAGCATTTTGTTTTAAGACCTGCCAAGTTAGTCATATCTTGGCAGTCATATTCAGGTTAATTAAGCCATTTTGTAAATACCAGTGTGATCTAGAGAAGAATAAAAAAAACAACTTTTCTATGATGCCTCACTCCAATAAACAAGATTTAGGCTGGTTTAGAATGATGTGAAATGCTACATAGTCTTGCTGATAGATTGTTCCTCTCCAGCAACTGAGTTACCATTCTCCAAATCAAATATTATCTGAGGCAGCACATTAGACATGCAACAACAATTACATCAAACATTAGAGAAAGCCCGGGATCGACAAAATGATGATTGAGGCCATTTTTAAATATATCTCTTCAACATCAGGTCCACTTTTTATGAGAACACAACTTCAACTTGTTACATTCTCCACAAAACATGTGGCATTAACATTCATTGGAAGAAATGCTTTTGAAGGAACATATTGACAAGTTAAAATGCAAGTAATATAAGGCAAGCAAAAGTTCTGAAAGTAAACAAAAAACAAAGTTGAGATTTCAAATTATTTCCAGATACATCCAACAGTGAAGCAATAATTAACAGCAACTTTAAAAAACATGTTTATGTATCTCAGAAAGATTTTACCCATACCATCCAAACTTTTCTTACTCATCAACACCTCGTCCCATGACCTATAAAAGCACATTTAAAGATGCAACAAATGAACTTCTTGGAAACACGTAAACAAATGGATATGCATATTGACTTAATTAAAGTTGCCTCGCGCATATGATTATTACCATAATTCAGATTACTCAGACCGTTATCCTTGTTCCAAACAAATAAAATTGATGAACTTCTAGTCAACATCTTATATGCTATTGATCCAATATAGGCATACAATTTTTTTTTAAAAGTATATAAATGAGTGTTTTGGCTTCAACACACGTACGAAATGTGATTCCATTTATGCGACATGAACTGTAAAACTTAAAATTTACACTTCACTAATGCTCGAGGCGAGTACCTAATGCGTGCTTGAGCTGAATCCCAGAGGTAAAAAGAAAGGAATTTCTCTGATGAGTACCATGGCAAGATATAATAATAATAATTTGTTTTTAAGTCTTGAATTGAAAGAAGTGACTGCATGACAAATGCAGACTACAATAAGAGGAGACTGCAACTGCTTACCAACGTTGAATAACATATCATCTAAATTTCACACTCCTGATGAATAAGATCCAGGCTCCATGTATTAATCCCCAACGACTGCCTTCCATTTGTAGGCTTGCAACACTTGAGGAACCTTCTCCTGGTACTTGATCACATATCTCTCTAAGAATTTTACCTCTTTCAAACCGCAAATGGAATGAAAGTTCACTTTTTTGTTCAGAAGTCCATGTGACGTCAGGACACGGATGACCGTCCATCTTGGAATGATCGTCTTCTCCAAGCTATACAGAAGTAGCTGCGGATAACAGGAAATGAAGGATGGCTTCAATCCCAGTTCTTTCAACAAGAAATCCATCATCCCCCTTATTTTATCCTTTGATAGGGTCATAAACATAGGCTGCCTCTTGAAAGCTGAGATGATATCGTCCTCAGACCACCCAAAGCTTCTATACAACTCAAATTTCTCCTCCCACTTTGATTTACTTGAGCTCAGTATACTACCAAGAGCCACGTAGAACAACGAGCTTGAAGGTTTGAAGTCCAACGCCTTAACTTCCTTTAAAGCCTCAGTAAGTCGATCAGGGTGCACGTTAAGTAAACACCTGGGCTGCCGTTTGATCATGGCAGAGATACTAGAATCGGGTACTCCGTGGTCCCGTAACGCCTCGATTTTCAAGCCCATAACTTTGTCGAGGTTACAGTGGAGAAGCCAAGGTGCAGTCTTGATGGTCGAGACAATGACCTCACCAGCGCCAAGAATGCCCTTTAGAAAACCATATGCGGGCACGATCTGGTTGTCTATGCTAATGGTCAGGATGTTGGGGTTCTTTGAGAGGACGAATGTGAGGTCAGTGGTCGAGAATCCGATGTCACGGAGGAAGTCCATCTTTGGCTTCATAGTTTTGCCTGGATTGGATAACAAAATTTGGGGGCGGAAGGAGATCATTTTGGTGATCTGGGCATCGGTAAAACCATAGCTTTTGAAAAATGAAAGAACTGAATCAGGTTTTTCTGTGCTTTTGAGTCGGAGCCGTTTGGAAGCTCTGAGGGCTGAATCGGGGGACAACCCACAGGAGTTCACGAGGTAGGACACCATAAAGTCCGATGCTTTTGATGTTTCCTTCCCTTTTCGGGTGGTGGGGATCGATTTGAGACGTGGGTTTTGGAAGAAACACGAGTGGGTCTCGATCGAACCTCTCCGACTCACAATGGGGATTAGGGTTTTGCGGACGAAACGAAACATCGCAGCTATAGAAACTGAAAGGAGAGAGCGCAAATGGAATACCTGATTGTCGTCTCTTCAATGGATTGAACAGCTCCAGAAGAAGAGGAAACTCAACAACTGTTTCGTTCTTTTGTGCTTTTGAACAACAACTTTTTAATGAAACTATGGACCCGTTTGGATTTGCTTGTTTTTACTTTGGTCCATATTTGTAATTTGATAGATACCGTGTTTAAAATTTAAGTTTTTTTTAAATATGTATCCAAACATATTTTTAGTATTTAATTTTTTTAAATTATTATTTTTTTTAACTAGAAAATCTTTCAAATGAAAAATTAATAAAACAAAGTTTTTAAAAATTTAGTTTCAAATATAAAATTATAAAAATCTTAACAATTCAATCGCATATTTAAACGTAGCCTAAGATTCCGTTTGAATCTTGTGAAATTCCACAGAAAATTCAAACACATTTATATCTTCCGTGAGTCACATTAGTATAAAAAAAAGACAATAAATAAGTAATCAATCATAGTACATCCATCTTTATATATAATTCAATTCATTAGAATATATATTTTACATTTTATAAATTCATATATCTAATGAAGTATGTGGTATATGATTTTTTTAGAAAATAAAAATGTGGGCTAACTAAATTGTAAAAATGATTAAGTATAATATAATATTTTTCATTTATAAATCATACATGATACATAAAGATAATATTTTCCAATTAACTAAATTTCTGTACTACTGAAAAACAGAGACGCAGATTAAGACCAGTTTTTTAAATCATAAAAATTCTAGTAAATTTTCTAAATTAAATTGAAAAGACTTGAAGTATCCAATTTTTTTTTGAACATTTGAAAAAAAGAGAAAGAAATAGAGTACTTGGTGACTTGCTTCCTTTTTAGGTAAGCAGTGAGACTAATAGACTATTATAAATTTTGTTGGCAATTAGTTAATACTAACAAATAGTGTTCAAAATAAACCAATAAATAAATAAATGTTCAATTCGAACCAATTAATGTGACTGATGAATTAGAACGTTTTTCATTATTTAACCCTTCACGTCAACAATAACATCATTTATCTATGCAATTGATATTTTAATATCATCATATACTTTAAAATCTAAAAAATAAATAAATTTCATGTCATATTAAAAATGCATTTTATTAAATTGCACAAATGCGCGTACACTAAAACTAGAGGAGAATAAAAGACAACTCATCTCTGATGCCTTACTCCGATAGACAAGATTTAGGCTGGTTTAGAATTATGTGAAATGTCATATAGTTTCCCAGTAGATTGTTCCTCTCCAGTAACTGAGTCACCATTCTTAGAATCAAACATCATCTGAGGCAGCACATTAGACATGCAATAACAATTACATTGAGCATTAGAGAAAGCTTACAATCGACACAATGATGATTGAGCCCTTTTTAAATATATCTCTTCAACATGAGTTTCACTTTTTATGAGAACACAAACTTCAACTTGTTACATTCTCCATAAACACATGGCATTCACATTCATTAGAAGAAATTATTTTGAAGAAACATATTGACAAATTAAAATGATACAAGGCAAGAAAAAGTTCTGAAAGTAAACAAAAAAGAATGTTGAGATTTCAAGTTATTTCCAGATAAATCCAACAGTGTGAAGAATAATTAACTGCAACTTAAAAAAAACAAGTTTATGCATTTCAGACACAGATTTTACCCATACCATCAAAACTTTTCTTACTTATCAACCCCTCCTCCCATGACCTATAAGACCACATTTAGAGATGCAACAAATGAACTTCTGGGAAACACATAAACGAATGGATATGTATATTGACTTAATTATAGTTGCCTCACGCATACGATTATTACTACAATTCAAATTACTCAGACCATTATCCTTGTACCAAAGAAATAAAATTGAAGAACTTCTAGTCAACACCTTGTATGCTATTGATGCAATATAGGCATAAATTTTTTTTAAAGTAAAAGAGTGTTTCAGCTTCAACATGTGTACAAGATGTGATTCCATTTATGCGACATGAACTGTAAAACTTAAAATTTATGCTTCCTAATGCTCGAGGCAAGTACCTAATGCATGCTTGAGCTGAATCCCAGAGGTAAAAGGAAAGGAATTTCTCTGATGCATACCATGGCATGATATAATAATAAAAATAACAAAACATAAGTTTGTTTATAAGTCTTGGATTGAAAGAAGTGACTGCATGCAAGACAAATGTGGACTACAATAAGAGGAGAATGCAACTGCTTACCATTGTTGAGTATCATATCAATATATCATCTAAAATGTCACACTCCTGATGAACAAGATCCAGGCTCCATGTATCAATCTCCATGCAATTCTATTTATGTACTCAGTTCAGTGAAACCTATACTAACTACTCAAGACAAGTTCCCTATACAGCTTGATGCTTTAGCAGTACTGAACAAATGATCTTTTATAATATCACTATACCTTCATGTATGACATCAAGTACATGCTTCTGTATCTCAGATACGTGTTCTACACATACATCCAAACTTTACTTACTTAATGGACACCTGGTCTCATGATGCATAAGAGACGGAACAAATGATCTTTATAGAAACATGTAAACAGATGTATACACAAAGTGACTTAAATTGAAGCTGCGTATGTATATAGTTTTTACCAGAATTCAGATTACAGAGGTTGTTATCTCTGTAACAAACAAATAAAAAAGTTAAACTCTTACAAATTGAGATTTATTCCCAAGTCAGCACTGGTAAACTATTGATGCAATGTAAGGATGGGATTGATTATATCAATGGAGTGTTTCTGCTAGAACACAAGTAAACAACACGATTTCATCATATAATACTACTTGAGACACATTCCTAATGTGTGACCGAACTGAACTCCAGTGACTACGATCACACAATATATTGGAAAAACACAACCTTTTTTTAGCAACAACAAGAGAAGTACGCAATTGTTTACCAGAATTGGCACACAAAACCACCTACAATGTCTCGCTTCAGACGAATAAGACCGGACCAAATGTCTCAATCGCCACTCATCGTCTTTTGTCGGTAGGCCTGCAACACTTGAGGAACCTTATCCTGGTACTGGATCACATATTTCGCTAAGAATTTCTCCTCCTTCAATCTGCAAATCGTAGTAAATCTCACATCTTTGTTCAAAATTCCATGTGATGTCAGGACACGAATGACTGACCATCTTGGAATGATAGTCTTCTCCAAGCTAAACAGCAACAGATGCGGACAATTGAAAACGACGGATAGCCCCAATCCGGCTTCCTTCAAAAAGAAATTCATCATCCTCCTAAATTTATCCTTTGATAATTCCATAATCTTAGGCTTCATCTTGAAAGCCGAAAGAATATCATCCTCAGACCAACCAAAGCTTCTATACAAACGCTTGGCGGCCAAGACAACAACCTCACCAGTGCCAAGAATACCCTTTAGAAAACCATAGGCGGGCACTATCAGGTTGTCTAAGCTACAGGTCAAGATGTTGGAGTTCTTTGAGAGGAGGAATGTGAGGTCGGGGGTCGAGAATCCGACGTCACGGAAGAAGTCCATCTTTGGCTTCAGAGTTTTCTCCTTATTGTACTTAAGAAGTTCCGGGCGGAAGGAGATTATTTTGGCGATCTGGGTATTTTCAGTCAGGGTTAATCAAATGAAATATTCACAAAATATTCATCATCTGTCAACGAAAATTTTATTCAAAGGGCTATTTTGATTTACGAGGTGTTTTCATAGGATTATATGGATTTTAAGAAAAGTCATGGGTTATATGGATTTCCGTTGGATTTAAGGGGGTTGTATGAGTTTTCCCAAAAATTAAATATACTCGGATGAAAAAAAGTGAATTATTTGTTTCGTTTAGGCATAAAGGCTACACACGAGTGTAAATAAGATTTAGGCACAAGGCCTTTACACATGACTATAAATAAGAATTGCATGTAACAACTTTGTTTGATTGTTTGCATGTCTGAACAACTGCACCTACATTGGCCTGTAATTGCCCCTGGCTCAAAAAATCAAGTTGCACTGTAAAACCAGACCAACTCTAGTGTAATGTTTTATATCACCTTTTCTCTTCTACAGTTCTGCCCATCCAAAAAATAATAATAATTAATCACATTGTATTGATGTTGTGTTGTCAATTGTGAGGAAAGATATTTGACTTTGTGAGGAACTCCAGAATTCAGTTCCTTCTATGCTCAGATATGCATAAACTAAACTCTGATACTTCATTTTCCAAGATTCTTCAAGTAGTCTTGGTGAGAGTAATGTGAAATACCATGCTTTCAATAGAGTGTTCTTCTCCAACAACTGAGTCATATTGCTTCAAATCAACTTTCTCCAACTTGCAGAAACAATGTTTCTCTTGACTTTGAGCTTAAAAAAAAAAAGGTCGGAAAAACAAGAGAGTTTCCAACGGTGCAACTGAAAAGGCTAGAGAGTTACTCTATTTATGTTAGAAATATGGACCTTTGTTTTTGGTAAACTATTGATACAATGCATGAAGAGAATGGATTATATATAGTAGCATTGGAATGACTCTGCTTTCATACATGTACACAGTGCTGTAAAAACCACATACTACTACTTGAGGCAAGTTCCTTACACGGCATGACGATTTGGGGTTCTGTACTCAAGGGAGAAGAAGAAAAATAATATTTCACTAATGACTACAATGAGAAATATATGACATTCATTTATTTAACAATTCTAAATTAAAAGAGATTGCAGGAAATACAAGGATACTAAACTATGGAAAATGTAATTGCATACCAGTGGTATACAAGTGAGATTCATGTAGGCAATCACCGAGGCACATCGAAACAATATCAAAGAACTGTCAAATAGTCCCCCACGTGCTTGGCGCAGTGGTGTAAGGACACCCCCCATTTCATGGGGGTTGTGGTTTCTACTCCTGCTTCCAGCAGGAAGAAAAAAAAAAGTGAAAACAGCCCTTTGGTGTAAGGACACCCGACCCAAACCCGACCCGTGGAAAGGCCTATGTTCAATGATCTGCATCCATGTAAAAAAAAATCCATTTTTATACATCAAATATAAATCATTTTAGCATCGTGTACAACATCAAGTACACGCGTCTGTATATCAGACACATGTTCTACACATACATCCAAACTTTGCGCAATTAATGGGACACCTGCTCTCATGATGCATAAGAGATGATACAAATGACCTCTATAGAGACATATAAACAGATGGATACACATAGTGACTTAATTAAAGCTACATCATGTATATGGTTATTAACAGAATTCAGATTGAACAGGTTGTTATCTCTGGAACAAACAAATAAAATTTCTAAACTTTTACAAATCGAGATGTATTACCAAGTCACAAATTGAGATTTATTCCCAAGTCAGCACTGATAAACTATTGATGCAATGTAGAGATGGGATTGATTATAGCAATGGAGTGTTTATGCTTGAGAACATGTAAACAACACGATTTCGTTATATAATACTACTTGAGAGTTGAGACATTCCTAATGTGTGGCCGAACTGAACTCCAGTGAAAAGAGGATATAAATTTCTCTGTTGACTAAGATCACACAATATATTGGAAAAACACAACCTTTTTGAGCAACAACAAGAGAAGTATGCAATTGTTTACCAGAAATGGCACACGAAACCACCTACAATGTCTCGCTTCAGACGAATAAGATGGCCCAAATGTCTCAATCCCCAATCATCGTCTTTTGTCGGTAAGCCTGCAACACTTGAGGAACCTTATCCTGGTACTGGATCACGTATTTCTCTAAGAATTTCTCCTCCTTCAAACAACAAATCGTAGTAAATCTCACATCTTTGTTCGGAAGTCCAAGTGACTTCTTGCACTGATAAACTGTGGATGAAGTTTTTTTTTTTAAATACTTATATACCTACATACCTACATATATAAGAAGGTGAATTTCTTACACAGTAACTCAAGCTAAAGAGACTAGAATAACAAAAAATAAAATTGTGCTCATGGGTGGGTCCTCAATTATGCAGCCAAAAAAAGGGGCTGAACTACTAGCATGTTGAGATTCTTTCCAAATTAAATAAATGTAACTATTGATATGATGTAGGATTAGAATGGATTGCATCAATGGAATGGCTTTGCTTTTATTTAAGTACACAATGCAATTGCATTTATGCACTATGTTCTATGAAACTCTATACTACTACTTGAGGCAAGCTACTTAACTTTGCTTCATGCTTTTGGAAGCATTGAAGTTGAGGGGAAAGACAGAAAATAATGCTAATCTGATTACTATGATTAACAACTGGAGAATGCAATTGTTTTGAAATTTTGGGATGTGGAAGTCATGCATATGAGCATCACGTATTTTTTATTTTTTGGCTTGGTATGAGCATCATGTATTGCAAAAATTTCAAAGAATTGTCAACCATATTGGTAAAGAAGTTGTTCAGTACATAGAATAAATTAGCCCTACAAAACAAACACAAGATTGTGACTTTTTTTTATAACTATTTGTGAGGTTTATACTCACAAAATTAAATGATGTTAAAAATCTTAATGTTGGTGTACTTCATTGTTCTAAATAATCATAAAATAGCATATATATAATATTTATTTATTCATTGGTGTGTCAAATACAGTTTTTGCCCATAGCATCCAAACTTTTCTTACTATCAACACCTTCTCTCATGACCCATAAGAGCACATTTAGAGATGCAACAAATGAACTTCTTGGAAACACATAAACAGATGGATATGTATATTGATTTTAATAAAAGTTGCCTCATGTGTAAAATTTAAATTTTTTTTTTTTTTTTGAAGGTAACGTGTACAATTAATATTGAATTCAGATTACTCAGGCAGTTATCCTTGTACCAAAGACATGAATTGATAAAACTTCTAATCAGCACCTAGTATTCTATTGATGCAATGTATACGCATAGAATGGATTATATCAATGGAGTGCTTCTTGTTCAACATGATGCAGTGCAATTCCATTTACGCGATATGATCTGTGAAATTCCACACTTCACTATTGCATGAGGCAAGTTCCAAATGTATGCTTGGACTGAACTCCAGTGGAAAAGAAAAGGAGGAATTTTTTTGACGAATACAATCGCACAATATATTAAAACACAAAACTGAATTGAAAGAAGTGATTGCCATACAAAGACGGACCACAAATCAGAGGAGAATGCAATTGCTTACCAGAGTTGGGAAATGAATCATCTAACAAAGCCTCACCCCTGACAAACAAGTTCGGGGCTCAAATGTCTCAACCTTCAATGACTGTCTTCCTATGGTAGGCCTGCAACACTTGAGGAAACTTCTCCTTGTACTTGATCACGTATTTCTCTAAGAATTTCTTCTCCTTTGATTTGAAAATCGTACTTACATTCGGATCTTTGTTCAGAATTCCATGTGATGTCAGGACACGGATGACTGACCATCTCGGAATGATCGTCTTCTCCAAGCTAAACAGCAATAGATGCGGCCAACTGGAAATGATGGATAACCCCAATCCGGGTTCCTTCAAAAAGAAATTCATCATCTTCCTCATTTTAACCTTTGATAGGGTCATAATCTGAGGCTGCTTCTTGAAAGCTGAGAGGATATCATCCTCAGACCAACCAAAGCTTCTATACAACTCAAATTTCTCCTCCCAATGCGACTCACTTATGCCCAATATTGTGCCAAGGGCAAAATAGAACGAAGAACTTGAAGGTCTGATGTCCATTGCCTTAACTTTTGTTATAGCCTCGGTAAATCGATCAAGGTCTATAAGAAAAGGCCTGGGTTGTTGTTTCATAAAGGCAGAGATACTAGAATCGGGTACTCCGTGGTCACGTAATACCCCAATTTTGGGACCTATCATTTTGTGGAGGTCACTGTGGAGAAGATAGGGCGCACGCTTGGTGGTCGAGACAACGACCTCTCGAGTGCCAAGAATACCCTTTAGAAAACCATAGGCGGGCACTATCTGGTTGTCCAAGCTACGGCCTAAGATGGTGGAGTTCCTTGAGAGGACGAATATGAGGTCAGGGGTCGAGAATCCGGCGTCACGGAGGAAGTCCATCTTTGGCTTTATAGTTTTGTCCGGATTGAATGACAGAAGTTCCGGGCGGCAGGAGATCATTTTGGCGATTTGGGTATCGGAAAAACCATAGCTTTTGATGAATGAAAGAACTGAATCTGGGTTTTCTGTGGTTTTAAGTTGTACCCGTTTGGAAGCTTTGAGGGCTGAATCTGTGGACAATCCGCAAGTGTTCACGAGGTAGGAGACCGTAAAGTCTGATGCTTCTGAGGTTTCATTCGCTTCTGGGGCGGTGGAGATCGACTTGAGACATGGGTGTTGGAAGAAACACAGGTGGGTTTCAATCGAATCCCTCCTCCGACTGAAGATCTGCATTAGGTTTTTACGGACGAAAAGAAACATTGACATTGAAGCTTTGTAAACCGAAAGAAGAAATCTCTCTTGAGAATGATGAAGATTACGAGGGTGTATAGGAGTACTGGGAGATTGACAGAATCTCAATCTATTTTAACTTTCTTGTAATCGTAAAAAATTATTTGAAATTTGAATTATAAATGGGTAGATATTGATGTTATTTTTTAGTTAATTTGTTTAGCCTAAAATACTATATTTCAAGTCTTAACATTAAACCCCCATTTGGAACAGGAATAAGTCTCGGATAACCTCGGATAAAGGGGAATAAGGGATAAAGGGGTGTTGAAAACATAGAATAACTAGGGATAAAGAATGCCCAGAATAAACTGGTATAAAGTAGTATATGGATTCCAACCAACCCCTAAAAAATTAAAGTTATCATAGGTTATTCCATCCAAAGAATATGTGGGTCCATTGTCAAATCAACTGTCATCACTTTTTATAAATCACCTAAAAAATCAACTATCATTTTTTTTTTTTTTTATAAATTCTTATTCATACTCTATTTACATTTTTACAAAACTACAAAATATCTCTTTACGTTTACCAACGAGAATAATTCAAAACACAACCAAACACAAAATCACTTTATCCCTCACTTATGCTGAAATAATGTATACCCAAGAATAAGTTCTATTCCCGTTCCAAATAAGGGCTAAAGGATTGCTGATTTTTAATTTTAAAATTATTTTTTTTTTAATAATAACTGATTATCCCATTTTCTTAATAATAACCAACTTCTCCTGAATCCCAACTCCAACCTCCAATAAAAACCAATCCACAGTTAACAATTAGCCATTAAAACGGAAATAAACAAAACATCCATATACACCCATAACCATTCCTTCATGTCCACTAACCAAGCGAACATATAAGTTAAAAAAAATATCAGTTTCACAAATCCCATACTCCTCCATAATTAGTATCTGCTTGGTGTAATATATTTTGGGTGATCGGATGGTTCATGGACGGCTGTCTGGAGTCATGTGGGGAGTACAACAGAGTTTGAACTGTGCAATTAAAAAGGGTAGAGGGTAGTCCCTTGGTTTATGTTTGAATATTTAATTTATGCACTATGTTTTTGGTAAACTATTCATACAATGCAAGAGAATGAATTATATATATCATTGGAATGACTCTGCTTTGATACATGTACACAATGCTGTAAAAACCCCATACTACTACTACTTGAGACAAGTTCCTTACATGGGTGATGCTTTGGGGCTCTGAACTCTCAAGGGACAAGATTGAAAATAATATTGCACTGATGACTACAATGAGGAATATATGTTATGAATTTATTCAACAATTCTAAATAAAAAGAGATTGCAGGACATACAAGGACAATTAACTGCAGAAAATGTAATTGCTGGAGAAATAAATGTTATACAAGTGAGCATCATGTGGACAATCACTAAGGCGCATTGAAACAATGTCAAAGAACTGTCAAATAAATTGGTTGGAGAGAATTGCTCTGTATATAGTCAACTAGCCCTACAAAACAAATGCACAGCAGGATCATGTTTTACCTGTTCCATGATCTGCATCCATGTAAAAAAATCCATTTTTTATACATCAAATGTAAATCACTTTAGCATTGTGTGTGACATCAAGTATATGCTTCTGTATCTTAGACACACCTACTACACATATATCCAAACTTTGCTTACCTAACGGGCACCTGCTCTCATGATGCATAATAGACAGAACATATGATCTTCTTGGAGACATATAAACAGATGGATACACATAGTGTCTTCATCAAAGCTGTATCATGTTTATAATTATTACCGGAATTCAGATTACACAGGTTGTTATCTCTGCAACAAAAAAAAAAAAAAAAAACTCTTACAAATTGAGATTTATTCCCAAGTCAACGCTGGTAAACTATTGATGCAATGTAGGAATGGGATTGATTATATCAATGGAGTGTGTCTGCTTGAACACATGTAAACAATGCGATTTTGTTATATAGTAATACTTGAGACATGTTCCTAATGTGTGCCCTAACTGAACTCCAGTGAAAAGAGGAGATAAATTTATCCATTAACTATGATCAAACAATATACTGGAAAACAGTTCAATAAGACATTTTTGAGCAACAACTTGAACTAAAAGAAGAGAGCAGGACAAACAAGGACCGATAAACAGATGAACAAATCCAATTGTTTACCAGAATTGGCATACAAAATCACCTACAACGTCTCGCTCCAGACAAACAAGACCAGACCAAATGTCCTAATCCCCAATCAACGTCTTTTGTGGTAGGCCTGCAATGGTTGAGGAACCTTATCCTGGTACTTAATCACGTATTTCTCTAAGAATTTCTCCTCATTCAACTGGCAAATTGTAGTCAATTTCACATCTTTCGTCAGAAATCCAAGTGACTTCAGGACATGGATGACCGAATATCTCGGAATGACCGTCCTCTCCAAGCTATATAGCATTAAATTCGGGCAATTGGAAACGATGGATAGCCCCAATCCAGGTTCCTTCAAAAAGAAATTCATCATCTTCCTCAATTTATCTTGTGATAGGTTCATAATCTGAGGCTGCTTCTTGAAAGCTGAGAGGATATCATCCTCAGACCAACCAAAGCTTCTATACAACTCAAATTTCGCCTCCCAGTTTGATTCACTTTTGCTCAATATGGAGCACAGGGCCAAATAGAACGATGAACTTGAAGGTCTGAAGTCCATTGCCTTAACTTTTGTTATGGCCTTGGTAAATCGATCAGAATGCAGTGTAAGAAAAAGCCTGGGTTGCTGTTTGATCATGGCAGAAATACTAGAATTGGGTACTCCGTGGTCCCGTAACACCCCGATTTTAGGGCCTATCATTTTCTGGAGGTCAGAGTGGAGAAGCCATGGCGAACGCTTTATGGTCAAGACAACAGCCTTTCCAGTGCCAAGAATACCCTTTAGAAAACCATAGGCGGGCACTATCTGGTTGTCCAAGCTACGGCCCAAGATGGTGGAGTTCCTTGACAGGACGAATGTGAGGTCAGGGGTCGAGAAGCCGGCGTCACGGAGGAAGTCCATCTTTGGCTTTAAAGTTTTGTCTGGATTGTACTTAAGAAGTTCCGGGCAGCAGGAGATCATTTTGGGGATTTGGGTATCGGAAAAACCATAGCTTTTGATGAATGAAAGAACTGAATCTGGGTTTTCTGTGGTTTTAAGTTGTACCCGTTTGGAAGCTTTGAGGGCTGAATCTGTGGACAATCCACAAGTGTTCACGAGGTAGGAGACCGTAAAGTCTGATGCTTTTGAGGTTTCATTCGCTTCTGGGGCGGTGGAGATCGACTTGAGACATGGGTGTTGGAAGAAACACAGGTGGGTTTCAATCGAATCCCTCCTCCGACTGAAGATCTGCATTAGGTTTTTACGGACGAAAAGAAACATTGACATTGAAGCTTTGTAAACCAAAAGAAGAAATCTCTCTTGAGAATGATGAAGACTACGAGGGTGTGTCTTTTGGATAGGAGTCTCGGGAGATCTCAATCTAAAATGGGGATTATGATTGAAAGAGAGGGATGGAAAATCTAAATGAGATGGATTGAGAATCTCACTTTAAGAGGAGATATTCTCCCAAGATTGTGAAAAAGACATTTTTGTCCAGGTTTTATATTATTTTTTTTTAATAATAACTGATTATCCCATTTTCTTAATAATAACCAACTTCTCCTGAATCCCAACTTCAACCTCCAATAAAAACCAATCCACAGTTAACAATTAGCCATTAAAACGGAAATTAAAAAAACAGCCATCTCCACCAATAACCAATCCTCCATCTCCACTAACCCTCACAGCCAATAATTAAAAAAACAAAATTAGCCATGGAAGCCAAAACTTCTTCTTCATTTTTTTTTTTTTTTTTTTGTGTATTTATCAATGCATGGATTTAATTAATAGTAAAATATTCTTTTATATTTATTAAATATTCATCAATGCATGTGGTAGATTTTTATATTGATTTTTTTTATTCCTTGATTTAATATGGCTTAGTTTAATCACCCATTTGATGTTACGGCATTGAAGAAAAATTTGTTTTTAAAAAAATATGAATTTCAATGTTATAACATTGAAAAAAAAATGAATCTCTGTTAGAATTTTATTAAATAAAAGGTAATTTTAGAAGATATGTGTTTGTGTTAAATAATGTAAAATTGAATCTGAGTTAACATACGTTAGATTTGATAAAAAGAGTATTTTTAAAAATATATATTTTTTATATTGTAATCCAGACATTGCCAAATACATGATTGAAATTAAAAATCTCAATCTTGTTTTCTGAATCATGTTCCATATCAAACAAGTTAATAGGATTTTCATATCTAATCCACTTGGATTTGGAATCCCATTATTTTAATTCTACATTGCCTAATGATGAAAATTCACAAATGAGTGCCCGGGAAAAATCATCCATAGGAGGCATGTTGGAGTGTTGAGAAAAAGAAGACAGAAGGTTAAGAAAAAAAAGAGGATTTTTATTGTTTGCATATATAAGAAGCAGCTGGTGGTCTTTACATTGAGCATTAGAAAAAGATGAGATTCACAAAATGATGAATGAATGACAGCATGCACCTTTATCAAGTGTAACTCTTCAAATATATAGCATGCATCACCTGCTAATATCAGGTCAATCTTTCGTAAGAGTACAACTAAACTGGCTACATTCTCCATAAAAACATAGATATTCATTAGAAGAAATACATTTACACCACAGATACTTCTTGAATAACACATTGATAAGTTTTTTGGGTGGTGAGAAATAACAGCTCACAAACCATGTACCTGTGCCAGATGTATTGATAAGTAAGAAATGCATGTACCATAAGACGAGCAAAAGTTCTGAGCTGAAGGAACAAAAAATGAGTTGAGATTTCATGATTTATCTGGTTATATCCAAGGGTGAGAAGCAAGAACTGATTACAACTTAACACCACTGAACTTTTTAAAATTTCATGAACTGTACCCAATCACGCAACTCTGTACTACAAAAGGGGCATTCCTCAAACTCAACCAAAACTCCTAATTGGGATACTCATCCTTCATCCACATTGGATTGAGTTGCTGTCTGTCAGCTGATGGCATTGAAAACAGTGGGGAGCATAATGTCATGGTGTAACTAGCAACCTTCCCAGTATCAAATTGTGGGTAGACTGGACAGAATTGTTCTCCCCGTGTTGAAGGCTGCCACGGCGCCACAGCTATCCGGAAACTTATAATACCTACTTACTTCCGGTATCTCAGATCAACCTCCCGTATTGTTAAATTTGATCCATTTCCCAAGCTTTGGTTATGAGCCTTTCAACATTACAAAAATGTGAGAGAGCCATTCTTTTATTTTTCCCAAGAAGTGCAACAGGCATGGTCCAAAAAATATGATATGTGGAAATCTATACTTTACTAATACTTGAAGCAAGTTCCTAATGGGTGATTGAACAAAACTCAAATAAGAAAAGGCGAGGAATTTCTCCGATGACTATGATCTCACGAAATACTAAATAAACATAAGTCCTCAATCTAAAGAAGTGACCGCAAGACAAATGTGAATTACAAAATCAGAGGAGAATGCAATTGCTTACTAGAGTTGGCAAACAAATCATCTACAATGTCTCACTCTGATGAAAAAGAGCCGGGCTCTATGTCTCAACACCCAATCACCATCTTGCCTCGGTAGGCCTGCAACACTTGAGGAACCTTATCCTGGTATTGGATGACGTATTTCTCTAAGAACTTCTCCTTCTTCAAACTGCAAATCACAGAGAAATTCACATCTTTGTTCAGGAGTCCTTGTGAAGTCAGGACATGGATGACCGAATATCTTGGAATGATTGCCTTCTCCAAGCTGCGCCACAGTAGATGTGGATAACTGGACAAGATAGATAGCCCCAATCCTGGTTCCTTTGAAAAGAAATCCATCATCTTCCTTATTTTATCCTGTGATGTGAGCATAATCTCAGGCTGCTTCTTCAAAGCCGAAAGAATATCATCCTTAGACCAACCAAAGCTTCTATACAACTCAAATTTCTCCTCCCATTTCGATTCACTTATGCTCAATATAGTGCCAAGGGCTGAGTAGAACAAAAAGCTTAAAGGTTTGAAGCCCATTGCCTTAACTTTTGTTACAGCCTCGGTAAATCGATCAGGATGCCCGGTAAGAAAAATCCTGGGTTTCCTTTTGATCAGGGCAGAGATACCGGAGTCGAGCACTCCTTGATCCCGTAACGCTTGAATTCTCAAGCCCATCATTTTGTGGTCTTTGTGGAGAAGCCATGACTCACGCTTGGTGGTAAAGATGACAGCCTCGTCAGTGCCAAGTATACTCTTTAGAAAACCATAGGCGGGCACTAGCCGGTCGTCTATGCTACAGGCCAAGATGGCAGGGTTCTTTGAAAGAACGAATGTGAGGTCAGTGATTGAGAATCCGACGTCACGGAGGAAATCCATCTTTGGCTTCAGAGTTTTGGCCGGATGGGAATGCAGAAAATGCGGGCGGCCTGAGATCACTTTAGCGATTTGGGTATCGGTAAAACCATAGCTTTTGAACAATGAAAGAACTGAATCAGGGTTTTCTGTGGTTTTGAGTCGGAACCGTTTGGAAGCTCTGAGGGCTGAATCGGTGGACAACCCACAGGAGTTCACGAGGTAGGACACCGTAAAGTCCGAAGCTTTGGGTGTTTCCTTCCCTTTTGGGGTGGTGGAGATCGATTTGAGACATGGGTTTTGGGAGAAACACGGGTGGGTTTCAATCGAACCCCTCCTACTCACGATCTGGATTGGGTTTTTATGGACGAAACGAAACATTGAAGCTGTACGAACTGAAAGAATAGGTGCGAAAGGGTTTGAGAAGAAGAAACTTACAGTTTTGAACGAAATGGGCGGTGAAGAGATCTGCCACTGATGAATCTCTTGAGATTATGAAGAAGAATAAAAGAGAGGGCTTTCTATGTCTTCTACTTGTTTGTGATTTTGTATATGCGAACACTCTACAAAGATGGGACTTTTTATTACAGCATTCCTATTTTAAAAGGGGTACTGTTATGACATTATTATCAGTGAACCGTCTGAGTCCCGGTCCAATGAGAATTGGTTTCGCTCAGTATTATAAGTATCAAACTGCAAAATTCATTAATTGAATTACACAGCTTATGATTGAACTGCACAATCAATTGTTTAATATATGTTCACTCTCCTATTGAATACCAATGATATTTACGAATCCATGTTTTATTCAACCGCTTATGAGATTCAATAAGATAACGGAATATGTACCCAACAATTGTTTATGTACTTCGATTCATAGGTTGTGTGTTCGATTAATGGGATGCGGACCAACTTCAAAGAACCATTCAGGTCCGATGTCCACAACATAGTGCACATGAGGACCAACTTAAAAGAACCATTCAGATCCGATGTCCAAAAATTGTTTGTGAAAACTTGTAGCCATGTTGGCATTTGCCACATAGATGCCGGCGGTGGGGTATGAGAAGGAATAAATTGCCAACAATTTGTTGCAAATTCACATTGAGAGAATAGAAGAGTGGATGTTTCATCAGATAGTGAGCAAAATGGACAAAAAGTATTCATAGACATCCCCGTCTGATCCAACAAAGATCTCGTAGGAAGCCGCTAGGTAGCGTTTGGTAACACGATTGCAAAACTGATTTTTTACAGTCGCTGGGTTTAAAACTGATTATGCAATCGCTGAGTTTAAAACTGATTATGCAAGAAGTTACTTCCCCCAGCTTTCTCAAATCGCAATTTTTGGATACTATTTGCCTAAAATCTGTTTGCAGGAAACTGCGATTGCAAAACTGTTTGGTTACACAATTGCAAAACCAATCGCAAAAACTGCGCAATCACGCAACCAAACGCTACCAGCCGACTTCCATATAAACATCTGAATTTTTGGTATAATTGGGATTCACCAAATTTTCTTCCAACCCACCTCCACCTTAAATTAAGACACATCCTTTGTAACCTGAGGATGACTGATGAGTGCCTATATATGCATAGACTAACTTTGATACTTTCATTAAAAGAAATGCACACGTACCACAGAAAACTAGAGGAACATATTGACCAGTTAAAATTCAAGAAAAGAAAAATTTCTGAAAAGATTTTGAGATTTCTTGTTATTTCTGGATCAGTCATGATACTCAGGCCCCATAATATAAGCCCTACTCACAAGCCCCATGAGATGTCATCATTTCTTTGGTTGATTTTTTGATTTGTTGACTTTTTCAAAAAATGATAAAATGACAAAATACAAATTTGTCTTTCATTAAAAATTTATTTTATTAACCCAAATCCCCCCATATTCTCTATTTGGTTATGACTCTTCCATGTAAATCTTAAAATCCATTTACCTATTTTAAATTTTGAATTTTGAAATCATTATCTAAATTATAATTGAATCTAGATTACACCAAAAATTACCGAAATTGTTTTCATTAAAATTCTTCAAACGACTCATTTTCTCTAGGTAGTTATTGTTTTCAAATTTAAATAAAAAACACATATAGTTGACATATGAAACAATTACATTTTATTGGTAGTTACAAATACATTTCTTAAATGTTTACATCTCTCACAACGATTTGTTACATTTATATAAAAACTGTTATATTTATATAGATGGAACAAACAATTATATTTACCTAAATGTCAAACAGTTACATTTACTATTTAAAATTATCTATTTCAATTTCTAGTGCACTGCCTTCCAAAGAAAATGTATCAAAATCCTCTGTAAAAGTATGTACTTCACTGTTACATTTATACGTCATTTCTATTTGCATTGTTAAAAGAAATGCACAACATGAGATAATGTTACATTTCAGAGTGTTACATTTACGAATGTAACAAAATTGTGTAAATGAATATCCGAGTTCGGGAGTCTAATATAAACATCACACGAACCAGTAACAATTAAATGTAACAATATCAAAATTACATTTATGAAATTATAACGAAACAAATATAAAAAAAAGTGTGAAATAGTGATCAAAACATAAAAAAAATTCATTTTTTGAATTGAAACATGTAATTTGATCATCAAAAATTTAATTTCAAATTCGATGTGACTTTCATTCAATAAGATAAAAAATAAATAAAAATAATAATTGACAAACCTGATCCGGAAGTGAGATCCAACTCGATAAAGAACAAATCAGTTTTTCAAACTTTTTCAGATTAAAATTTCGGGACTGCTACGAATATGTTCATCGTAAATTATAGAGATTAATGATTTTACACAATGCAAGGAAGAAGAAATACAGTAATTAATGAAATCTTCACAATCCTAGGAATAAATCAAACCGTTTTCCTTGTTTAGAGGTGATTATCAATTAGAAGGTATAATAGGATCATGGGGCCTGTGATGGGGCCTGGAAAGTTGGGGTCTAGGAATCATTATTGTTTCTGGATAAATCTGCTACGATTCTTGTGCTAAATTAAAACATGTAATAGTAACGCAAGCAAGAGTTCTGAGGGAGGGGGGGGGGGGGAGAAGAGTTCAAGTACTCAAGATTTCATGTTAATTTCATCCAACAATGTGAAACAAAAAACTAAAAATTTTTAGTCAACCTCGCAAGTCATGCTACAACAGGGGCATTCCTCAAGTCCTCAACCAGAAGTCCTAAATTGAAATACTCATCCTTCATCCACATGATTGGGTTGATCCACCACACATCTTGAGAAAGATCTTGCAGTGACATCCAGGAAACTTATGAAGGTGGATGATGGATATATTTTTCATTGGAGATACTTGTATACCTATATACATGAGAAGAGGAAAGTGTTTACACAGTAACTCAGCTAACAAGACCAGAACTCCTAACTGAGACAATTTTTTTTTTTTTTTTTGCAAAACTTCTAGGAGATTGAGATTTGTCATAAACTCAGAACCCTGTAAACAATTGACACGATGCAAGAATATAATTAACAACATCAATGGAATGCTTCTGCTTCAACACATATGCACAATGCAATACCATTTATGCACCATGTTCAGTGAAACCCTATATTATTACCTGAGGCAAATTCCTTACATGGCCTAATGCATTGGGGAAGCACTGAATTCTATGGAGAAAAAGGCGAAGTAATATTTCTCCTGAAGACTAGAATGAGAAATAAATAAGGAAATAGCTTTGTTTTTGTGAACAAACTTAAAATAAAAGAGATTGCAGTCCATACAAGGACAATGATTATCAGTTGTATGGAGAAATTGATGCTATGCAAATTAGCATCATGTAGCCAAGGCATCGCAACAATTTCAGAACTGTCAAACACATTGCTTGAAGAGAATTGTTCTGTATATGGTCTACATTAGCCTTGCAAAACAAAGACATGCAGGTCTGTGATTATGTGTTCCATGATACACATCCACATAAAACGCTCCCTTTTCACACATCAGATGTAAATCTTTGTTGAGTTTCGCGTACAACATCAACTGTGCATATTTGATATATTACATGTTTTAATATCTCAAAAACAGGTTCTGGCCATACAACTCAAACTTTGTGCACTTGTGGACATCACAATGGTGATGTTCTGTTGTGATAAAAGGATATTTGAATTTTGTTAGGAATTCGAGAATTTAGTTCTCTGTGCTCATCAGGTTTAGGTAGCAGATTATGGGTGCATACATGCATAACCTAACTTTGATACTTCAATTTTTCAAGAATTTTCAAGTAGTCCTGCTTGGAATAATGTGAATGCCAGGCTTCCAATAGAGTTTGCAATTGAGAGCACTCCAACAACTGATTTACCATGCTTCAACTCAAACTTTATCAGGCATGCCCATGCATACATTGAGTATTAGAAAATTGTGGGAGTCACAAGATGACATGATGCATGCACCTTGTTCGGGCACATTTTTTCAGATGTAAAGGATGCATCATCTGCTACAATCAGGTCCATCTTTTATGAGAGCACATATTCAACTTCTTACATTCTCCATAACAACATGGCACCAACCTTCATTAAAGAAATACACATACACTACAAAGCACTCCTAGAGGAACATGTTGATTGATAAGTTAAAATTCAAGGTGAGAAAAAGTTCTGAAAAAAAAAATGAAATTTTTTGTTATGTCAATGTGAAACAAGAATTAAATTTTCTGAATTATACCCAACCTCGCAACTCACGGTACAAGAGGGACATTTCTCCACGAACTCAACCAGAACACCTAATCGAAACACTCATCCTTCATCCACATTGATTTGAGTTAATTGACAACACATCTTGAGAAAGCTTTTGCATCTAAGAAACTTAAAGGGTGTATGAAGGATATATAAATCTTTTAATACTTGTATACTTGCATACATGAAAAACATCTAACTGATTATCCTATGATTTCAGGCCTAATATTTTATTATACAAAACATTTTGTTTTTTTGCTAAACTTTATATCAGATGGAGATTTGTTATAAACCCAGGACCCTGTAGAGTATAATGGACCACAACAGTAAAATAGTTCTGCTTCAATACATATACACAATGCAGTTCCATTCATGTACTACATTCGGTGAAACAATTGACACAGTGAAGGCACAGAGTGAAATATATCAATGGAGTTGTTTCTGCTTCAACACATGTACATAAAGCAATTTCATTTATGTGATATGATCTGTGAAATTCTATACTCGACTAATGCTTGAGGCAAGTTCCATTATATGCTTCAATTGAACTCCAGTCCAAAAAGGGAAATAGGTTCTCCAATGGCTATGATTATATGATATATTGAAAAACACAAGCTTATAAATACGAACTACAAATAAGAGAATGAAATTGCTCACCAGAGTAGGCAAAGAAATCAACTACACTTTCTCAATCCGAATTCCGACAGATAAGACTCAATCCCCAAGAATACTCCTAAGCTATAGCTCAAGATGCCGGGGTTCTTTGAGAGGACGAATGTGAAGTCAGGATTCTGTCTGGATTGCAAGACAGAAGACGTGGGAAGCCAGATATCATTTTTTGGCGATCTGGGTATCGATAAAACCATGATTTTGGAGAATGGAAGAACTGAATCTGGTTTTTCTATGGTTTTGAGTTGTATCCATTTGGAATCGGTGGACAACCCACATTCGTCCTCTCAAAGAACCCCAGCATCTTGAGCTTTTGATATTTTGATGTAGGAGACCGTAAAATCAGAAGCTTTTGATGTTTCCTTCGCTTTTGGGGTGGTGGAGATCGATTTGAGAGATGGGTTTTGGAAGAAACAAAAGGGGGTCTCGATCGAATCTCTCCTACTCACGATTGGATTAGGTTTTTACGAACAAAACGGAAGCACTGCAGCCACACAAATGACAAGGTGCAACCGTTAGCCATGTAGTGCGAATCTGGGTCCTTCAGTTCAGATCTGATATACATTTTCGCGAATGAAAATGATACATATATTCACATATTTTATTTAAAATCCTAGCTGAAAATAATATATGCTAATTTCATAATTGGTTAAAAATATAAAAAACCTCCCTAAATAATAATTTTATCCCTTCTCCTCTATTTGAAGAGAAAAAATCGTCATTTAAAGAAAAAATTTATCATATTGCAGGAATTTTTTTGATATATTGTATTTTTAATTAAACAGAATATTCGCATAATATTTTTCATTTGTCAACAAAAATTTAATAAATATGACTATTTAGATTTACATAAACGTTTTCAAAGAGTTACTTAAGAAAATCAAAAGTCATATGAATTTTGAATAATTTATAGGGGGTTATATGGATTTTTCCCTTTTGTATATATATATGAACAGCTCTTGTTATGTACCTTACCCCCCCCCCCGGTTTGCCAACTGACATAAACAGAGAATAAGGGAGAATAACAGTAAAATAGCCCTTATTCGCTGTTTGTTTGGGGCGGATAAACCCTGATAGCAATGCCTGGATAAACTAGCATAAGGCCTGATAACAATTCCACTAAAATGTGAGAATAGCTTATCAGGGCTTATCTATTCCTGAGAATAAAAATACCCCTCACCATCATTACAAAAAAATTCTCTCTCTTACTTTAACACAACCCAATGATACACCCCCATTTAATATACACCATCTGATTAGTGGATCTAGCTATTTTGAATGAATCAGAACCGTCCAAAAAAAAAAAAAAAAAAACCAAGCTTATCCGGACCATCCAAAAAGATGGACCTTTTTTTAATCCGCCGACACGTGTATCACTAAACCACATATCCACTTCTCACGACCTCTTCTCACTGTCGTCCCCATCGAAATACTCTCTCTCTTCACTGCAAAATCTGATACGTAAGTTAATTAACACATATAAGTTAATTAAATGAAGTTTAATATAAAATGCCTAGGGTTATTTGGTACCCACCAACAATGACATTGATATTGGCAATATAATTTGTTAATAATTCATATTTGAATTTTATTAGATAAGAATAAGCGGATAATTTATTACTATTTATGATCAACTGATTGGGTAAATTTAATTAACTCATAACCCAAAAAAACATATCATTACAAAGCAAATGGAATCAACACTAAGCATACATAGAGTAATTGACAAACAGCTTTGAAGGTCCACCATAAAATATTACATAAGATGGACGGTACTTATTTAATTTAAATAAGTGTTTTTTCTTGATATATATCTATCAACGTTAACCAAACATAAACTTATATTTCAATATTAAATTAAATGAAGGTTATTATATAAGAATGCTAGTGTTATTTGGGACAACAACAATATTGACTATGTTACTTGTGTAATAAAATCTAACAATTTTATGGACAACCTATGATTTATATATATTTTCTATTTATGAAACTGTCATTGAGTAAATATAATTAAATTGATATAAGATAATTAGAATCACCATAAAGCATTTGGAATCACCAATGAATACATAGATTAGTTGTAAAAAATATATAAAGGCCCACCATAAAATATTACATAAGATGGACCGTCCAGATTTAATTACACTCATGATGGACTGATTTATATTCATCAATTACACCAAACATAAAAATATATTTCAGGGGCAAAGTTGACATTTTAAAAATAATAACTCCTTATCCATCCCTTATCAACCATTTATCCACAGTTTATTCTAGGTCAACCAAACACCAAAAATCTGAATTTTACGTTTCCCAATAAGAATAAATAAGAATAACAAAAAATGCAACCAAACACGGATAGGCCTATTCTGCCAAGCACTAATATTTATCCCCGTATAACTATCAAGGCTGAATAACACAATTCCACTTCCCAAACGGGGGGTACAGGGCTGTTTGGGTGGGGGTAATAAGAGGAGAATAGTAAGAATAGACATGAAATAAGGGAAAAAAAGATGTTTGGGTGAAAAGAATAAGCTAGTATTTGGATGTCGGAATAACAAAGAATAAAAGGGCATAATAATCCTCCTTACTCATGGAATAAGCTTATTCCAACAACAATCATAAATAGGTCTCACATATTATTTATTTTTTTATTTTAAATCATCTATTATCATCTCTTGTACATCAATAGAATCAATGTGTTAATTCAATTTTTTATACCTTATTCAATTAAACACTACGACCTTTATTATTCTATTTCTCAACGAGAATAATTGAAAATACAACCAAACATAAAATCATTTTTTCTATTGATAAAATAAGTAATTCTTAAAAAAGATATAAACCTCGTAATAGTTTATGTCTCTTTTTCCAACATGCACTGCATGAACGAACACGAGGTTACCCTTATACAATACTTGTTCATTAGTCATAATCAACCGTCCATTTTAAAAAGAATGGCTCACATACATTCACTTCCACACGTGCGAATTACATAACTTGTGATACCTACACGAAGTTCCCAGTTCTTCACACAGCAAACAAAGCTTTGATTTAATGAAGTTTTTATATGCTTTTAGTGTAACTTAGTAAAAATTAAGGAAAAACTTCATATAACCCCCTATAAACTGACTGAAATCCATATATTCTTCTGACTTTTCTTAAAATCCATATAACCGCTCTAAAAACACTTAAGAAATCCAAATAAACCCCTGAATAAAATTTACATTTATAGATGATGAAAATTTTAGGGTTATTATGTTTGATTAATCCTTATAGAAAACACATTATACTTAAAAAAACCTTACAATGTATTAAAAATACGAAAAATCATTTATAATAACAATTTTACCCTTCCAAATACAGTTTAATAATATATCCAAATAGGGTAAAAATCATCATTTTCATAAGATTTTTCACATTTTTAACATATTGTAATTTTTTTTAATATATTATGTTTTCAGTCCGGGTTAATCAAATGAAATATTCACAAAATATTCATCATCTGTCAACGAAAATTTTATTCAAAGAGTTATTTTGATTTACGAGATGTTTTCATAGGATTATATAGATTTTAAGAAAAGTCATGAATTATATGAATTTCCGTCGGATTTAAGGGGATTGTACGAGTTTTCCCAAAAATTAAATATACTCGGATGAAAAAAAAGTGAATTATTTGTTTCGTTTAGGCACAAAAGCTACACACGAGTGTAAAAAAGATTTAGGCACAAGGCCTTTACAGTTTACACATGACTATAAATAAGAATTGCATGTAACAACTTTGTTTGATTGTTTGCATGTCTGAACAACTGCACCTACATTGGCCTGTAATTGCCCCTGGCTCAAAAAATCAAGTTGCACTGTAAATAAAACCAGACCAACTCTAGTGTAATGTTTTATATCACCTTTTCTCTTCTACAGTTCTGCCCATCCAAAAAATAATAATAATTAATCACATTGTATTGATGTTGTGTTGTCAATTGTGAGGAAAGATATTTGACTTTGTGAGGAACTCCAGAATTCAGTTCCTTCTATGCTCAGATATGCATAAACTAAACTCTGATACTTCATTTTCCAAGATTCTTCAAGTAGTCTTGGTGAGAGTAATGTGAAATGCCATGCTTTCAATAGAGTGTTCTTCTCCAACAACTGAGTCATATTGCTTCAAATCAACTTTCTCCAACTTGCAGAAACAATGTTTCTCTTGACTTTGAGCTTAAAAAAAAAGGTCGGAAAAACAAGAGAGTTTCCAACGGTGCAACTGAAAAGGCTAGAGAGTTACTCTATTTATGTTAGAAATATGGACCTTTGTTTTTGGTAAACTATTGATACAATGCATGAAGAGAATGGATTATATATAGTAGCATTGGAATGACTCTGCTTTCATACATGTACACAGTGCTGTAAAAACCACATACTACTACTTGAGGCAAGTTCCTTACACGGCATGACGATTTGGGGTTCTGTACTCAAGGGAGAAGAAGAAAAATAATATTTCACTAATGACTACAATGAGAAATACATGATATTCATTTATTTAACAATTCTAAATTAAAAGAGATTGCAGGAAATACAAGGATACTAAACTATGGAAAATGTAATTGCGTACCAGTTTCTGGAGAAATAAATGGTATACAAGTGAGATTCATGTAGGCAATCACCGAGGCACATCGGAACAATATCAAAGAACTGTCAAATAGTCCCCCACGTGCTTGGCGCAGTGGTGTAAGGACACCCCCCATTTTCATGGGGGTTGTGGTTTCTACTCCTGCTTCCAGCAGGAAGAAAAAAAAAAGTGAAAACAGCCCTTTGGTGTAAGGACACCCGACCCGTGGAAAGGCCTATGTTCAATGATCTGCATCCATGTAAAAAAAATCCATTTTTATACATCAAATATAAATCATTTTAGCATCGTGTACAACATCAAGTACACGCGTCTGTATATCAGACACATGTTCTACACATACATCCAAACTTTGCGCAATTAATGGGACACCTGCTCTCATGATGCATAAGAGATGATACAAATGGCCTCTATAGAGACATATAAACAGATGGATACACATAGTGACTTAATTAAAGCTACATCATGTATATGGTTATTAACAGAATTCAGATTGCACAGGTTGTTATCTCTGGAACAAACAAATAAAATTTCTAAACTTTTACAAATCGAGATGTATTACCAAGTCACAAATTGAGATTTATTCCCAAGTCAGCACTGATAAACTATTGATGCAATGTAGAGATGGGATTGATTATAGCAATGGAGTGTTTATGCTTGAGAACATGTAAACAACACGATTTCGTTATACAATACTACTTGAGAGTTGAGACATTCCTAATGTGTGGCCGAACTGAACTCCAGTGAAAAGAGGATATAAATTTCTCTGTTGACTAAGATCACACAATATATTGGAAAAACACAACCTTTTTGAGCAACAACAAGAGAAGTATGCAATTGTTTACCAGAAATGGCACACGAAACCACCTACAATGTCTCGCTTCAGACGAATAAGATGGCCCAAATGTCTCAATCCCCAATCATCGTCTTTTGTCGGTAGGCCTGCAACACTTGAGGAACCTTATCCTGGTACTGGATCACGTATTTCTCTAAGAATTTCTCCTCCTTCAAACAACAAATCGTAGTAAATCTCACATCTTTGTTCGGAAGTCCAAGTGACTTCAGGACACGAATGACCGAATATCTGGGACTGATTTTCTTCTCCAAGCTACACAACAGGAAATTCGGCCAACTGGATATGACGGATAGCCCCAATCCGGGTTCCTTCAAAAAGAAATTCATTATCTTCCTCATTTTAACCTTTGATAGGTTCATAATCTGAGGCCGCTTCTTGAAAGCTGAGAGCATATCATCCTCGGACCAACCAAAGCTTCTATACAACTCAAATTTCTCCTCCCAATTCAATTCACTTATGCTCCATATGAAGCCAAGGGAAACATAGTTTTTAAACCAAGTCTTCAATGCATTTCCCCCCCTCAATGGTGCTTCCCAGTAAACTGTTCTCCAACAACTGAGCTACCATGCTTCAGACCAACATTCTCTGAAACAGCACATCAGACATGCAAAAACAATCTCACCTTTACATTGAGCATTAGAATGCTTGCAACATGTCAAAGCATATCTCTTCAAATATAAAGGATGCATTCACCTCCTAATATCAGGTCTATCTAGAGCACAACTTCTTACATTCTCCATAAAACATGGTGTGCACATTCATTAAAGAATTACATATACACCACAAATAACTTTTAGAAGAACATATTAAGACATTTTTTTTTGTGCCAAGAAACCTCAACAAGAGTTCAAAAAACCCCAGGTTCACTGAATAACTCACAAACCATGTACATAAGGTAAGCCTGTGTGCGCTGAGCTCTTCAAAATTGTGATTACTTAGGAAGGTGGAATCTGTGGATGAAGTTTTTTTTTTTTTTACAATACTTATATACCTACATATATAAGAAGGGTGGATTTCTTACACAGTAACTCAAGCTAAAGAGACAAGAATAACAAAAAATAAAATTGTGCTCATGGGTGGGTCCTCAATTATGCAGCCAAAAAAAGGGGCTGAACTACTAGCATGTTGAGATTCTTTCCAAATTAAATAAATGTAACTATTGATATGATGTAGGATTAGAATGGATTGCATCAATGGAATGGCTCTGCTTTTATTTAAGTACACAATGCAATTGCATTTATGCACTATGTTCTGTGAAACTCTATACTACTACTTGAGGCAAGCTACTTAACTTTGCTTCATGCTTTTGGAAGCATTGAAGCTGAGGGGAGGGAAAGACAGAAAATAATGCTAATCTGATTACTATGATTAACAACTGGAGAATGCAATTGTTTTGAAATTTTGGGATGTGGAAGTCATGCATATGAGCATCATGTATTTTTTATTTTTTGGCTTGGTATGAGCATCATGTATTGCAAAAATTTCAAAGAATTGTCAACCATATTGGTAAAGAAGTTGTTCAGTACATAGAATAAATTAGCCCTACAAAACAAACACAAGATTGTGACTTTTTTTTATAACTATTTGTGAGGTTTATACTCACAAAATTAAATGATGTTAAAAATCTTAATGTTGGTGTACTTCATTGTTCTAAATAATCATAAAATAGCATATATATAATATTTATTTATTCATTGGTGTGTCAAATACAGTTTTTGCCCATAGCATCCAAACTTTTCTTACTATCAACACCTCCTCTCATGACCCATAAGAGCACATTTAGAGATGCAACAAATGAACTTCTTGGAAACACATAAACAGATGGATATGTATATTGATTTTAATAAAAGTTGCCTCATGTGTAAAATTTAAATTTTTTTTTTTTTTTTAAGGTAACGTGTACAATTAATATTGAATTCAGATTACTCAGGCAGTTATCCTTGTACCAAAGACATGAATTGATAAAACTTCTAATCAGCACCTAGTATTCTATTGATGCAATGTATACGCATAGAATGGATTATATCAATGGAGTGCTTCTTGTTCAACATGATGCAGTGCAATTCCATTTACGCGATATGATCTGTGAAATTCCACACTTCACTATTGCATGAGGCAAGTTCCAAATGTATGCTTGGACTGAACTCCAGTGGAAAAAAAAAGGAGGAATTTTTTTGACGAATACAATCGCACAATATATTAAAACACAAAACTGAATTGAAAGAAGTGATTGCCATACAAAGACGGACCACAAATCAGAGGAGAATGCAATTGCTTACCAGAGTTGGGAAATGAATCATCTAACAAAGCCTCACCCCTGACAAACAAGTTCGGGGCTCAAATGTCTCAACCTTCAATGACTGTCTTCCTATGGTAGGCCTGCAACACTTGAGGAAACTTCTCCTTGTACTTGATCACGTATTTCTCTAAGAATTTCTTCTCCTTTGATTTGAAAATCGTACTTACATTCACATCTTTTTTCAGAATTCCATGTGATGTCAGGACACGGATGACTGACCATCTCGGAATGATCGTCTTCTCCAAGCTAAACAGCAATAGATGTGGCCAACTGGAAATGATGGATAACCCCAATCCGGGCTCCTTCAAAAAGAAATTCATCATCTTCCTCATTTTAACCTTTGATAGGGTCATAATCTGAGGCTGCTTCTTGAAAGCTGAGAGGATATCATCCTCAGACCAACCAAAGCTTCTATACAACTCAAATTTCTCCTCCCAATGCGATTCACTTATGCTCAATATGGAGCCAAGGGCCACATAAAACAATGAACTTGAAGGTCTGAAGTCCATTGCCTTAACTTTTGTTATAGCCTCGCTAAATCGATCAAGGTGCACTATAAGAAAAACCCTGGGTTGATATTTGATCAAGGCAGAGATACTAGAATCGGGTACTCCGTGGTCACGTAATACCACAATTTTGGGACCTATCATTTTGTGGAGGTCACTGTGGAGAAGATAGGGCGCACGCTTGGTGGTCGAGACAACGACCCCTCGAGTGCCAAGAATACCCTTTAGAAAACCATAGGCGGGCACTATCTGGTTGTCTAAGCTACTGGTCAAGATGGTGGGGTTCTTTGAGAGGACCAATGTGAGGTCAGCGGTCGAGAATCCGGCGTCACGGAGGAATTCAATCTTCGGCTTCAGAGATTTGTTTGGCTTGGATGACAGAAGTCGGGGGCGGCAAGAGATCATTTTGGCGATCTGGGTATCAGTAAAACCATGGTTTTTAAAGAATGAAAGAACTGAATCAGGGTTTTCAGTAGTTTTGAGTTGAAACACTTTGGAAACTCTGAGGGCTGAATCGGTGGACAACCCACAGGAGTTCACGAGGTAGGAGACCGTAAAGTCCGATGCTTTTGGTGTTTCCTTCCCTTCTGGGGTGGTAGAGATGGATTTGAGACATGGGTTTTGGGAGAAACACAGGTGGGTTTCAATCGAATCCCTCCTACTCACGACCTGGATTAGGTTTTTACGGATGAAACCAAACATTGAAAAGCCTTGTAAACCGAAAGAAGAGACGCAGAAGAATAAAAGAGAGAACTTTACTGTTCCGACGCTAATTCATCTTGAGCCGTCCATTTTGAAAGCAATGGTTGTTGAGCATTTGCTTCCACACGTGTGAACTCCACAAATATATGCTTAAGAGGACATTCAACATAAAAGGCAAAACTAGGGTTGCGAAATTGGAGGCATCTATCCATTCCAATAGAGATCAATTTCTGAATATAGGGTAAGGAGTAGAGGTGTAAAACAGGTCGGTAACAGATTGTGCCGTGACTGTCCGTTATTTTTGACGGGCTGTGTCGTGTCTGGCCCGCCAAGCCGCCCACGGGCCTAACGGGCCAATCCATGATTTTTAAAAAAATAAATTTTTTAATTTTTTTAATTTTAAACTTTATTTTTTTTTAATATTATACACACAAATTATATAAATGTATTACATATACATATATACACAAAATAACATTATATATACTTAATAAAATAATGAGATGAGACACTTATTCAACATATTATATACTCCATCTACTGTGAATTGTCGTGCCGTACCAAAAAAGGCTCACGTGCCACAAGGTTGACCTAGCCCAGCCCATAAACCTTAACGTACATTGCTGTGTCGTACCGTGTCGACCGGTTTTACATCTCTAGTAAGGAGACACACAGAAGAACATCAAGAAAGAAAAACAAAAACAAAAATTGATCGATCAAGCTTCAACCCATTTATCTGAAACAGCCTAGTTTGGTGATAAAGTCTGGATCTGTTTTTAGAAAAATAAAATACATAACTAAATGAATTGAATACATGTAATTTTATGTGTTTCATTTTATGTTAAGTGGGTATGAAAGAGTCCATTTTGATATGGATCCTGGTTAAAGCACCAACTGGGTTTTGGTCCAAAATTCAAAACCTGTAACTATTGATATGGTGTAGGAATAGAATGAAGGGTAATTAGCAAAAATAGCACCAAGAAATCCAAATGATATATTTTTACGTTAAATAAGATTTTGGTGATATACAAATAAATATGATTTATAATGGTATAAAAATAATTAACATGCATTTAAAGGGTAAATATGCAAAAGAAAACCCTTTTTTTAATTTGAATAAGTCTTTTATGATAGTATAGATGTCAATTGTTAGCTTATTTGGATAGATTTTTGTAACGAAGTAGTCCCTATTTTTATAAGATTTCATGAATGAAATAAACAAGAGAGAAATTATTAATTAAAATTGTTTTATAGCATTAGGAGGTTGATTTACGATACGTTTAGTTCGTATCATTTTTTAGATAGATTTATTTTACTAAGAATCATTTTATTAAGAATCCAAATTCTATCAAACTGTTTGGTTTAGATTTCTACTAAGAATCAATCGTAGAGGGAATAAAGAGAGAAAAAAAAGAGGAGGCCGTGGGTTAAAAAAAAAAAAAAAAGAGAAGGCTATTTATTTTAAAAAAGATGTAGATAGTAATTTAATTAATTTATAAAAAGTAAAATAATAATCTAATTTAAGATTTCATATGGAATTTGAGATTACCACAAAAAAGGATGGGAATTTAATTCCACCCTATTTTCCTTTGATTCTAATTTCAGTAGAGCCTATAATTACCATCAAGATTATCACTAACTAAACACTGGATTTAATACACTTTCCTAGTAATCTAATATGGAATCAAAATCCATCCTAAACTGACACGAATCAATCAGGGCAAGAAAAAGTACTGCACACAGCACACGTAACATAGAAAAAACTACTAGAGGAACATATTGATAAGTTAACAAGGCAAGAAAGAGTTCTGAAAAAAATAGTTGAGTATCTCTTGTTATTTTCGAATACATCAGCTGCAGCTCTTGTGCTAAATTAGAACATGTAATAGTAAAGCAAGCAAGAATTCTGAAGGGGGGGAAAAGAGTTTTAAGTACGCAAGGGAATTTATGTAATTTTCAAATACATCCAACAATGTGAAGCAAGAAATTAAATTTTTTGAATTGTAGCCAACCTCGCAAGTCATGCTGCAACAGAGGCATTCTAAATAGGCCTGTCAACGGGTCGGTCCGGGTCAGGTCCGGGTAGATCCAGACCCGACCCGTGGCAAGATCAGGCGAGTCCAGGTCTAACCTAGGACCCAGCGAGTCTGGGGAAATGTGGACCCAGACCCGGACCCGCCGGACCCGGATGGTTGGTAAAAAAAAAAAAAGAGCTCATGTATTTATTTACCTTATCATTCTATTTAAAATTTTTTGTAATAAAACATTATTAAAAATAAAAGTCTGGATCTGTTTTTAGAAAAATAAAATACATAACTAAATGAATTGAATACATGTATTTTTATGTGTTTCATATTAAATATGTGTTTCATGTTATGTTAAGTCGGTATGAAAGAGTCCATTTTGATATGGATCCTGGTTAAAGCACGAACGGGGTTTTGGTCCAAAATTCAAAACCTGTAACTATTGATAAGGTGTAGGAATAGAATGAAGGGTAATTAGCAAAAATAGCACCAAGAAATCCAAATGATATATTTTTACGTTAAATAAGATTTTGATGATATACAAATAAATATGATTTATAATGGTATAAAAATAATTAACATGCATTTAAAGGGTAAATATGCAAAAGAAAACCCTTTTTTTAATTTGAATAAGTCTTTTATAATAGTATAGATGTCAATTGTTAGCTTATTTGGATAGATTTTTGTAACGAAGTAATCCCTATTTTTATAAGATTTGCTACCGAATTTGACATTCATGAATGAAATAAACAAGAGAGAAATTATTCATTAAAAGTGTTTTATAACATTAGGAGGTTGATTTACGACACGTTTAGTTCTTATCATTTTTTAGATAGATTTACTTTACTAAGAATCATTTTACTAAGAATCCAAATTCTATCAAACTGTTTGGTTTAGATTTCTACTAAGAATCAATTGTAGAGGAAATAAAGGGAGAAAAAAAAAAAGAGGCCGTGGGTTAAAAAAAAGAAAAGAGAAAGCTATTTATTTTAAAAAAGATGTAGATAGTAATTTAATTAATTTATAAAAAGTAAAATAATAATCTAATTTAAGATTTCATATGAAATTTGATATTACCACAAAAAAGGATGAGAATTTAATTCTACCCTATTTTCCTTTTATTCTAATTTCAGTAGAGCCTATAATTACCAAGTGACTTCAGGACACTGGTGCCGATGACTTCAAGACATCTTAAATTGCCCGATCATGCTCACATCCGAAGTCCAAGTGACTTCAAGACATCTTAAAAAACCCCAGGTTCACTGTAAAACTCACAAACCACGTACATAAGGTAAGCCTGTGTGCGCTGAGCTTTTCAAAATTGTGAATACTTAGGAGGGTGGATGAAGTTTTTTTTTTTAAATACTTATATACCTACATATATAAGAAGGTGAATTTCTTACACAGTAACTCAAGCTAAAGAGACTAGAATAACAAAAAATAAAAAAATGTGCTCGTGGGTCCTCAATTATGCAGCGAAAAAAAAGGGGCTGAACTACTAGTATATTGAGATTATTTCCAAATTAAATACCTGCAACTATTGATATGATGTAGGATTAGAATGGATTGCATCAATGGAATGGCTTTGCTTTTATTTAAGTACACAATGCAATTGCATTTATGCACTATGTTCTATGAAACTCTATACTACTACTTGAGGCAAGCTACTTAACTTTGCTTCATGCTTTTGGAAGCATTGAAGTTGAGGGGAAAGACAGAAAATAATGCTAATCTGATTACTATGATTAACAACTGGAGAATGCAATTGTTTTGAAATTTTGGGATGTGGAAGTCATGCATATGAGCATCATGTATTTTTTATTTTTTGGCTTGGTATGAGCATCATGTATTGCAAAAATTTCAAAGAATTGTCAACCATATTGGTAAAGAAGTTGTTCAGTACATAGAATAAATTAGCCCTACAAAACAAACACAAGATTGTGACTTTTTTTTATAACTATTTGTAAGGTTTATACTCACAAAATTAAATGATGTTAAAAATCTTAATGTTGGTGTACTTCATTGTTCTAAATAATCATAAAATAGCATATATATAATATTTATTTATTCATTGGTGTGTCAAATACAGTTTTTGCCCATAGCATCCAAACTTTTCTTACTATCAACACCTCCTCTCATGACCCATACCATAAGAGCACATTTAGAGATGCAACAAATGAACTTCTTGGAAACACATAAACAGATGGATATGTATATTGATTTTAATAAAAGTTGCCTCATGTGTAAAATTTAAATTTTTTTTTCTTTTTTTGAAGGTAACGTGTACAATTAATATTGAATTCAGATTACTCAGGCAGTTATCCTTGTACCAAAGACATGAATTGATAAAACTTCTAATCAGCACCTAGTATTCTATTGATGCAATGTATACGCATAGAATGGATTATATCAATGGAGTGCTTCTTGTTCAACATGATGCAGTGCAATTCCATTTACGCGATATGATCTGTGAAATTCCACACTTCACTATTGCATGAGGCAAGTTCCAAATGTATGCTTGGACTGAACTCCAGTGAAAGAAAAAAAAGAGTAATTTTTTTGACGAATACAATCGCACAATATATTGAAACACAAAACTGAATTGAAAGAAGTGATTGCCATACAAAGACGGACCACAAATCAGAGGAGAATGCAATTGCTTACCAGAGTTGGGAAATGAATCGTCTAACAAAGCCTCACCCATGACAAACAAGTTTGGGGCTCAAATGTCTCAACCTTCAATGACTGTCTTCCCATGGTAGGCCTGCAACACTTGAGGAACCTTCTCCTGGTACTTCATCACGTATTTCTCTAAGAATTTCTCCTCCTTTGATTTGAAAATTGTACTTACATTCGCATCTTTGTTCAGAATTCCATGTGATGTCAGGACACGGATGACTGACCATCTCGGAATGATCGTCTTCTCCAAGCTAAGCAGCAATAGATGTGGGCAACTGGAAATGATGGATAACCCCAATCCGGGTTCCTTCAAAAAGAAATTCATCATCTTCCTCATTTTAACCTTTGATAGGGTCATAATCTGAGGCTGCTTCTTGAAAACTGAGAGGATATCATCCTCAGACCAACCAAAGCTTCTATACAACTCAAATTTCTCCTCCCAATGCGATTCACTTATGCTCAATATGGAGCCAAGGGCCACATAAAACAATGAACTTGAAGGTCTGAAGTCCATTGCCTTAACTTTTGTTATAGCATCGGTAAATCGATCAAGGTGCGCTATGAGAAGAAACCTGGGTTGCCGTTTGACCATGGCAGCGATACTAGAATCGGGTACTCCATGGTCCCGCAACACCCCGATTTTGGAACCAATTGCTTTGTGGAGGTCACTGTGGAGAAACCACGGCGCACGCTTGGCGGTCGTGACAACAACCTCGTCAGTGCCAAGAATGCCCTTTAGAAAACCATAGGCGGGCACTATCTGGTTGTCTAAGCTACTGGTCAAGATGTTGGGGTTCTGTGAGAGGAGGAATATGAGGTCAGGGGTCGAGAATCCGACATCACGGAGGAAGTCCATCTTTGGTTTCAGAATCTTGTCTAGATTCAAAATCAGAAGATTCGGGCGGAGGAAGATCATTTTGGCGATATGGGTATCAGTAAAACCATAGTTTTTGAAAAATGAAAGAACTGAATCTGGGTTGTCTGTGGTTTTGAGTTGTACCCGTTTGGAAGCTCTGATGGCTGAATCTGTGGACAACCCACAAGTGTTCACGAGGTAGGAGACCGTAAAGTCCGACGCTTTTGATGTTTCCTTCCCTTTTGGGCTGGTGGAGATGGATTTGAGACATGGGTTTTGGGAGAAACACAGGTGGGTTTCGATTGAACCTCTCCGACTCACGATTTGGATTAGATTTTTATGGACGAAACGAAACATCGAAGCCGTAGAAATCTGAAATGAGAGACTTTTTTAAAATGTCTCCCAAATGTTTGTGTTTTTGTATATGTGAAGGCAAGACTTTTGTTTTTGTTTGTTTGGGACTACACAACACGAGAGAGAGAGAGAGAGAGAGAGAGAGACTCCTTTATGACGGCTCGATACCATTCATCATGAATCGTCCATTTTGAAAACAATGGTTGATGATGAGCATTTACTTACACACGTGTGAACTACACAATTATATGACAAGGGAGTGTTTAGTAGCATGATTGCAAAACTTATTTCTCTGATAAAAAAACAAACATAACATTCAATTCTAAAACACAACACGTTCAATGTTTTTGTTTTTTTTTTAATCTTATACCACATGTAATAATGAAATAACGAGGCTATACTTTTATAAAAGATGATATAAATGGAGAGAAATAATAAAGTATATAAGATTGTATTTAAAACTGTAAAAAAACTATTTATAATAGTGTTCAAGTAAAATATTTCTTCTTAACTTTCATATGCATAAATATTTTAATAGACAAGTTATCTATAATTTTTTTAAAAAATAAAAAAAGGTGAGAAGGGAAAATGGGACTTACAAAAGGAATGCGAAATGTGTAACATTATAAGCACTGTTACACTCAGTTTTTTTTTTTTACAGTCTAAAATATGTATATACCTCGTTAAATATTTCTTACACTTACTAAAAATGAGTTCATTCAACTTGAAATGAAATGATATTCACTCTTTATCAAAACATATCCCTCATTGAATAATGTTTACTATTTTTATAAAAATAAAAACATGTGTAGTCTGAGTTTTTATTAGTCAAAATGATTGAGTCTAACATTTTCCTTAGAATTGCAATGCCATGCTTCCGTTTACATCTGCTATATCTCAACATGTAATCATAGAGTTTAAGTACTCGAGATTTCATGTTACTTTCGAATACATCTAACAATGTGAAGCAGAAATTGAATTTTTTGAATTATAGCCAACCTGGCAAGTCATGCTACAACATAGGCATTCCTGGAGTGCACAACCAGAAGTCCTAATGGAAATACTCATCCTTCATCCACATGAATTGGGTTGATCCACCACACTTCTTGAGAGAGCTCTTGCAGCAACATCAGGAGACTTGTGAGGGTGGATGATGGATATATTTTTTGTTGGAGACATTTTTCTTTTTGGCAAAACTTCTAGCAGATTGAGATTTGTCACAAACTCAGAACCCTGTGAACTGATGACACGATGCAAGAATATAATTAACAATAACATCAATGGAATGCTCCTGCTTCAACACACATGCACAATGGCACAATGCAATACCATTTATGTACTATGTTCAGTGAAACCCTATATTACTACCTGAGGCAAATTCCTTACATGGCCTGATGCATTGGGGAAGCACTGAATTCCAGGGAGAAAAAAAAAAGTAAAATAATATTTCTCCTGAAGACTAGAATGAGAAATATACAAGGAAATAACTTTTTGTGAACAAACTTAAAATAAAAGAGATTGCAGTCCATACAAGGACAATGATCATCAGCTTATGGAGGGATGGATGCTATGCAAATTAGCATGAAGTAGGCAAGGCATCACAACAATTTCAGAACTGTCAAACACATAGCTTGAAGAGAATTGTTCTGTATATAGTCTACATTAGCCTTGCAAAACAAAGGCATGTGGTTCTGTGTTAATGTGTTCCATGATCCACATCCACATATAACACTCATTTTTTAGAGTGTTGATACACGCAGCCTGTTTTTACAGCCTATTTTGCAACTCGTACGCTATGATAACGTATTATATACTGCACTATCATAGTGTATACTGCACTATCATTTCACCATGAGAAAAAATACACTAATGTATCTCAGTTTATACTTCATTTCATAAAATAACATGCGCGTCAAAGGGTGAGTGCATAATTTTATAAAAATGAAAAACGGGATGGACTACAATTGGAGCTGCAATATGGGCTACGTGTATCTTTTTCCTATTTTTTATACATCAGATGTAAATCTTTGTTCGGTTTCGTGTACAACATCAAGTGCGCAAATTTGATATATTACATGTTTCAGTATCTCAAAAACAGGTTTTGGCCATACCACTCAAAACTTTGTGCACTTATGGACACCTGCTCTCATGACGCATAAGAAAACAATAAATGATCTTCTTGGAAACATATAAACAAATTGACATGTAAATTGATTTAATCAAAACTGCCCCATGTATATCATTATTATCAGAATTTAAATTATGCAGGTTGTTATCCTTTCACCAATAAAATGAAATTCATAAACTTACTAACAAATTAAGAGTTATTCCCAAGTCATGGTAAACTACAGGCACAGTGAAGGCAGAGAATGGGTTATATCAAAGGAGTGTTTCTGCATCAACACATGTATCAATGTGATTCCATTTATGTGATATGATCTGTGAAGCTCTATATTTCAACAATGCTTGAGGCAAGTTCTAAATGTGTGATTGAACTGAACTCCAGTGAAAAAATGGGAAGAAAGTTCTCTGATGAATATGATTACACAATGACATAATGTATTGAAAAACACTAGTTCTTAAACAAAGTCCTGAATTGAAAGAAATGACACCAAGACAAGTACAGATTACAAATCATCAGAGGAGAATGCATTTGCTTACCAGATTTCGCAAACGAACCATCTACAATTCTCATTCCTACAGAGAATATTGGCCCAAACTTCTCAACCCCCAATCATTGTCTTCCCTCGGTAGGCCTGCAACACTTGAGGAACCTTATCCTGGTACTTGATCACATATTTCTCTAAGAATTTCTCCTCCTTCGAACAGAAAATCGTAGACAAATGCATATCTTGGCTCACAAGTCCATGTGACATCAAGACACGCATGACCGAATATCGTGGAATGATTGTCTTCTCCAAGCTACACGTTAGTAGACGCGGGGAACTGGAAATGATGGATAGCCCCAATCCTGGTTCGTTCAAAAAGAAATCCATCATCCTCCTTATTTTATCCTTTGATAGGTTCATCAACAGAGGCTGCTTCTTGAAAGCCGAGATGAAATCTTCCTCAGACCAACCAAAACTTCTATAGAACTCAAATTTCTCCTCCCATTTCAATCTACTTAAGCTCAGTACAGTGTTAAGAGCCAAGTAGAAGAACGAGCTTGAAGGATTGAAATCCATAGCCTTAACTTTCATCAAAGCCTCAGTAAATCGATCGGGATGTGTGTTAAGTAAACGCCTCGGTTGCTGTTTCATCATGGCAGAGATACTAGAATCGGGTACTCCTTGGTCCCGTAATGCCTCGATTTTGGGGCCTATCCTTTTATAGAGGTCATAGTGGAGAAGCCACGGAGCACGCTTGGCGGTCAACACAACGGCCTCGTCAGTGCCAAGAATACCTTTCAGGAAATCATAGGAGGGCACTATATGGTTGCTTAAGCTATATCTCAAGATGTCGGAGTTCTTTGAGAGGAAGAATGTGAGGTCGGGGGTCGAGAATCCGACGTCACGGAGGAAGTCCATCTTTGGCTTTATAGTCTTGTCTGGATTGGATTGCAGAAGTCGGGGGCAGCGGGTTATCATTTTGGCGATCTGGGTATCGGTGAAACCATGGTTTTTGAAGAATGAAAGAACTGAATCTGGGTTTTCTGTGGTTTTGAGTTGTACCCATTTGGAAGCTTTGAGGGCTGAATCGATGGACAACCCACAGAAGTTCACGAGGTAGGAGACCGTAAAGTCCGAAGCTTTTGATGTTTCATTCGCTTCTGGGGCGGTGGAAATCGATTTGAGAGATGGGTTTTGGAAGAAACACAAGTGGGTCTCGATTGAACCTCTCCGACTCACAATCTCGATTAGGTTTTTATGGATGAAACGAAACATTGCAGCTGTAGAAATTGAAAGAAGAGACGCAAACTTACGTTTTTTACATGAAATGGGTGGTGAAGAGCTCTGTGAATGGTGAATCTCTTGAGTGTGTGAAGAAGACGAAGAAGAAAAGGAAAGGGCGCTCTCTCTCTCTCGCTGAACGAAAACGTTTGTTTTGGATTCTACGAGACTTTATATGACGGCGATGCCCTTATAAAAGGGAAGTACTTTTTTGACACTATTCATCTGAACCGTCCATTTTGAAAATAACGGTCGTGGAGCATTTGCACATTGGACCTCCTTAACTTTCATTTAGGTGCTATTTGGCAGCGGCGGAAAGCAGATTTGAAGTGCTGATTGATAAGTGTAAAAATTGATTATGATGATAATATTTAAGAGTTCTGGAAAAAAATGGTTCAGTGAAAAATATTAAGCAGTATTTTAGATAAATGTGTTTGATTAACCAGTTGACATATGTGCTTATTAGAATGGTATTTTGGTCCATTTTATAAGTGTTGAATGTTATTTGATGTTTAGTTAAAAACTTGAAAATAAAAATTATTTTTTCCATTAATAAAAAAAAAGATAATGTGGTTGGGTCAATAAAATATATGTACTACACCACTGCAATTTGAATCAAATGAGAATCAGATGGAAGCCTACACATATTTACAAAAAAATCTCAATAAAACCTCATTATACAGTCCCCCAAAACATGTGAACAACAATAAAACACACTCCTTTGACAACCCTTTCAAGTTCTGATCCTCCCCTTCTTGTTTCCCAGGCTGGTAATCCTCACCCACCAAACTCTAACCCCCTGTACAACAAAAACCCACCCCTAACACTGTAAGCTGAGCCTTGCAAGCCCTTTATGCCCACTTATGCTCCCCAACCTCACAAACCCCCCACCACCATCACCCTCCCTCTTCCATATCTCAATAGTCCTATCAACAGACCCACTGCACACAAACTCTCCCATCAAACAAAATAGTCATTTTGTATGCCTTCACATCACAAACCACCCTCTCAAGGTAGTCCCTTTTCTTGGGCAGTGTCGCCATCAGGCGGAATGTGTTCTCTTACTGTCCACGCAAGACCTCCCACACGCATATTTAGCGGTCTTGGTGGGCGGTGAAGACGCAGTTGTCGACGGAGGAGAGGGCCTTCACAGAGCCGTCGCCGCGGCCAAAGGCTGTGGAGGGCGATAAGCTGAGGACTCGCTGGAGCTTCTCTGCTAAGGATTTGTTTTTCGGGTTCTTTGAATGAAATGGTGAGGCGTGAGGAGAGAGAGAGTTGGGTAAATAGGTTATATATTGTGGGTAATTTGTGATAAGTGGGAGGGGTATATTTGTCTTTTTGCAGGGTCAAAAGGCGGAGGCGGAAATAAAAAGTGTCACTCCCATAGCTGAAAATTTTGTGGTCTTTTTTACTTAACATGGAAAGTTATCAGTACTTCAAAGGGTGTGAACCAAACACCCACTTAATAAAAAACTGCTGATTTTTTCGCATTAATCAGAATAAGCACTGAACATTCGGTGAACCAAACACCGCCTTAAATTGCTCATATTGGAAGTCTTCCAGTTTGCTCAGTCTAGGGCTGCAGGTTGGGTTGAACCCGAACTCGAGACGGGTTGTATTGGCCAAATCGGTTTCAGGTTTGGGATCGGGTTGACTCACAAATCGGGTTGGGTTCGAGTTGACCTCACTCACAACCCGACCTAACCCGAACCCATAAACTAATAGTTAAAAAAAAAATCATTGTCGTTCGTTCAAATTTTAGGTAAACCTAACTAATTTTACAGATTGGGTCGGGTTGGGTCGGGTTGATTTATTTAATTATAGGTTGAGTTCGTGTTAGTCTAATCCGGATTAGAAATCGGGTTGGGTTGAGTGAGGGTTAAATAGTTTAGAATTCGGATTACAACCCGAACCCAACCCACCCAAGTTGTAACCCTAGCTCAATCTACTTTGTTTCTTTGTATAAGCTCATAGCAGAGCCATAGTAATTTTGTATGAATGTTTTTGTTTGTACAGATGATCATTTTAGTATAAAAGAAAATATATATGCCCTTCACTTGTAAAAAAGAAAAAAAAAATTCATTTAAATTGTGTGATTTACGCCCATTAATGAAAGAGGGTTGTTAGACGCAACCACACTCCGCACAGAGTTCCACGTGGGATCTATATACCTATGTAGTTTGTTATTTTTTTAAAAAATAGTTATATTCAATAGAAAATTGAGCTATATAAATTTTTTATTAAAAACATATAACTATTAGACGAGATTTACTATTTTTTAAAAAATAAAATATGTGCTTACTGTCTTTGAAATTATCTGCAAAGTTGTTCCTAACATTATTTTTAATGACACTCAAGAATTTTTTTTAATGTGCAACCTAAATAGTATAATCCGTAGACGCTTTTTTTTTTTTTTTCCACATAACGTCAACCTTAACGGCATCTTATTTGTTTTTTGCTATTAGCGAATATGTTTTAAAAAATAAAAATTGTTAATGTGGAGGGTTTAATCGAATCAAGTGACTAATTTGATAAGTATTGTGAAACCGTTATTATTTTGATATTTATTTCATAAATGTTTAATTAAAAAACCCTTAATCAACATGTTCTCATCTCTTTTTAAAAAAATTTCTAAAATCTAAAATCTTCTACCATTAGAAACAACATATCAATACACACATATACACATACATATATATACAGTAACACACACACACACACACACATATATCAAAAAATTGAGGGAAACAGGCAACAAGGGGAGATCTGGCAACGAGAGAGATCGAGCGGTGCTATCGAATCTATCACCTCTCCACACCGGCCTCTTCCACCTCTTTCATTTGTCGCTCACCAGTCGCCACCTATAGCCTATCCCCTACCCTCCCTGACCTTCTCCACCTCCATCCAACGCCCGATTCAATATGGGGCGGAAGAATGGGTGATTGGGTTAATATTTTTCATAACAAAAAATAAAAATGGCTATACATAGGGAGGGTGGTGATCTCAATAAAGTGGCTGGTGGAAAATAACAATTTTCTTAATTGTCACCTCAACCTACTATAAAATTAGAAACAATTAATCCTCTAACCAGATTGCCAAACCCACAATTCAAAAAAATTTGAGTGGTGGATTTAAGCAATCTGGGAAGGGGAGGAAAAAGAAAAGAACGGGTTTAACCCTATCCCCCCCCTCCCTTTTTTTTTTTTCTTCTCTTTTTCTCTCTCCTGTTTAGGTTGCCCACCAAAATTAAAAAATTTGGATAGTGGGTTTAACAATATGATTAGGAGATTAGTTGCTATCATTTCTTTGATCGGTTTGTGTAAGTTAATATTCATCTCGTGAAGGGATATATTTGTCATTTCATGCCGTCAGAGTGTTCAAGCCAAAATCCTCCACCATTAAAAAAACCCTCCTCTCCAAAACCCTTCCCTACTCGATTTCATCTCTCCAAACAAACCCAACCAAAAAAAATTAAATTAAATTGAAGAAAAGATGTTGTTGTCAGCAGGCGCTCCTGGGTTTCAACCCTCTCTTCAAAGGACCTCCTTCGCCCCAACCAATAAGCACTGCAGACCCTGTGAGTTCGTTCTCCTAAAAAAAAAAAAAATCAATGCTTTATTTCATCACACGAATGCATGTTTGTTGAATTCAAGTGGGTTGTTGTGTTTTCAACAAAAGACACCACCTTTATTGGGATTTTCATGGTTAGTCATGGTTTGTTGATGGGGTTCGCTTTTTTTTTCTTTTCTTCTTATGTGTACAGGCAGACTCTTTGAATCTAATCTCGAACTGGGTCGTTCATATGTTGCTCAATATCTTGCTTTACGAGCAAACATTCGACCGAAGTCTCTAATGGTTCTGGTTAATCGAAACAACTCATGGAGTTTGAGAAAATCATTTCATGTTTACTGTTCAGATCAGCTTCAGAGTAGCTATATGGATACCGAATTGCCTTCTATAGGTTCAGAGAGTGTGGAGGGTGTGTTTAGTTCTCAGATTGAAAGTGACTCTGCAACCGTGCATGACATGCCCAATAAGAGGTTCAAGAATAGATTTTTGACTTTTGTTCGATTTGGGTCTGTGGTCAATGATGCTGCCGAGGCTTTCTTCAAGAGTGAAATACGGCGACGATTGTTTGTGACTGCTGTGTTGATCATTGTTAGTCGGATAGGGTACTTCATTCCACTGCCGGGGTTTGACAGGCGATTGATGCCTGAAGATTACCTCAGTTTTGCCTCTGGGTCTGTGGGTAAGGTTCCTTTTCTTCTTCTGTTTATTTGTAGATGCTTCTGCTTTGTTTCATTTTTGGAATGTGTAATGTAATGTTGGTATTCAGTGTTTTTTCATGTAGTTTATCTATGTAAATATTATAAAGTTTGTCACTCTATACCATGTACATCAATCCATGATATTGAAGTTCTTCTATTTTTGGAGCAGATGAACTAGGTAACTTTTCTGGTGAGCTTAAGCTGTCGCTCTTCCAGCTAGGAATAAGTCCCCAGATAGCAGCATCGATTCTGATGCAGGTATGTCCAACCATGTATTCTCGTTTGATATTTTTATGCAGTGAATTTGTAAACCATGACTCAACCATCTATTTTTGTTGATTTAATTGTGGTAAATCTACAGGAAGAACCATGCCATGTGTATGTGCATCTGTATTTGCGATGTTAACACTTAGTGAATTATTTGTTGTTTCATTGGTGGAGCAAAATATTCTGAAACTTTGTATTTTGATTTATTTTGAGGAGCCCATTATTTGTTAGTACTTGGCATGCTTTTCTTCAAGTCGAGCGGATCTTTGAGTAATAGATCGCATGAGCAGGTGCTTTGCCATGTGTTACCGTCCCTAGTGAAGCTACGGAAGGAAGGTTTGGATGGCCATGAGAAGATTAAAGGCTATATGTGTGTCTAAGTATTCATCTTAAGCAGTGAGACAAGTCCTTTTTCAATGTTTAGCGTTCTGATATTGTCCAATTTCCTGTGTCAAAACATTGAGTCATTCATTACTTGTGTCTGGTGTTCAGATGGTGGATCTCACTCGGGTTTGCTATAGTAGAAGCAGTTGCTCTTGCTTGTTATTCACTTCCACATTCCATTTTTGCAGCTACTCACAGGTACAAGGTTTAATGACACTTTTCCAGTGTTTTCATTGTAATTCATTTGGTTATGAAAAATAATACCCATTGGTGCATCCCTTACAATACTCTTATAGTTTATTTTACTTTTAAAATGTAATTGTTGTCTCTCTCCCATTCTCTGACATCAGGATGCAACTATGTTATCTTTCTCTATTTGGTGCATCCTATGATATTTGGTAATAGGTACTTCTGCATGTTAGTTTTTTTTTTTACTGAAGCTGGGATGTTCACTTAATAATATTAATTCATAAACATCCAGAAGTTTAAAAAAAGCGAGATTAGGTACTCTTTTTTTTTTCTGCATTTTCAGTTCATGAGGTTGCTTTGTTTTCTAGGACTGTAAGTTTAAGCTTTCTATGAACCTTATCTATTTATCCTCGTTCTCAATATATGACATGGATTAAAATATTTGTTTATTCTTTCCAGAGTCAGGCATGTCATGGTGACTAGTTTTTTGCTGGTTCTCGGTGCCATGACGATGACATGGATATGTGACACAATAACTGAATCTGGATTTGGTAAGTATCTAGGATTTTTTTTTGATAAATTAAAATCTAGAATTATCGCATTATTTTTGTATGTTGGTAACTTGGTTTCTCCTATAACTTGAGGATGTTTCTATTTTCCTAGAATTGGTATTTTGAAAAAAATTATATTTTTCCTTCATTTCAAACTAGTTCCTTCTTAATTTGGTTTCTATCCTCAAATTGAGCAACGAAATGAATGCAATAAGAGCCCATCTAACTCTATATTTTCTCTTCATATTATTCAGGTCAGGGTTCTTCTTTAATTATATGTGCTGGAATATTGACTGGTTATACAGACACTTTGTATAAGATGTTCGCACAGGTGTCAGGTAAGCACTGAAAAAGTTGCAAATCTTGATTGTATCATGATGCATTCTTATTTCCTTTTTCCTGGATCGTGTCCAGAGTTCAATAATAATGATCTGAAGCTAAACATTTGTGGCTCTGATTTTTTTTTTCCTTCCATACTACAGTCCATTCTCATTAATGGTTGAATTGTTTAGGCCACAGGAAGAATAATATCCTAGTTTTCCTGTATGACATCATTGAAATGAGCCCTCCTAAGATTTCCATAACAATGTTATTTTTTCAGCAAAAATGCTGCTGTTTGTCTAATTATTATAACATTTAAATTGGACTCTGATGCCTTTTATTAAGGTTGAATTTTGAATTATGTTACTGGTTCAATATGCTTACCACTTTTTTTCTTCTAATTTGAGCTGAATCACAGGAGGGGTGTTGAATGGGTGGATTTACATACCTGCAATTATAGGAATTTTTACTGTCGTGACTATGTGGGCTGTTATAGTTACCGAGGGTTGCAGGAAGATTAAGCTGCAGTACTATGGTTTCAAGCTTGCTTCTTCTGCGAGGTCAGTTTTATTTGAATTGAGTACCCCGCAAGTTGCTGTCATCAGTACCTTGTATTGGTTGACCTTTTCTTAGTAACTTTTGATTCCATACATCATCTCATTATTCAACCTATGTTGGATTCTCCTTATCACATATTTCTTGCGTGTCTTTGCGTTCATTTTAATGTAGTTTATATGTGAATCATAGTCAAGGCAACTCATTTATACATAACATTTGCTATGCATTTTATGGGTGTGTAGGGCATTGGGGAGTTTGCTTGGTAATTTTGTGTACTTGGTTTTGTACATGTAAACCATGGTTTCAAGTTTTTGGTGATACTGGTTTATATTTTCTATTATGACGTGTTATTGCCAAGTTCTGGAGCCATCTGTATCATGTATCTGGTTTGGAAGATAATCTGGTGCTAAAATTTGATCCTTGTTGTGTCTTATAAATGCATGCATTTTTCATTGTAAGAACAATATGAGTCCAAACTTTCACTGCTTCATGAATCAAGGTGAAATGCCAACATCTCACTTTGGTCAATCGATGTGATACAGGCAAATAAACCACACTTTCTGGGACTGTTTTTAAAAGGATTTTATCATTCATGCTACTTTTATATTTTGTTCTTCAATAATCAGATGGCAATAGTGACAAACCCTTTCTTTTGACAGAAATGGATCGCCGGTCACTGAGGTGGAGCCTTATATTCCCTTCAACATTAATCCTGCTGGAATGCAGCCGGTGCTGACAACCAGTTATCTCTTGGTTTTCCCAAGCATACTAGCAAGGTCACTTGCATATTTGTTTGCATAATTCTTGCATATTTTTATTAGTGGAACTGCTGAAACAATATTGATTATCAAATATGCATTATCTTATAGCTTATACAAAATGGCACTCCCAGCACTCTAATATACATCATCTTCTGACAGTCTTCTCGGCTCACCGTTCTTGGAACATGTTAAGGAGATATTAAACCCTGAAAGCTCTCTTGGCGCAGAACCTTGGGTTTTCTATTCAATTTATGCATTCTTTGTCTTCTTGTTCAACATTTTTGACATTGTAAGTGATCTTTCACCTTTCCTATGGTATTTATTTATTGGATACTCTAAGATAGCCGCCTTTCGAAAGATGGAACTTTTTAAGCTGATCTGCTTTAATCATGGTTTATTGATATTTCTACACACACATTGCTGAAAATTCTGAACCCCAAGCAATGTGAGTTTGAACAACTATGCTCTCAACACACTGATATTCATTGCAGGCCAACCTGCCGAAGGAAATTGCTGACTATATGAATAAGATGGGTGCAAGAATACCAAACATAAAACCTGGGAAAGCAACTATAGAGTATTTAACAAAGATTCAAGCTTCAACACGTTTTTGGGGTACATTTTAACCTGCAAAACTTTAAAAAAATATGCATGTTATATGTTTTGTATTCTTGTAGTAACTTGTCTTATGTCCTCAACATGCACAACTGTTTTTATTTTTATAATTTCAATGATGCAGGAGGACTGTTGCTAAGTTTTTTGGCCACCACATCTACCTTGCTTGATCATTCCCTACGTCGCATGAATGCAGGATTCGCGATAGGGTTCACGTCGATCCTAATCATTGTAAGTGCCAAATTGGTATTAGAGATTCATGATTTTTGTATATTGAATTCCCAAAATGACGGCATTACATTATGATCTTCATAAAAATTTGATGATTTAGAAGAGTAGGAACACCGAATGATCCGAAACATAAACTTGGCTGTTTCAGGTGGGATCGATTATAGACCTAAAGAGGTCCTATCAGGCATATAATGTAATGCCTACATTATCAAAGGTCTTGAAGCGTTACATGGTGTAGACTTCCACGACGCTGTGTATATCAATGTAAGTTCATATGAATAAGCAGACTAGGGACTTACTCATTATTCCACAAACTGCTCACAAGTATCTTCATTTGTTTTCCAGATACACCAGACTAAGTGGTGGTTCATTTTCATTGATCCAGTAAAGATGGTCAGTCAGTTATCATTCTTGCATGTCTGATGACAATGGCCTTGACATGGGAGGTCACAGTGAAAGTGAAAGTGAAAATCTTTCGCTCAAACAAGAAATCAAGATAAACTGACTACAATTGGGGCATCAGAAGCCTGAAGTAGTGGCATCGACAATCACTGGCTGTTCACATACGATAACTGGCTGTCTTTGATGGTTTGTCGAGATGTGGCTGTTGATATATTTTGCTGAGACACTTGTATCAGGAAATATGTTATCAGAGAGAAGAAAAAAAATAGATAGATCTTGTTCTCTCTGTTATTATTGGAGAATGCTAACACTTGAATATGTAATTTGAGTGCTTCTGCTGAAAAGTAATTCAGGCTTCAGAGTACATGAAATGCACTCGTTAAGTTCCATGGGAATAGAAAAGTCTATTATTTAATGTTCATGCTTGAGACACTAATTCAAAGATAATGCCTGAATAGCCTTGTAGAAGCAAAAATGTGCAAGAAAGTTTGTTCAGAAGAATAGGAAATGGGGGAAGATGATCAATTGTTCACGAATATCATGTAGAATATCATGTAATCGTAATATTGTTGCGCCCTGTAACACAAAGGGTATAAGCTACCTTCATTGCTCTTTCATGAATCAACTGGCCAACCAGATGACATCATGTAGCAAACTCAGTCTTACACAAAAATGATAGTGTATCAATATCTTCTAACATCACAGACAAGGAGACCTCCAGATTCTATTCTGTTCCTCATGATTACCTTCTCAAAAAGCACGCTTTCAGCCAACATACTCGAGTTGTAGTCATCCACATTGTATCTTGACATTATGTCTGGAACCATGCTGTTTTCTTTCATCGGCTCTTTTTCAAACTTCTTTATGTAGTTTCTTAAGTCATGGAGTTCCCCAGCTTGGAGTGGCTCGCGTGCACGTGAAAATTGAATGTTCTCATTGTCCAGCATATCAAGATTCATCAACTTTGCATGGCCACCTATTCCATTCATTTGATTAGTGTTCTTGATGGTGCTACTGTTGGTGCTTGCTGATGCATCATAACTTTCATGACTGAGTGAGTATTGGCTTTGATTGTCCAGGTCCTGCAGATGTAGAGAGTAATCAGGTTTTAGGTTATGATCTCTAGTGTTCCAGTGGAAATGATGAAAATATACAAATTTTACCACTGAATCTATGAACATTTAGGATGAGTCAATCTGCAAAATAAAATCCACTTAAAAATAAACTATTTCTTATCCTAGATCCATCAATATAACATGAAATGGGATCTAGTCAGGTCTGGATTCCATCATAAGTATAACCAGTCTTGCATGAAAGACTAACATGTGGCAAAAAAATATCTTCCGTAGGGTATTCCATGTCAGTTCTTAATTGGGGACTTACGAGACCTAATGAGATCCAACCCGATCGGATCCCATCCCATATAACATATCATGATTTCACTAATGTGCCCAAACAAACTGATTGAAAAATAGTTGTCAAATCAAATGCGTAAGATAAGAGTTGTGGGAACCTTGCCTCAGACTTTAGCTGTATCCCATTATGATATTAGTTGGCAAATGAAAATAAGGATCTTTTACGGAAGGTGCAAATAGCAAGAAATGGCTAGGATAAAGATATATGCTAGAGAATCCTTCTTTCTGTGAGTGATACATTTGCATTTATATTATAGTTCCCAAACTAAATGTCCGTGAAACTCGGTGGCATTTTATTGTTTATTCTCTCTTCCATTTATTTATTTTATAACTGTATACATAACTAGCTGAAAAAGTAAAACTTGGGATGAAATATAGAGAGAGAAAAATTACGAAGAAAAAAGACCTTGTTAAGATCGATGTGGTCACCATGTAAACGACTAGTGGAGGAGAGAAAAACATGTCTGCCATCCACTGGAGGAAAACCAGCTGCTGGACAAAACAGTGGATCCTCTGAAGCTGAGAAGTCAGAACTGTCAAAAGTTGATAGGGACACACATTCATCAAAGTAATTCATGGCTTCTTCAGTCAGATGCCTTGATATCCTCCTCCTCTCATTACTCATCTGAAATTATATGTTCAATGAGATTATTTCCAAGAAAAACGAGTATAAAAAAAAGGCAGAATGAACAAGAATACAAGTTGAGCTTACCTTTCTCTTTATGTGGGGCTTCTGTGATTCAAAATTCCTTGGATCAGGAAGCATTTGCTTCAAGATTCTACCGAGTTCTTGTTCACGCTGCTCTTCAACGGCCAAATCTGCCCGGAGTTTTCTTGCACGGTCCTGGGACTGAATGAACGATACAGCCAAGTTTTTCTCTAATCAGACTCTTCATTCCTCAGAAGTTAAAAAGGAATATACATAGAGAAACCAGTTACGTAACCTGCTCAAATTTAGCAGCATATTCGCTTTGGACGTCAGAAATAAACTCAACAGCATCTGGATCAACAAATTCAGGACAAGCATCTGTGATATTTGCTAAGTTGACAACAGCTGAGTTCTTTCTATGATTGGCCTGATTGTAAGGTCAGTATAAGTAAAACCATAAGAAACCTTTATAAAAGAGCAGCTTGATATCGAAGAAAAAAACAAATAAAACGGCATTGCACATGTTTCCCGATATAAGAACCAAATTGACATTGGAAGAACAAAAGCAGATGGACGTAGTGAATGAAATATATAGCACAGTCCATACCATATTCTAGACAAAGCAAGCGTTCAGAAAGTTTGAACCAAGGGGAAATCTTTTGAGATTCCCTTAATGCCTTTTCAGGTACCCTATGCAAATAGAATTTCAAATAGAGAGGCAAAATAATAATTATATCCACTTATACCCAACTGAGTCGGTTATCTTAGCCCCACCATTTCTTTCATTCCTTACAAACCGAAATCGCCAACACCATTTTTAAGTTTTTTTGTTCCTAAGAAACGGAAACAGCTCTCCATTTTTAAGTTTCCTCCTTCACCTAAACCACCACCATGGATTCCGGTCAAGGTATATATTTTAACAGATCATTATAGTTTGATGTGCGTGTTTATTATCTAATAGCCAAGTTTTTGTTGTTGGAGACAACGTTGAAGCAGGTGAAAGGTATTTCGAATTCTCTTAACACGAGGTTCAAAACCACTCGTATTGTCGATTTCATGAAGGAGATCAAGCTAAATGAGAGGCTTGTGCATATCTAGATGATGAAGAATACTCCATTTGGGGGTTTCCTTGATATCCCTCCATTTAGAACGGAGAAATGTCTCTTGGAGATGATTGTCTTTTCGGAACCCCGATAAGGAGAGATTCATTGTGAAGGGGAGGAAACTCTGTTTACCGCGTCGGACATGGTAGTGATTTTTGGTCTATCCACACACGGGAAGCCTGTGGTGGAGGACCTGACATGTCGCATAGTTTTCCTCATCGCGGTCTTTGAAGAAGGCATATATGTCTTTAGTACAGGATGGCATGTCACATCAAAGCCTTTTATCAGACCTCAGAGGAGCCTCTCCTCGATATCCACCCCATACAAGCACGCATACAGACAAATTTGTGGTACGAGCTATTGAGGTACATACCCCATTATCAAAGTACACCTCTTTCAATAAGCGCATGTACTATTGTTGTATCAGGATCCATGCTTCCAAAATGCACGAGTGGGCCCACGTGGCGTTGTTAGAAACGTCCAATCGACCTTTTCTGCGGTGTTAAGAGTACCTTTTTCACAGCGTTTTGAATTTCAAACGCAAGGATTATTTTATTTAAAAAACTCAGACTGGATTTGAATTTCAAACTCAATCCATGTTAGCAACATGAAAAAAAAGTCATGTCATCCGGAAGTCCAGGTAGGAGATGACATGGTGTCTGAGTTTGTGACTGAGAATCTGTCTTGAGTGTAACATTTTCCTCTATATAATGCAACGCAGTAATGACTTCTTTCAAATATGAAAACACACAATACACCTCTCGCGACTTCTCATCTCCATTTTCTACATAAAATTGAAGCTCGTTTTTTTTGTTCCTTTATGTTCAGCCTTTTGATGCATAAAAAAAAAAGACTGAACACTCATATGAGCACTGACCTACAGACGATAGACATACATAAACTTGCGTTTTCAAAACCACAAGTGCATCACACACAGCAGGTTTTACTTCTACCCAAACAGATTTTATGAATTAAATGAATGGCTAACATCATCTGTATCATGTATCTTTCTACTAAGAAATAAATAGAAAAAAAAACACATTTATGCTATTACTTATCCAAACCATATTAAATTAATGAAGGAAAGCAAGCAATTTTAAAGACTGTGTCATTGATTCCAAACACTTTCAAATCCTAATTACCTCTGTTCGCTCAAAAAATGCCTCAATTGTTTGCTCCTCCATCTCTGAAAAAGAATCCACAGACCCATCTTCCCAGTTTGTAGTCTACAAAAAAAAAACAAAAACAAAATTAGAGTGAATACCAGAACAATCACTACTGCAGTTATCCCTTGCACGCATTACATCAAGCTACTTCAAGGTTATGAAATCTCTCTTACAACAGGACTGTCCCAAGGCTCCAAGTCCAATGGTGGGTGTTGACTGGACCATGTTCGAGAACTCATTGTTTGGTTCAATAACTCAGAACTTTTTGTAATCGAATCAGGTTTCTTGTGGATCTTTCCATTAGAATACCCAACATTTTTGTTCCTCCTTGTCAAACCCAATACACTTCCATCTTCAATTTCACTCTAGAAATCAATGACAACATTAAACATCAAAATTGAAAAACTGACAAGCCAAACACATCAACCATAAGAAGGGAAGTCAAACCTCAGAATTCAAAAAAGCCTGGCTCCGTCTCCCCATATCGACCCTCGAAAGGCTACGACCGGAGAACTTACTCCCCCCGCCACCGCTGGAGCTTCTCGAGGCCACCCTCCCTCTCCGGGCATCCGAAACATCGGCCCCCATCGGTTTCAGACGCGACCCACGATCAAATTCTCCAAATCCAATCGGCTTTTCAGACTTGCAACCCCCGGGAGGCGACGGGCTTGAGCTGCTGAAGAGGGGGTTGTCCCTCTTGTCCGAAAATTCCGATATATTCAAAGGAAGCCGAGAAGAAGAGCTGTCAAAGAGAGTCCTTGATGCGGCGCTCACGCTTCTCGATCTCCTCCTGTGTTGGGACTTCTTCTTCGGGTCCTCCGTGTTGGTTTCTTTCGTACTGGAAGAACCGGTCGCAGGGGTTGCAAAGTTGCCTCTTTTGGAGGTCGATTTGAAGGCTGAAACCGCCATGGTTGGATATGGTGAAGACCCAGAAAGGGATATTGATCAAAACAGGGAGCAAGAAGAGCAGGGGAGGTCAAAAAACATGGTGGGTCTGGTGGAACTTCAAAAGGGAAGTGAGTGAGAGAGAGAACAACAGAAAAAACCAAATGTGGGTCATGTGAGAGACATTGGAGGAGTGAATGATTGGTTGGTTTTGAATGGTTGGAGAGAGAGAGAGAGAGAGAGATTTGTGAGAGTTAAAAATTTTCAAAACATGATGGTCTTTTCAATAGAACAGGTGAGGAGAAGAGATGGTGAGAGTTTTCATTCTCTAGGGAAGAGGGGATGGTCTTGACTGAAAAGCCCCTCCATTGGGCAAATGAATTACATTTTGCCATTCATGTGGAGTCTAGGTATTATCTATGTTGGGGAAGACTTTAATTAACAATTAATATAATAGCACATGGTTTGGAATCTAGGAAGCTTTGATTACTCATATCATTAATGGGTTATGTTAATTTCATAGATATACATTTCTTTTATGGTTTTTGTTGAATTTCATGTGATTGGGTTATTAATATGTTGGTTGGGTGTTATCAACATTGAATGAAAATAAACAAAACAAAAATTTTATTTACTGAGACAAATATTTGTTGAATTCCCTTCCATGATAGATCTGCTGGTAAGAAAGAATTGTGTCACGCAGAGTAAGAAAGAATTATAGGAGAAAGAAAAGTGTTAAAGGGAAAAATCATTTTGTTAAAAATACATACCTACTGAAATAGACCTTCACAAAAATCATACATTTTACATTTTTCTTAATCAAGAGATTTCATATACTTGATTAGAATTATAAGAATATAATTGAGTGTATCAATGTCTTAAGAGCAAACTAAAACGAAGTAACTAATATTCATGGAGCAATTAGTATCAAAGGGCTTTTCGGTAGTTTTTTTTTAAGTTATATCTATACTTAAAAAAAAATTAAAATACAAGATTAGCAAAAAGAAATTGCATACTAGACCGCATTAAATGACTCAAATAAAAAATGCATGAATTCTTTGTAAGAAAAAGCGTTTCAAAATTAATATAAAATTTTACAGGAGAAATCTAATTTAAAAAAAATGTAAATTTCTAGACTTCCCAAACTCCAGTTTGACACTCCTGTTTGTCTGGACATTGTTCATGCTACCTGGATATGCATCCGGTACACCAAACAAGCTAATAAATATATACATATATATGTATATACATGTAGGTGTATCAATATGCATGCATATGTAAACTGAATAGAGCTGAAAATGAGGCTGGGTATATGACTTATCATCAGCAGAAACATCACCAACCCTAGAGAGTATGACACATTAGACAGAAAGTCACATCAAAGAATGAACACAAGAAAGTGCAGATTATGCTCTCTTCCCCCAAACAGTGAACTTGAATTACAAAGCAAGGTTTATAGGAAACATCGAACATCATTGAAGCAGTTTAAGCTTTCACTTTTCACTGTTGAGCCCTTAAAACCATCCCAGGATTCTTGATTGTGAAGGACCTCTCTAAGTCAAGATATAGCTGCCAAAACTGAAACTCACAAGGCTCGAGTGACCTGAAATACAACTCCTCCGGATAAGATGATGTGTCCAGCCTAAATTTCATTAGTAAACTTTTCATCGAAGACTATCCTGCAGAAACTTGTGGCAATTGAACCAAGGGATACCCATTTAGCATTAGGTGTCAGTTCACACACTTCAATCTATCATTTACAAGAATTGGAAATGTGGAGGGAATCTACAGGTACAAGTTTCTTAAAACAATCAGAAAGTGAACCAATATTCTCAAGTCTTCTTTGTTTTTTTTTTTTGAAAATTTGTGCCCGAGGTTTGATCCTCTCACCTCCTTTTCAAAGAAGGGGGGTGCTACCCTGCTAACCCAAGCTCGGTTTTGCCAAGTCTCACAGATTTATACAGTGTTACACTGTATAAATGAAGACTAGCAAGGTAGACTAGCAACCACGATTCATTAAATCAGAAAACAAGATGACTATTACTAAAAAAAGTCTATTGAAGTTCTTCTATCTATTTTCCAACACAAACAAAAAACAGACACCCTTAAATCCTGCTATTGGTAATGCCTTTTTCAGATGGCCTCTATATGGAATGGAAAACATTTTAACAAGTTTCCATGTAACTGTAATCTATGTGGTATAGACTAAGAGCCCGTTTAGATATGAGTTGAGGTAGATTCTGCATTTGAAAAATTAAAAATTCTCAAACTCGAATCCAAACGCATTTTTTCCACCTTAACTTTTCAAACCACCATCTTTCTTTTTTAGGCTAAAAAATCTTGCGTTTGAAAATCTAATAAAACACCGATTTTCAAAAGCTGAGTTTGAAACACAAGATTTTAAGAATCTTAGCTTTTAACCTCACATCCAAACACGGCTTAAATACTTGGAATCCTTAAAGACCACCCCATGAGAACCAAAACATTCCATTTTTTCTTTTCCACGTTTAACTGTCAAAGGTTAACATATAACTACTTCCATATCAGAGAGTAACACCCGGTGACCAAATGAAGAAAAAAATCACCAAATGTTAGATCATGTCACATACCTTGTGCCAAACCATAAGAGAGAATCACCTTACGATGTTTGCTGGATGAAGACTGATGACGAGACACATCTAAGCCCTAGCTGCTGAATCTAAACACACACAATGTTAGACATCTTAAAAACACACTTCCATTAAACATATTTACATGTCGCTAGTTGCCCGACGGAAACAATTAGCTTGAAAAGGCTACCCAAGAAACCAAAACATGAATAGTTTTACATCAGTGGCAAAAGATTATAAATAAAAAATGCTCTTCCGGAGTGAGATTTTAATAAAAATTATTCCTCAAACAATAATATATTAATTGGAAAAATTTGGAGCTCTTAAACTAGTCAGGAAAGACAGAAAGAAAGAAACCGGTTTATTTAGAAGCCAAATACAATTTAGTTCAAACCAAACACATGATGAAAAATTCGCCATCATCTAGAGAAAATAACCTTTTCAAACAGCTGACAATCAAATATGTTTTATTAATAGCCCGCCACTGAAAATGACATTTTCAAGACTATCAAGTATCAACTTATATAAGATGATTTTAACTCATAAACTCAATACAAGAAATGTTTGATTTGACCACCAAACAAATTGTGTGACAAGATCTATTGAATATCTTATTATTTAGATGTCAACTTAGTGGAGCCAACCACAGATTATAATATTAGTTCCATAATCCAAGGAAAATTGGCTGCACACTTCAAGAGAATCCTGCAATAACAAACTTGGTGAGGATCCAAAATTATATATAATAACCTCAGCCATATTTAATGACCAACCGCTAAACAAATACATGTTACATTTAACTGTTTTTATTGGAGGACTACTCATAAATATTGTACAAATGCAATGGAATTTTATTAATACTTAAAAGCAATACCAACTAAAAATTGGAGGAAACAGCAAATCTTGCAATAAAAAAAATAAGGAATTCAATAAACCACCTCACATTGAAGAACATATTAACTAAAAAGATTTTATTTGAAGGAGATTTTGGTCCAAGCCAAAGGCATAGAAAGAGCTTGATAGTCAAAGACGCCAATACAAACTGAAAAAAGAGCTTATACACTGGAATCCCAGCCATTTTAAAGGTTTTTAACAAGTAAAACCATAAAAGCTCCAAATGCTACGTTGTATTTTAGAATCAAAGAAAAAGAAAAGAAAAGCATTGGGAGGCAGAACCAAAAACAAAGTTTTATAATAGCTGAAAATGAAATTTCATGACATATTTTGGAAATTGCATGACCGCGGTAGCAGGAACTCCAGAAGTATCATCTGTCCACAATTTAAAAGAAATACAAATTTAGAAATGATTAGCAAAATGAAACAATAGTACAATACGAGATGTAAAAATTGTTTTAAAGATAATAAGTCACTAAAATTAAAATAAAAAAGTGAACAGATATCATGCAAGTACATTTAAGCTGAAATGGAATAATACTTGAAAGAAACGAATGTAAAATCCCTACAAGCTATTTTTGTGATAAAAATGTAATCTAATAGATGTATAAATAATGGCACTAAAAATGCAAAAAAAAAAAAAAAAAAAAACCTTAATGTGATCAACTTCAGAAAACAGGTTATTTTAGTGAACTTGAGAATAACTACAAATTAAGAGTTTCAACACCAAGCAATTCCTCATGAAACAAATCATCACCTTAACAAAATTTTCTACATTATGATACTCGTCCAAGTCACATCTAGAGGTGATGCGTGGTATAGATTTGAAAAATCAAGAAACTGAACCAACCCATAAGATGCTAAGTTGGAACAGTGACTTAAATAATAGAGATGTATAGCATTTTCTATTAGTAGAACAATATGTTGCATAACATAGCCCTCCATTTGGAAATTGTATTGATGTATTGACCAATAGGCTAGAGATATTTGACTTCTAAAATTGACACACACAAAACTTGTACTGTTTGATAACCGTAAATGCATGATACAAGGAATTCTGTATGGAAGCAATACCATGTATCTAAACTACAATTAAGCTTAGAATTGATAACCATAACTAATACAACTTCCAACAGCTTTCTGATAACACAGAGGTGTATCCTCTATGGTTCTAGGACAATTTTGCTCTTCTACCCAAAGTCACATCTCAAAAACAATTTAACAAGGTTCTTGTTTTGACAAAACAAAGGTAGTGCAATAGGTGAATAAGATTTTCTTAGATGCTAGACCATGCAAGAGTTATGTACAATGTATAATTGCAAAATTTTCCAGAACAACTTATTCAGAGCAACTAATTCTTATAGACAGACAAATTTCTGCTGTTTTAGGAGAATTTTAATAGGAAAAGCTGAAAATTCCATGGAGATTTCCTAAATAGCACACTTTGTTAACAACTGTCCCACTTGAACACAAGAGAAGTTATAACATCCGAACTCAGAAGAAATTTGAAATGTCAACATAAAAAAGATGCACCTCTCAGTCCAACAGGTGTTCTATGTATAATTCACAGTATTTGTTATGGTGAATTTCCAATAAATAACCTAAATGAACAGGAAGCTGATGGATCCTAAAATTAGACAATGCCCACAGCAATTCAATTAATACAAAACCAAGAGAAAAACACGAACCCAATATTTAGTATATCATGCAAGAGAAATCTAAATGTTCTTTTGTAACAAAGGTAACAAATGGAATACCTTGGAATAAAATCTTTTGCTCAAGTCCTCTGTCCTCATTAAAATGACATGACAGATTTACAAACAGCATAGCCAATCTAGCAACAATAAATTTCACCTCAACAAACATTACCTGAATCCTTAATATCCCGTGTAAGGAGGCATTCCCCCCATGTGTCCAGGTTGACCCCTTCCACCAGTCCCCTGCCCCATCTGAGGGTTCCCATATCCCCCACCCTGCATCGCAGGCTGGCTCCCATATCCACCCATCATCGTGGGGTTCATACCCCCCACAGTAGACGGATTCACATACCCACCCTGCATCCCGTATGACCCACCACTCACCATTGGTGCACCCCCTGCCCCACTAGGGTTCACCACAGAACCGGCACCCACAGTCCCGAGTGTGCCCAGCAAGTTCGTAAGCCCCAGGCCAGAGCCCTGGGTTGCAAGAATCGCCGTGAGTGCTTGCCCAATAGCCGGGTTGATCCCAGCCGCAGTCGCAGCAGACCCCACCGCAGCCGGACTGAACCCCATCCCACTTGCCACTGTCGCAGACCCGGTCCCACCCATGTAACCCATGTTATCATTTCTTGTGAACTGTGTCCGTTGATTCAGATTCTGGTTGTAGAAAACACTGCCAGGCTTGTTCGGCTTCGGCCCATCGATTGCCTTCTGGCAATGCAGGATAGTCCCATCGAAGCTCTTATGCGGCTCCTCCAATGCCTTCCTCGCGCTTTCCACCGATCTATACACGAACAAGGCGAAACCTTTCGGCCTCCCCGTCTGCTTATCCATCCCCAACGGCCCTTCTTCGATCTCCCCATACTTCGCAAAGAACTGCAGCAGCTTCTGCGGGTCGAGGTCGGGCGACACATTGCTAACATAGATCTTCCTCTGCGTGTACTCCGAGATGGGCGGGGCCGGCGAAGGCACAGACCCAGCTGACGCCAGCTGGCACGAAGTCATGCGGTTTCCGATCTTCTTCTGAGGCTGAAGCAGAGCCCGGCGGGCGCCCACGCGGCGCTTGAAGAGGATGAACCCATAGCCTTTGGACTTCCCGGTGACCTTATCGCGGATGGCGTTGCAGTCCTCGATCTCACCGAACTTCCGGAAGGCCTCGGTGAGGGTTTCGGCGGTGGTGTCCCAGCCGAGTCCGTGGACGAAGATCTTGCGGTGGACCGGGTCCGACTCGGCCACCCGAGTCACCCGGTCCATCACGTCCGGGTGCGACTCGGCCGCCTCGCGGAGGATCTCGATCAGCTGCTCCTTCGTGAAGGGCTCCAGGATCTTCTCCACCGGCTCCGTCTGGATCTCCTCCTCCTCCTCCTCGACGGAGGAGGGGTTTACGGCTTCGTTGGGGTCTCCATCTTGATCTTCGTATGTCTCCTCGTCGGAACGGTTTCCCTCGGTGTCACCATTGACCGGAGCGTCCTCGGTGGCGGCGGTGGTTGTCTCTTCTTCGGTCGAGCCGCGGATGAGCTTTCGTTTCTTGTTCGCCATGGATGGAAAATCGGATGGTTTTTTTTTTTCGAGGTCTGGTTAGGGTTTGGGAGGAGGAACGGATGGGGGTTACAAAGGGATTTATATATACTGACGAATTTGCCCTTCGACGTTAGTTTTATTACATGCTAACCGTGGATGGGGTTTGTTAATGGGAACCGTCTGATTTGAAGAATCGACGGTGATCGGTGATGGGATGCATGATGATAGTTTTGAATTGATTGACCCATCGTCAGCCGAACGAGGTTTAAAAGAGATGACGTAAGTAGGAAGGCCTACAGTGGGATAGTACAATAGCGGGGCCAAGAACCACAACCAAAGCTCTTACCCCGCGTATACATTTGGTTATTTGCTCCTGATAGCTATACTGAGATAGATAACAATCCAGCTTGAATAAGTAACTTTTTATTTAATTATCTTTTTTGTTATTTTTATTGGAAAACGTAAAAATAATTTTTTTGTTGTTTGATTCACCTTGGATAAAATGATGATAAATTATTGATAAGGGATGAATAAGAGTTTATGATTTTTTAAATGATAATTATACCCTCTAAGAATAGTGTGAGAGATATATGATTGATTTGATAGATGTGACAGTTTTTAAAATCTGTGTGAGTCTGTTAGGTGAGATAAATTTTTTAAAATGACAGAGAAGAGTATTTTTATCCATTGGCATAGATAAGCCTTGATAAGCAATTCCACCGTTTCCTTAAAATAGTTATCAGACCTTATCCTAGCTTATCCAGACATAACTATTGAGGTTTATTATATCAAAATAAATAATTTTTTTTTAACTATTCTCATCTATTCTTCATTATTCTTGCCATATGTTTCACGCTATACGGGGGGTTATCGATTTTTAAAAAAAATGAGAATACGTTATGTTCCTTGTTACAGTCTCATTTACCGTTTACATCATCGTAATTTTTTTTAAAGGTAAAATTGATGTTGATCCCTAAAAATTTATAAAAATAAAAAAACATTCTTGTAAAATTGATAAATCCTCTCATGTCCTTAAATAATATTTATTTTAATCTCTATAACTAATTAGATGTGTAATTAACCCTAACAATGTATGGTAAATTACTATTATACCATTTTAAAATTTATTTTATTTGTTAAAAAATATCTATATAACTCCCTGAAAATTTATAAAAATAAAAAAAATCTCCTAAAATTTAAAAATAGTTTTAACTCCCTGAAATCTTCTTAAAAACCACAAAAAACCATGTGATTATCTAAAAGTACATACTGATTTATTTAAATTTTATTCTATAAATTATAGTTTTATAATCAATGTGTTATGCATCTTGTTGTTGGTAATTTTGAGTTGAAAATGTATTATAGAATTTTAATTTGATTTTTAAATTGTTTTATTTGATTTTGTAATGGAGTTGATGAACTTGTAATTTTTTTTGTTCAATGTGTGATGAGATCAAGGAGGTGAAAATGTTGAAAAATAACTCGATTTTCTATATTAAATTAGGTTCAATGACTCTTTTTTTTTACAGTTGAGGATGATGTTTAAAGAGATGGGGATGTTGAAAAATGATGGGGGCATTTTGTCTTATAAAATGACTAAATTTGATTTTATAAAGTTTGTAGGGACTGAATCCAATTTTAGTAAATTTCTGAAGACTTATTTCGATATACTTTTGACTATGTAACTAAATTCGTTAACTATGTACATTTTATATATATTTATGGGGACCGAGGACAATTTTTTTTTATTTTAGAGGGTCTTTTTTATTTTAAAAAGATTTCATAGAGTTAAGAAGATTTTTCCCTTTTTAAAATTATTCTCTCTCTTATGAAAGTATATGCTATTATATGAAATAAAATATATATTGAGATAGAATAGTATATCTTTTTTGTTTAAAAAATTTTAAAAATACTGTGTCATACACTATGATAATATAATATATACTGTATTATCATGTTGTATGGGATTGCAAATGGAAGTGTATCAACACTTTTTTTTAATATAAGTTGTTCATACTGTTATGAATAATAGGCTACTGCATGTGACACCGGTCTCGTTGATGGGGCAGTGGATTAAGATAGCCAAGAGGCCCTTTGATTGAATGAGGGCAAGGTGTTTAGTTTCACATCACTTAGTGGACAGTCTGTGTTTATATATGATCACAGCTATTACATATTAGACGCGTTTTTAAAACAAAGAGCTCATATGATCACAGCTATTACATATTAGACGCGTTTTTAAAACAAAGAGCCCACCGAGGGCAAAGCGAATAATATATTACTGTGTAAGCCTAGAGCGTTACAATTGGTATAAGAGTATGACCCCACATGAGGACAAATGACCCATTAAGGGGGATGATTACAACACTCAACCCATTGAAATGGGGCTAGGATAGCCAAGAAACCCAATAGTCCTAAAAGTCTTATGGATTGAGTACATGTGAGATGCTTAATCACACATCGCCTAAGAGAAGTAGATAATATGTAATTATATGCGAACAAAGCTTTTACACAGAAAGAAGCATTTTTAAAGCCGTGAATCCACCGAAGATAAAGCGAACAATATCTTACATTTATCTTAAAACAATCTATCTGCATACTAATAAGAAGTGTTTTAGTTTTCAACTTTTTTTTTTTTTGTAACATTTTTATTTTCAATTTCACTCTTAATTATTTATAATATTTGATTTTAGATTAAAAGATAAATGGTATTGATCATGCAACATTTATCACTTTCATCGTTTTTATTTTTTATTGGTTTTAAAATGGGATAAGAATAAAATAAAAAATTTATATCTAGCTATCTTTATTTATGTCTATATATAAATTGGATAGTATCGAATCCATATCCACAAATTACATGATATATATATATATATATATAATATATATATATATATATATATTTTTTGTATATATACTCCTAAAAAAAATCACATTTTATCAAAATGTCCATAATAATTTGTTATTTTTAATAATACTCTTAAAATAGATATTGGTTAACCCACTTGAAGGGTACTCATAGTTTTAGAACCTGAACACAAGAAATATTTATAGAGTTTGTTGAGTGATATATATATAAAAAAAACTCTTTTTTAGTTGTAAAATACTTCTTTCACTCGTAATATCACAATAATTTTTTATAAATAATTTATTTAATAATTAATATTTTTATTATTATATTACAACATGAGATATCATATCACGTATAAATGATTTAAAAAAACAAGGGTGCTAAATCCAAGTAAATTTTTTTATTTATTATTATACACAATCGCATGACAATGAAAACCAGTATAATCTATCCAATAATAACTTATATACTACTTCGGCTATAATTGCAGAGGGCTATAAAGGGTACGGTTTAATAACAGCGCCCCTTGTTTTATATATACACTTTGCACCATCACGGACCCGCCGAGAGTTAATCCGGGTTCCATCCAATACACGGATCTCGGGTTCACAGGCCTTTCCCGTCCCGCCTATAAATACCCGACTTTTTTCATTCACCCCGTCTGACCCAAAACGGGTGTCCCTTTCCCCGAATAACTGTCGCACTCGCCTCCATCAAAGAAAAAAAGAAAAAAAAAAAAAACCCAAACTCCCAAAAACCCTAACCCTAATTTATACTAATCCCCCTCTAGATGTGACTTGGTCTCTCCTTCGGTACTTCAATGGAGGCTGCGGTGGCGGTGAAGGCGGAGCCGGCGGGACCCGAGAGCCGTGTTGTAGCGCCAATGATGGAGGAGCGAGAGAGTCTCGGGGAGGAGACGCGGGAGACCAAGGCCACGACTTGGAAGAAGCCGCCTCCGGTGGCGGCGGCTGTGATGGGGGCGGATTCCTGGCCGGAGCTTGGGAAGGCCGCCACGGAGGTCTCTGTGAGGACTGCTGCGAAGGCAGACCCGCCGAAGGCGGTGACGGCTCCTCCTCCGGCACCGCAGCCGACGAAGCCGGGGATGGCTTCTGTACCCGGTCCTCGTCCCGTGCAGGTTGTATTGTTGATCTTCAATGATGACCGTTTATTTATGCTTTTGATTTATGCTGGATCTAGCTAATGATCTTTGATTTGTGAAAGATGGGGTTTTCGATTTAGTTCTGTGATGGATTTGTGCTGCGGGCAATGTAGAATAAGGGTTTTGAAACGTTGAGTTCAGCGGTTCGGATTTAGGGAGTCGGATGACTTTCTGTGCTTTTTTTATATCTTTTTTTGGGGGGTGGGTTTGGTGTGAGAAGCTTATTAAAGGATATTGGGATTTTGGTTTATATATCTTGCTCTTTGGTTTTATGAACCATGGTTTGAACGTGGACATCGTGTTTTACTTGGCACAGTTGGTGTTGTGCATGCATATTACTTCAGTAATGTCATATGTGGTCAAGACATATTGGACATTTTTTGCAACCTGTAATGTTGAAACAGTCATGCAATGTCTGTTTTGGAAGGGACGATTTTGAAAATTGATCATAAATGGTGTGTTTGTGCTCAATCCTAGATGGAAAATGAAAGAAAGTGAAGGAATCTAGGGTGAAGGGAGAGTGATGGATTTTTTATATACTTTAAACTGATATTTCTGGTTTGTGCCTGTGATGGAAAATGATTCTCTCACATCGCTTAATTATTTCTATTACCATGCATGATTAGTTGTTAAACCTCTGTTAAGCTGATCCATTTGTAAGCAAACTGATAGTCATAATGGAAAAAATATAAATTTTTTGAAAGTTAATGAGTCTATGACTCTCATTCTTTCTAATGTGAGACATATATCTTGCCATTCTTCTTAATTGTAATTTATTCATTTTTCGCATTCGCTTCCGTAGAGTTCTCATTTAAAAAATTTCTTTCCATCATCGTATTTTGGTTGAATTAGTAAACACAAGAGAGCATCTGCTTTCAAAATCAGAGGCATAGAGACATTTTTTATAAGCTTTTTAAACATGATATTGGGTATATAAGCTTTTGGTTAGGTAGGTTGTAAAAGGCTAAGCAATGTTTTTCACCTTAATTTTAGGTTTGTGAATAAATGTTTAGGTGATGCTCATGGCATAAGTCTGGATTTGGATTTTGTAGGCTGTACATATGCTGTAGATAAACATAATGTGATTGTTATTGGTCATAGCATGAATCGATGTATCAGGGGCTACGAAAGTTGTTGAAAACTTGATCAAGTGCACGGCTATTATGGTTAAATATGCATTATCTTCGACCTGTTTTGTTCCACATGCGTAAGATGTAGGTGCTTTAAGCGTATCATCCACACTTGTATTCATTGCATGTTGTTCATGTTGGCTCCATACTTTGGCATCCTCTCATGCGATCTTTACATTTTTTTGTAATTGATTGTGTTATTTTGTTAGTTTGAAGTTGCCGGTTTAAGTAAACTATGTATTTTTTAAATGATTGTATTGTTTTTCATAATGGGTTAAATTTTCTAATTTTTTTTATGCCAAGATTTTTATCCACATTTTCCAGTGTTATTTCCCCTCAGGAGGCTTTTGGACTTGACACTAACATATTTTTCTGGCAATCTTGGTTATTATAACTTGCAACCCATCTGCTCTCTTACACATTTGTTCATATACCTTTCAAACTCTTTTTTCATTTCTTTTAAAATAAGATTTAAGAGACTGATTGATTTGCCTTTGAAACACTCTTAGACTGAGGTGTGATTGACATGCCTTTGAAATCATTATTGGGGTTTGAAGTTGGACTGCAACTGGCAGAAATGGTTCTATTAATGTGCTCAGTTGCTCTTAAATTTAATTTGTCATGACTTGTTGGTAAGACTTGGATTTACTTTTTTTTTCTTCTTTCTTTTGGTTACAGTTGCGAGCTGTATTGATAGATTCACAGAAAAACTTCCAGCCTTTTTTTTTAATTCTGGTTAACCATCAATGAGGAATATAAGTGTTTTATAGCTTGTTCATTCCCATTATGACGTAAACCTTTGTTATCCAGATTTCTCTAATTAAGGCCTGATGCAAATATGGAATCCATTCAGTGGTGAAGCTATTTATTGCTTACTCATTGCAAACCGTTGTTTTTTCCAGGGGCCTGTTGGGCCACACAAGTCAAATGGATTTGGGAGCAACAATCATTCGAATAAGCACCATTCAGGAAATCATCATAAATCAGGTTCTAAGCGCAATGCTCCTGCAAATGGCGTTCCTTCCTTACATGGCCCTGTATCTTATCATGCACCATTTGTGCCCCCAACTGGACCACCTTTATATCCCCCTGTGCAACAAGCAACACGTTTCCCTGCTTCCGAGTATGCTTTTTCGCCATGTCCAACACCTCTTGCCAATGTAGATTCTCAAGGGGTAAACCCAGGATGCGATAATCCCATGCAAGGGTTTATTCCACCTAGTCAGGGTGGTGGAATTAATGCTCAGAGGAACTTTCATCCCCCACCCCGAGGAGATCATGGGCCGTGGCGTCCAAATGTTCCTGGTTATCCTAATAGACGACCTCATGCACAAGAAGCTGGTGGCCGCATTAATCACTCATGGCATCACCAACGTATGTTTGATCCCCGAAATAATATGAGCATGCATCAAAATGTTGGTCCAAGACCCTTTTTTAGGCCAATGGCCCCATTATATGCTCCACCACCTAACTTCGTCAACGGACAACCTTTCCCAGGTAATGCTTTGTATGGTTCAATGGTATGCATTTTGCTATCTGTTTTTTTTGTGTGCTGCTTGACAGTATGACATATATTCTTGGTTGTAGCTTTTCCTCCTGGGTACTACGTTACTGCTCCTCATCCAGATATGTTAAGGGGTTTTCCACCTCAATATGTTTCACATCCACCAAATCCTGTGTATCCTGTCTCAAACCCTGAGACACTAGCCTTGAGAGCTAACGTGATAAAACAGGTTGAGTATTATTTCAGGTGAGTTTTCTCTGAACAAGTTGTGTCTTTTCACATATTTGGATAACAATTATTTGCTTTTTCCTATTTATCTGGACAATCCCCATACAACACTGTTGTTCATCTGCATGTTACATTGATTTTAGGGTTCTACTTTTTTTCTTGATTTTTTGTCTATTTGTTTCACAGCGATGAAAATTTGCCAAAGGACACTTTCTTGCTTCACTTACTTGATGACCAAGGATGGGTTTCTGTAACTAAAATTGCAGACTTTAAAAGGGTATGCCAGCATCGTATTTTATGTAATGCAAAAGACATCCCCCAATTTGTCAAATGAAATGCTGCCCGACTGCTATATGTCATTCATGCATTTTTTTTAATTCAAATGATATCATGTATATTAGGATCCTAGATCCATTTTGTAGCATTGAATAAATGGATTCATGTTTCTGAGATCCTATCTTTTTGCAAAAACTTGCAGCTTAAGAAAATGACTACAGACATACCTTTTATTCTGGATGCATTGCGGAGCTCAGCTTTTATAGAAGTGCAGGTTATATGTTGTTCTCCTGCTTGTCATTTTATATTTGTTGATGTATATGCCTTATGTGCAGGTGACAATGCTGTTTTTTTTTTCCGTCTCATGATTTCCTTTTACTTGGATATAAATAGGGTGACAGAATACGGAGACGCAATGATGTGAGGTCGCCTTTGAGCTTGAAAAATCATGTATCTTCACCAGAGGCTGAAACACCTCGAGGTCCACTCGACAAGAGTGCTAATGCTGATTTAAGGAAAAATGAGTTTTGTGACGGTAATAAGAATACCGCAGAAGGGCAGCACTCCCCAGTAGGACTTGAAATCCAGGGTGAAAGTACTTCCACAGAGGATGATAGTTTTAGATCATCATCCAATGGCAGATTGGAATGCAACATTGAAAAAGTTATACCTGGTGATGAACAGCAAGTGTGTGATGAAGGAAATGTGGTTTTAAGCACAACGTATAATTCTGGAATGAATTCACATCTTAAGGTGGAGGATTACACATCATGTAGATGTACAGCTGATGGTGATTTAGTTGGTGCCTTTCCTGATGTTTTGAATAGGGGAACAAACAGTTGCTTTAGTTCCGGATGCCTTGATGAAACTTCTATGTTTCCAAGGAATGGTGATCATGAGGTGGGCCCTTCTAGTTTCAAATCAGGCTTGAAGAAGGTAAGCATGTTATCGAAGGCATTTTCAAATGAACAATCTGGACTTGCCGGGGAACAAAGCACATTCTTGCTGGATGAGGAGCTGGAACTGGAGCACGCTTTGACATGCAAAGACTCAATTAGAAGGTATTCTTAGTGTTCTATTTGGTTCATGCTTTGCAAATTGCTTTGTGCCTCTGGAGCAGCTGTTAAAGTTTTCCAACACTTGTATAAAAAAAGTGGAGGAAAAGGCTCGATGTATGGTGGATTTTTTTTTTAAATCCAAGTGTCCAACACGTGCTTCACCTCCATTTTGTTTTTTGATATTGTGATACAACAATATGTTGATTTATATACATTATATATATTCATGGTAATGAACCAAGTTCCAGTTTCCTTTTTTAAGGAATTTCAGTGTGCGGTAAAAGGCTTTGAGATGACCATCATATGATCCACACATTATAATATTATGAACAAGTGTATATTCTAGTTACCTAGCTACCTTTGATAATCTTCAACTGAAAATTACAAAAAGACACCATCCATTAAATCAAACTCCGAATGCTTTTAAATGGATATTACAAAAGAATACTAATTTAGAAAATGATAAAATAGGCTAAGCATTTATTATTTATGTATGACTATAATGATCTAGGACATACCTAGAGTTTGCTGGAACATCTAGGATCATGAGAGAAATTAAGAAAACTAAATGGAAGGATAAAAGAAGCCAACAAAACCTGAAGATAGGCTGGATAGCTTGAAGAATTTTTCTGGAACAGAGTTTTTTTTTCTCTTCTTTTGTTTAATAAAAAGAACAATTACTCCTGTAGGATACGTGGGATCCCATGTTTACATAGGACATAGTGACTATATGGGGCCATCAGAGGGTAATATCCCAGCTGACTTGAACTCGTAACAACCCAACTTAGGACTTCTAAATCGAACAGAACTATGACTGGTTATTAGCAATCTGATGGCTTATTAAGGCGTTCTGAATTTAGTAGGATTGCTTATAATCACGTGGTAAATGCAGTGTACTAATTAATTTAAAACACGAATTAAACTGATCTATTGGGCCTTAATCATGTTCACAGCCAATTAATTGAAGTAGGGCATTTGTCTTACATGTATATCAAAAGACATGAGTAAGGAAGTTCAGATGGGTGGGTACCTGTAAATGTTGGACTGCTAGGATTTCTTTTAACGTCGGTAGCTTCTTTGATAGATGCTCCCCTGCATCATATAACACATTCAGTTGTGCATTTAAAGGACGAGTCAATAATTTATGGTGTAAATTTTACCATTTAGGTTTCACAACTGATTCCCTTTTATTTTATCTATGATTTGTTTTTAGTTTGTTTTAATTATTTCTTGACTTGTACTTATAAATGGCATTGTTTTGTTTAGAGTTGATGATGAAGATGATGATGAACAAGATATGCAGAAAATTATGATCGTTACACAGGTAAGAGTGTGTTGTTCCCTTCTCACTATAATTTAATTTCTTGTTTTCTCGTAAAATTTTAACCTTCTTGTTCTATTTAAATCAAAATCCGAACTTATCAGTTACTGCAGGATGTATCTAGAGAACATTCACTCGCCGATTAAAAAATGATTTTCGGGAATGGTACATAGTGCCATATTCTATTTGATAGGCTATTGCAAAGTAACTTTATTTTTTACAGAAGTATGAGCATCAGCAGGTTTATGAACACATTTAAATATAAAGATGATAATAGCTATTTATAATATGCTTAGATAGATTAGGTGCTGTTTATTCTGCGATGTTTAACTTGACCTGTATATTGTGAAGTGTGTGTCTCAATGAAGTATGTATATGTCAACCTTTGCAAGATTCTTACTAGATTTAATTGCAGTAAAAAAAGTATGAAATATCTATTGTAGGCTGCTAGTTGAGTTTTTGTTGGTAAAATTCTTTTCACTACTTTGAATCAATCAGCTCAGTTATTAAGGTTCCATATTTTAAAGAGTTCCACAGAATCATATTGTCTTTTCATTGATTGTTACTCATAATTTCTTTTTCAAGCCACATACACAAAAATGTCATTAATCTCGTCAGTCAACAGTTGTGCTGTATGATTTAATTAGGTGATTATTGGACCACTTTCAGATATAATTACCAAAACTTCTGTATTCATTTAATTCATTTGCAGAGTTGTGTTTTGGTGGGGATTGAAACTGCTGAGTTGGATTTGAGATTGGTTTAACTATTAGGGAATGGAAAAAAAGATAACAGTGTCTCAAGTTTCTTGGTGTGCAGCTATATCAGTGCTATGCGACATTCAGGAGTTCTGGTGGTCTGCCAACCTGAATTAAATGCACTGAATTTTGTTTAAGACAGGCTCATGCAGCAATTGTAAGGCTTACAAGGATTGAAAATTTGTTCTCACATAACCCTTTTGGTGGTTGTTTCGTATATATGTATTCCACGACAAATGTTGCGAGTAAGAATCCTGTCCATCATGGAATGGATTGTGTCACGTGAAGAAGCCCCAAACTTAAGCAACTCGATTATTGGTACCAATAAATGCATGGATATGGATAAATCTTTCACGACTTGTGATTTATTTGTATATAATCAACTTGCATGTTATTGGATTTTCCCCTTCGTTCAGTTTAACTTGTATAAAGATGTGGACCTGATTTTTTTTTTTTCCAATTGAGACTTGAGAGTAAAATACTGTCTATGGAATTTAAGTTAATGTGATCATTATTCTTTAACAGAAAGCTGATGTAGAGTCAGTTTTTTCAACTGTAATTATTTGTCCTTAGCTTTAAGAGATGTCATTGTTCTAAGTCTTATGTGATGTTGATGTTGAATTACATGCTTATCATCCTATGCAATTGGCTCTAGGGCTTTTTTAACTTCCTGCATGATTTGAACCTTCAGTTGTACATGTCACTGTTCCCTATCAGTTTGGTATTTGTTTTCAATCCCTATCCCTGCTTGATTTGTTTACAATGAACATAGTTTAATGTGAAAGCTGACATCATGCTATATGGTGGATTTCTTTGGTACTGGGTTCAGGGCAAATTTGCCCTTCAGAAAAAAAACCAATCTAATATTCTCATGCAACACTTGTACAGCTTGACACTAATTACCTTCTAGACAGGCTCAATCAAGAATTTGGAAAACACCTCCCGGTCTTTTTATTTTCTCATGGAGTACAAAGAAACTCTCTTTGCTGTATGTGAGTATCCCACTGGACTCGCATCATTATATATAATCAATGTAGGCCTATGGTTAGTGGCATCCTGTGCATATTGCGAGGGCATATATGCTGGTAACTCACATAACCAGACCTCTGTGACCCTAACATGGGACATATGTCCTGGTCAGTAACAAACCCTCATGCTTTGTATAGGATGTTTTTGGAGGTTTCTGAACCAATAATGTCGGGCAACCATTAGACTTTTTTTTTTTTTGAAAATGGGCAACCATTAGACTTAATTATAGCCTGCAGTGTACTACCGCTCTTAAGCTCCTGCAGGCTAGAGTTCATGAATATCCTATCTCCATTCCTCTGTAACTGGACCATTTTCCATTCTTCTGATTTTCTCACAAACCTGCATGACTGCCCAAAACATGTGTATGCACTTCCAGACATTCCACATCCATGTTCTTGGTGCTTGGACGTCCATTGGTTTGACATGCTGACATGAAATTTTTTAAATAATCTGCAGCTAGTTGCTCTGATGCCTTTTACTTTCTCTTATTATTATCTATCAGCTACTGTTGTACGATGTTAAATAAATGATCTAAAGTCATCAATGTTTTATTCTTATGATATCAAATATTTTAAATATAAAGCATCTAATCGTCTATTCTCCGAATATTTGATGAGACGGAGCTTTATTTGTTTTAATCAACTTGATTATTATGCACCTTGAAGTGATTTTCAATCAAACCATTGTGTTCTTTGAAGTTTAATGGCTTTTTCATGTTTTAACTTTTTCTAGAAATTGTGTATACTCTGCAGAGAATGAATGATGATGGTAGTAGCAGTAGAGGGCAATCTGAGCCTATTTCTGAGGAGCTTGCAAAGGCTATTAATGATGGGCTTCTTTTTTATGAGCAGGTAGGACTCTTTTTTATTGCATTCCAAATTTTATCATGTGATGTGTTGATGCCTGGAGTGATATTTTTAATTTGGGAGTGGCTTACAGGAGTGTCAAAGAAATAAACTTGAATTAGAAACAGGGGATGGAGATTCTAAATCAACCAGCTCTTCATCCATTTTGAAAGCAAGGCAGAACTTTGTTGGCAATAATGGCTCTGAAGAGCCTGGAAATTCTAGTTCTCGAAGGCGTCAAAATAAGGGCATGAAAGCACAGTCAGGACACAAACAACGATTTATTTCAAGCAATTTTAAGAACCATGGGAATGTTCCTAACCGTCACAGTATCATATCGGAGAGTCCTCCTAGCCGTTCAGTTGGCTATTTCTTCCTTCCCAAATCTCCAGATAATCATGGGTGGGTTTTGTTTTACTGGATCCTATAATAAAACTTGATATTTTACATAATTTTGTGCATTCCCATGGTTTTTTCAGTCCTTTGTCATCAAGATTGAGTGCTTCACCCCGTGGAATTTTAGCTGGAAGCAGTCCACCAGTGGGTTCAGTGCCAAAGCCTTTCCCACCATTTCAGCATCCAAGTCATCGGCTTTTGGAAGAAAATGGATTCACACATCAAAAGTGAGTAGGTTTTAGTTTTTCTGTTGTTTTGGAGGCCTGCTGATATGGTTGCTCGGGGTTTAGGTACCTGAAGTATCGGAAGCGTTGTTTATCTGAGCGAAAGAGGTTGGGAGTTGGTCGTGGCGAGGTATGTTTAGTAAGATTTCTATTGCATCAGAAAATATATTATCTGATTCATCTACTCAACTGAATTTGTAGTGGCGTCAATATCTTTCTTCTCTGCATTCCTTTCTCATTTACTCTATGTAGATAAACTTTAGGAAGCCTTCAAAATTCTATAGATTGTGTTCTATATCGAAAGGGAAGAGGCAGAGTTATATTCCTGATGGTATCCTTTGCATTGTCTTTTGCTTTAGTTTTCTGATGTGTGTATGAGGCCATGTGTTTTTCATATATTATTTTAGTTTATGAGTAGCATAAGAAATCAACATTGTTGTTTTGAAACCGATTTCATCCCCCATTTTCTTTCACATGCTCTCCACCTTTATCATCTCTCCTTCTATGATACAGGTGCAAGAATATGCTTCACAATAGTTAGATAACAATGATATATGTTTTCCTTTTTAAAGTATTCTGCCAGGTTGGCATCTTGTTCTCTGGATCATGATGTTGTCAAATAAAATTTCACCGTTGCTATTGTGTTTCCTTGTTACCTGAATTACTATTATTACAGCTCTTAAAATCATTTTGTAACTTTAAAATTTTCAATTTTGTTCTATATGTATGCAGGGAATGAATACGCTGTACCGTTTTTGGTGCTATTTTCTTAGAGACCATTTTAATCAACCTATGTATAATGATTTTCGGAACCTGGCTTTGGAGGACACTGCCGCTAACTATTACTATGGACTTGAGTGCCTTTTCAGATTTTATAGGTAAATCTTCAGAGAAAATCTTCTGATGCCATAACAAACCTAACTTCATAAACAATTAATCCATAGTTTCTTTTATCTGGCTATAATTGTTGGTTTTAGTATTGATTGGTGACTCCATTAATCCTGCCTTTCTTGATCATCAGTTATGGGTTGGAGAAGCAGTTCAGAGATGACCTGTATGAAGATTTTGAACAGTTCACGCTTGAGTTTTATCATAAGGGCAATATTTATGGCCTTGAAAAATATTGGTAAATTTTTATGTCTTTCTTTTTCAGTATGTATTAGAATTTTTTTTTTCTTTTTTCTTTTTAAAATCAGCATCCTTTTCTCATATCCTTTTTAATTTTTCTTTCTTTTTTTTGTTATTGAGAGGATTCTGTTAAATAAAAAAAGGGTTTCAGTTACACTCATTGCGGAATCTGAAAATGGAAGTGGTGTTGCTCAATACCACTTATGATTTCATTTTAACCACAAAAAGTTTATGTATGCATTAAATTCAGAATACACTTGGTATCTCTACTGCTAGATGATGAAAGGGTGTTTACATCATCTCTGCTGGTTTTTCCTACTTATGATGAGTTATGACACAACTTTATATGATTCTCATATCTTCTTCTTACATCCCATATAAATAGGGCCTTCCACCATTTTCGAGAGGAACGGAAGGACACGGAGCCTCTAAAGAAGCAACCAGAGCTGGACAGGCTGCTGAGGGAGGAGTACCAATCCCTCGACGATTTCAAGAAGGCAAACCAGGGAGCAGAAAAGAAGGCGAAAGAGAGTGGCGGCAGCAACAGAAATATTGGTAAATAGCCACTCCAATGATATACTTATATAATATCATTCTATATGGTGGAGAGGCCAAAAAGCAGGTGTCAAACTGAAGCAGGGGAACTGAGGTTGAACTGTAACTCATATTAGGGTTGCAAACTCTTGGTGCTATTATCGGTTCCTCTGATCCTTTGGGCATGTCTGTGCAAATTTTGATGTAGGGTTGGAATTTTTTTTTTCTTCTCCTTTTGTTTAATTTATTTTTTCCTTTGACTCAGGATGATGTACATAGAGGTGGTGGGGGGAGGAAAAATAATGGAGTCTGTCTGGGTTGTGGAAATTTGACCAATAAGAGGCTTGGATTAGGTCATTACATCTCCATTTCCTTCTTTCTTTCCCTTTTTTTTTTTTTTTTGATCTTCACATTCTCTTTTTATGTGAGGTATCCATGCCTTTTTATAGGGGTAGGACTCTAGGAGACCATGCTAGAATAATTGAAGTTATGTGATAGGTGAAAAAGATGCCATAATGTGGGTTTGAATAAGGGTAAGATGGATGGATTTATCATTGGAATTATCATAAGTCCTACCTGTTCTAGTTTTAAGTTTGGTTAGTGTTATTTATTTATTTATTTAAATTAAGGTAATCATAAATCTTTTATCTTGTATTCATCTTTCTAAAGAAAGGACCTTAATTAAAATTTTGTTAAAAATTGATTAATCTATGGTCATTGTTACATAGTGATTTTTGTAGCCTTGTTTACATTTATTGGGTCATTAATGCAGTATATGAAATATATATTATGAAAGATGTAAAAATATATGAATTCACATAATATTAATTTGATTAAATAATAACAATGTGAGTACGTGTAGTATATATTTTGAAAGATCTTATTAATTTGAGTACGTGTGTTTTATAAAAATAATAATAATGTAATTCCATTAGTCAAATGTATACTTTTAAAAAATAATTAAAACCTGTATGGGCTGAGCAAATAATAATAATAATAATAATAATGAAAATAATAATAATAATATTTCTCCTCGTTTACCTAAAAAAAAAATCTGTATGTTTTGTCCAATGAGCTCTAGATAACATATCATTATTAGATCCCTCACTCTTGGATCCTTTAATTTAATCTTCCAACTTTTACCTTTTCTGGAACCTAGTCAAGCTATCTATCAAGGATTTGAGTTGATCTCCCAGGTTTATTTTTTATGGCACCAGTGGTAGAACTCAAGAGTGCCTCACAAAGTGAGGGCAGTCTCCACTGGTGGGGAGAATTTAAAAAATAATAAAAAGAAGAAACACTTAAAAACATATCTCCACTCAGGTGTGCTTTACACACCCCCAAGATACCCTCTTAATCCTGAATCAGTTACAAACACTCTTCTATCATGACTTGATAACACTTGATAAATTATTACTCACATTCTGTTTGGCTGTAGGCTGAAATTGATTTGATATTTTATACCCATGTATGTTTATTCTCTTTCTTTTTATGATTAAGAGGTGATGTAGGATAGGTGACTGATGCATTCTTGGAGCAATCAGACCAATAGAGGTGAGCCTAATGGAAATTATCATGTATCAAGACATGTAGCCTAATAGATATACAATTTTTTTCCATTAATTATATTTGGATGTTAGTGGTATTCAAAATCTTAAATAGGATATATTCTTTTATCATTTTCTGTTGCCTTAAGAGGGCATCAAGAGATGGCGGTGGGGAGAGAGATCAATGGATTTTGTTTTTTTTTTTTAAGAAATAGACGGACTTATAGATCTTTGTATCTAAAGTATTTGTTACAGTGAATTGATTCATCTTTTCATCAGTAAATGTAACTAATTAAGTCGTTGAACCCCATACATCTGTGTTTTTGCTTGATATGATTTTGTCATTAATCTACAAGTGCTAAACTTTTCACATTTGAACCATAGAAAGGCATCACTTTTTCAACAGAGTTTCATATAGCCATTGAAACAATAAATGTCTTCTAGACAAAACCAACCTTGATTTGCTTCATCATAGAAGAATGAAAAGAACACTCTTTCATATGACCCATAAAGTGAGATATGGAAGATCCATGCCTGAGATTCACTGCATATCATCTGAGATGAAAGATACATGGAAAGTGATGACTAAATGATCATATTTTTTGTGCTCATGTGACACCCACAAAGAAAAGAAAAGAAAAAGCTTAGAAAGCCAAAATATTCATGTGAGAGAGAGGAACAATTTTTTTTCAGAAAGAAATAATGGAGTACTTTAAGATCACATGTGCTTTAACTAGGAAGAGATAATATAATCTTAAATAGTAATATATTTGAGAGAACCATAGAAGTTGTCATGAAAAGGACATGAAAGAGAGGAGCCAACCATCATAGAACCTCCCTCCCATGGTTTTCTTTTAGAGGGAAAGTATGCAACTTGCATTTCATGCTACATTAGTTTATTCTTTTTGGACTCTAGATTTCTACCTTATAAACATATGGTTAGTTGAGTGGGATTGTGACACTTGTCATCACCCTCTCCCCTTCATTTGAAATATAGTTTTTCCAAGTTAGGTGATATTAATATTGCATTGACTTGCTTGGCACTTTGGCACCACCCAAAACCTTGGTGATTAGAAAAACAGAGTTTGATTTTGGCCAGGTCAGGTTGAGTTACATACTTACATATACAATTATGGGTATCAATTATTGATTGAGGAGATAACATTGGGAGTCTTTACATGATCTTTTCTTAAAAATAAAATATATATTCACATATAAATAAAAATTAAAAAATTATATATTTTATTAAACAAAACATGTACACAGTACATGATTTAACTATATGTAATAATGTTCATTAATTAAATGTCTTCCGTGATTTTTCTATGAACTGGCTCAAAATGCTTCAAATATAAAATCAATGCAGCTACCTGGGCCTCAAAAATTAAGCCTCATTGATGAGCCTCAATTGGTGGTATTCTCCTATTGGTTCTCTGTTTAACTTTTGCAAACAATAAAAACGACAATAACATTACTATCTTTCAGAAGTTTTTAAAAATTGGTTTCAACTAATTATACCATCATTAATTCCTCATAACAAAATCTCTGAAAATGCGGCATCATTGAAACTTCTCTGATTGAACAAATTTCAAAAAAAAACTTATGACATAGGGTTTCCGAATTGGGCGAATCCAGAAGAACGAAAAAAAGAAAAAAATTCCGGTGATCAAGAGTTCATATCATCTGATTTTCATCCCCAAACAATCATAAACAATGGCGAAGAAAAAAAAAATAGATTTCTTCCCACAATGAAACCTCCCCGTCTGGGGTTTTTTTTTTTTTGTGACATAAACAGGACCATTAGAAGACATTTTTACATTTCTTGAAAAATTAAATGACTGATTTAAAAATTTAAACATGAAACGTTTCAATCATCAAAGTTTCATTCCACACATTGTTCATCTATTCATCTGAGTGTATCTGAAATCCATTTAAAGAATATGTGTTTCAAATACATGTATCTGAAATCCAAAATGATTATTTGTTTATCTAGGTTTGAGAAAAATAATATTTGACATTGTTCATTTGTTTTAGGTTTTCTTATATACATTGTTCATTTTCTGAGTTTAAAAAATAAATGATATAACGAATACAGCATTCAGATACATGTATTTGAAAATCTGAAACAAATATCGAATTCTGATACATGCATCTGAATTTGATATTTGTTTTCAGTTCCACCGATCAATCTGAAACTAAAAATTGTAAATCGTGATTTTTTTGGGGGTCCAAAAAAGCCTAACCTAGATGGATCACCATTGTTTGCACCACAATCAGTTCGCACAAAAAAAAATTGTGTAATTCTTCTCTTCTACACGGAACAAATCTGAATCAAAAAATGAAATTGATATTTGTTTTCGTTTCAACCGATCATTCTGTATCAAGAAATAATAAATCGTGATTTTTTGGTCGTCCAATTGAATTGATATCTTCAAAAGGCAAAGAATCTCTCAAATCACAACTACTTCGGAATTAATGGAGGTGGTTATGGAAAGCTCAATCCGATTAGTTAGGGGGGATAATATGAGTAATTTAAACTTGCCACCTCATGAAGCTTAGGATGGGGTATAGCAATTAGGGCCAAAAAAATCATTATTGATATAAAATATGTATAATTTATGGGGCATGCCAGTATGATTGGCTATATATACAGCAATGTGCAAAACAATTGAAAAAAAATTAGGTTATCAATACATTATTTGGTAAAATGACATAAAAATAGAGACTATTATTATAATCTTCATATAAATTACATAGTCAACCTTTTTGAAAAGAAGTCAAGGCCATCAATCTTAATTAATTACATTATAAACAAAGTAACAATAGATATAATAAGATGAACAAGTGACATGTGAATCTCAATATAGAATATATAATTATTATTTTTTATTCCATTTGATCTATCCCAAGTGAAAGGGGATTGTGGGGGGTTTGGAAGGAGCCTTTATTTGGGAAGACAAATGTTTTTCATGATAATTATTTTGCAGTCTGTTTGCCTCTCTTTGGCCCAACATGGGTACAAAACACTCTAATGGTGTGACTTCCCATGTTTTTTTTTTTTTCACTTGCTGTGTTAGAAACCAAGCAACATCAACTGGCTTAAATTTTCATATGTTGCACATTTTTTTCAAAAATAAATGACTTATGTCTGTTAAAATCACTTAGATTCTTGGTACTATGATTGATTTGATTAATATAATTTGAATCCTATTACATGCTAGAGCTTAGATTTTTTAAGATATATACTTCTATTAACTAGGGTTAAAATTGAGTTTAAGTGAGGCAAATCCTAAGCACTTGTACATAATGTTTTGAGGCCATTTTTCTTTTTTTCTTTCTAATTCTGTATGTTTTTATCATCCCTTCAGACATTGTTCCATTTTAATAAAAATGACTACATTTTAGTAAAAAAAAAAGAAATCTCTAAATTTTTTATGCTATAAATATATATAATTTATTATATACGGATAATCATTTTGAAAATTCAAAAGAGTATATGACTGGACGTAATACTTATCTTTAATTTTTTGTTTTATTTAAGGGTTTTGTTAACGAGTGCCCTCAGAGCACTGGTTAACCCACATTAATTGCTCACGTTTTAGGCAACTTAACAAATTAATTATAATATGGTTAAAAAAAATGAAAGATTTTTTAAAATACCAACAACACCCATAATAAATTCACCACATTTTTTTCTTCTTCCCTCCCAAACCCAATTTTTTCTTCCCTTACACAAAATTTAAAAATAAAAAAATGTTATAAGCATAAATAAAATATTTTCAGGAAAAATGTCCTATTTATGTAAAAAAAAAAAGTATGTATACCAAACAATTGAACAATATTTTTTTTTGTATATAAAGTCAACTTTTTATATATTATTTATGAATAAATAGGGTATGGGAGGGAAGAAAAAAATATTGGAGGGAAAAAAATACGGTATGGGAGGGAAGAATAAAAAAGATAGTGAATTTATTAAGAATATTGTTGGTATTTTTAAAAAAAATTCATTCTTTTATACTCATATGATATTTAATTTATTGAGTTGCTTAAAAAAATAACAATAAATATGGGTTAACCAGTGTCCTGAAAGCACTCGTTAACAAAACCCTTTATTTAAAGGCCCTTCCAAGTTAGGTTTTAAGAGAACTAGTTACCACTTTGCCTAGATTGAGAGATGACACATTTAGTAAAGAATAAAACATATTTTTTATTCGCCAAACGTACTAATTAATATAGTGATATCACTCCATAAGTGTCCTTTCTCCTAATGTAATAATATATTATATTAGGCTAAGCCTATCGACAATTGTTAAAAATTCAAATCTGATTTGAATCTGTATTAAAAAAATAAAAAATATCTTATATTTGAAGATCTGAAAGCAGATATTATCAGTATATTCAATTTAGAAATATCTATATCTGACATTTATTATAAAAATACATATATTTGTAATATATATTGTTCATGTATGATTAATCACAATCATGATATTATTATTAAATTTTCAATGTATAATATCTAAAAGAGAACATAAACCTTAAAATTTCAATTTTAATTTTCATATATCTCTAATATATTATTTGATTATCCAATTTAATGTTAATATTTAAACATGTCAATTATCCAAAAGATATCTGTATCCGATTCAGATATGAAGAAATCCAAATCTGAAAATTAATATTCGTATCTGAATCCGAAAGTTAGAAAATGAATATTAACGTATCCGATCAGTATCTGCCCCATTGACAGGCCGCTTAGATTAAGCTAGTATATATACTAGATTATCCAATAAATACATACAATTAATTCATTCAAATATACCTTTATTTTTTTTTGTAAAAGATATTATTTTATTAAATAACATAGTTATCACAAATAATCTACACAACTGTACCCACTCTTTCTTTCAATGGCCCCATCAAAGCTTTGTGAAACAGTTTGATTCACATCAATCAACCATACCTTTTCCTTTTGATGTTCCAATTCTTTCTTTCAGACACTCTACAATCTGAACTCCTGACCTGCAAAAACTGTATTTTGTCAAATCCATCACAACTGCACAGACCTTAAAATTTAAATTTTGATCTAACTGATCACTTTTTCTTTCTTTCCCAATACGTACATGCATTCATTTGAAAGTACATGAATCCAAAGTACTTGTTAATTAGGTGAAAAATAGAATTGGTTCTTCCAGATGAATGCTTAAATATATTTATTATCTTTTTTAACAAGAAATGAGACAAAAATTAGAGCTCATCAGAACATTACCTGAATCTAGTTTCTTACTTAAGATGGATAAGTCTCTTATTTTCTCAGAGTCAGTGATTATTAGATCAAGTTGATACTGTTAAGTCTTGATAAACACTTCAACATTGACTGTAAGTGGACCATATATGGTAAGGTTAATCATGCATTGCCTCTTATGGACTGTAAACCATATAAAATCCTTTTGTTTTTTTTATCAGCTGAAGAAACAAGACTTTTTTGGTGGGAAAAAAAAGACTTGATTGCATTTATCAGCCCTGCATTTTGTACAGCTGAACAAACAAAATACATTTCTGGGATGTACATGACACACTATTTATGTAAGTAACAGCTTGGGATGGTGTTGCATGTTTTTACACAACAAGCAAATGGTTTTATTGTCAGTAGGTTAGGAAGGCTCATGCAACAACATTTTGTTGAGACAAAAATGAAGGCACCTCCTATTCTTACAACCCACTTAAGGTCACCAAGACACCAACCATATTTTATTGCCTCCCTAAATTTAGAACCCTTTCAAAAGCAACTGAAAGTAAAAAAAAAAAATTTCCTTGTAAATCCATTTGTGTTGAACCTATGCAAACATTTGGATACCATTAAATTCTCCATATATAATTGCAGGCCAAAAACTTAATGTTTTTCTTTTCCTTGAATTAAAAAAAACAAAAAAAGTCCTTGTGTTTTGGAGCCTCTGTCAGTTGTACCCCCCCCCAAGCCCCAAAGTGTGCTTTAAAATTTTATCAGACCCTAAATCACAAAATGGGCTTTCTTTCAAAAACTGAAAGCTTTGTGATTTATTGTAAAAGATTGTTTTTTTTTTCTTTCATTCATTCAAAATTGTTTTGTTTTTTTTAATGCATTTGTTCCTCTCTCTCTTGGCAGTGTTTCCCTTACAAGTGTCTCTTCTATGATCTAAGACTGTTCAACCCATTCACTTCTTTCAAATCACATAAAAAACACACCTTTATAACCGTCACCAGAACCTCCTCTGCTTCCAACCCAAAATCGATTCAATTTGGGTTTCCTCAATAAAATTCCCTTTTTTGAAGCAATCAAGGCTTCCCAATCGGTCCTATCGGGGTTTCTTCATCTGGGTCTCTCAAATCCTCATCAAAAGAGTCGACTTTCTTTGAATGGGTGTTCAGACGATGATGAGCTCTCGCGGCGGCGATCGTCCTCAGTACAATCAAACCCTAACCCGTCAGGGCTCCTCCCTCTACAGTCTCACCCTCGACGAGGTCCAGAACCACCTCGGCGACCTCGCTAAACCCATCTCCTCCATGAACCTCGAAGAGCTCCTCAAGTCCGTCTTCGTCGCCGACTCCCAACCGCCCCTGTCGGCGGCGGATGCGTCGGCCGTCGTCGTCGACCCCCCCGTGACCCTCACTCGGACTCTGAGCAAGAAGACCGTCGACGAGGTGTGGAGGGACATCCAGACGACGGCGGCCACGCGGCGGAGGTACGAAGAGGAGGAGCACGAGCGACAGATGACGCTCGGAGAGATGACCCTCGAAGACTTCCTGGTGAAGGCGGGGATCGTCTCGGACTTCAATACGGTGGCGGCGCCGCAGGTGCATTGGATGCCGTATGCGACGGTGGTGTCTTCGCCTTCGCCGATCGTCGGGAGCAGTAGCGGCGGCGGCGGCCAGACGCCGGGGAGGAAGCGGGGGGCGATGGGGGAAGAGGTGATGGAGAGGTCGTCGGAGAGGAGGCAGAGGAGGATGATCAAGAACCGCGAATCAGCCGCTCGGTCCCGGGCGAGGAAGCAAGTGAGGATCTTTATTGAAAGCTCTTTGTTTTGGTGTTGATTGATCGTTTGTCGTTTCAATTATTTGTTTTGTTTTTCGTGGGGCAGGCGTACACGAATGAATTGGAGAACAAGGTCTCGCGCTTGGAGGAGGAGAACGAGAGGTTGAAGAAACAATCGGTATTCGTGAATTTTCATGTTTCTCTTCTTGTTCTTCATCATGTGTTTTGTGGTGTACACAGTGATTAGGCAAAGTTGGGATTGCATAGATATTAGAAGAGTATGAACTGTCTACTTTGTCATGGGTTGCTAGCATCTATTAAAGGTTTTGTTGGATTCAGTTGGAAAAATTTAGAGGGAATGATTGGAGTTCATGTTTTTCATTTAGATATGTAGTGCAGAATTGGGTTTTGATAAGCTTGAAAAATGGATTATTCATTTATAAGATTTCCTATTTCTATCACAATTCAAATGCTGAGAAATTTTGATTGACAAAGATTTCTGTTTTTTATTTTGTTTTCCATGAGTTCTTTGTTTGCTAAGCATCTTTTATTCCTCCTTTTACAAGGTGAAACAAGTGTTTTCCCTACATGTGTATATCATACAGTCCTTAAAATGAGTTTAGGAGGTAATACTTTTGTTAATAAAAAACAATTCAGATTGATTGCAAATGATGCCTAGTTATGATTTATGAAGGAAATAAACCATCTTGTTTTGGATTTTATAAAGAAAAAAACAGATAATGTCATGCCCTATTTTTTCTTTTCTAGTATTAAAAGCCTATGGATCTTGAACACAATGTATTGTGCTGCCCTCCATAATGGCAAAGACAATGGTGAATGGATGTGATCTGACTCATGCAATACAAGCTTTCTTTGGCATACCTGGGTTGGGTGAGAAACAACTTAATTTTGAACCACTCAAAAGGTTTTAACAGTATCAAGATCTAGGCAGTACTGAAAGTTAGAAAGCTGGAAAGGGAAAAATCAAGGATCAGGAATCATTAAAGAATGGATCCGAAAAAATTATTGGAAAGCTACAAATTGATGTCTATATTTCCACCATCTATTTATTGGTTTCTTTCTTGGTTGAAGTATTACTAGTATATTATCATTGTTCAATGTTTTATGTTTATATAATACTGTCTGAGCTTTGGTAGAAATTCCGAGAGCCAAGAGATAAAATTGTTACTTTAAAACCATGCTTTCTACCAACAATTATTGAAATGTTTATCACATTCATACATGCGAAAAACCAATTCACATAGAAACAATTGCCGCCTGTGCAGGAGTTTGAGAGGATGCTACGCTTTCAACAGCCGCCGGAACCAAGGTACCAGCTCCGGAGAACGAGTTCAACCTCATTTTGACTGTCATAATATGACTGTCTCAGTATGAAAGTCCTGTTGTTGTTGTTGTTATGAAATGTTTTCTGTTAAGAATGTTGGGTATTAAAAAGGTCAGCTAGGTCTGTTTGTTCATTTCCTCCGGAACACCCCTGTCTCGCTTTTTTTTTTTTTTTTTTTTTTTGGGCCTTTTAATGCTGTGTTCTCATGTACATCTGTTGTAGTCTTAATCTGGAATTTGCATGGAACCATGAGTTTTGAGGGGTATTATTTGTCTGTTATTTTAGTCTGAATCCGTTGTCTTTTCTCATTGTCAAGATTGGAGGTGACTAAAGTATTTTTGTATATATGTGTCACATTCTTCATCGAACGAAATATATACGTGTTAGAAAAATGTGACTGTTATTGGGGCTGCATGTAAGGACTGTGTAATAGATCTCATTTTTCAAGGATTAGTGAGGTAGATAGAATCCTCCATGCCCAGTTAAAGAGTCTTATTTGAAATCAGTCATGCAAAATTCGTATTTTTCCTGGAAACCCTTGTTAGTTTCTGCAATACATTTTCTTTCCCAAGACCGATTTACACATATATGGGACGACAAATTTTGCCTTTCTAAATAGCTAATTAAACACTTTCAATCGAAGCGAAGGAAAAAAAAATCTTTATAAGTTTTTTGAAAAGTTCTGTTCCTGGTGCAAAGAAAACATGGATAAACATGTGATAACTGATAAGAGTGCTGGTTTTACTTTCAGTTGTAGATCGAGTCCTCATCGCTGTCTGGGAAGATTAATTGCAGATCATCATTGTCTCTGTAAACTTGAACTAGAGCTGCAGCTTTATAGGCAAACAATCCTAGCATCGCCGGGACAAGCTGTCAAAGTGAATCAATTCATACTTCAGAAAAATAATTACATCTAAAACGCAAGTTCTTGAAGATGATGAGAAACACTAGACGTAGCTTTTTAGTCTATAATTGTTTTTGATAATGCGTACCTGAAAATCAAAAGTGTCATGGAATAAATTGTGGGAGACAGCCCAAAATCCATATATTGTCGCGGGAATCACAAGCCTTGGGGATGACAATGCGATCGCACTTCCCTTCAGTGTCCTCTCAAATGAACTCTGCAGATCTTCACTTCTTATTCCAATTCTGTTTTGAAGTAACCATGGTGTTAGTGCTAACTTTTACAATGTAATAGTGTTAACTGCCAACAGAGTTGGGGAGAGAGAGGGAGATGAGAAACTCACTTCTTTCTTTTCTTCTGCATGAAAATAGTTGGGATGGCTTCCTTGGACAAGCTGTCCGCATAACGGCACAAGAGCTGGAGATATAAGCAGCTGTACTACAAATGAAAGGCAAGATTGGAGAAAATTAGACAGCGAGTATCTGTAGAAGTACAGTTTCTCATCATGAATCTTTACAATTAGTTATATTACAGAGTGCCTAATGTAAGGAAAATGTTACGCAGAGTCCTTTTTCAACCTCATTTGCTGCATTTGGATTTTTTTTTTTTTGAAGTATATATTTGGCTAATGGAGTACAATCATTTAAAAACAATCAAGTACATGCTCATATGAATTGAATGCATATTTTTTTTCTTGTAAAATGATATATACTGACATAGTGGAGTATACGTTAGATGATTTCATATACTGTGTTAGCGATGTGACAATTGTAAACAAAAGATGTTGTATCAGCACCCATAAAAGAAACACTGAACAACCTAACTACTTGGCTAACCTGAAAAGGACTCCAGCAGAGTAACTGACAGCAGCCTGTTTATTTAGAACATGAACAGACAGTCAATGAAACACTGAATAATGTAATCTATGTTTGCTAATGTTAAGTATTTGTATTATAAGAGTACATCTAAAATGATGTTATACCTCGACTGAAAGGGTTACTAAACAGTAAACGGTGCACGCAGCTCCAATTCCAACAGTCAAAAGCAGCAGTTCCTTTTTAAGCTGGAAATAAACAGTAAACAAACTTGAGTTCAAGTCAGTATTCTTCATCAACAATTTGATGCTCATAGTTACATAGCTGATAAATTCTTGCGATAATCGCTTTAAAATTGCAGTTTATCTGATAGTCAAGGAATGAATGACCGTTGTAAGCTCAGCTGAAGATAAGGAGAAAGTAGTATTGAAAGAAATTTCAATATGCAACAGGCTTGAATAAGATATGCTATCCAAAAAAACTCTATATGTTTCTCTGATTCTACATTTTGCATATTCTTACATGATGACACATGCCCTTCTATTCATTTCAAATTGGTAGTCTTGTATTCAATCTGGGACCATATATGTTTTTTTTTTTTATGGAAATGGTAGGCCTACGCCCTTATATTGATAATATAAGAAAGAGAGCCCAATTTAAACAAAATGAAAACCAAAGCATACAAAAAGCAAAGCAAGGCCTGATGAAATGCTTCCTTAGTAGCGGAGAGGGCAACTTAGGATGCATGCATCCTCACAAAAACACACATAGCAAATTCAAGACCATATATTTGATCCTTTATGACAGGCATTTGTGAAACAACGCAACAAAGACATCCATTAATAGAACATAATTGATGATAAAGAGATCAGAGTACATGTATCGTACGGCTTCATATTTTAGAAGGTTGATTTTCTTTCGCTTCTCACTTTCATTCTGCCATTCCTGTCATGAGAATACGAATGTGAGCATCATATTCAGACTAAAAAATTCACATTGATCAGTTGTTGCATACATTAATTCATGTGATAAATACAATGTATGGCTATCACAACAAGTGAGAACAGAACATGAAACAATAACCACCTAGAGGCAGACCTTAGCTGCCAATTTTCTGTTGAACGGGGCGATCGTGTTCTCGCCCAACACCCATTCTCGATTTTTTGTTAACTTCAAGAACCCATCGTCATCTTCTTCCTTCGACATAAAGAAAGAACAATCAATGATCGAGTCACGTAACAAACTGAACTCAATTGGGTGAATATCAACTGAAGTCACATGGATGCAAAGCAACATGTGATACCTCTTCAAGATTCTCAATGCTTTCGCCAGCTATGTCGGCCTCCTCAATGAAGTCTAAACCATCCCTTCTCCACAGAGCATCGGTGACCTTCGAAACAAAATCACCATTTGAGCGCCTCTCCTTCATAAACATCCGCAACACCTCTTCATCATCGATAAGTTCAGTCCCTGGAAAATATTATACAGTGAGAAACATCTTCAGCATTTTATCAAACACCTTCAAGCGCAATTGCCAAATCCATACAAAGAATTCAAGTTGTAACAATTGAAATGTAGCCAAAGCCACCCAGTTGCACATACACTATACTCTCTGTCTAGCACAAACAAACAAACAGACAGAGATTGCCAGAGAGAAATAAAAATTCTTCATTAAAATAATATACCTGTACCTTGTAAATAAAATGTTAAGTCATTTTTGCTGTCACTTCTGCAAAACGCACATTGGATTTTGTTTTTTGAAATATATACTTGTCTAATAAGTTCGTACTCAAATGAATCGAACATACATTTTTTACATTTTTTGTGATAAGAGTATATATGTTGGCATAGTAAAATATATATTGTATCATATGATTTCATATACTACATCATCAGACTGCAGAAGTGAAATTAATAAACATAACAAAATGGAAGAAAGAAAACATGATGATATACCAGGAAGAGAGGCTCTGGAGACAGAAACTGAGTGGATTCTTCTGAATGGAGAGATCCTGAAGAGAAGGTTACATGGGAGTACTTTAACATCACCAGTGTTAACACTGAACCCAACTCTTGAAATGCTTTCCATACCTCTCTCTCTCTCTCTCTCTCTCTCTCTCTCTCTAAATATTATGAATAGATGGATATGAGTGAGAAATGCATGGTATTGATGCTGGTCAGGTTTTTGGAGGGCTTGAGGGGATGGTTGTGGGGGAAAATCAATTCTTCATCCATCCTATCCAAGACTAGTAGAAAAAAAATATCTTTGGAGGTGGTGTGGGCCGGGTTTGTACTGGATTACTTTGACCTACTGCTCAGTGGGTTTCATTCCAGAGAAGATGGAGGGCCAAGCTCTATTTTAATTTTTTTTTTTTTTTGGATAATGTTCCGTGTAACCTTGTTTCTGGCTTCAATTCTAATTTATATGTGTTTTTAAATTTTTTAAAATAAAATATTTTATTTAATAAGGTATACACTTTTATAAAAAAAAATAAAATATATATTACAATGAATTGTATGAATGTATTTATAAAAAATGAAAAATTGATATAGCTCTCTAAAAACTTATGAAAATAAGAAAAAATCCATATAAAATTGATAAATCTCCTCATGTCCCTATCTTATTTGACATCTATTGTAACCGAAATTAATCAGATCTGTAGTTGACTCTAAAAATATATGATACTCTTTTAAAATTTACTTTCTCGAAAAAAAATGATATAACTCTTTGAAAAATTTATAAAAATCGAAAAAGGTATATATAAAGCTAAGTTAGCTAAGTTTCCATTATATCGATTTTTACCCAAAGTTTTATGCATCTTATTTGGAAACATGTTTGGGATTTTAACTTTACGTAAAAACAAAAACAATTTCAAACGTGTTTTCTAATGGTTCTTGAATTGATCGATCTCCACTCACTTAAAAATGAAAAATGATAAAATAGGCCCGTTAATGTGTGGCCTAACTTATATGTTACTGTATCTTTTTTTTTTTTTTTTTTTGTTGAAAATAAAGTAGATGTTTGTTAGGTCATCTCTAACCCTTACTCAAACATATACTCAAATTTTACTTAAAATTTGAGTAAAAGCTTGATTTGATATGATGTGTCTCCAACCATCACTTTGTGTTTTATTCAAATATTTTAAAATTTTCACATCTTATTCTAATTTTTTCCTATAAACATTTTCAAAGTCCTTTCCTCAAACATTTTAACTACTCAATTTTTCTTTTCTTCAAAATATTTAAATTTAAAAATTATTATCATCCAATTTTTTTTAAAAGAGATAAAAGTAATAGTTTTTTTATTGGAGTAAAAATAAGAAGTTAAAAAACAAAGATGAAGACTTAAGAAACAAGACTATTTTTTTTTTAGAGAGATGGAGAAAATTTTGGGGGGTGGGAAAACATCTAATATAATTAAACTAAAAGTGAAGTTTAAGGGAAAAAAATGTTACATTGGAAGAAAATGTGGAGATAAAGGAAAAAAAAAGAGATGTTGAAATTTGGGTAAAATTTTGAGTCTCCCTTGATTTGAGTAAAGATTTGAGTAAAAGCTTAATTTAGTATAGGTATGGGTAAATGGTTAAAGAGAGTTTTGAGTGATTTTTACTCAAATTTAAGTTTGAGTAAAAGTTTGGATATAGGATTGGAGATGCTCTTACTCGATTTCATTGCTAAAATCGAATTACTGTTAGGTTTTTATGAATAAAAATAATATTTCAAAATAATGCATTTTTTTAGGGACTTGATTTTATCATCTTTTATTTTTTAAAAGGTGTTCTAAAATGTTTGTCTCACATTGGAAAAATATTTTTTCAATCCATTGTATATATTAAGATCACCATTGTACTTATATAAAAAAATTGATCTTGGCACGTTATACGCGCATATATGTATTATTTAAAAATAAAAATAAATTAAATAAATAATAATAATAAATATTAAATAAATAAATATGAACTATTTGAATTTAATTTTTTTAATCTTGATCATCCATCAAAAGGTCTATCAAATTAAAAGTTCATATAATTGAAAGAATTAAATTAAATAGACTATTTAATTCTTGATGGATGAATCATGACCATTGATTGGGTCCTATGAGATTTTATAGACAGTGGATCATTGATTGGGCGTCTTGATTGATCTCTACAAAATATAGATGGTGAACCATTTAAGTCATGATGAGTGAATCAAGATATCGTCACTTCGATCCAGCTTTGAAGTCTAGTTCTCCTTTTCTTTTTGCATCAGTTTCGCGTCCTACACCCGACGTTAAGCCTGTCAATCGGATGGATACGGATCGGATATGCCAATATCTATATCCTAATTTTCGGATACGGATCGGATACGGATATTTTTCAGATAATTGACATGTTTGAATATTAACATTAATTTGGATAATCAAATGATATTTTAGAGAGATATCAAAATTAAAATTAAGATTTTAAGGCTTATTATCTCTTTCAGATATCATACATTGAAAATTTAATAGTATTATAATATATTATCATTATGATTAATCATACAAGATAACAATATGGGCAATATATAATACAAATATATATATTTTTATAATATATGTCAGATACGGATATTTTTCGGATCGGATAGACTGATATCCATATCCGCACTCCAGATCTTCAAATATCAGATATTTCTAATTTTTCGGATACAGATTCAGATCAGATTCAGAATTTTTTGGGATAATTGACAGACTTACCAGACGTCTCCTCGGATCCCCTCCAATAATTACAACTCTCTTTCCCCCCAATAATTACAAACTTTGAAAGAAAGAGAGTGTTCTGTTTATCTTATATTTTAGGGAAAAATCCATATAACCCCCTATAATCTTTCTGATATCCATATAACCCCATATAATCTCAATATATCCATATAACCCCCTGTAAACACACCATAAATGCAAATAACCCCCTGCGGTTAAAAATTCTTTAACAAGGTTGAAATATTTTGAGCATTTTCCGTTATCTAAATCATGATTAACAAAAATGTATTCTTTTAACCCCCAAAAAAACAATCAATAGTTCAAAAAAAAAACCCTCATATTTCTAATTTTATACTTTTTAAAGGTTTTTTTTGAAGTATTGACTGCTTTCAGAGGGTTAAAAGAATACATATTTATTAATCATGATTTAGATAACGAAATATGTTCAAAATATTCCAACTTTGTTAAAGAATTTTTAAATGCGAGGGGTTATTTACATTTATGATGTGTTTATAGAGGGTTATATGGATTTATTGAGATTACAGGAGGTTATATGGATATCAAAAAGATCACAGGGGGTTATATGGATTTTTCCTATATTTTATAATTACCAAATGAGACTGATGGATATAGTAATCTAGCTAGTTGCCAACTTTGACTCCAAAAGAATCTGACTGGGCATAAATATCAACATGAACCACATATATTATAGAGAACCAAAGCTCAAAAAATTTAACTTAGAAAAAAAAAAAAATTGAAACTCCACTGAAACAAAATCACATTAACAATCCAATCCCCTCGAGTTCACCCTGATACATATATAGTTTTGTAATCCTAGTTTATCTGATACACATGATTTGTAAATGATTATATGCATTTAGGTTTTTCTAACTTATATTGCTTGAAAAAATCATCACATTATTAGATGCAATATTATTAACTTACACTTGGCACCGTCTAATAATTCGAATAAACCACCATTTCAATCAATGCAATATGATAACCCCATAGTGAAAGTCAATCAAAATACATTTATAGAAATATAAGTAAATGATCCAAACTTATTGAAAGTGTATTATTATCATCATCATTTGATCGATATTGTATATGTTAGAATGAGAGAATGAAATAATGGAAATCCTTATATTACACTTTAGGGTTTAATCCCTTATATACAAGTACACATAGGATTACACGTGTAATACACTATGACATAACACATATAATTTAACAGTCCCCCTCCAACTCATGGTGGATCATACAAGATGAGTTTACGAATGAGGAACTGAATGTGACTTCGTAAAGAAATCAGCAAGTTGCTCTGCAGAGGAAATATGCGGAAGCGATACTGTCTTTGCAAGATAGTGCTAACGAACGAAGTAACAGTCGATCTCAATGTGTTTGGTCCTTTCGTGAAAGACCGGATTGCTGGCTATCTGAATAGCAGACCGGTTATCACAATAAAGAGTAATAGAACCAGTCATAGTGACTCCTAAGTCCACCAAGAGACATTTAAGATGAACAATTTATTTGGTGGTAATAGCCATGGCGCGATACTCAGCCTCAATGCTGGACAGGGAAACAACTTCCTGTTTCTTGCTGCACCAAGAGATGATGGAATCTCCAAGAAATATGCAGAACCCAGTGGTAGAGCGTCTCGTGGTCGGATCTCCAGCCCAATCAGCATCAGTGTAAGCTCTAAGAACCAAAGTGGAAGTGGATGACAGATACAGCGATCTAGTGATAGTACCACGTAAATATATGAGAATACGCATAAGAGCACCATAATGCATTGATCGAGGGGTCGAGACAAACTGACTAACAATGCTAACAGCATGAGCAATGTCAGGTCTGGTGATGCAGAGATACACAAGCTGACCCACAATCTGTCTGTCTCTAGTAGGATCTAGGAGAAGCTCACCATCTGTAGGACGAAGCTTTACATGAAGCTCGAGAAGAGTATCTGCACTGCGGGTATCGAAAAGGGCAGCACGCTCTAAAATGTCAGCTGTATACTTCTATTGAGAAAGCAGGATCCCACGATCACTCTGTGCAATCTCGAGACCAAGGAAGTAGCGAAGAGTACCAAGATCCTTCATCTGAAACTGTCGACTGAGGTGGTTCTTGACCAGAGTAATACCAGCGGAGTCATCGCCAGTTATAATCATGTCGTCAACATACAGAAGAAGGATTACCCGCCCCTGCAATGAGGATCGCACAAACATAGAGTGGTCCTGGTGGCTCTCAACAAAATCAGCTATCAGAATAACACTGCGAAAATGCTCAAACCAGGCACAAGGGGCCTGTTTCAGTCCGTATATAGCCCGCCAAAGATGACATACATGCTGAGGAGGAGTGCTGAGACTTGGAGGTGGCTGCATGTAGACAACCTCAGATAGGTCACCGTGAAGAAACGCATTCTTCACATCCATCTGAAAGAGAGGCAGCGACGAACAACAGCAACAACAAGGAGAGTACAAACAGTGGTCATATGAGTGACAGTTGCAAACGTCTCCTCATAGTCAATACCATACTCCTGAGTGAAACCTCGAACAACAAGACGAGCTTTATACCGTTCAATGGACCCATCAGGACGATGCTTGATCTTGAAGATCCATTTGCAGCTAATAGGTGTAACACCATCTGGAAGGGGACCAACATCCCAAGTCTGTGTCTGCTCAAATGCCTGAAATTCCTCTGCCATGGCCTGCTTCCACTCAGGGTACTCGACTGCCTCGGGGTAAGAATGGGGCTCACGGTGGGCATGTATAACTGTGAGATAGGCCTGAAACTGTGGAGAGTAGGTACTGACAGATGCAAAACCAAACTAGTTAGGTGGTCCTGAGTCGTAACTGAATCGGGAAGGGGGGGGGTGACGCGCACGCTGAGGATAACGAGGCAAAAGATGAGGATCCACGGTCGGAGGAGGCGCGTCAGGTGTGGGAGTCGGAGGACCAGCGGAAGTATCTTCAGTATGGACAATAGGAGACACACTGGGAGGAGAGGGTGGGTTATCTACAAGAGTGTCAGGTTGAGACGCAGGGTTAGGAACAGACTCTAGTGCAACATATAGGCCAGGAAAAGGAAGAGATGTAATAGGAGAGACCTGAACATGATAATGCACAGGAGAGACCTGAATAAGAGAATGTACAGGAGGAGAGGACGGAGTGGGTGAGGAAGAAAAATAGAGAACATCCTCGACAAAAGACACATGACGAACGATCCAAAATCGATCTCCAACAGGATCATAACAGCGATAACTCTTATGTTCGAAGCTAATCCCCAAGAATACACACTTTACTGACCGAGCGGCCAACTTGGTGCGTTGATGAGAAGGGAGAAGCACAAAACACGTACATCCAAATGTGCGAAGTCTGCTATAATCATGTTTGGAGGAGTAAATGCGCTCATGAGAAGTCATACAAAGAGGACATAAGAGGGAGTGATATTGATAAGATGAACAGATAGAAGATCAACCTCAGCCCAGAATGTGCTGGGGACTGAAGAAGAAAGTAAGAGGGAACGAGCGGTCTCAAGAATATGGCGATGTTTTCTTTCAGCAACACCATTTTGCTCATGAGCATAAGGGCATGATTGCTGAAAGAGAGTGCCATGAGATTGAAGAAGAGAACGCATCGTGAAAGAAATATATTCTCGAGCACAATCAGACCTAAAGGTTTTGATACGAGTCCGAAACTGAGTGTGAATCATAGTGGTAAAAACCTCATATATCTTTGGGACCTCAGATCGATGACGCAATAAATAAATCCAAGTAAAACGAGAATAGTCATCAATAAAACTGATATAATACGAAAAATCACTCTTTGGCGTGATATGCGAAGGACCCCAAATATCAGAATGAACAAGTTCAAATGGACCAGAGGATTGATGATTACTAGAATGGAATGAAGTAGCAACAGGTTTGGCCAATTTACAGCCCTCACAAACAGAAAGAGGAGAAAAAGAAACATGACCTAAATCACCAGACTGAATAAGGTCTTTAAGACGAGACTCAGAAACATGACCTAACCTCTTATGCCACAAGTCAGTATCAGAAGTGACAGTGCCACAGAAAACTGAGGGATCAGGTACAGGAAGATGAAGATACTCCACATAATACAGTCTGTCAATCCAGCGATCAACACCAATCCTCTATCCTGAACGTGGATCCTGCACAGAACACCTAGAAGAGGTAAAGATAACGGTGAATCCAGAATCACACAATCGACTAATGGACACAAGATTCATGCAAATGCCAAGAGCATGCAAAACAAAGGGTAATGAAAGGCGGCCAGTGGGATGAGATGTGGTGGTGATCGATCCACACTGCGTGATGACTAAAGGAGAGCCATTAGCAGTATGAATCGAAGGTAGGTGTGAGGGTGCAAGTGAGCATGCAATGAGGACAGAACTATCAAGCGTCATGTGATGTGAGGCACCCGAATCAAATATCCAATAAGCAGGATTACCCATAGTAGAAGACAAGGCAAAGGGAGAAGAAGAACCAGAGAGAGACTGCTGTAGAATCAGATGGTCGAGGCACTGACTGATCTGGACAAGCTTATCCGAGTGTGACTGAATGGAGACAATCGAAGTAGCAATCGTAGTGGCAACAGGAGGAAGATGATGTCCTTGGCCTTTCGGTTGATAACGCTGCTTAGAAGGTCGTCGTCTTTTTGTAGCAGGAGCAGCCCCCAAGATGCCCTCATAGATAAATGATGAAGTAGACTGACAAGACACCTTCAAAGCCGGTGTCGAAAGAGTAGGGTTGCCGTTGGTTTCTGACATTGTGAAGAACCACTCGGATGAGGATCAGAAGCAAACGAGAACGTAGATCATGAAAAATCATGCAAAATGGACTCCTAGATCACCTTGATTGAACTTCCAGAGAGGAAGTTATGATCGATTTAGTGATTTGAAGTCTCAAGGAGGTGCTGGAGGCGGCGGAGGGCGACCGGTGGCAGCAGAGGGCTGTCGGAGGAGCCGGAGGGCGGCCAGAGGTGACCTGAGGGTGGACTCGGGTCGAGTGCCGGGCTGGGTTCGCGGATTAGCTCTCGGGCAGGGCTAGGTGCGGCAGGGCGCGTGCTTGGTAGGGCAGGGCGCGCTGCAGGGGCGGCGCGCAATGGCAAAGGGCACGACGAGGACGACGACGATGAAGGATTCCAAAAAAAAAATATTTAGGGTTTTTGAGGTGGCTCTGATACCATATTAGAATGAGAGAATGAAATAATGGGAATCCTTGTATTGCACTTTAGGGTTTAATATCTTATATACAAGTACACATAGGATTACATGTGTAATACACTATGACATAACACATATAATTTAACAATATATTTAATTTGTATATAACATAACTATGCATTATATTGAGTTTAATTATGATGAGTGTAGCAACTAGTAACCAACTTTAATTTTGTCGAGGCATGCACAACTATCAACAGTCACCCACAATCATAGAGCAAAACCAAAACTCAAAACTTCCCAAATGAGAATATTCTATTGCAAATTTAATTTGACAAATCACATCAACTTAACTTAAATTTGATGCACATGATTTGTGCGTGATTATGTACATCCAGTTTTTTTCCTCATTCATGTAATATTAGCTCACACTTAAAATCACCAACCCCAAACCATGCAAGCCAAGACTCATCTAAGCCACCACTCCTCTTTATCACCACCACCGCTGCCGCCGAACGGAGAGAATCGAAGGCTCACAACCCCACCCACCTCCTCCTCCCGGACCCTCGCCTTCTCCACCACCCTCACGGGGCTCTCCGAACCGTCCCGACACAACGGGCAACTGCTCTGGCGGCGGCGCTCGAGCCACCTCTCCAAGCAAGTCCTATGAAAGACATGCCCACATCTAAGCCCACCAACCTGATGCAAAGAAGAAAGAGACACCTTCAAGAGAGAGGGATATGACAAATAACAGAATAATCAAAACAACCTTATTTTAAATTTGCATCACAACCTCTCCATTATCACTCCCTCCTCCCATCTCACAAAGGCACACCACACACTCACCACCGGCCGGCACCGGTGGCCTCCCTCCGCCGCCGGAGATGTGTGTAGAGATGGACCTTATGAGGCTTGTCAATGTGGTGGTGATGGAGATGTAGAGGTAGTTTGAGAGGTTTTTCATGGCTTTGTGTGGGGTGCATGAGACATGCAAGGTCAAGTTGTGTGTAATTATATATGGTTTGAGTTGGGTATAGTGTTTTTGCGGAGGTGATTTGTCTATGTGGGTGGGCACTTGAGATTCACGTTGGGGTGTACTGTGAACGACGTGTGGTGTAGCTTAATTTGTCTGAAATCTTGTTTTGGACTTTTTTTTTTAATTAAGGTTTAAAAAGAATACATTTGTGGTGTGTGTTTTTAGAGAGGTCTTTTTTAGATATTGGTCTGTGCATGATTTGGAAGTCACACTAGTATGAGATGATTTTTATTGTTTCACGTGTTTGGTTTGTTTTATTTTAGAATTTGAAACTCGTGTGCATTGTGCTTGTGGAATAAAGGGTGGATGAGGACACAGGGTCGAATCAGAGGTAAATGTCATTATTAGCATATAGTTCTGTTGTTAAAATAGATGATATTGATATTTCAAGTTTTTTTAAAAATTTATTATTTTATACAATTTATTATACTAGCTAGTACAAGAGAGATTACATGATAAATCATATATTTATCATTACTTCTTATAAATCATAAGAACCTACAAGTTAAATCAATTTTCTTTTTTCTTTTTATAAATTTTTACCATAATCAACCAAATAATAGAAATTTCATGATTACATTTCTTAATAATAAAAATCAATTTAAATTTTTTTTTCCACCAGTATAATTATCAATGTTGAAATAATTATCTATCATAGAATAGTTTATGCCACCACCCAAACAGGAGTTTTAAAGACTTCAGTCATTAACAGGCAATCACTTGGCGTAGATTTTGAACTTCGAAGAATTAAAATGTCAGTGACAATCAATCCTACAATAATTTTTTTCATCTGAGAATGTATACTTGTCTAATAAAATCCTTATAAAAAATAAAATATTAATTCAAATAAATTGAATGCATATATGATAACCAGCTGTCAACATGGTTGTTCTGATGATCGAGGAATAACATTAATTTAATAGTACTCATATAAAATTACATCAACATGAGTTATTGATTTTAGGGATAGAATCTCTTGTTCCAATTATTAACTAAAGCAATTGGTTTAATATTATTAACTAAAACAGCGTTTGAAATGGGATTTAAGAAACAAATTTTCATTTAAAGCAGAAATTGAAAATAACTTTTTCATTTTTTAAATTTTAACTAAAATCTAGTTTTGCTTTCTTCAAAAAAAAATGAACACCGAAAGTATTTGAAAATAAATTTAGATTAATGATTCTTATAAAACCAAAATATCTAAAAAGTTGTTCTGTTTTTAAATACTGTCCAAACAACTTGATATCCACTCATTGGAGAATTACCATGCATTCCCATGTTAGTGGAATTCAAATATAATTTGAGTTCTAAATCACATCATTCAAAAAACAGGAAGAGATGTTTGAATATGACATGGTACTTTAAGACTTGGGGGACACAAAATGAATTATATGTAGCAGCCTTAAGGCAGTGATGGTAACAAATTTTAAAAGGGAAAAATAAATCTATGCAATCCCCTTAAATCTGACTGAAATTCATATAGTCCCCTGACTTTTTTTAAAATCTACATGATCCTCTAAAAACACTTAGTAAATCTAAATAACCCCTGAATAAAATTTTCGTTAATAGATGATGGATATTTTATGAATATTTCATTGGTTAACCCTAATTGAAAACACAATATACTAAAAATCACTACTATGCGTTAAAAATGTGAAAAATCTTATAAAAATGACGATTTGACCCTTTTTGGATATATTATAGAATCTTATCCGAATGGACAAAATCGTTATTTATAGAATATTTTTCACATTTTTAACACATCGTAGGTTGTTTTGGTATACTGTGTTTTCTATTAGGATTAACCAAACATAATATTCATAAAATATTCATTATCTGTAAACATAAATTTTATTCAGTGGGTTATTTGGATTTATTAGGTCTTTTTAGGGGGTTATATGGATTTTAAGAAAAGTCAGAGGGTTATATGGATTTTTTCCATTTTAAAAATATAAAAATCTTCTTGATTTTTTTTTAAAAAAAAAACACTTGAAAATCCAAATAACCCCTTGCATTTTCTCAAAATCAAAACAACCCCTTATTTTATTAACATATGAAAAATTCAAATCATGCCTTATGTCAGTTAAAATAACTTGACCCCGTTTGGTTTGTGTCATTTTTTTTTGTAGAATTATTTTACCAGTAATCAGTTTACCAGGAATTATTTTACCTAGAATCCTAATTCCATCAGACTATTTGGTTCGCTAGTGGATTTATCCAAAGAATCATTTTCAAGTGTTTGGTTCATATATGGAAAATGATAAGGAATTTGATTTAAATGTCTAAAATACCCTTACTATTATATATATACTTCTAAAATTTATTTCTTTATCTATATCACAATAATAAAAAAGAATAATTTTTTTATAAATTTTTAATAAATGCAAAAAAATAATATAACTAATTATTTAATTAAACATATAATACTAATAATAATAATAATAATAATACTAATAATAATAATAATAATTTTTCTAAATTATTTGAATGTTATGAACTCCTCTAAAAATTAAATAACCAATTTTATTAGTTAGGAATCGAAGATATTGCTTTAGGCATAAACCCACATCACACATCACATATTATATCAATTATAATAATATCCAAACCCATCTACAAAAATAAAAGCTAAATGTAAAAATATAAATTAATATCTAATACACTGTTTAGATTTTTCACATCACATATAAAAATTATAACATAAATTTTTAGTTAAAAAATCAAAATGACTATATAAACCCATTATATGGGTGGTGGAAAAAAAAAAAAGAGGATGCTATTTATTTTAAAAGGGATATATACATAGTAATTTCATTAATTTGTAAAAGGTATAATAATAATCTAATTTAGAATTCCGGATAGAATTTGAGATTACCACTACAAAAGGTAGGAATCTGATTCCACCATATTTTTCCGTATAGATAGATTTTAATTTCAGTAGGGAATGATACGAACCAAACGGGGCATGCTAACCTCACTTAAACCCAAGATGGTAAATTACCATTATACCCTCCCCCAATTTGACCCAGAGAGAAGACCTAAGAGGCCCTTTATTTCCACCCTTTCAAATACTCAACCCACCCCCAAACAAACTGAGAATTTCATTTTTTTGTGAAACCCACCCCAAGCCCCTTCTCTTCCAAATCTCACTCGGCTCACAAGGGCCAAGAGGACCTTCATGGATTTCTTGGATCAAGACGTAACACCCCCACCCAAATTCGCCCTTCATTCATCCCCTTTTGACAAAGATCGGATTTTTACGGTGTTTGTTTTGCAAGATCGGCGATGTCTCCGACCACACCCGGAGGTTTGGGTCGATTGTTTTGTGTTTCATCTGATTTGGGTTCGATGTATTGGGTTTCGTTTTTGGTTCACCATATCGAATATCGAGGAGTTTCCGACATTTTTAATGTTTTGGGTGGGTGGGGGCTGAAGGAAGAAGAAGATCTATTGAAATGGAGGGAGGGATGAAACAATAATTGGTAGGGGGTTTTTTGGGTTTTTGCTAGTTTATAGGGACCTAATTGCATTTTACATTTGGATTTTTCAGTGGGGGGTTTGGATTTTGGAAAAAAGTAGGGTGTTATGTTATCTAGATTTTTATAAGGGGAATTTTTTTTTTTAAAAAAAAAATTACTTTGTATGGAAAATTTGATTTTTAGCACCTTCATACATGCCAATGGTAAAAAAAAAAAAAAAACATTTGATTAAACCCCAAAATAGGATTTTGGAAATTTTATTAAAGAAACTTAAGTTTTTTCAAATGCAAAATAGTCAATAATTGGTTGCAAATTCTACTTACCTTAGTCCATCTTATTAAGTTAAAAAGTTGAAATTTAAATATGGCAAATCAGATGTAAAAAAAATAATTCAAGGCCAACCAATTTTTAATTTTTATCTATACAGTAGTCAATGTCACTTCATTGGCATTTTATGCATAACAAATAGCATTTGGGACAATGATGGTAAACACATGACACCTGAGGTAATTTATGTTTTATCATTTTTTGCACAGTTAAATATATTTTGGAAAATTGAATACAAATCTAACAATGGGTGTTAGCAAGTCATGATCCAGGGCAAAACATTATAATAGTGTCACACTAATGTTTCAAAAAACTTAGGCTTCCCAAAAAAAAATAGGGCTTCAATCTCAATCAATTAAATCTTAGTAATTATAATGAACTATTACCAACCATATGCTCAGTCTTATTTTGACTAATAAGGTATATATTTCATTAGATAATTTTTTTTTTAATACTGTGATATATGTAATTAATCAGTGTGTGTTTGTAAATACATGATGTATATAGTTTTAAAAAATCAAAACATACGTTGAATTGTACATGAAACTCCATATAAGACTGTCTCTAACATTAATTAAAATAAAAATAAATTTATGAACCCAAACAAACACTAATTTATCTATTTATATGTAACACTGTCTCCATTGGAGTGATGTGAAATCCTTGGAGGACCTCTCATCCCAAACTATATGCTTGTGGACAAGCCAAATGGATGAAAATTCTTTAAAATCAGAATAAATTAAAACCAGAAGACTATTCAAGTGAAATAGATTATATAATTTTTTTTCCCTGTACTAAATGGAGAGAAATGATTTGATGCAACTATTGGGTGTTAAATAGAAGTCTACTTGTATGTTTTGCCTACTATTTTTTTAAGCCTCCATTTGGTTCACAAAATAAATAAAATCAAAATATATTGATTTTGAATGCGTATAAATATCATAAAAAAAAAAACTATTAACAGGTGGGTAGAGGCTCTGTTATTCTGCTGAAACATCTTCATGTACACTAAACCAAGGCTAAAAAAAAGATAAATAGTGGGATAAATGGATATAGTAAGGATAAATAATTTTAAAATAATTTATCTTATTTATATAAAAAAATCATAATAAATTATGGGTAATTATTCTGATTTTAAAATAAAATTGACAATTATTTTCATTGAAAAGATAGAATAACTATTATTTACTATTTTACCCAACTCATGTGATTCATTCAGCATCAATCACTGTTTTATATGAAAGGAGACACTTCACCAAAACCATGTACTAATTCTCACAATGGTGGTCCTCATATTTGTTCAATGTGTTTCATTCTCCTACCATATTTTTTCTTCTTTATATATTATATATATCTGCATGAAACAGACAGTTTATCAAACCTAATTATGTGTGTATTATACCTATCAAGTATAAAGTGATGTCCCACAAACTGTTTGCATCTCAAACTATGACTCCAATTTCTGAAATTCACTTTGAAAAATTGATAATCTCATGTGTCATTGATGTAACATGAGACTAATCAACTATTTATCATATTCATTTTTCTGCGCATCTTATTGTTCAATGACACGAAACAACTTGAATAAATAATCAACTACGAATTTCCATTTATTTTTCTTTCTAAAATCTATATAATTAAGAAAGAAACTATTCTAAAAAAAGGCAAAGATATACCGACTACTCAACTTATCTTTCCCACTATCCAAAATTATCAAAATGTCATTATTTATTTTATTTTTTTTGTCTCCCTTTCCCACTACCCAGTTCAACAGCGTCCAGTCAAAATCTTCTTTACTGGGACGACAAACATCCGTCGATCTGTTTGAATAAGTGTCAACAGAGGCCCAGTCGAAGTATGTTTCACTAGAACAACAGAGATCCATCAATCTGTCTGAGCAAGTGTCGACATAGATGTGTCGAACCCTTCAAAACAACAACTCTCTTCTAAGAATCAATCACTTGTATAATCATTTAAGTCCTTACGAAAAACAAAAATGTCATTTAAGTCATTTAAGTTTTTTTGAAAATCATTCACAAATATATTTATTTAAGTATAAGAAACAAAAATATCAAACAAAGAATTATTTGAATCAAATAAACAATAAACATTTCATATGGACAAAAAACATTATTTTCTTTTCTAAACAAGTGGAGTCTCATGTCGAAAGTATATGAAATGTTTTTTGATACTCCACTTGTGTATATGAAATGTTTAATGTTTATTTCATTTATATGACTGTTTGTTTTTCTATTTTTACACATTGTATTTAAATGACAAAATAGGTGAATGATTTTCAGAAGAATTTAAATTACTTAAATGGAATTTTTGTTTTTTGTAAAGACTTAAATGACTGTATAAGTAATTTATTTTTAGAAGATATGTGCTGTTTTAAAGGGATCGACGCGTCCCTGACGACACTTATTCAAACAGATCAACAGACCTCTGAAGCAGATTTTGACTGGATTTCCGTTGACACTTGTTTAGACAGTTCGACGGACCTCTGTCGTCTCAGTGTAGAAGATTTCGACTAGACACTGTCGAACTGGGTAGTGGGAAAGGGAGACAAAAAAAATAAAATAAAAAATGACATTTTGGTAATTTTGGGTAGTGGGAAAGATTAAGTTGGGTAGTGGGAATAACTTTGCCCTTCTCAAAAACTGCTTTTAAGTGAGCCATTTTTCACACTTTCCAAGATCTCAAACCTGCTTTATTCAAACCTACATGACTGAATGTGCAGGCAGAGAGGGCAGTAAGTCATATGGACACTAGATGTGTAGCCATTGAAGGCCAATACTTCAGAGAGCACATGGTGTCAATTCAGAATGCAAGATTTAAAGAATTTTTCAGCATGCACGGTTGAAAACACAATCTTAATAAGAAATTTTTTTTTTATACCAGAGTATCAGAACCAAAAAAAAAAAAAAAAAAACCTTCAGTAGATCACATATATGAAAAAAATAACATGGATTTACAAGACCCACCAGGGACTGTGAATGCAAACCACAAAAGGTAGGATTGAACTAAGAACATCATCATCGTCATCGGTAGCGCCACCGACGATCCTTGCTTCGGCTTCCTGTGACACGAGATTCCCCCGACACAGTGGGCACGTGGACCGCCGGTGCTCGAACCACTTATCAAGGCAGACTCTGTGGAAGAGATGCTCACAATTCAATTTCCTTATCTCGTCCCCTTCCTCCATCTCGCAAAGGCACACCACGCATTGCACAACTTCCCCTTCATCATTGGATGCGCGCTTGTACAGAGTCACTCCAAGTTGTTCACCTATCACAGAGCTGACTAGAGTGGAAGTGGGCAAGTCATCTTCACCTGGCGAAGCGAGAGAGTCTGAATATGAGACTGATAGGACCGACCGGAGAGAATGGTTGATGAATCTAATGAGGAGGATTGAGAAGTTTAGGGAGATGAATGAGAGGGTCAGAAGGGGTGGGAGAAGTACTACTAGTGTTTCCATGAGAAATATCAGCTACCAAGATGGGGGGGGGGGATGGTATGCAGAGACATACATGTATTTCAGCTATCAAGTATGCAGAGGGACAAAACCATAATTGAGGTGCAATGCATTTATCAAGAAATACAATTGGGTGCAACTTGTTTAAACAACAATTAAAGTTCAATACTATAAGTGGCATTTATGACTGCATGGGAGATTATATTAAGCTTTCTTTTTGTGTGTGTGCGCGTGTGTGTCTATTTTTGTGGGGCATGCAAAAGGGAAATGATAAAAGAAATGCATCCACCAATAATATTGACCATCATTTATGAATTAATAGACAATATTGACCCAATTGATTGACAGAAAATACATGAAAACATCAGTCTCTTCTACAGAAAGCAGGAAGTTTAAATGTCTTGAGAGCTTTTATTTTCTTGGATGAGGGAGTCAATACTTATCTTCACTGATGAAGATGGTGTATGGTCAATTACAATTATTGCGGAACCGAAGTCTAAAGTTTGCAAGACAGTGATCATCGTTTGATAATATGTTGATTTCTGATGGTCGTAAGTTAACCACTATCACATGAGCCCGTCAATTATCCTAAAAATTTCTCGCACTCAATCAGTATCCTAAAAATTTCTGTATTCGCTCTCAATCAGTATCCAAAAATCTGAAATCATCTGATATTTGAATATTTGGAATGCCCCAAGGTATCCGATCTACAATATATCTAAATCCAACAATAATATATTGTTTATATTTAATTATCTTGTATGTTTATCATGATCTTCAAAATTTAAATAACACCTCTATTATCTTTCTACGATCTTTAAAAGAGGCAAGAAACCCTAAAAGTCTCGATTTTAAACATTAGTTTATCCGAGTGCACCATCTTCACCCCAATTAATGTATGTATTTACACGTGTCAATTATCTGAAAAATATCATTATCCTCTGAAAAAATATCTGAATTCGAACATTATATCTGTATTGGAAAGATTTAGGATATGTTAAAATATTCGATCCGTTGACAGGTTTACTATCACACAGTGACAGACTTGAGTCATACAAGGTTAAAGAGTAACAAAGAGAATGTGTGGAAGACACTAGAAATTTATATAGCATCAGAGGGACAAATTCACAGAAAGAGTGGTTGGATGGGGTTATTTTGAGTACATATAATAAGCATATGCTAATGGAAAGGTGGGGCACAAGAGTGGTTGGTCATTATGGGTGTGCCTTCAGAATATTTACTCCTTTTGGTTGCTTCTGAGGCCATTTCAGTACAGGATACAGAAAGCCTCTGTCTGGAGTTTATGTGTAGTGTTAAATAGGTAAAACAGACACTATAACACTAGATGTAATGACAATGTCAGCATTCAAAGGCTCACCAAACTACGTCCAGTACAAGGCATTCCAGATTGGCATTTCATTAAGTGAAAAATAATTATATAAAAAAAAACATTCTTTAGTCACTAGGTGACTAACAGATACACTTCAGAGTTTAAGTAAATTGTGTGAACATGATGTAATAATCGACAGAAGGTACAACACTGAATTAGATAATGACATCAGAACAGCATTAGTTAGTTTAAACATTGTTCAAACGATAATTGGACATGAGACAATGGAATTAAACAAAAGCCTAAACATTGTACAAGATGTTATTCAAATCAATGCAGCTGCCATCCATATGTTGCCCATATAAATCAGAATTATCAATTTTTCATCATATCAAATAAAATCACCTACCCACAAGGATCTGAATCTTCATTTTTCAAACAACAATGGCCCATAAAGCAGGGTGTGTGTATTATGGTAATGATTTAGAATGAGCAGACATGAAAAATAGGATTCTAAGAAATATTTTAGAAAGCGTGACAAGAGGTTCTAGTAGGGAACAACAAAATATGTGTTTTTCTACATCATAATGTGTTCAATCAACCTTGGATAAATGGGACTCACATGGTTGGTTTTGTTAAATCAAAGATAGATGGGCCTGTACCATGTCATATACCACATGATGTTAGAGCCCATTCATCATCAAAAACACAACAATTCATTAGATACCTCGCTCGCTCTACATAAAATAGATTATAAACAGTAACAAGATTGGGGTATGGAAACCAATTAAAGTGTTTGAGGAATGGAAATGGGAAACGCATTCCGGAAATGTTAGAAACATAGAAGTAAAGCCATGAAGATATTTGGGAAATATCAAGAAGTCTGTGACGTTCTGGAAATATAAGAGAAACCAATATGGACACTCAAGGGAAATATGAGACATGATGTGAATCGGGACTTCAGGATTGCAGTTACATGATCATCATTGAAAACTATTGTAGATGATAATTTTCAAAACTGAAAAATGTTGGGGCAGCCAGATTGATATTCCTCGGAATTCATCATAAGTCGGGCATTTCTCAGATTCAGACTGGGTCTGGTCACAGACAAACACTTGTAGACAAAAGTTTAGTTCAAAGCTATCTCTGATAATTCTTGGGTCACTTTCAGGTCATAATTTTTTGGGTACAGACATGCCCATTGTCCATGTGATGTTTCCCATATATTAAGTTCAAATATTGTTTTTTACAGGCCCATGCTACCTATACAGGAAAATATAACCTTTTACCTGCGATCAATGTTAAATTCCAGAAGGTAAGCCCATGCAAGAGGCTTGATAAGCTGCATTAGTAGGAATTGAACTAATATAGATCATGAAGTGTCTAAGAATTGAGCACTGAACATATATGCCAGGAGCTGAAGATGATTAACTGCACTTATTTATTTCAAATATGAATGTCCACAAGAGGTTACAACAAATTGTGTAAGAGAACTCAGAAGAACCAGGGATTAACCAATTGATCAGAGATTGAAGAAAAGAAAATAAGTACTTGACAACAATACAGTATGAAGTTCTATGGGTGGAACAATGTTATTTTATACTTTTGTCCTTCTAGTAACTAAAATCAAAGATCATGCACTCAATGAAAACACATCAAGAAAATTAGATAACCATTGAGTGGAATGTGCCTTACATGATGGCATAAAATGAGAATAGCCAGGACAGAGGTCACACACCATGTACCTTGAGCATGAGATATGTCAAGCTCCATCTCCTCCTCGGTCATGCTTCATTGGGTTGTCCTCTATTTGGGTAACATATTTGCTACAAAAGGACATGCGATCTGACAATGCATAACTCTATAGTAATAATGGCTGCACCATGGTTCATTGAACTCCAATCCTCCAAGCCTGCAAACACACAGAAGTCACTCAAAGCTGTCTCTGATTACCAATCAGGTTGAAGAGATTCCATCTTACTATATCGAAATAGCTGTGACAGGACCACTCTGTGTTTCCAGTTAGATTGATTGTTGACTGAAGGAATAGCAATTTCAAAATCCAGCTGAAACAAATTTTTGCCCAAGCCTAAAATCTCAATGATGTAAGAGGAGGAATATATTTATGTTAGAAAACTCATGAAGAAAAGATTCGGAGGTTGGAGATGTGAATATATATTGGCTGACATTTTTATAGAACTGATACTTGATCCGGCGTGTATGCTCACACAAGTGCAGGAATGCGTGTTACATGTTAAAGGAGCTTGTGACTAGATTTTTTTTTTCTTTTGAGAGAGAGAGAGAGATTATAAGAATCATCTTATTAATAAAGAAGCCCCCATATGAAAGGAGACGAGGATCTCCAATGAAAAAAAAGAATAAAACTAAAAAAACCTATCTCGGAAAGAAACTCATCACTGAAGAAAGAAAACCCTATCCCCTTACACCCCACACCGTGAGTTGCCCATAATAGTCGACGGCCTGTTCACCACTCCAATGTTTAAAAACCAAATTTTAAGAAGAAAAGTCATAGCCACCCAACTTTTAGGAGCATCCAACGGTGGTTGGCAGTTATAACTCGTATGTTTGGCTACAGGTAGTAATTGAAACCAAACTCCTGTATTAAATGTTCTTCAATATAGATGCACTTTCAATAAATTAGGACCATAAATGCAAATTGTGGGCTCAAACTGTCCACAATTCCGTAAATGACTTCATTAATTACTCAGCTATTGCTAAAGATGAGAATAAGGTCAAGGTACATGATAGAGTAACGAAGATTTTAATCTAGGTGACGTTGTCCAATTCCACAATATTAACTCAAATTTAATGTAAAATTTCTGTCGTATGCACTCAATTTATATAAGAGGTCATAGGTTTGAGTCCCAACATTTACCTACCAAAACAAAATACATAACATAAAAGTACAATTCATGCAAAACAAGTAGAATTCCAGAAGGATTTAAAATATGAGAATTGGACTATAGTTAACCATACTAATACGTGTTTCCAGTCCAAAGAGCTTATGCACAAGATATTTGTGGATTCTATAAGTCAAATGACATCCCCACTGGGGGTAACCAAGTTATCTATCTATCCAACCTTCTTTAGAAGTCAATTCCTGGCTTTAGATATATCCTGCCTTGGCACCATCATGAACCAACTCCCTTTATGGAAAAGCAACTTTACTACTTTATCTGAATATATCATTCTAATAAGAAAACCAGTGTAAATGATTAAAAACTTGCACATGGTGATACCCTTTGGACTTCTTCTTTGCCATAAACAACAGAAGATGATTGATCAGAGTGATGAATTACTGCTCCTACTCCAAAATCTGATAATTCATGTGAAGGAAGTGGACAGCATATGGAGAGGCTGCGGATGGGAACAGTGACAAATAAAGTATCCTCTCAAATTCAAGTCCCCTCCTTCTTTGCAAATCCCTCTCATTTTCTGGATGTAACGGTGCCATGAAATTGTCCTGTGAAGAACTGGGAGTAAAATCCAAATTCCTATTTTGAACATCCGCAGACCAAAATGGAGATTTGGAGTCATCAAACAGATAGGAATTGGTGCTTAAAGAAGGCATGAGCTTTACACATGCACAGTTGACTTTACCAAGGCGTTGATTGGACATGAAACTTGAAGCCCTTAAATATCCTTCATCTCTGGCATCTATCAGGGGATCATGATTTTGTAAATTGTTTGCTGTTCTTATCAGTACAGCAGTACCAACCCACTGAGACGGGTTAGAGGCAGAATCACATGCCTGCAAATATAAGGCTCACAGATTTACAAAACTAAATCAAAATCAAAGTATATAAACTTCAATGAAGATGAGCAACTTGGAGATTGCCATTGTCCAGTAATATTGCTTATCAAGTTTTGGAGGTTTATGTGTCTTCCATATTAGTTGGAAATACAAAAGGACAGAAAAGGAATAACAATAGTTATCTATTAAATGATGACAACCATTTTCAATAGATTTCTGCAACATTTGCCAAAGTATAACAAATAGGAGAATTGTCCCTAGCACAGAAGCTAATGACACTACAGGTCCAAAAGTTTGCAGCATTCTACAGATACTAGCTACAAGAAAAGTTAAATTTCAAGAATGCATTACCCTTCACAAAAACGACAAGGCTGACAATTGGATGACCAGCAATTCTTTCTGAATGGGCACCTTGGTTTGCATGTCAAACCAAAGCCTTTACAACCTGGACAATTGACAAACTCCTCTCCCCTCCATTCGCAGAAAAATGACTCAGGATTCCTATAGACTTTGCCAATCAGCTTCCACTGTACAGTAAAATTAATCGAAAAGGTAAATAATTGCACAAGAAACCATTGCATTTTCATAATGTTTCCAGAAACAATATCTCATGGGAGAATGAATGGTGATTTGTGATATGGTTGGAAATTAAATCACAAGCATAAAATATGTTCTATTAATAATAAACCCTGGGAGAATGTATACATATTTAGATCATAGTAAATGCAACGTCATGAGAAGGCAAATTTCAAGCTTGTAAATTAGATTGCATTCTCAGAGCCAAAAATTCATTGAACAACTCATTCAAAAAAAAAAAAAAAAACTAAAGCAAACCATCCCTACTGGTCTATTTTAGCAATAGATACACAAGGCTCTATTATCTAAGTTGATCATGAATTCATGATGTAAAATTAGTTGAGAAAGCCTTGGATGCACAAAATCACCCACAAACCCTGTGTATCAGGAAATCTGGGAGAAATTCGAATTTGAGACCTATGGGGGGTAAACCCATGGCTCTAGCCAAAGAGCCAACCCCAAGAAAGTTAACAATTTAATTTTTTGAACACATTTGGAAGTCTGAAATGAAATCACATCTCTCCAACCAATCAACAATTACTTCTACATCAATTCAGTGCAAATTCAACACTACCCACGAATCAAAACATGAAATTTAAGCCTGTAAACTTTCCAAACACATATAAATTCACATACCCAGGCAACAAATCAATACCAATTCAACACCTAATGAAGAAAAAGAGACATGAAGGGACAAGAAAATTAAACACCCATTTGGGTTTTGAGAGTTTAATAAAATTTTCATTCACCCATTATGCTCAGAACATCATTGATTGTGAATTTGTTGCAAAAAAGAAGGATTTTTTTATGGAAATATAAGTACCACTATATTGGGTCGTTTTTTTTCGTGGTTTTTCAGCAACGGATGATAGATCGTTTTCAAGGTTTTAGAAAGAAAAAAAAAATTGATTGATTGAACGAGCAGTGACTCAAAACCTTGGGTCTGCTTCGCTTTTGGGAGAGTCACAATGGATTGGCCGATTCAAGTTCGACAAACGACGAAATTGAAGAACAATGAACGCGACAATGATGTCATGTATCTGGCAATGTAACGTTGTTGTGTTTTGGATCGTCGATATCAAAATCATCTGTTGGGATGGATTTATACAAAGTTTTAATTTTTTAATTTAATCTGAAGTGTTACAAGCATAGACATCTTATCTTACAAAAAAAAATTTAATTTTTTTATCCAATCAAACTATTTTACCCAACGTTTGGATAGCAGAATAAAAGTGGAATAAAAGTGAATAAGGAAGAATAAGAAGAAAAAAATGATTGGATCAGGGAATTAAATAGGAATGGTATGTCAGAAGGAAAAATTAAAATAACCCCCCAAAATCCATATAACCCCCTGAGTTTTCCTAATATCCATACAACTCCACGAAAACACTTATATAAATTCAAATAGCCCCCTGAAAACATTTATGTAAATTCAAATAGCTCATTGAATTAAATTTTCATTGACAGATGATAAATATATTGCGAATATTCTATGTGATTAATCCTGTCTGACAACACAGTATACTGAAAATCTCCTACAATGTGTTACAAATGTGATAAAACCCTCTATAAATGGCGATTTCATCCCTCTGAATAAATTATAAAACCCTATTTGGAAGGGTAAAATTATCATTTATAGAATTTTTTTTTTCATTTTTTATGCATTGTAGGGTTTTTTGGCATACTATATTTTCATTCAGGGTTAACCAAACAAAATATTCTCCATCTGTCAATAAAAATTTAATTTAAGATGTTATTTAAATTTACATACGTGTTTTCAGGGGGTTATATAGACTTCAAGAAAAATCAGAAGGTTACATGGATTTTAAACAATTTATAGGGGATAATCTGACTTTTTCCTAGAACAAATAAAATGGTTTTGATAATCTAGGTCCTAATCTACAGGCTCTGTCAAATCACTTTTTTTTTTTACCTTTTATAAATAGAGATCCTTGCATCACATCATTTTTTCATATCCCATTGTCTTTCGATACATAATTTTCAGTCCTGTGCTGAGTTTCGTAACCTGAACTTCGTTGAGCAATAGGTTTCTATTAAAATTAAATTTAGCTCGCCTACAAGTGTCCATGACTAAGGGTGTGTTTAGTTGCATGATTGCACTGCGATTGCAGGAAGCAGCGTTTACAATCGTGCAACAAAACAATTTTACTGTAACAACTTTCTGCACACAGATTTCAGACAAATAGTGTTCAAAAACTGCGATTTCAGAAAGTTAAGAAAGTGAGCTTCTTACAGAATCAATTTTACAATCGCAGATTCCTGTAGAATCAGTTTTACAATTGCGTAACCAAACGCACCCTAAGACTATTTATAAACCTTTATTTACATTTTTTTTTGTTTTACCTATAACTTATTCATAATCAACCAAATAATAAACATTAAAATTATTAAGTTTCTCATCATAAATAAATATAAATACACCCAAATTAAATCATATAATCTATTAGGATTCAACAGAACATATAGTTTACAATATCTTCATTGTTTATTCCACTAATATAAATATTTATCTAAATAAATGGGAGGAATTCCTCTTCAATTAGGATTTATACTTTTATATGGGAGATGTGATATGTGTCACGTATTTTTGAATGTATGTGATAGTATAATTTTTTCAAATGACATAAAAAAATATTTTAATTCATTGATACATATAATTTCTTAATATTATAATATATGACACACAATTCCAGACCTACCCCTTTAAAATAGTTTATCAAAAAATATATATATATTTTTTTCGATGTCGGGACTTACAAGAGATTCTAGAAAAATAAGGGTCATCATAGAATACAATTTTTTGGTGAATTTCGCATTTGATGACCACTTTGATACGGTTCACATTTCACACCTGTTTTTCTTTCACATTCGATTCAAATCTGAACCATCAAAAACCCAACCAAATCAATGCATTTTCATTGACCCATTCAACCAATCTAGACACTTTGAATGCACTTTTTGAACAACGTATTGTAACAAATAACGTATTGATATCAAACATTTGAACCCCAATCAAATTCTTCAAAGCCAGGTCTTGAAGACCTCTTCTTTAAAAAGTGCCAGACATAGAATAGAGCCCTCTCTTTCTCTAACAATCAGTTCTGCAAGCCTTGATTTTTCATCCACAGGTGACCAGCTCTTATTGTCATTGATCTTTTGTTTTTATAAGGTTTATAGTGAAATGAGTACCTGTGAATCAACCGTTGGAGGCGAACGCCGGCATCAGAACACCAATGTGGAGGCGGAGGTGGTGGCGATGAGGCGGTCGTGGTCGACTGACTCCTTCTTGAGCCAGTCAGGTGGTGGCAGGAACTGCGTGTGCTCTCCTACGAAGCACGCAGGCTCGTTCCGTTGCAGGCTCCACCGCCACTCCCTCAATCAAATTCAGAGCTCTCCGCCGCCGCCGGTGGTTCATCGGGAAAGTGAGGCCTTAATGGATGCGGCGGAGGCCAAATGAGGAGGTCAGAGGGTAGATTTCTTCTACAGAATTCAAAGGTCCCTTGTGAGTGAAGTTATGGAAATACTTTCTTCTTCTTTTTCTCCCCTTGTAAAATTGTTTGTTTGATGTGATTATGTTCTTTTTATAGCTTGCAATCTATATTTGTTATACATAAAACTTTGAGTGCATCAATTTGAGCATATTTTTCTGTATATGAAATTCTCTCCCCCCCCCCCCCCCTTCCTCCAGAATATAGTATAAGAAAGTCATGAGCTGTTTCTCCTCATGTCAACATTACATTATTTAGACTTGCTTGCAGAATAAACTTCAAGCAATTGCACGTTTATGACAAGATCTAAACCATAATCCCATACAAGGAATGATGACGATTAGACAAATTGCATGCCACACAAAAGAAAAGTATGGATTTAGTCATATATTCGATACAAAGCAAACATGAAGAAACAATAGGGAAGGTCCCTGTTTGATCGATGAAACCTACAACTTTGCTGAAAGTCTTCAGGAATAAGTCAGTAAATCAATCATGCATGAGCAATCGTGAATTGAAACTGAATAAATCAATCATGCATGAGCAATCGTGAATTGAAACTGAATAAATAATGATGATAGGAATTTAAAACTTGAAGAAACAAAAGGTTTGCTCAAGAGAGAGCGTAAAAAAAAGGTAGAAGTATGCGGGTTTGACCACATAGATGGGTAAATGGAAGTTCAGAATCTTGACATTGTGTGATTGACCATAGAAAAGAATGAGCTGGAATTCAAAATGGAGTTGTGGGGCGGGCATAATGTGGAATAGTAGTCTATGTTTGGCATCCAAATCTGCAAGAGAGGGCCATTTTGTTAAACTGTACCAAAATAAAGATGAAGAGCAAAGTAAGTGGTGAAAAAACCAGGTTCACAAAAGGTTTCATAACCATCAAAGCAAGAAGAGGAAGAATGCACAAAGGTTGGAAAAACAAGGGTTGGAAAAGGCTCCATAACCATCAAAGCAGAAAATTTAACTCAAAATGTGGACACAAGTCACAAAACACATGGATAAGTAAAAAGGAACACGCGAACAGAGATTTGATTAAGTTGGTAAGCACCTCCCACTTCTATGAAAGAGGTTAAGGGATCAAATCCTATGGAGCACCATTCTCCAAATAAATAAAATAGTAACTGGCTAGCTCCTTGCAATTCCATGGGTTAGCACCAGCTTTGTCTACTTTTGATGGCTTTCCAAGCAGAAAACTTGGTAGGTTTATATATACATGGTCAAGCTAGAAGAAAAATTCACTCAACAAAATCTGATTCCAGCCTACCACACACAACCCCCTCCATCTCCCCCCCAAATGCAAATGGCATACATGAGGAACATGGTTTGTGAGTGATTCTATACATCTATGGTTTACTGTACCACCTTTCGACAAATTGGTAGAAGAACCCCTCTTCACAGAGGTGACCTGGGTTCGAGTCTTACTCCTCCTTATAGGACAAAATCTATGCAGGAAGAATTATATAAAATAAAAAAAAAGCTTACCCACCAAAAAAATATATTATTATAAAAAGAAAGATGGAAACATCAGTATTAGAATAGCAAAGATGCATCCACTAACATATACATATCGCTCTAACAACCATAATTCTATTTCCCTGTAAAACAAATAAAAACCGCATTCTCATGCACAGTTCAAAGAACAAAAAAGTGATCCGATAGAGAGAACCACTACACACTCGTGATATAAGGGTCACATATCATACACTAACATACTATCATGCATAAAATTTAAAAGGAAAAAAGCTTCCAAGTTCTTTTTTTATGTCCCTAAACAAAATCAATTATTATGATCCAACAAGGGGAGAGCCTACCAAAAAATCCCTCATTTGAAACAAACATCACCCTCTTATTTCAACGGATGAGTTGCATTCAAAGATCTGCACACCCACCACGTAATTTAAATTGACAAGCCCAAACATCATTCATTACTGATCAAAAGCATCACAAAAAGAACTCACCTTTTTCAAAGCCCTCCCTCCATTTCCCTTACTTAGACTCTGACTCCTCCTCGCCCGCCTCCTTCAACACCACCCCCTCCTTCTTCTCCTCCACCTTCTGCGACCCCGTGAGCCTCGCGAGCACGACAAACGAGACCCCGCCCAACACGTTGTTCAAGCACCTAAGCACGACCACCGACGCCTTGAAACCCAACGGCGGAAGCCCCTTGGCGAGCACGAACTCCAACCCATTGAGGGTCTGATACCTCAAATTGCTGCTCACCCCCATGTGTATCGCCCACGTGAGCGCGTTCAGGACCGTCGGGGGCGGCTTGTTCGGCGTCTCGAACTCCGGGTCCATCTTCTTTCGGGCCGCGATCAGCCCATTGGACATGGCGGTCCCGACGAGACCCGCGGCGAACCCAACGGCCGCGAAGAGAGTCCCCTTGTAGACAAACGTCCCCAGGCGGTGGAGCGGGCCGAACGTGCCGGGCTCGAACATGTGGCTTGCGGGGCACGAAGCGAAGATGAAAGGCAGCGACTTTGAGGCGGCGGAGGCGGCGGCGGTGGGGGCGAGGAGGTACATGAGAGTGAAGTTGAGAATGGACCCGACGACGAGAGTGGAGAACACGAAGTCGAGCTCGTCCAGGCCGAAGTTCGGCCGGGAGGCCATGTCACCGGCGACGCAGGAGCTCACTCCGACGACCTCCTCCATCAGGACCTTGAAAGGGAACTGCGGGTCGGCCGAAACCCTAGATCGCCAGCCCTCCAAGAAGAGTCCGAGGAGATCGAATCCCGAGCGATTGGAGGGTGATTCGCCACCGGAGGATTCGTCGTCGTTCCACCTTCCGTGACCGCCGTTACCGCCGGAGGGAGGGGGAGGGGAGGGGCCATCGCCGCCGGAGACGGAGAAGGAAGGGTTGGAGGAGGATCGGTGGCGGATGAGGGAGGGGGAGGGGGGTCTGGTGGTGGGGATCGGGAGGGGGAGGTGGCGGCGGGGAGGGGAAGAGGAGCGGCGGTGGCCGGCGAGGTTGGGGATGGCGGAGGAGCAGCGGAGCTGCGCCATGTCGTCGGATTGATCGGCGGCGGAGGGCGATGAGAGAGAGGGATCTTTGGATCGCCGAGGAAATGGAGAGTCGACGGCGGCTCAACGAAGAGCTTTCGAAGTTATTGTAGGTCTGCTTTGTAGTTTGGGTTTTTGCACTCGAGTGTGTTTTAACACCAACCCTGTGTAGATTGGAAAGCATGGGTGCTTTTGTCATTTCGTTTAGTTTGAAGCGTGCATGGACTCTCTTCTTCGGGTCTGCCCAATCCGAGCCGTTCGTTTGATGGATCTTGGACCTCAACAAATCTACGCTCTCCAACAATTTTAATTTTAATTTTTTTTTTTTTGGGATGTGAGTAGTCCTCTCCAATGGGTCGCGGGTCGAACCGGACCCGACTCGATAAAGACGTAAATACTTTACTCGAAAGATCGGACAATTTTTACATAATTAAATATAAAAATTCTTCAGGGGCATTTTTGTCTTTTACATGTACCAATTTGTCTTTACGATTATTTATAAGGACTGCAATGTCTATCCAATTAAATGTAAAAATCTTTCAGAGGCAATTTTGTCTTTTGCAAGAACTAATTTATCTTTATGATTGTTTATAGGAACTGTAATGTGTACACAATTTAGTGTAAAAGTCTTTCAGAGACAATTTTATCTTTTGCAGGGACTAATTTGTCTTTATGACTGTTTATAAAGACTTCAATGTCTACACAATTATATGTGATAGAATATTCTAGGAATATTACGTTAAATTTGGATGGAAATTTAATTCAAGGATGATAATTGAGTTTTTCTAAGTTTTCATACGTCTGTCTTAATTTTAGTAGGGACTTATAAGGACTTAGATGTCTTCAACCCTTACAAAAAAATACCAATCTTTAATTTATATATGTCCCATGTTTGTATACCACCTGATATTTTGAGGATAACAACATAAATTATTTTAAAATAAATAATTATTTTAATATAAATAAAAAATAAATCATTTTTTTTGTTTAATCGTATTCTTAGTTATTTTTGTTAAAAAAATTTAATAATAAAATGTGATTGTTTGAATGAATTAGGAATAAAAGATAAAATAAAATGTAACAAAATTATAAATGACAATTCTTTTCTTATATGTCTTCCAGACAAAAATGGAGCCACGTCCAAGACAACCTGATACATAGGGCAACAAATGAAAATAAATTGATGACTCGATGGGCCCCTTGTCCGCATTCCATTTTATTTTAGTAATCCAAACAATCTTATTGGGCTTTTTCTTCCTTGTTCCAGTCCTAAGTTTTTTCGCATTAAAAAAAATACATATAATTCTCATTGTAATCTCAATTACAGTCTATTTTATTTTATTTTTAAATCATATCTATTTTTTAAAGTGCATATTGTTATATGAAATGATGTATATCTTGATATATATCAATGTATTTTTTTATAATAATAATAAAAAACGTTGGATCATATACTATAATAATACAGTATATTCTACGTTATCATAACGTATAAGATTGCAAAACAGGCTATAAAAAGGACTACGTGTATCAACGCTCTTCCACATTTATGCTTTAATGCCTTTATCTTCCACTCACTTGTGAAACCCGAGTGCATATTGTCGAGTGATTCTCCTTTATCGTTGATAGGTTAGTAAAAGTTACTTAAAAATCTGTTGAATCATTTATTCATATTTATACCAATCAAATTTTTATTCAAATTTTTACTCAAATCAAAGAAGATCCAAACATTTACCCAAATTTTCTAAGATTACATTTTTTTTAATTTTATATTTTTTTTAAGATTTTAGTAAAACATAAAATAATGTTTGAACACAACATATCGAATAAAGCTTTTACTCGTATTTTTAGTAAAATTTGAATATTGATTTGAATAACAAGCGGAGATGACCCAGCTGTTCCTGTTCACATTTCATTTCAAAAGGGGACACGGTGGTCTTTGGTGTTATTTATAGAGGGTAGTTACGTAATTATACGAGTGTCTCTGTTTCACTGCCGCTCTTTATTTCATTCGTGATTCGTTTTCCCCCAAAAACCGGCCCGATTTTTATTATTTGTTTTACAAACCAAAAAATCGCCGCTCCGCAACCTCATCGCCGATCGGAAGCGCCGTTGTTTAGCTTTTGAGGTGATTAAATCGCCGATTTTTTCTGTCGATTTTTTTTTGTGCATTTTAGAAATCGAGGGCTTCCGATTGAAACTGAAACAGCTAACGGTAACTTTTTGAAAGAATTCGATTTATTTTTATATAAAAAAAAATTGGGTCTTTATGAATGCGTTTGTTGATTTGAATTGAAAAAAGCATTTTTTTTTTATTTGAAAAACGAAAAAGGAGGAGAAGGAAGGAGAAGAGCTTGTAAGGCCTTCAATGTTTTGTGATTATAATTTATTTATTTTTTCTTTGATTCTGATGAATTTTGATTTTTTTGAGATTGTTTTTGTGGGTCTGTTTGTTTGGTTTGAGATTTTTATGGGTTTGTTCAAAGAACATTTTTTAGTTGATTATGATTACTCTGTAGATTTTTTTTAACAACGATTTCATGAAATCTGAGTACTGAATTTGTTGATTCATTTGTTATATCTTGTAATCAGAATAGGAGAATCTTGAATCAAAACCCTATTATTTTGATTAGATCATCTAGGGTTTCTTTGTGATTTTGATTCTTCTGAATGGTTAGGCCCTAAATGGGGTTTTTGTAAATTTAGCAAATTTTGATTTTGAGTCCACCGAATTCTTCGTAATGCCTCGAAACATGCTCATCCATATTTGAAACTGATTTTAAATCTTTTTTTTTTTCTGTACCAGATTATTGAAAAGATTTCTAATTGGGATTTTATATTTGAAGCAAAAGACTTCCTTTTGGGTTCTTGAAGAAGCAAATGAGGAAGTTCTTTTCCTTTAGATCTTCCAGCACTGCAGACCAAAACACTGGTCCCCCTAACAAAGAGAACAAGTATTGGGAGGCACCTGGGGAAACTAACAAAAACAAGGACTTCGATTTGAAGCCCTCGAAGAGTCAATTGGAGAGCAAGAGCAACCCCGGTCCTTGTCTTCGAAGGAGCCTTTCTTGTTCTTCTTCAACGGTTCATGATTTACTCAGAGAAAGGGATTTGAATTGCTTGGATGGAGAAAGCAGGTCTCCCTCTAGTAGTAGTGATTCCGCCTCTCAAGAAGTTGAAGGCTGTCTTCGGTAAATGATCCTGTATCTTTTTAATTAGGAAATTTAGTTTTGATTTGAACATATTGGATTGTTTTTGTTGATTGTTTCTTCAATCTGTGATGCAATTATGTTTGCTTATGGTTTCACCTAGTCTGTGAAGTTTTTCTTTATGAACTTGGGTTGGAACGATATTTGAATGAACATTTTATCTTCAGGTACTTTATGTTTCTTTTGCAATTTTTTTTCTTTCACTTAAGTTGCATTCATACATTTATAGTATCACTATGATTTCATTATTGTTGTATATGTCACAAGTTTGGTAGTAACTTAAGTTTCCAATATTATTTTCATCATTTGATCCTCTTTTGATTCTGTTGTTAATGCTGGTTCCTGGAATCTCTTCATTGTTATCATTAGTGGCAATGCTTATATGAGGAATTGGTTACCGTGTCTATTTTTCATTTTGCATAAATAATTTATGTCGATTTTCTGATCTGTCTGCAGTTTTTACTTGGCTAACTGGGAATATTGTATCTCAGTCGTTTCTTTTGTTAATTGTTATACAGGTCAGGGAAATGCACAAGTGATAAAAAATACCTAGATCGGTACATTGATGGAGAGCAGCAGCAGGGGAGACATTCTCCAAGCACCAGAAAGGATGGATGTTCAGCGGAGAACAAAATTCTCTCAGGTTCTAGACGACCACCAAGAGTGCAGTCCATGGCTCCTGCTTCACCGTCATATGGTAAAACACTTGTGAGGTCCCGTTCATGCAGGGAAGGAAAGGATTCCCATCATAATTTGTCAAATAGAGACTGGACATGTCGCAATTCAAAACCTGAATCCCCTAAGAGGCTATCTCAATTACTTCTTCGAAAGTCTATGATAAAGTCAAGAGATTTTGAGTCCAAAACAGTTGAAGATATCTATGTGGATCAAACTGATATGCAGCCGAGCTTCGTTACTGACAATAATGTCTACAAAAGAAGTTCATCAGATCTTGGAATTTCCTACTATGTATCTGATGCTGCCCCCTATGGATCTACTAACAGGAATCAGAAACTGTTCCTTTTTCAGGAAGATGTTGATGGGGACTTGCTTCGAAAAGGGAGAGAAGTGGAAGAGAGGGCTGTGCTACTGTCAGAGGAGTTTGAGCAAGAGAAACTTCGGAAAAGTGGATATAGCACGTCGGCATTACGTAAATTGATTGGAAGTGTCACTGAGGACAGGAGAAAATTGTGCCTTGATCTCTCCAAGCAACTACGTTGTCGACTTGCTGAGAGATCCTCTGCAAGGGAGGCACTTAAGCAGGCCAAAGCTGACTTGGACGCAACATCATGGAGGCTACAGAAAGAAAAGGAGGAGGTACATATAAGTTTGGAGAAAGAACTGGACAGAAGGTCGAGTGATTGGTCTTTGAAGCAGGAAAAATATGAAGCTGAAGAGCAAAGGCTAAGAGAACGGATGAGGGAGCTAGCAGAGCAGAATGTCTCACTCCAGAGGGAGGTTTCTTCCATTAAAGGCAAAGAAGAGGAATTTGGGAATCGGGCGAGTAATTTGGAACTTGAATTAAACAACCTAACAATAAGGATGGAAGAACTTGAGACGGAGAACAACAACCTTCAGATGACCTTAATTGAGTGGCGAGAGCGGGCCCAAGATGCTGAAACAGATCGTGGTTGTGTAACCATAAGTTTTAAAGAAATTGAAACGGAAAATAAGGAGCTGCATAAAGTTGTTGCAAGGTTACAGAAGACGTACAATGAACAAGAAAAGACAATTAGTGGGTTGAGGCAGGGATTTAGTCATGAAATTGTGAAGCAAGATTCACAGCAGGGTGACACTATATTAACTAAGCTGCAAATGGAGCAAGTGAGATTGACAGGAGTAGAACTGATGCTCAGAAAGGAGCTTGATTCATCTAGGTTTGAGATTGAATCGCTTAGACAGGAGAACATTAATTTACTGGACCGCTTGCAAGGCTCATACTCTATGGTCAGATTAGATCAAGAACTTTGTGATCGAGTTGAGTGCTTGCAAGGTCAGGGTCTTTCATTACTTGAGGATATTATCCAGTTCTGTGGGAAAATACTGGAATATTTGAAAAGCAAACCACATAAATGTTCTGTAGCAAATCTTTTGGAAGAAGTCCATGCGGGGATAAACGAAACTTTGTTGATTGAATATGACATGAGATATCGAAATGGAAAAAGGGCAATGGAAAATTTGAAGAGAAGCTTGCAGAAGATATCACAGATTTTGCACAAGAAATCTGAATATGTAGATTGCCAGTCAGAGAGTTCAGTGTGTGGAGCTTCGGCACAAGTGAAGTCTCAAGCGAAGAAGGTAAACACTACCTCTTTTTCAGTAGTTAATCTTAGTGTTGCAGTCTTTTGAAATAATTGTGCAAACCAGGTTTTAAACTGAAATTAGATGCATTTGCATCAGATTGGAGAGTCTTATTTTTAAATTGTAAGTACCCTCAACTCTAAAATCTAAAGATGCATTTCCATTCTCTGGAGTTTTTTTAAGTTAACCGCTTTAGTGCAACTGATGCTCATTATTTTTTTTAAATGCATCTTTTTTGCTTTGTGTGTATAATTGTTGACTGGAGTGTGGATTATGACAGTTTGGTCCTTTGTATTCAGATTCTGCGGGTTTTAGAAAAAAAAAAAGTGCTTTTCTTTATGTTTACAACTATAAAAAAAATGATTGCGTTCTGTTTTCTTGATATGGCTTTCGTTTTTCCCTTTTTTAAATGCGTGTTAACTATGATCTATTCTGAATGACATCAAAAAAGCATTCCCACCTTGATGTCAAAATTCATGTTCTGTTTTACTTTGGTCTATCCAGGGTGATGTGGAGTTTGAGTTAAAGGCTGAAACTCTACTAAGAGAAACTTTACAAGAGAAGCTATGGTTTAAGGAGGTCAAACTTGAGCAGTTAGAAGCTGAGGTGGCATCATTAGTGAGAATACGAGATATATTAAAAGGTGAATTCCAGACCGAGCAGGACAAAGTTTCTCGTCTAAATCATGATACAAAGAAGCTTGAATTTCAGGTATAGATGTATATTCTGTTCTGTTCAGTTGGGCATTTTTCTGTATTAAAAGGAAATATAGAATATCATTGTATAAGTTTGTTAATCATGCAATATGTCTGCTTAGGCATGCATGTACTTGTAATACAAGAATAGTGTAATAAATTGTATTAGCATGCATGGTATTTAGTGTTTATAACTGTGATGTACTCATGATGGAAGGTGATTTCCATTGCATTTGCATATTAATATTATACAATGGAACTGTTCCTGCCTGTATTGCAAATATGGAAGGTGGTTTCCATTGCATTTGCATATTAATATCATACAATGGAACTGTTCCTGCCTGTATTGCAAATCACTAACTGATCATGGTCCTTGATACAGTTTTCTACTGAGATACACTTCTCTCTCCTTTTTTTTTTTTTCCTTCTCTTTTTATATTTTGACATCTTAAAAATCTGAGATATTTTCTAAAAACATGAATAGGTAATGAAGAAGGATGAGACCATGAACCAGCTCCAGATACAGCTCCAAGAGTGTACAAAGGAACTAAACGTCGTGAAAGAAAAACTGCCAAAGGTATTGAACGAGAGAGATGCCCTGTGGGAGGAAGTGAAGCAGTACAGCGAGAACAATATGCTGCTCAACTGTGAAGTCCTTTCACTGAAAAAGAAGATTGAAGATCTTGACGAGGAGGTGAACATGAGAGAGGGTCAAATTACAATTCTGAGGAACAGCCTCAATGAGCCATTTGACATTCTTTACAGACCTGATTCAATAGAAGACTTTTAGCTCGAATAGGTTGGATCAATGCTTGTGTTCTTATTGCTTATGTTCATGTTGGTTTGGCTTTTGTTTTCATGTGCATACCCAATTTTGAGTTTGCTGGATGGTATTATTTTTTCTTTTTTTGTTTTGATTGAGATCTATAGACTTCAGAGATCATAAAGGGATCAGCAAGGGGGCTGACATTCTGAGATCTGTTTTGCGATTTTTTTGCAGTTTTTTTCAAATGCATGGAAGATCTTTGTAAAGGTGCAAGTGCAGATGTCATCTGAACATGAAATTTTTTGGAGTTTTTGTTTTAGCTGACACCTACTGTCTACTGAGCAGATTTTGATATGGTGTCACTATTTGTGTTTATATGGCTGCAAGATATTTGAGGAACAGAGGCCTCCAAGGATTTTGGAATTATGAAAGATTTATGTAAGCCTATCAATCATCTGAAATATGTTCTTATCCTTTTAATTTGTATTGAAAAATAAAAAAGTAGACATGAATGTTTTTGGTTAAAAAATTATTTGAATCTTTATAAAATACATACAATTGTATCATATATAGTTTAAATTGATTTATCTCAAAGTCAATCATTTTCAGTTTTTTTATTGCATCTTGATATATCACATGATCACCCAACCAACATCTATGTTTGGAAATATCAATATTCTCAAAATATTCATAACTGCTCTAAATCTGAAAAGATTCGAGTTTGAATATTAATAACTGTATTTGAAAATTTTCAGGAGTACTTGCCAATCTAATCCATAGACCACAGTCGAAATTTCAGCATAAGAAAAAAAAAGGCCATCATTTACTGGACACAGAATATCCCAATTCCCAAACCATTATATTTAAGCACAAATCACTCAAAAATAAATAATATTTGCATTTCCTATTGTTGAAGTTTGTCACAATATATAACCAGGTGAATGTGTGTTCTTCACAATCCTGATTAGTACTTTTGGATTTCAGTGATGATCGGCCTCGCATGATAGTAGGCTGCAGAAGTAAATAAATAATTTGTTAGAACTTTATATAGTATATAAAAAGTTTTGGTATCACTGAATTCAGTTGAATTGACTAAAAATAAATAGTACCATATACATGGAAAGATGTCCAACTTCTTCATAATGGAATTGCACATCCTGTGGAAGGACTCACCGAGACATTCTAACCGGCCTGTGAGGCTTTGGAGCTGAATTACACAAAGTTCTAGTCACTTGCATGTAAAAAACTAATAAGCCATAATGAAAAATTTTGAAACAAAAGGAATAAAAAGAAATCAGCAACAAACATGATAAAAATGTATGAAAAACACACAGTTCAGTGTTTCAGTGGATTTCATTGTCTGAAACACAACAAGTTCCAGTTATAGATTAATGCAAGAGGTCATTATGGGAATAGATACCATTTGGATTTCCTTGTTCATAGAAACTTCGCAAGAGAGAGATGGCTTCGGATGCCACGATCCCACCTGTGCATTTGAAGTTCTTGCCTTGTCCAACTGCACTGCTGCCACAAAGGTGAATCCCTATATGAGGTTTTCTCAGTAGTTTAAAACAAAACAATTTTTAAAAATTCTCTCTTCTAGAACAAGATCTGATCAATATAACATTAGGAGAAATATGTGACACTCTTGCATAAGAAGATGTATTTAAATCAGAAAAAAAAGAGGATCATGAAGAGTGTGTGGAAGAAAAACCTGGAGGCTTGCTTTGAATTGCTCTCATGTAGAGACAAGATCGAACCACATCCTCCAAACTTGTCATTAGCACAGCCATAATAAACTGCTCTTATTCCTATTTGAACAAGCATAAAGAAACAATTCACAAACACTGTTTAAAAGTATTATTTCAGAATCATGTGCAGTTAGGTGAACTAACCAAGAAAGGATAAGGCGGCTGCACACATTATACATGGTTCACAAGTGACATACAGATCACAGTTTGAGAACTTCTCTGAAACTTCTGACTGTGTGAGTCCAGAATTTTGCCACTGCTTGAGTAAAATATCAGTGGCCTCCATTTCAGCGTGTCTGGTAGCCTGAACATGAACAATCAGTTGAGGAGGAGAATCATCAATGATTGTCGAAGACAGGACTTGATGGAATGGATTTGCAGGTATTATTATTGAAGTATATCAGAAATTACACTATAAAAGACATCTGGTAATGCAGACAGAATGATAGATCCCATAACATAATTGTATGATGATCAATGTCAGTTAAAATGATTCCATGGAAGAAAGGTGTTGAAACTCGTACATTGCGTGTTTCATTGGTACGGTTACTCCCAGATGCAATGACTTTTCCATCCTCCACAATGACACAACTGATGGATGGAAAGCTCGATCAATGGTGAAGACAGGAAAACACACAACATCAAATAAATATAAACCAATGTGACTTTCCTGCAAAATGCTTTCACAAGGCCAATAGAGTATATAATTGAAACAAGTGGGATAATGATAGATTATAGACTAACCCAACTGGGACTTCTAGTCTACTCATGGCCTCCTTCGCCTGCAAAAACAAGAATGCAAAGATTGAAATTAAAAAAAGAGACAAGAAAATTAGTTATGCTGTCATGCCGACTAGCGTCCGGATCTAATCAGGCCAGAGTTCCATCAGTATCGAATTGTACAGCCTATGAATCGAGTGGTGCAATCAATTGTTGGGTTCAATGTCACTCTCTGTGTAGCCCGGTTCTTAGGCAATATAGTTCGATTAATAAGCTGTATAGTTCGATACTGATGGTACTGATGATATTGACTGAATCCGGACTCAGCCAACAAGCTAGACAAAGATGGTTTTATTTTTTTTTCATCAACAACTTCAAGTTCCTATTTTGCAAAATAGCAACACCAACTTTGATCATCAGCATTCAACAACTATACTACTCAAATAAACCCTTTTTTTTGTGCACATGATACATATCAAACAGAGCTCAGGAAACTTTAAAATTCATTCATTTCGATTTCGATTTTTGATATACGTACCTGATCGAGAGCAAGCTCCATAAACATGATCTCTGATGAAGAATCTTCGCTTATCTTCGGATCCATCTGTTGATGGTTTCAAACACGCATCAAGAACCAAAAAATCATATTGTATCATCACCCACAAACGAAAAATCACGACTTTTCGATATTGGTCTATTAAACAGATTGATTGATTGACCCCCCAAAAAAACCCTAATTTTGAAATAAACACATGAATGGTTTATTTAAGGAGAATCTCAACCGTTGGATTTGGTTCTTGTCGATCGGGCGGTTAGGATTTTGAGATACTACTGCTCTTTAGATCAAGATCATATGGACAGTATTAACGAAACAATCTTTCATAGAGGGATCGAAATCATTGAGAGAGGGGAGAGAGGGTCTCTCCAATGCTAAAAGGTGATTTCAACTGTAATTCCTTTGTGGGTTTCGATTTATAATACCTTTAGTGCTATTTGCGCGATCGATATTTGAATTCTATGTTGGTGGTGTTTGTATCAAAACTGGTTGGCCTTCACGAGGGTTTTTGATATCTGGGTTTGAGTGAAATTTCATCGATTTTTTGAATTTGTGTTATTTATGGAGATTTTTGAGGATTTCGATTTCTGGGTAGTGATTGAATTGTTGATATGTGGTGAAAAAACTGAAACTTTTTTTAGTGGAAGCAGTACTAGATAATTAAAGATTATGAGATGAGAGAACATAATGCAATCTCTTTATATAATTATGTAAGGCCTTCCATCATAACAATGCAATTTCTGATGTGTGATTTTGTCTCTCTCTATATTTTCTATTTGTTAGAAATCATAGATACAACTTTATAGAGATTGTTTACTAGAAAACTCGCACGTATTCACAAACCAAATGTCAACTCACAGCATCTGCTGCAAATCTATTGAAGTGTATAGTCATCCAAAAATATCTCTGAGAGCTGAAAACATGAAATTATATAGGTATCTGTACTTGAATGCATTTCATTTCATCATGCCCAAAAACCTACTGAATCCAAATGTTCTGTAATCTAATCGACATTCTTGATTAGTACTTGAATTTTGTTACGATAACTTTCGGCTTTGGCAGATTTTTTTCCCCAAAAAATGAAATGACTACTTCATCTATGGCAGTTCTTCAGTTTCTTTGTATACCCATTGCTGCATCTGACATAACACCCTTCATACATTGATGAGAAAATGAGGAAATTGAAACTATACATTCAAATTTCTCATGATATCTTCCCATTTTTTGTTTGTCTGTCTCTCTGTTTTGTTTTAATTCTGAAATAAGAATTATGTGATTAGCAGGGAATGAAACTACAACGCAGCCTTGATGTCTGGAAGATGGGGCTTGTCAATTACTTGGATGCTTTAAAACTCCAAGAGAAGCTATTATTGTATAGAAAAACAGATAGAATTCCAGACACTCTACTCTCCCTTCAACACCCACCCACATATACAGTTGGGAAGCGACGGACTGATCACAACCTATTAGTTCCTGAGGCCGAGCTCAAGACCGTGGGAGCTGAACTCCACTTCACTCAGAGAGGTGGTGATGTAACATTTCATGGTCCACACCAAGCTATCCTCTACCCCATTATTTCTCTAAGAGGGATCAAATGTGGAGCGAGGAAATACGTTGAAGGCCTCGAGTCGACCATGATTGAATTAGCCTCCATTTATGGCGTGAGAGCTCACGCAGGAGGAAAGGATCACACAGGAGTCTGGGTGGGGGACAGGAAGATCGGGGCGATAGGGGTTAAGATTACATCTGGGATCACTTCACATGGTCTGGCTTTCAACATCGATCCAGATATGAATTTTTACAAGAACATCGTGGCTTGTGGGATTGCGGATAAAGGAGTGACTTCTTTAAAGATGGAAGCTAGCGTGGAGCTTCCAGGTGATGGGGTGATTCAAGAGCAGCTTGTTCGGTGTTTCGCAAAAACATTTGGTTTCTCGAGTCTCAAGTGGAAGAAGGATGGATTAATATTGTTGGATGATGGGGATGTCAAATGAGGTTGGCCAAATTGTTTATGAAATTCTTTATGATTAGTACAGCATTGATATCAAACATTGTTATGTCCACATTTTTAAGAAGAAGAAATGTGTTGAATTGATGTTGTTGAGCCTCCCTCGTCTTTCATCTCATGTGAAACATTTTTGGATTCTGGAAATTGAGAAGGCATAAACTTGGCCTTTCAGATGATCACCACATGATTGTCCTAAAGACTGCACTATTGTTTGTTTTTAATTAATATGCCTGCATGTAAACGAAAGCCAATATATGATGTTATGTATAAATGGAAAACAACAATGAGCCTGTTATTTTAATACCCCAATAATTCATTCCCCATGCAAAATGAAAACCAAAGCAGACCATGAACATCCAAAATACTGAGTCTGAAGGGCCAGATTCATGGATGAAATGTATTTCTTTCTAGGATGCTAATACACTGAGTTTGTTGTGTAATCTCGTTTGCAGTCGCCAAGTTCACTAGCATAATACATGAAATCATCTAGCGTAATATATAGTATACCATCCCAATATATACTCAATTATGAAAAAATATATACATTCAATTCATATGGTGTAGTACTTCATCCTTTTGTTATATTAAAAGATACAGTTCATTAGCTAAGTACATATTTAAAAAAAAAACATGTCTACCAAGGTGAATTTTGTAGTACATTTTATTGCTATACTAATTAGAGCATCCATAGTTTGTGCAGTATTGTATTTCAAAATCTTAAATAAAATCGTGTTAGTAACATCTATCTCTTTTTTTAAAAAAAAATATTTTATAAGACTTAATGTGTGCAATCTTTAATCATAATCGGAGGCTTTTTAATAATAATAATAAAAAACAAATGAAAATAGCAATGACAGTCATCATCATTCTCGAATTATCGTATGTCATCTTATATGTTTAATACATGAGATTTAATTAAATTGGAGGAATATACAAATATATATTTAATTAATTAAATTAGAGGGACACGCAAATAGATTCGAGAGATGCAAATGGCGATACTATTTTCTAAGATATTGATGCTAATAGAGTTTTAAGGGGGATAATGACAATATAACACTTCTTGAGGGGTACTATGCAAAAAAAAACCTTGATTAAATCCTATACCGTCCAATCAGATGCGATTTATGTGATAAGGTTTTAGGACTTTTTCCCGGGTCCCACAAACTCAAATCGGACGGCTGATAAACAAGTAATGGCATCATCGTAAATTATAAAACCCCATGGACAATTTATGAAACAGTCCAAACTCGGATAAACGAATATCCCCTTCACGAAGTCCCTCATCGATCCTCTCTCTATAACTCGCTTTATCTTCTCTTCTCCTCCTCACAAGATTGAATTCGAAGAATCACGAGCTCGAACTCAGTAAACCCAAATTTTGGGTGATAAAGGTCAGTACCCAAATCGCCTTTTTTTCATCTTTTTGTCTGAAATGTGTAAAAAAAAATTATCTTTTTGAGCCGGAAATGTGTTGGGTCTCGCCTATTTTTAATCTTTTTGTCTGAAATGTGTAAAAGATGATCTTTTTTAGCAGGAAATGTTTTGGGTCTTTGTGGGTTTTGTGTTTTATGTAGAACAGGAGCGGTTTCAGTTATCTCTGATGGCAGTCGTTTAATGTTTGGGTTGTTCAGAAAAGGTTGAATCATGTTTTCAGATGGTAAAACTTTGTTTCTGACATGTATAAGTTTTTTTTAGTTCTTGCATCAGTTTTTTGTTGAATTGCGCATTTGCAATGGCTTCTATTGTCTGTTCTAATTTTGATTCATGAAGTTACATTTGGTGGGTTGACATGAGTTCCCATCTGTTATTTTGTGTGTATGTGTGTTTTGTTAATAATGACGGAGTTACCCAAACTTTTATTAAATATTGGTAAATCCAAACTGTAGATAAGAGAGCTACCCAACAAAACAAGCGCAAGAAAACAAGAGTAAAGGAAAACAAAAGGAGGGTCTAAGCCTAAAACAATCACATTGTTATTGTTAGGGAACCACTATGAGATTGTTCTTCTTCACTTAGAACAATTCCACACTGGCACAATGAACACTCCGATAGCGAGGAAGTTTTAAATATATATGACGAGGAACTCCAACATGAGTTGAGAAAATTGAAGACGCTCATAATAGCCCACGAACCTTGTGCATCAGGTGAGCCTGGAGGGGTTCGAACTTGAGATCTATGGGGAACAACACGTCTCTGGCAGAAGAGTCAACCCTGTAGGGGCCATCTCGAAGAAGTTGAAAAATGATAGACTATAGAGAATGGAATGTGCTTACTTTTATGATTGCATGTCAACTTGATGTCAATATTTCTATAAGTGGTATTGAATTCTTAAGAGGTTCGGTGGTGTGGTGGAGGGTGGCCTTCTATGAATCTCTTGGTTGGAAGCAAATAGAATGTAGGGGAAACTTGCTTTATTGTTGGGCAATTCAAGGTTGATGGAAATCCTTTTGACTCCCCCTTTGACTTGGAAAATGTTAGATGAAGCTGATCGTCAGCCGAACACAAGATTGCTGAAAAATGAAAACAAAGCCAATATGAGTTGGACAACCAAATCATTCTTTCTCATTGGATTGATTGGTTATATTTTTCTTTTGGCTGGTGGCATTTAGACAAGAAGGGGTTGAGTGGGATGGGTTTGTTTTGACACAAATAGGTGATTGTATAGTTCGTCAATGACACCATCGGTGACATCACCTGTTAACAGTTTGGGTCCACTTTGTGTGCTTTCTGAAATTGTTTAGATTGAGCTTGGTTAATCTGATATTTTGGTGTTAAAGAGTGTTTTTAATTTTAAAAAAAGGAATATTTTTTGTTGCTAATAATTATTTTGTGAATAGCATCTGTTTAATTTTTTATTTCAACTCTGGAGACTGCCTGATCATGTGACTTACTTGAGTTCTTCTACTTTGTTTGAGTCCCTCCAAACACGGGTCTTAGCTAAATCAATTTGTCTTCAATATAAGCAATTCCTGTGTTCTATCTTCAGGTATCCATGAAGTAAAATTTGTGGCACATCAAAGGAGAAATTACAAAAAATGGCACATCTTCTATCGACCCATTGTACCATGAAGCTCTCCACAAATGCCAAAGTTTATGCCAACCTGCCAAATCATCATCCAAAGGCACTTTTCACTTCTCTGCCAGTCCATACTTACAAACATCCATCCAAAAGCCTAGTTTTTCATAAAAGAAAAGACCCAAAACACCATGTGTTCGACGCAACCGCTGTTCCTATGAGCAAAGAAGCCGAAACCCAGATCGTATCAGGGTCCCACCAGTCATCAAGTGGACCCTCCAAGCCAAAAAAGGTGATGATCATTGGTGGTGATGGTTACTGTGGGTGGGCTACTGCCCTCCACCTCTCCAACAAGAATTATGAAGTTTGCATTGTTGATAGCCTTGTTCGTCGTCTCTTTGATCACCAACTTGGCCTGGATTCCCTAACCCCAATTGCTTCCATCCATGACCGCATCCGCCGTTGGAAGTCTCTCACCGGAAAGACTATCCAACTCTACATAGGTGACATCTGCGACTTTGAATTCCTCTCCGAAGCTTTCAAATCCTTTGAACCAGACTCGGTGGTCCACTTTGGCGAACAGAGATCTGCCCCATATTCTATGATTGACCGGTCCAGAGCAGTGTTCACACAACATAACAACGTTATTGGGACGCTTAATGTTCTCTTCGCCATCAAGGAATACCAAGAAGAGTGTCATCTAGTGAAGCTTGGGACAATGGGTGAGTATGGGACTCCGAACATTGATATTGAGGAGGGATACATCACCATTACTCACAATGGGAGGACAGATACTTTGCCTTACCCAAAACAAGCAAGCTCGTTCTACCACTTGAGCAAGGTTCATGACTCACATAACATTGCGTTCACTTGCAAGGCTTGGGGTGTCAGAGCAACTGATTTAAACCAAGGAGTGGTTTATGGGGTGAGGACGGATGAAATGGAGATGCATGAGGAGTTGTGCAATAGGTTCGATTATGATGGCGTCTTTGGAACAGCTTTGAATAGGTTCTGCGTTCAAGCTGCAGTCGGACACCCGCTTACAGTTTATGGCAAAGGCGGTCAGGTAAAAAATCTCCATTACTTGTCTTACCTTCTACTTATGAATCATTGATTAATTCACGTAGTAATTCATGTATTAGATGCCCACTTTGCATTAAGAAATCATATTCAATAATCACGTATTAAAAGATATTACACATGTATTAATTGCATGATATATATTTTACATGTGCAACAGAATTAAAACCAAAATGGAAATATGCTGGACTAGGTTTTGCTGTGCTAGTTTTTATTGTCGTTTTTTCCCAAACTTAACCGAATAATACCGCATTGCGACCCAAATTAAGGCTCATGAATACATTCTACGCGACACCAGTAAGAATTCCTCCTGTTGATATTCCTTTTTTATGTCAATATTTCAGACTCGGGGGTACCTAGACATCCGAGACACAGTCCAATGTGTTGAGCTTGCCATTGCCAACCCAGCAAAACATGGCGAGTTCCGAGTCTTCAACCAGTTCACAGAGCAATTCTCCGTCAATGACCTATCTCGCCTTGTCACAAAAGCAGGCAAGAAACTTGGATTGGAAGTGCAAACTATATCTGTCCCAAACCCCAGGGTAGAAGCAGAGGAGCACTACTACAACGCGAAGCACACAAAACTTGTCGAACTCGGACTTCAGCCACACTTGCTGTCGGATTCGCTCCTGGATTCCCTGCTCAACTTTGCGATTACGTATAAGGATCGGGTCGACAAGGCCCAGATAATGCCCAGTGTTTCTTGGAAGAAAATAGGTGCCAAGCCTCGGACGGTTACGGTATAGAGATGTTTGGTAGAGAGGAATAATGTATGGGATGTCAATACATAAAAGTTGGCATAGTTATGTTGTAGTTTGTTATATTAGTTGGCAGTGGTGGTGGTGGTGGTGGCGGCTCTGTTGTTGATTTTGTGATCTGTTTATCACTTCTGTTCTTTTTTCTTTTTTTTCACTCTGTTATGGAATGCTTGGAAGAGAAATGGTAGCAGTAGTTTTTAACTGTCCCAACTTCTGGTTTTTTTAATTCTCATTTGCATGTTGTGTGCCCTTCAGTGAAAGTTTTTACTAAAAACGAAGTGGAAAAACCGAATTGAACTGTGAACAAGTTAAGAGCCATCTGTTCAACATGAATTGCACTGTAATGTCATCATGACTAATAAATATATTAATTTTTAAATCACAATTAAAGATATATAAAATTATAAAAAGTTCAAAGAATTTTAACAACTTAGATATATTTGACCTGTTATATCATCACCAACAAAACCTTGTTGACAAATTATAATTGTTTATTTAATGAAAAAAAAGTACATCCAACCTCTTTTCCGGTCTCATCAAGATATAACAGCTCTTTTTCTAAACTCATTTACAGAAAATATAAAAATTTCTAACAAAATATAAGTGACTAATGAGATACATGAGATTAGAAATTGAGCCGAAAGAATGAGCATGTAGCAGTGATCTTTTTTTAAATTGGGGGCTTCAATAAACCCATAGTTTGTACTCAAAAACCATTTAATTTAGAAGTTTTTAAATTTTAACCCAATTTTTGTAATATGATTTTGAAGGTTAGCTAGACCAGAAAACAGACTGGTGGACAATTCAACAAGTCGAACTGACCAGTCCAATATGGTATTTAAACACTGAGGAAGAAGGAACAACCTTGCATGGCATTTACAGCATTGTATGTGAAGAGGCAACAAATTTCTAACTCTTTTGGCAAACATAAGAGAAATGTATACTCTGATACAAGTATTTATCTATTTATTACTGCAAAGCTAATGCACTATCAGTCCTTGGCATCTTCATTTTGAGAGATTATTATGAAGGTGAGACCACAACTAAGTATAGACAAGACTCATGATAGCTTATACGGGGCGTAAAGATGAGAGAACTACGTCTTGGAGGGAGCTATCTCTCTGCATCGCCGCCTTGAACTCATCGAAAGTGACCTTCCCATCGCTGTTTGCATCCATTCGATCAAAGATCTCATCGAGTTTACCGGGCTCCGTTATGTCTTCTGGGAGGCAGTCCTCTGGAAGTGCCTGAAACAGGGTTTTTTTTTTTAATTGTTATTTGGAGCTCAATCAACAGCAAATGAAGGTAAAAAATTCTGAACAAAAAATGCTTGAACAGAGTTTTTACCCTGAGCATTGATGCCAGTTCTTCTCTGGAGATGCAACCCGACCTGTCTGCGTCGTACATCTGGATGTCATGACAAAGAGGAGTCTCACATTAATCAAACTGAATTTGCAGACCTGGAGAAACTCATGCTATTTCACCTCTGTACATCCATGCCTCTTTGAGTATATATGAAAATGCAAAAGCAAGGGAAAATGTAATCTTTTAAAACAAGAACCAAATGGAGCTTGCATGGGAGGGTTGTCCAAGATACACCAAGCTTAAGGCCCTCTTTGGAATCAATTGTCAAACTGAGGCTATTGTAAAATCAGTTTCTCAGATAATCGACTCTATATATTTTTAAACTTCAGTTTTTGGACTTGGATTTTGAGGGGTTATTTTTTTTGTAGTAAAAAAAACTACTACTATGAAATAGCCATGAAAAGGCTAGTTGAGAGTGACTTTTTCATAAGCTAAAAATCAGTTTCAAAGCCCCATTTGGAACAAATTTTCAAATAATTATTTTTTTCATAAAAGCTCCTCTCAACCATCATTTTCATAAAAGCTACTCATAACCGTTTTAAAAGTTGTTTTTATGGACTTTTAACACATACAAAACCAAAAAATCTGTCTGATTATCTGAAAACTAATTTTACATAAGTAGAATCAGCCTTACAATTGGTTCCAAAAGGGGCCTTAGATAATGAGTATGTAATTATTAGTGGGGCAATTACCTGAAAACAGAGTTGAAGAGCATCATCTCCTTTGGAATTTCTGAGGCTTGAAAACCCACACAAGATTTCTCTCATGTCCACAGTTCCATCGCGATTGTTGTCGAACAGATCAAACACACGCGGCGCAAGGGGGAGTAGCGAGCACATGTTCATCGCTTTAATCACTTCTTCAAACTCAGACAAGGTAGCATTGTCTCTATCCCCACATCTGCAATGAAGGGGAAAAAACTTTTTCCAGTAAATGGACAAATTATTTGCAGTGATGTCTTTGGTGTTCATACATTCATTATGTGCTTAAGCAATGCCCAACAAAATATTTTGGGTGTATTGAATCTTGTTCACTAAACAGAAAAAAAAACTAATCAATACTAAACACAGTTAAAAATCAAAGTACTTTGACTCGATGTCTTAAACCATACAGGGATGGATACAAAGACAGCTCAGTCAGTATTGACCATAAAAACAGACACTTGATAACAATACCAAGAACAGCATGTATTCCAAAATCAACATTTCATGAAAGCAATGTGCATCACAATACACAAATCCATCATCCATGGAATGCAAATAAGAGTGGGGGGCACTTACATCCTTTTGAAGTGAACTCTCAGTTTTTCGAGTTCTTCGTTACTAAGATCATGGGACCCCAAGAGACTCCTCAGCTTCTTTGTTCTGAGGACAACCATGGAGCTCAACACACTGGCCATGGCCGCTGCACGGAATTTGCGACGAGCATTGAAGCTTTGCAGCCTAGAAACGACCTCCGAATCCATGAGATCTTGCTTTGCCAAGTCTCCAATCACCCATGGATGCTGCAAAAGCTGTTGAAACAAAGGGACTCTTGAGATCTTTTACGGACTAAAGCAATCAGTTTCACATATTAACATGATATACGCAAAGATATAACATCTTGGGCCGTAGGTCTCAAGAGAGGATCAACGGCCAGTAGACTGGAAATCAATTCCTTTGCCGATGAAGATATGGTCTTCCACGTCTTCTCCTCAAAGCTGAAGTCACCCTGCAAGTTCACAAGTGCTATGGTCTGTTACCTAGTGCTCCAAATTATTGATTAACTCATTTACTAAATGCGCACCTTTCATAAAAGTTTAAATCTTCATTAACAATACGTCTTATTCAATAGTTTCGTACTATACGAATTAGACATAAATTAAAACATGCAACAAATATTTTTGTTTGTGCAGCAAAATTAAAATAAAAAAGAAAAAAAAAAATGCTAGACTAGGCTTTGTTCTGTTAGGTGTTCATGTCAGATTTTGATATTGCATGTCACAAGTGATTTTCCTTTTTTTAATTTTTTTTTTCTTTCAACTTAAACCTGAATTATACCGAACAGTGAACCATTATTCTTATCGAATTATTCCTGAATTCTGAATCAGTGACAGGGGTGATATGTATAAACAATAGTATGTAAACTAACCACACAGTTTCGCAAAGGTTTCAACGAAGGAATCAATTTACCCCCAGTATCTTCTGCTGCTTTTCCTTATTTGATTGTGCATGAAAAGGCGGATACCTGAATCAAAAGAACAAGATTTTAATTCTCTCATGCAAATTCAAAGAACAACACAATGAATGAAGGACTCAAACCATCAGTAATACAAACTCACCCAGACAGCAAGATATACAGAATCACCCCAAGCGACCACATATCGCTCTTCGCAGACACTCTCCTCTGCGAAAGTGCTTCGGGCGACACATAATCGATTGAACCGAATAACCCAATAATCGGATCAGCAAAATCCTCCACAGAACTCAACCCAAAGTCCATAATCTTCAGAGGCGAGTGTTCATCCCCATTCAAGAACAAACAATTCTCTGGCTTTAAATCACGGTGAATGATACTCGCATCGTGAAGCGCCCTCAACCCCTCCGCGATCTGTCTCACGACCTCGGCCGCACCAGCCTCCGTATACCTTGTGAAGAAAAAAATAAAATAAAAATTCAGCCCAATAAAATTACTGAAACAATAGGGAGAAGAGGGAGTGAGAGATGAATATACGGAAGCAGCCCTCTATGACACTTTAAGGTGTCATTCACTCCTCCCGCTTTCAGTATCCATCCGCCTCACTTAGAGTGCACGTCCATGTGGAATCAGAAACTGACTCAGAACTTTATCACCACAAAAACATTCGAGCTACTAGATTAATATGACATCTGGATTATCTCTCAAAATTCTCACAAGAGACTCTCTCTCTCTCTCTCTCCTTGAATAACATATATGAGTCTCAATATACAGACCTCTACGGTTGCTTAAAAGTCCTTTCCAAATTTAATGTCCCAAATTAATCAAGATTAATGGACTTTTAAATGTATTAGGCATGGTTCTTGGCTCATAACTCTATTAGGAACTGCAAAGAGAGAGACATTGTATCTAACAATTGACTGTACAGTTTAATTCATAGGCTCTTTGTTCGATTCATACATATGTTGTACAGTTCGATAGTGATGGTACTCGATTCGGGTTCAAAATAATCCTCAGACACCAACATACCTCGCATGCGTCACGATGCGATCGAAAAGCTCTCCCCCTGAACAGAGCTCCAACACGAGGTGGACGCCGTCCGGATCCTCGTAGACGTCGTGGAGGTGTATCACGTTCGGGTGCGGCGAGACGTCCTCGACGACCCTCTTCATTACGAGGATCTCGTTCGCCAGGAGCACCTCGGATACCGAGACTTGCTTCCAAGGCGGGACCTTTGAAGAAGCGGCGATGGCGGGGAAGCCGAGCCTCTTGAGGGTCTTGATCGCGACGGACGTTTTGTCTTCGCCGGATTTTCGGACCCCCCGACGGACGACGGAGAATCCGCCCCGGCCGAGGACTCCGGTGACCTCGTAATCGTCGGTGAGTCTCCTGTTCTTCGACATTTTTGGGTTTGGGTTTCCTTTTTGGGTGATCAAAAACCCATTATAAGATTTGGGTTTTGGATTTCAATGGCTAAGTGAAGAGAAGTTGAGAATTCAGTCAAAACCCAATTCAAACAAGTAAAAAAATGAACAACCCAAAATTTAAAGAAACCAAAACATGACACAAAATTGGGTGTATCAGTGAAAAAGATGAGATGGGTAAGAGCGAGACCTACAGAGAGAGCCTTAAAAAAGTGTTTTTTTTTTTTTTGGGTCTCCCAAAAGAGGTCAAGAGAAGCAGAGATACAGAGAGGTTTCAAAACAAAACTACAGATGGAGAAATTCTTTGGAGAAGTGGACAGCGATGCTGAAAATTGACCCGTGAACAGACCCACACATTAGATTTTTAAATGGGAAAAAAATAAAGAGAATTGATGACGAATGCTTCTTCAAAGATTTTAAAATTGAGAGGGAAGACGAAGACGAAGAAGAAGAGAATATTATATTCTGATGTATAGTGTATTAATACAAAATGTATAACAACAAAGGCTAGTTGTTATTTTGAATAAGTCCAATTGTTTGAGTGAGTCCAACCTCTCTTTTTAGGCTTTAATAAAAAAAATCTTCATTAAACCCTAAAAAGAGAGGTTGGACTCACTCAAAAAATTGGACTCACTCAAACAACAACTAGCCTTTGTTGTTATACACTTTGACGAGAGGAGTGAGGCTGGTGAGAGGCGTGCTCCATTTTGATCCGGGCTAGTCGGGGCGGTATCAATCGGGTTCTCGGATGGGGTCTCGCTTGAGCTTTATTTGTTGGGCTGCCCTCTATTCAGGTGTAATTTTCCTTTCTTTCTTTCGGGCTGTTCGGATGGTGAGGGTATCATACACCTTGTAGGGTTCCTCTCTCGTATGAACTCACTCGAATTTTCTTTTTATGCTCTTCTCTTCTCCCTTCCTTGTTTTGAGGCAATAATTCAACCTATTGTAACTTCTGCTTAAAAGTTATATAATCTATCATTTCCTTAAAAAAAATGAAGATTTTCTTCTATGTTATTTTTTTTTTTACTTCTTGTTATTTTGAATTCGATCTATCTCTATTTCTTCTCTTCAAAAAAAAAAAAAAAAAAAAAGAAATTGGGCAAATTAATTAATTAGGGTTCTTGTGATCACTAGTCTATTATTTTTAGATCCTCGAAATTTTAAGTTTTTTTTAGGCTCCTAAGGCGTTGAAAAAGTATTTTTAGGTTCCTCTGACTGAATATTGTTCAAGAACATAAAAAATGCTCTCGTTCAAATATGTAAAAGTTAACAATGTATTGAAGAATGCTAACAGTGTATTTGAGATACTTAACAATGTATTAAAAAGTGTTTACAGTGTACTGAAATAATTGGTCGGGAACATCTAATATGAAGGTTAACAATATACTGGAAAGTATTAATAGTATACTGGAAATACTTAACAATGTATTAGAGAGTGTTTTTTAGAGAGTGTTAACGGTATACTAAAATAATTGTGAGGGAGCATTTTCATAATTTTTGAAAAGCATTTAGCTGGAGGGATCTAAAGATAATGTTTCATTGTCTTAAGACTTAAAAAAAAACTTAAAAAATTTCAAGAATTTAAAAATAATATACAAATAACTACATGTACACTAATTAATTTTTCTAAAACAAATTGAATTATCAAGCAAAAAAAAAAAAAAACGGTTAAAGAATGGAGGGAAGCCGTATTTCGGTCATTTTGGTTCTATGCTCGTAGGTTCTCGTTGACTACGGAATCATTTTGTTGAATCGGTCGATTAAGAATGAACGGCCGATGGCGTCTGTATTTCGAGATTTTAGTCGTATTAAAGGAACAGATGAAAAATAAATAATTTTTTATTTTATATTTTTATTCTGTCTGGAAAACATAATTTTTTTTTTTTTTTTGATAAAGTAAGAGATGTGTGAAATATGATAATGAAATAATTTTGGATTGTACGAGAGTGATAGGGAAAGCAATTTTTTAAATGATTGATTTATAATGGTTTATCCCAACATAACCAGCAAAACTTATTTTCACAAAACCCACAACCTTTCTTTTTTTAATCTATTCTCATTATTCTTGAGTTATTGCAAAACAAACATTTTCCAATACACTTTTAATCATAAAAACTCATCATGTTTGGATAACATAAATTATTTTTTATTTAATTATATTTTTAGTTATTCTTGTTAAAAAATGTAATTATGAAATTTTTATTATTGACTGTCCTTGAATAGATTATGAATAAAATGTAAATAATATATAACTAAAAATTTAGAAAAAATAAAAAAATGATTTACTATTTAAACCCCTAATTATAAGCTTCCATTTGGTTCAAGAATATGGTCAAGAATAAGTGAGAATTACTCAAAATAATCTCAAAATAGGTGTTTAAAAAAACTGGAATAAAAGAGAATATGTATGTCAGAATTAACTGATACAAAGTGATGTATAGATTCCAACCAACTTCTGTAATTAAGTTATTCTATGTTATTCAACCAAAAAATACGAGCCCACTATCAAATCAACTGTCATCATCTCTTTATAAATCAATTGAGAAATCAATTTTCACACACACCTTATTCACATTTTAACAAAACAATAAAAAAATTATTATTATATTTCTCAACAAAAATAATTCAAAACGCAACCAAACAAAAAAAAATCATTTTATCTTTATTTATATTAGAATGATCATAAACTTTAAAATAAACTTAATTCTCTATCAAGAGAGAGGTTAAGGGAACATGACAGGCGATTTAACATGACATGTAATTGAATGGAATAACACAGATTAAAAGAAACCAGAAATGGCAATATTTCCTTATTCCGATATAGTTATATCCACTAATTTCTTCCAAACAATTTTTGAACGTATTCCTCCTTATTCCATCTACCCAAAACAGAGGCAAAAGATCATATACTTGGTTAGACAAGTCTACTTGATAACTCAATTAGGTAAGTAGATTTTTATCTTCCAAAGTTGTTAAGACTGCAAAAGTACGCACTCCCCCTAATACTTTCCAGGTTCAATATATACAAGGGTTTATTCAGTCTGGTTCCATAATGAATTTTATGTCTCACCCAACAAAATTCTGATTAGATATTTTTCAACAATGAATGTGAACCATTCATCTCTACCAACTAGGGACTATTTCAACACCTCCTTCAGATTTTAATTTGATGAGGCCAATCAAAATCATATCAGCTGAAAATCCAAACACTATGATTTTTGGAATCCAAACATATCTCCATTGCACATAACTTACCAAAAGATCCTAAATAATAAATTTGATAAATTATCCCAAGTAAATTGGGTTAACAAACACAAAATCCACTCTGATTTGGAGAATAACAATCTGGAAAATCTATCAAAGAAACTCTCTACCCAGTCAAGCTCTCTCTTAACAAAGGCACTTCAAAATTCAAAGATATAAAAGAGGGCAAATTCATTTCACTGGTCACCTGGCATGTTCTTCATGATATCAGAATCACCTAAAAAAAAATAGAAAACAAGCGAATATATCTGATTAGTGAAAAAAGAAAAATATAAGATCATGCCATCCTAACATACAGCAAGTCCTATATTTTCAGGACTAACCTGGATCAATGATGCTAAGACAGCAGACACGGAAGTACTTGCCACAGGCAGTCCCCAAGTCGACATTGTCTGAACGAACAGAGAGATGTTTTACCATGTAAGTGGTATGGATGCAAAAAAAAACTGATTTGCTTGAGGCAGGATTACTATTCAGCAACATATTATTTCAATAATATACAAAGTTTGGATCAAGCACAAAGTAAGACATCAAGACTCTTCAAGACAATTTGGATAAATACAGATGTAACATTTCATTCAGATGATTCACATGTATCTTGCATCCATCAAGAAAACGCATGGCTGGATGACCCTAAACTCATTAAGAAAACGAATACAGTAGAATTAAAGAATCAAAGTCACTGGTTGAATATTCTAGCCCCTTGAAGTAACTTTTTTGTCTGCGTGGTATATATACTACAGATTAATCACTCCCATTTCTTTGGAAGAGTAGAAATGGCCATAGAAGAACAGGTTCTTCAAGTGGATGATTACGCAAGTTCTTTGAAAAAAATCAGTTGAACAGACCTTTTATAAATCTAATCATACAACAAAAGAAACAAAAAATGCTCCAAACAAAATGTATAAGAAATACAGCTACACAGAAATGGAAACCTGGTTATGTATCAAATTTTATCAGCTTTCATTTTTGGAAAGAATGTTGTTACAGCACAATTTGTCGCCCATGGAATAGATGCTTCATTGTGTTGGAGTATGCACTTTATATATTTCATTAACTGGAGAATATACTTCATGCAGACTACCAAAAGGGCTACAAAAGAGGCTGTATCAAAAAAAAAATTAAAATAATTTTCTGATTTGACTCTTTCTATTCATGACCCCATAACTCTGGAGAAAAGATGAACAAAATGGGGACGTGCTGTTTGATCATGAAATACCTTTAAAATATAACCGACAAAATGCGTCTTATTCACTTTATACAAATCATTTTTTTACAACACTACATACAAAAAAATGCAGGAATGCAAGTATAACAACACAACTTGGATTAAAAAAAAATACAACTAGAAAAGTTTACATAAATTCATGCATGTAGAGATGGAGATGCTTTGAATTACAGGAGCCCATTCAAGTATTTCCACAAAAAAAAAACCATAAAAAATTCAGTGAAATCATTTCAGATTTTCATTCATCATTTTCATCATAAGAATTAACTAACATGTGTGTGCATATATCACCCTAGCTCTCTAAAGAAATTACACAATCTCTAAAACAAAGGTAGTAAACTAATACAACGTAGTGAATATAAAAAGCATTCTGATCAAGAAACCTTTAGAAAGAATTTCAAATTAAACATGATTGTCCTTCAATATATATAATCGTGGCCCACATGATAACTACATTGGTCTATAACTTATTGCAAGAACGTGTTGCATGGATAATCAGAGTCAACAGAACTGAATACACACAAAAAAAATAGTGGTTGTACACTATAACCATGCTAGACAATTTTTAAGCATGTATTGACAGCTATCAGAACAATCAATTCACACTAAATAGCATCATAACCTAATTCATTCAAAAATTATCAACATCCACTTTGAGTAACACCTATATGATTGGCCTAAATTCCATCGATTTAATTTATGGAAACATAACTATGACAATCTTTAATATATTTAAAATCTCACAGGACTTATAGAAGACACCACTCACTGCTCTGGATCTGAAATTCATATTGATTTCAACCATTTACCATCAATTCGTATCAAATCTAAATTTCTGAATCACAACATACTACAGATCTTATCATATTGACTGAAACAGGAACTCCATACAATATAATTTGCAAAATGCAATACAATATAAATGTTATTGCAAGCACATGCCAATTATTACACTAGAATAACATATGAGCATTGTGTCACCAGATACTTACTTCCGCTGAAATGATGGACTCCAACCTTTGCCAACATTGCATAGTACTCAATCTCAGACTTGCGTAGCGGAGGACAGTTGTTTGAGATAATCACCAGCTTCGCTGAAAGAAGACAGCAAAGATTTGTGATAAATACATAATTTTTCAATTAAAAAAACTCCCACTACCAATAAAAGAACTTCTTGCGACCAAAAAAATATTTTCCCTGTTGAAATACAACAGCTTCCCCATAGACTCATGATAACAACCACACATAAAAAGGCAACACAAATAGAGTGCAAATGAGCAAAAGAAAAAACATGCACAAGGGAGAAGAACAAAATGACAAGTTAATAAACATAATACTGTAAAAAAATCATTAAAAGTGATTATTAGACAAAATGACTGGAGCATATGCTTCACAACTATGATTACAAACCAATATGAACCGTTAATTAAAGAAGGTTCGGATAGCTGAATAAAATGATCTTCCATCCGCAATCATCAACTGAAAACGCATTTTGAGTAACCATGGCACTAACCAGCGATACGAACATACACACAAATCATAAAATTAGCGTATAAACAGCATGATATCTAAATACATTGATATATACTTTATCAGATAATCATAAAATTAGTGTATAAACAGCATGATATCTAAATACATTGATATATACTTTATCAGATACATCAAAGATCTAGAATTGCAACATTGACAAATTCAACTTCCATAAATCGAGATCAGTTCAAATCACTCACAGAGAAAAAAAAACTTAAGCGAGAAAGGTTTCCAAAATCACAATAAGAGTATACTTTCTCTTCTGTGAATGATCGATCAAAGAAAAGCTACTCAGCAAAAACACTTACAATCACATTAAGGGAATATCAGATCAAATCAGCCATCAAAGAATCATCAGACATCGGATTTATCATTCAAAACATTCTCAGACACTAAAAAAATTCCATAAACAAGAAACGCTTCGAAAATCACAAAAGGGAACTCTTTTTTCTTCAAAAATAATAACAATAAACTCGCAATGTCAGATCAAATCGTCCATCATGGATTCTTCAGATATCGGGTTTCATCGCGCAAAACAACACGTCATCACTAGGGAGGACCAACCTTTGGAGCTGCGGAGGGTGCGGAGGACGGTCTTGTAGCCGAGCGTGTACTTCCCGCTCTTCATCACGAGCGCGAGACGGTTGTTGATGTTGTCATGTGTCTTCTTCTGCGGATATTTTTCAAACGAAACCGATCAAAATCGGGTCCGCGCGCGCGCGAGAGAGAGAGAGAGATCGGAATCGGAGAAGAAAAGGAGGGGGAAGAGAGTACCGTCTTCTTAGAGGCCACCATTGTTGCAGCTCGGGACGAGACGCGGAGACGATGAAACCCTAGCTCCTACCTTTTCAGTCGGTGGTGGCTGCGGAAGCCGAAACAAGGCTGTATATATATATATACACAAGTTCAGATTACTAAACTGCCCTTGGCCCTTTATTACCGATTAAGGCCCATAGCCCTATTTAATGAACGAGTTCTGGGCCTTTCAAACAATGAAAGAAAGAAAATACACACTGGCTCTATTCGTACAGTCTTACATGCACTCTCATCCCCAATACACACCGGTGATGTATATATTAAAATGTATTAATATAATTTTTTTTTAATTTACATACATTGTGATAGTACAGTATAATAATTGTTAAGTGATTGTTTATTTCACTGTAGACGGGGACATATACTTTTCTCTAAAAAAGCAGTCACTATTTTTATTATTTTAGAGATTTAAATATATATATTTCACTTTTCATCATTAAATGGATTTCCTTATAACATACTGTGAGTGGGTCCTAAAATTAATTCATAGGATCGTATACTCCATTGTATGAAAGTTCACGTGACATTACAAACATGATAAAATGTCGTGAAATAATTGTCATTCATCTCAGAGAATCTAGAGGAACGAGGACCATATCTCCAAACAAATACCTCACCTGAAATTCAAGCAATCAAGAAGAACAAGGACCCTTTAAACCAAAAAGAGAGAGAGAGAGAGAGAGAGAGAGAGAAGAAGAAGAACAAGGACCATATCTGCCACAAAATTCAAACCCAGTTGCTATTGTGTATAACTGTGAATTACTACAAGCTTCAGAGTTCAGAGGATGGTATAAATGACATAAACTATCAATACAGCAAGTTACAACAGCGCGCAAAACGAACGCCTGCACGTATTCCTCACAAGACGATGATCTTTCTGTGCAGATGCTCTCCGACGGAATGCCCATCTCCATCGTGGTGATGACCGTGATCATGAAATATCAAAGTCAGGATCCCAACAAGACACAGCACCGAACCTAAGAGAAGCTTGTCGTGGCGCTCCACCCAGTGAAACTTGATCTGGCTCGCACCGTAAAAAGACAAGGCCACCAGCGAAGTCATCACAGTAATGGTGCTGCAAAACAATCAGGAATGACATATTAACCATCAGATACGAAGGGTTAGACACTCGCTGATGCAACAATCATTGTTTGTTCCCTTGATTGATTTTGATGCAGATGTCAGCAATTAACAAAGATCAACTAGTTATTGATGGAACAATTTCATATCAGTACATACTGTTTACCAAATCTCATCAATGCATACTTAGATGACATGTGTCTATCAAAAAGTGAGAAACCTTTCATCAATTAAAAAACTAAGTATAATCCGTAAATGTTATTTGATGGACATGTGTCATGCATCCAAGCATATACTGATAAAACTTTCAGGAGTATGAAATATTGAAATTTTTTCATTATTGATAATGTTTAGTCGCCACATAAGGCCGACAAAATCAAAACTGATAACTCCATTTCAGTACACTCAGACTGATGTTTCTGACCATGCTTACTTCAAAGCCTTAGTAGAAACCCACATATAAGGAGCTCCATCCAATGCTTAAAAGCTAAAACACTCCGAAGATCGGTAAAAATAGGTACAGCTTGAGATACTACATATAAAAATTTGAGAATTATTTTTCTGAAAAGAGTTGCATATGTATGTAATCACATCTTTTTTAAAAAAAATGCACCAATTCTTCATATGACATATACGAGTTCCCTTTTCATTTATCACATGACTGCTGGAACTACCCCAGACTCACACCTTGCATTCTAATAACTCATCCATCAATTTTCTTTCACTGATCTATGCATCTTTTATCATGCAAGTCCTTACTGGTATGTCGACCTCTTACTGAATCTCTGGACATCAAAAAAACACAAATCAGTTCAATCATATAAAGAAGAAACCACTCATATCAAATACAACATTCAATCTAAACTTTTGTGAACCATGCTTTGATTAGTTGGCTAGCACCTCCTCTTTTCATGAAAGAGGTCAGGTATCAAACCCAGGGAAGCACCCATTTTCAAAAAAATAAAATAAAATAAAGAACTAAGCTTTCTCGTCTTTCATATATGTAAAGATGACTCATAAAACAAAGATGGTCAATAAAAAATCTTCATACCAGACTAGCAGCACCATGATGGCAAGAACCATCATCGAAGAGGAGTTGCCGACTGCAAGGAACACGGGGAGTGTGGTCGCACAAGGAGACAGTGCTGGCAGAAGAATCAGACCAGCAACTGCCATTTTCTCCATTGGTTGGTTGTGGGAGTGGCTATGTCCACGCTTTCCAAGTGCAAACAACATAATGTAGCTTCCCCCAAGAACTACAAGCAGAAGGGAAGAGAGCCTGTGTACTGTTTCTTCACCCGCAATGGTGTTCGAAATGGTGATTGCAGTTATGCCAAGCAGGGAGGTCGAGAGCACGTGCAGAACAGCTCCAGAAGCAGCTGTCGTACATATATAAGACAATGGGTAGGCATGAATTTAATAAACATAAACCCTTACCAACATAACAAAACCAGGAAATTAAACAGGTTAAACTTCATTATATCATTAATAAGAGAAAAAATCAAGCACCAATTGTAATACATCACCGAAAAACTATAAAAAATGCAAAACATATAAAGTTGAATTTTGAGATGATCATTAAGAAGGAAGAGCAGTTCACAATCATAGAGCATTAAAAAATGGCACAGTATGAAGATTAATAATAACCCCCCATAACATCAAAAGGTAGTTCTCTTAGCAAATTAAAAATGAAGAATATGTTTCAATCCGAAATACAAACATGGAACCATAAAAAAGCTAAACCATTACGAAAGGAGACATAAAAGCATATGTAATCACAAAACAACCTGCTAATCAACTCATTCAGCTCCAGCAATTTAAAGAAGAATTGCTGCATTTGTCATGATTTCTAGTTCACATATACCAACTCTTGTTATCAACCGGCAATCCAAAAACTGTCACTTGATAAAACCAAAACCCAATTGCCCGATTCAAAATGAAAAAATCTCACATTAAACATTCTTGTCTTCCCATAGAGACACGAATTTACACCCACAATTTCCATTTCCTTCATATATTCACAGGGTCAACAACAATTTCAACCCACTAATGCCAAAAGCTACAGAATGTGTTCAAACGCCGTACAGTTCCTCCAATCGAAGATATCAAGTCCCAAGAAATCTCTATACAGAGTGAAAAACCATCTAACCTGTTTCAACAATGAAACTGATTTCACAGCTAAAAAATAATAAAAACAACAACAAATTAAGAAAAATTAACCTTTTTCACAAGTGAAAAATTTTACCCCCCTTCTTCACAAATTTTTAGTTGAAAATTCACAAAGTCCAGTGTTTGTTTCAAGTTTTTCAATGGCACACACAGGATAACAAAATCCTCAACTGGAAATCGATTCTCTCACCAAGATTTCGCAATTCTAATGTCAAATGTGAGTGAGTGTGTGTGTGAGAAAGAGAGACGTACTGACAAGGAGAGTCCTCGAGAGAGTCCACTTTTGAGCTCGGCCGACGATCGAGAACGGGAGCCAATGCGTAGGTATGAACGAATGGAGAAGGGAAACCGTGGCGATGCCTCCGATTGTCGAGAGATCTGCCGCACTGAAGCTCCCCATTGTTTTTCCCCTCCTCGTCCCCCTCCCCCCCCCTCTCTCTCCCGCTTTACGTCTTCCTCAGATCTATCGATCACAAAACTGATATACCTCCATTGCAAGATCCGACGAAGAAAACTAAGGTTTATTGTGCAGATTTTTGAAGTGTTTCGAAATGTTAGGGTTTATCGAAAGCGATGCAGAGACCTCGCAAGTCGCAAGGAAGACGAACGGTGTTTTTTTTTATTTTAAAGACAGTTGAGGATTGAATAATACAATACTGAATTATATTTTGATTAACATTTCACACCTACCGTTTAATCGGTAGACTTTTCCATACAGTCCACCGTAAAGAGACCATCCGTTGGTGGGGACAATAAGTAGAGTGGAGAGGGAGAAAAGAGAGGGAAAGATGAAACCCGCCCGTATGGAGTGTGACATTGGATTATTTGTTTCTGATAGTTATACTGAGATAGATAACCATTGAAGCTGAATAAGAAATTTTTTGTTTGATTGTCTTTTCTGTTATTCTTATTGGAAAACGTAAAAATGATTTTTTTGTTGTTTGGTTTACATTAGATAAAGTGATGATAAATGGTTGATAAGGGATGAATAAGAATTTATGATTTTTTAAATGATAAATATACTCATAGTGTGAGAGATGTATGATTGATTTGATAGATGTGACAGTTTTTGAAATCTGTGTGAGACTGTTAAGTGAGATAATTTTTTTAAAATGACAGAGAAGAATATTTTTATCTATTGGCATGGATAAACCTTGATAAGCAATTCCAACATTTCCTTAGAATAGTTATCAAGCCTTATCTTAGTTTATCTAGACATAACTATCAGAATTTATTCTATCAAAACAAACAATTTTTTTAAGCTATTTTCATGTATTATTGATTATTTTTGCCTTATGTTTCACGTCACGGGGAAAGAGAAAGAGAGAGATAGGAATGAAGTGAAAGAGGGCAGAGGAGGGTGATTAGCTGATGAGGCAGGGGGATGGGAGTAAAAGAAAGAGAAAAGATAGGTCAGAGGGGGGGGTTGACCTCCTCCACTTATCACCCACCTCCGCCTCAACTCCCTCTCTCCCTCTCGGCCTCCTTCGCCTCCTGCAACCCTCTCTCTCTCTCTCTCTCTCTTCCTCTATTTTCTGGTTGGTGGGGTTAAATGCACCCAATGAATAGTCCGATTCAACCATCCAGTGGGTCACATGAGTTGTTACATAGGGTACAAACTCAATTCGATTTTTGGATGGATTCAAGTTAGGGTTGGTTTAGAGTTGAATTGAAGGGTTGGTTATCTAGATCCAACTGAATAGGATTAGTGTTAGATATAAATGTTCAAATGAGATGTGAATAATTTATTATGTGAGATTAAATATGACTCATTTTATCTTAAAATCTATTAAACTTTCATCAGTCCATTCTCTCTCTCATTTTTTATCATTTTTATCTTGCCCATGTGGAATTCAAATTGTTTAAAATACCACTGTTTTAAAAATCAACCCAATTACATGAATTTTACCAAACCTTTGAGGTTGGATTTCTGTTCACCTAATTGGGTTTGAAAGTGTTGAGTTTGAGTCCATGTCCTTCAACTTCGTATTGGAATCAGTTTGAAATCCAACCCACCCCAAAGTTGCAACTCCAGTGTTGTGTTTCCATTATCACACATATCGTTACTGACATCTTTACAATTGAACAACCAAACATGCATCTATACATATTACATGCATATCTATAATACAAATTTAGCAATTCTAATTGTTCCAGAAGCTCTCGAGGAGTTTGTTGTGTGAGCATCAATGCGTCAGCTGTACTCACAGGCCTTGAGATGCTCATCTGTTGCATGAAGAGTGGGCAGCTTCACCTTTAAAAGTTTGTCCAACTGGTAAGGGCCGTCGGGGTAGAAGACTATATGCGAGACACCATTGTCGTCATTCTCCAAACTGTACAGGCGCTGCCCTGCAGCAAAGGTTCCTAGCAGTTGGTACGACCTCTCTGACCCATCCATTGTGAGGCATAGATCGTTAGCACCTGTAAGAGTTCATGAATCCACATGTGAGCGCAACAATGTGAATATAACCGGGCTTATATCAAAGTTAAAAGAAAAAATATAAAACAGATCAGAAGGTGAGTGCATTTTATCCATTTAAAATTGGACTACATACTTCTATGGGAGAACTATTTGTCCAGCATATGTGATGCAACTAATTCAAATTGTCTTTACATCTCCTTGGACTCAATTGATCGTCCTAGAATACCTAATCATGTTTTCGCTCACCAGACCAAGAGCATTTCAAATGGCATGCTCAGATGGAATATCAAATTATCCATTCAGAATATAATTCACAAGCCTGTGAATGAATCAAAGAAAGGTTGAGTAATTCACATGTAGTGGTAGAGTTATTCATGGTGCAGAAGGTTGGACGTCAATTTTTTATCTCAGACCAAATTAGGTTTCCAGTTCTCCAAACTTCCTCCATATCATGACCATATACTAATGAGGTACTAATTTCGAGAGGCAAAGAATATAATGCAGTGAATAGTCATCGGGGGAGGATTATATTTTCTTTCTTCTAAACATTCTAAACAGTCAATTTGTAGAGAAGTGCCATGTTCAATACACCACATATGTACACAGATAATCAAAACAATGTCAGTGCTCAACAGAAGATTGTGATAAAATCTTAGGAATGCTCTGAGAGTCTGGCTGAACAATTAAAGTAGTTTTTTTATTCATCTGCAGATGTCTATACATAATTGAACACACCGCTATCAACAGGATCTCAATTCTGATGAATACAGATTAGATACAAACCTACCAGTCTGCCTTCTTGTACTTGAAATTATCACACTAGATTAGTCTGATTGGTAAGATTAGGAGGATATTTTACTCAAAAAATGGAAAAAGAGAAAATTAAAGGGAATTGAATCCCCTTGCATATCACTGAAAGATGGGTATAGTTATGTGGCAGTGGGGTTTTCTACTCTGCAATAATGCATGGGGTAGTTGATGTCTTCAATATTTCCATAGCCAGTGCTTCATGTTCAGGTCATTGCCTAGCCTTTTTCCCCTTATTGTAACCTCCATATATTGGTTTTTCTAAATTTTGTTCAAGAATCCATATATTCCTTCAACTTTCAAGTTCTCTCTTGGTTTTTTTTAGCTATATCTTATCTATTCATCGTTCATGGTAGAGTTCCATGTCAACGAGGACACCATGACAATCACTTTTAACAATTAACATACAGCACTCATGTCACATGTCAAGGGTACTGCTGGGGTATCACCATTGTCTTCCTTTAATTCCTTATGACAGTCATGCATGTGATCAAAATAATTTTGTGATCGCCCCTAATCAGAAGCATTTCCATCTATACCTGGTTCCTTCAGACCACCTGGAAATGTCCAATGAACATTCCTTAATAGAATTACAAATTGAAAATAGAACCACAATAATGCTCTTAGCTTTCTGTGGGACTGGGTGTACATGCCCAAAGTAACAAGTTCTGTTTCTCTAGGCAAAGGATAGTTTTTAGATTCAGCGCAAAAGGTCAAGGTTCAGTTAAAGAATGACGATTAACAGACCTTTTATAAAAAAATCATCCATTGCATGAAACTAATATGTTGAATGGGAACCCACATGGGGTTGGCTCTTTGTCTAAAGGCACAGGTTTACTCTTCATAGGTCTCGAGTTAATTCCCACACATGATTTGTGAGTGATTCTGCGCATGTGGGGTTTTCTCAATTAATGTTGGGATTCCTCATAATAATAAAAAAATTCAATAGGAAGTTATTACTGTTTGGAATTCCAATCCAACACACATTTAGCCAGCATATATTATGCCATAAACACCAATAGACAAAGAATTATAGAACAATGAATCATGGAAAAAAAGCCAACTTCTCTAGCAATCATATTAGGTAAGATAATAACAAAGGAATTGCAAAAGATAACATGCAGAAAAACACAATCTTCCCTCAGCTGAGGCGATTTCAGAGACAAAATAATACATGCCATTTGATCATATAAATCTAAATCTTCAAACAAACAGATTTAATCATTCATACTTACATGCGGCGAGCTCCATCTGAGTCTTGTAAAGAAAATCCAACGCGGCCGAGACCTCCTCTTCGAACCGATAGAACGGCCCGCTCTCGAAACCCATCTTCCTCAGCTTGCAAAGCCCCTCCCCCAACTCCATCATCGCCCCCCTATGATTCTAATCAAAAAAAGAAATCCCCATCAAAACAAACACCTGAACCAAACAAAAACCCCTAATCTTTCAAAAGCTAGGGTTTTTCTTACCCAAGACGCCTCACCTTGTTGAACAGGTGATGAAACCCCACCGCGCACTGCAGGATCCCGTGGATCAGAGTCCGTCTCGGCTCCTCCGCGACGTTCCAGAGGTCCTCGAGGACGTCGTGGCAGGCGTGGTAGTCTCCGCCGTTGAAGAGAGAGACCGCCCTGTCGAATCCGCCGCCGTCGGACGCCCATTCGAATTCGCGTTCGTCGCTCCTTAAACGGTAGCCGAGGCGGAGATCGCCTGCTCCGGTGGACGACGATCCACGATTCCGAGGCGGAGGAGAGAAGGCGAGAGGGTTTAAGGGGTTGCGGGGCTTCGAAAGAGATCGACGGGTGCGCGAATCCCGAGGCGGAGGTGCGAAGAGGATCCCAGCCACTCCCGCCATTGTTTTTCTTTGTCCTTTTCTTTTCTTGTGGTCCTTATTTTCGCATCCCGCCATAGATGAGTCTGGAGAAAAGACCATCAATTGAATGGTTAAGATGAGACGGTGACAATTGTTCTACGTTGCTATCGCGAGTAACCAGATCTACCAAAATTCACTCGCTTTAAAACCCACATTTCGATCTAACCCTCTCAAAAGCTTTTCTGTTTTTCCCGCCATTCGTGAAAGCTAGGGTTTTTTTTTCGTCGAATAGAGAACGATCGAACGATCGATGGCCCAATTGAGCTGGAAACATCACACGCTCATACAGGCCTTGCTGTCCCGTGGACCTCTGGAGGAGGTCGAGTTCCACTCGATCTTCCTCGGCGTCTCCGGCAGAAACCCAGGTTTCGATCGAGTCCATCTTGATTCATTTTTATTTTTTTTTGGTGTCAAGTATGGATTTTTGATCTGAAGGTTTGATTGATTTGAGAACCCTTGATATAACACTCGATTTTGAGCGGGATTTATGAATCATTTTGTTTTTGCAGTTACACATCCACAGGCATTCAATGATGCCCTTCTGAAGATAAATAAAGAGCTGGCTTACGTGCAATTCGAACTGCGGGCATGCAGGAACCAGTATGATGGGAAGGTTTGCTACGGTGTGATCAATACTGTGGCCGATGAACAATCCAAGCTTGGATCGAAGTATTCTGTCCCACAGATCGCGTTCTACAAGGCTATTGTAAGTAATAATGCATGTCTTCATTTCAGTCATATGTTATGCTTGACATTTATATATTTAGTGATGAGGAATCGAACATTAGTTTGGAATTCCTTGGATGCACAGAATCACCCAAAAACCTTGTACATTAGGTAAGCCTTGGGGATTCAAACTTGAGAGCTATGGGGAGCAAACCCATGGCTCTAGTCAAAGAGCCAACCCCATGTGGTTTATGCATTATGCTTGATATTTAAACTGTAGTAAAACTGACATATTTGTCATTTGTATGAGTTATCTGGTTGATTGGCTTATCAAGCTATTTTTCTTTATTGGTTGTTGGCTTATTGAGCCATTTGTCTTTGTTGATTGTTCTTCTTTGATTTTGATATTGTCTTCTCTTTGTGTGGCACTATGAAATATGGAATTTATGTGTGTCAAATATGTTGTTAACCAAAATCTGAATGTTGGAAGTTTGCAAATCTCTTTCTTTTGATGTCCCTTTGAGATTTTTAAGTTGAGATGATCATGTCTTGTTTTTTGTTTCATTTTTTGTGGCTGGACTCACTGATTTTGCATTTGAAAGTAATTGTTGCTTGGTTATTATCAGGCTATTTATACCAGTATGAAAACCGCAGCATAATATATATTTTTTAAACATCTAAGGTTCATTCGTATGTGGTAGTACTTTAGAGAGAAATTGCCCATGGTTGATGAATTGTCGTGAAGAAATTTCTATTTACTGATGATGAGTATTTCTGTGTAGAACAGTATGACAATTTAATTGCCTCTCATATTAGCATGGATTGATCTATATTTTTATTTTAATAAAAGTGAGGCTTTTTCACTGTCAGCTGTATATAGTGTACTATATGAGTTTTCTTGTATTCTTCTCTGATGTGGCATGGGCTGTTTAATTGCAGATCGAAGCAATTGTGCGAGATGGAGAGGGGCTGGGTTGTGTATCTAATATCGATGTTCTTAATATCCGTCTTGATCATCAGGTCTGGATCACAGTTTCATGCCTTGTGGCATTGTGTACAATATTTACTATCCAATGGAAGAAAGAGGAAAGACATGTGAATATTTTCATTTTTCATTCAATATTGCATTAGACAAATGTCTTTCACAAATGGTAGTTGGTGTAAATTCTGTGGCTCAGGAGACTTTGGAATTTAAGAGGGCAGTTATAATTCAGATTTGAAAGGCTTAAAGTTTGAGGAAAAGTAATGAGGAATCCACAAACAAAAACTGAAATAAAGGACTAAAAAAAGAATAAGAGGAGAAGGGTTTAGTAAGAGTTTGAGGGCCTGGGGATTCATACCTCAGGGTCCCTAGCTTCACACCAAGAAGAGCTTGGTTGTACGCTAAGGGAAGATCAAACACACATCCATTCAGGGGTTGTAATCCCTGAGAAGTTTCAGTTTCATTAATATTCAATTGAAAATGTTGGAACCTTATTTATAGACTCTGTGAGAGGCTCATGATAGGTTTCGAAAATGCTCAAATAACCTTACTAATAAAACCACACATACGACACGTGCATAAACAGACCTTATAGTTACATCTTATGTTCTGATCTGTTTTTGTACTGCATCATCATCTCAATTCTTTTTTTACTGCATGTAGATGTTCCTTATGGTTTACATCTTATATTCTGATCTGTGTTGTAAAAAACTCTGAGCCTGTTTTTAAAAATTGATGGAATTAGTGAAGGGAGAGACTGTCTGAGTCATCACAATGAAAAAGTAGATGAACTTAGTTTTACCAATAACATTGGTAGAGATTGGATTAGAGATCCATTTTTACTGAAATGTTAAACATCCTATTAAATAAACACATAGAAAACCCTGCCCCAAATAGATAATGAAGTCCCTAAATAACTTTATGAGTCCCAACCATTCAACGTCTTATTTTGACGACTCTGATAGCGCCTCACATAAGTACAAAGGTGATAAATTTTGGTGTAGTAGTTCATAGCATGGCACACATTTTATGTTTTCCGGTGACTAATGTTAAGATCAGTCTGATATTGTTTGGATCATGTCTTTTCAGCTAAATTGTAAATTTCAACTTTGCCATTTGTATGTTAAGGTGTTCTCTATCGTAACTTAATGTTTATGATTCTGGTTTGGATCTTAGGTTCAGAATGACCAAGGCACACAGGGTAGTCAGTCCTCTGTCCCTTCTGCATTCAAGAGTTTCTCAATTACTCAGAAGGAGAAAACCCTTGATGAACTTGTGAAGGACCGATGGCTCTGCTCCAGCTCAGCTGGTAAGATTGGTCTCGGAGTCAGATCCTTTCTTGATCTACGTAGTTGGTTCCGAAGTAGTGCTGTTCATTCATGTGATGTCTGCAACGAAGCTGGGGTGAAGGTATGCTCCTTATTCAATGAAAATTTGGCTATACGCTGTTTCTTTTCGCAGATATGCATGCAATACAATATACTATCTGTAATGCTACTTTCAAAGCAGTTGATAAACAGAATGTCATAAAGCTGGAACCCAATGAGCCAGTGCACTGTGGAAATAAGTTTATATATAGCATCTCGTAGGCGTGTACGCAATTAAGGTGCATGATCAAGGCTAATGGTTAGCTAGCTATGGCAGATGTATCTTCCAAGTAGCATGTCCTTCTATAAGCCGATTCCCTCTATCCATCAATATCACTACATTATTTGTTGTGAATGACTGTCACAGTAGATGATGGTCAAAATTTTGTCATGGGTAGTGTGGAAATATACATGAACTGACAAAAAAAAAGTAGCAACAAGATGATAAACAGTCCATGTCCTTATTACGTGCTCAACTTCAGTTGAATAAATACATTCCTGATTAAACCTTACAGTTATTGTTTTTCTTGGCCATTCATAACAGGCTGATATGTGTCCAAATGAAAGTTGCAACGTTCGAATCCATGCTTACTGCCTGAAGAAGAAATTTGCTCGAACAAAAGTAATCGCTCTTTCTTGTCCTCTTTTCTTATACCAATTCTTTACTGGATATACATATATAATCCTACAAATCCTTCCCACAATGGAACATAGGGTGCAAGAGCATGCCCTGGTTGTAAAACACGGTGGCCGAATCCTGAGCAAAACAAGGAAGTAGAGGAAGAAAATGAGGTGACAAGTAAACCCACCCAGAGTCAAGCACCCCCCGCATGGGCTCCCACCAGTAAGAGGCTCCGAAGTTCCAGAACCCGAGATACTTCTGAAGTTGGCTCATCGTATCCGTCCTCAACTTCTCCTCGCGGCGTCCCCCCTTTAAAGAAGAAGCTCCAGAGTTGCAAAGCCGAAGTCATGGATCCTGCTGAATCAGCTCCAGCTCCATCTCAATCATCTGTGCTGCCGCCCTTTCCAGGAAGGGTTACCCGAAGTTCTAAGGTAGTGAAACAAAGGTAGTCATTTATATGTCTGTGCAAATAGCTCTGATCAGAGAAGTAAATATTTTGATCCTTCGTAGCCTGGGAAAACTCTGATTTTGTTGCTTCAATGCAAGCAAGAAATGCTGTTTTTGGTGTCTTAAATGGATCAAGCTGTCAATGCCTGCATTTTAGTGTGGATATGGATATGCATTTTGTTATTTCAGATGCATGGTTTCAGTATTTATTTGGAATTTAATGTGATGCTATCTGAAATTATGTTAGTTTTATGAAGCTATGCAAGAGCTTAGAAATGATTCATGCACTTACTGAAATTTGGGGGTGTTTTACTTTTTAGTTAAGCTGGACTGGAAATGCTCCTAAATCTTTCAGAAATTCAGATTTTTATAGGGTTCAGAAAGAAAATGAATAATTTTTGGAATGGAAGGGATGCAGTCCAAAAAAGTTGAGAATTGAATTCGGGCTTTAAGGTTTTTAAATAGGAAAAAGATAAACACAACTCCGTCCTAATTATAGTTCATTTCATTTTTCTTTTTTTTTTAAATTATGCACTCATCTTTTGAAGTGCATGTTGTTATATGAAATGAAGTATATATTGAGATATATTAGTATATTATTTTTCATAGTGAAAAAATGAAAAAAAAAATTGAGTCATATATTATGATAGTGCATGATATACTACGTTATCATAGCGTATGGGGTTGTAAAAAAGATTATGTGTATCAGCACTCTTTTAAATATTCTCGAAATTGTGCGGTTATAATACAAACATATATAATTTTAAAATAGGTTATTAATGATATGTAATATAATTGAACTTAACATATAGACATATACTTATAATTTTGGGATTTTTATTTTTAAGTCCTCATAAACCATATGATTTATTGATCGATCCCTTAATTCTTTATATTTTGGTTTTAGTTTTTAGATTTAAAGGATATGTTCTTTTTTAATACCTATCCTTAAATTATTTGGTTTTGTTTTTAATCCCTGTGAGGGGCTAAAAAGAAACATATTCTTTAAATCTGTGGACTAAAATCAAAATATGAAAAAGTGATGGATCGATCCTTAAATATGTATGTTTATATTGACTGAAAACTAAAAAAACCCTTTAATTTTATAATACAAATATTTGACCCAGACATGCTTAGTAGTCTGAGTCAAAATTATAACGTTTCTCAAATTCTCAAAATAGAGCAGATCAAAATTCAATCTATTTCGAGAAGGTAATTGTATTATCATTCACGTTTCTGAACTGTAAGCACATTTCATTGACCTCTCGTTACATGAAATGAACAAAATAAATAAAATAAAGGGAAAATTAATTAGGAGTCCTTGTTATTATCCATCTATTATTTTTATATCCTTGAAAATTTTAAGTTTTCTTTGATCCTTGAAGCGTTGAAAAATTATCTTTAGGTCCCTTCAATCGGATGTTATTCAAAAATACTGAAAATGCTCTCGTTCAATTATGCAAAATTTAACAATGTATTGGGAAGTGCTAACAATATACTTTAGATACTTAATAATGTACCAGAGAGTGTTTACAGCTTACTAAAACAATTGAGCGGGGGACATTCTATGCAAAGGCTAATAATGTATAGGGGAGTGTTAACAATATGCTTGGGAGTGTTAACAGTGTACTAAAATAATTATGCGGTGGATGGTATTTTTCATATAGCTAGAGAGACCTAAAGATAATTTTTCACCGTCTTAAGGACCTAAAAAAACTTAAAATTTTTTAGAGATCTATAAAAATAATAGATGGGTGACCACGAGAACCTCTAATTAATTTTCTTATGATCAAACTATGCATAATAACACTCTTGATTTACTGGATTGTTTTTGAAAAGGAAAATGTTAAGACTTAACCCCCTTTCTAGCCCTAGGTTCAGCATGCTCTCTTTTATATATTTTTAAAATAGCATATTTCATATAATAAATCATGTATTTTTTTAAAAAATAAATAAATTATGTACTCCAAATATTTGTATGAAATCATTCATAAAATGTGTAAAACGAATTTTAATTAAGTATATATTAAATGCAACTAGCTCACGAGGTATATGAGACTAAAAAATATATCGAGTGTAACAATATTTTTTAAAAAATGAGCGATGATACATTCAATTCGTTTTACAGTCATATTTGAATCTCTTGTATTGATATATTACGATATAGTAGTGTATGAGTTCTATTACAGTGTAGCTTACTGTAATGATATTTATTTATTTATTTTAAAAAATATATTAATGTTTGAGCCCGGTGGGGTATTGATAAGCAAACTGACGTCCCATTCGACAAAACCATTTAAAGCCAAAAACAATTACCGCGTATCACCCGACCAGACGTCCCGAACGTCTCGACAAACACCTTCAATGGAAACTCGCACGTCTTCATTTTTTTTTCTTTTTTTTGTTCGCCTTTTCGATCTTCGGATCTGAATCTTCACCAGATCCTCTCTAACCCTCACCATCGATGGAGAACGGAGAGATCGAGAGCACCGACGATGAGACCACGCCGCCGCCTCCGACGTTCACGGGCCGTCAGTACAGGCCGGTCGTCTCTCACGACCAGGTCTCGATCCCCATGTCGCCCATCGAACCCGTCCCCCCTCCCGGGATCCAGATGAAGTAATCTTTTCTTCTCATCGTCTCTGATCGAATCGTTTTGTTTTTATATGAACAAGTCGAATTTGGATCCAATTTTGTGTCTCGTGTTGTTTTTTTGAATGGAAGAGACGAGGGTTCTTCGAGCGGCGGTGCCGGATCGGGCGGTACGAAGAGCGAATCGAAGTTGGAGTTTTTTGGGAAAGCTCTTGTGGATCTCTTGGGCGTGAGGGAGTATGTCGCGATTCGCCATTCCTGAATTGCATTTTGATGTGTGGTTGTCTTTTCATATGGTTATTATGCGCATCAGTGTTTCAGTGTTTTTGACATAATGAGTCGTCACAGTATGACAGGAGAACCAGCGCCTTCTAGCCCCAGAGATGGCGAGGATGTATCGATTACTCTAGGACGTCAAAAGGTGATCGATTTCTCTTCAGTTTCTCAAAATTTTGTGTGTGGCATCATCTGCATTCTTGAACTGTTATATGTGTTAGGTTTTCTAAGTGTGATACTAAATAGAGACTATGAGTTAGTTGTGGAAAGAACCCAAAATGATAATTATGATATGTTGGAAATTTTTTTCATTTTTGGAATGCCGGCATTTGAGTCCTTTGATTTGGCTACTTGGTCATAATTTTTTAATTTTTTTTTTTTTTTCAACCATGAATTGTAGCTGTATCCAGGACCATCAGTTTTGTTCCAAGGAACTTTTATTGTTGACGAGGAGTTTTCTTTAACTTTGATTCAACTTCGACAATGTAAGGCCAATAAAAAACATTCCTAACTGAATGATCTTCATGTTAATGAAACATTGTTCTAAAACTAGTTGTCATTTAACATGTGTGACATTAGGGTCTGAGAGGCAGGCAATGATTAAAATAGAGATTCTTCGTAGATTGACTTTTTTGTTAGCTATTCCTAATTCTTTGTGTGTTGCTGAGGTAGTGTTCGGGTTTGCTTTTGGAAATAAGATTTTGTCAATAGCTGTTCATTAGGGTCAAAAAATGGGAGATGGCTGGCTTTCGAGTGCTTACCTTTTTAAGTGCAGAAGTGGGTTAATCACAATTTTTTTTATAAAAGCTGTGAAAAGTTAGATTTTGTGAAAAGATGATTTTGAGGAAATCTAGCTCCCCAAAAAAGGTTTCGAGAACTATTTAAGCCTTTCTTTTTTCCCTGTAGTTGCAAAGATGGCTTCTGCCCTCAGATAATTAGGCATTTTGGTTTACTCATTGTCATTCGTATTGGAGTCTTTTTAGTTGAATTTCACATGGTATATGGCTTAAGATACTGATAATTACGTAATCAGCTGTTGTGTAAATAATGTAGTAGCAGGTTGCAGTAGTGTTGAGAATAACAGTCTGCATCACCGGATTTTGTTCTGTAGCATTGGATTTCTGGTAATATATAACAGCCTTGCATATTTGTGGCATGCTCTGTTTTCCATCTCGGTTTCTCCACATTTTAAATATAGCTAGGTGGTGTGATGGCTTGCACAAATATCGATGGTAGAAAGTAAAAGGCTTGAGATTTTATAATTTTGTAGTACTTTGCATTAGTTTATGCATTCATTTATTTTTACCATTATATTTGAACTTGATTTGTCATGCAGCAAAGTGGCGTTAAACTGGGGACCATGATGGGAGTATTTGTTCCATGCTTGCAAAATATATTGGGGATTATCTACTATATTCGATTTTCTTGGTAAAGTACTACTTTCTATATATTTTTTAATATTAAGTTGTTGGATGCCCTTATAAGTTTTGACTGCTTGACAGTGAAATAGTGGATGTTATATCATCATTTATTTAATCACTTGGTTTGGTCTATTTTGGCTTTAGATGCCTTACCTTTTTCAGTCGGTGTATGGTCCATCGGCTCATCTGCAGATCTTTTTTTTCCTCCACTGGAAACATAGTTGTCTGGGCGACTAGGCGGTCCGGTTGGACCTAGGCGACCGCTCGCCTAATAGCATGTTAATTAAGCGGGCGCCTGGGCCCGCCTACCCCCCAAATCACGCCTAGCCTGCCTTAATCACGCCTAACCCGTCCAATCCCTCGCCTAACCTCAAAAATAAAAGACAAAAAAAACACAATCGAAAGATTGAAACATCACCTATCCTGCCGGCCAACGGTTCCGTGAATTCTCCCGGTCCCAAGTGAGTTTCTATTGATTTTTTGTCTCTCCCTCCTATCTCTCTTCAAAATTTCTATACTCTTATCTCATTCTCCCTCAATCTCTTCCCCCTTTTCTCCTTCTTTAATGCCACTAGGATTAGATTATATTAATTTTGTTAAAATGGACATGCACCAATAAATTACATCCATGTGTTCTATATTTATAAATAGCATTCTTCATTTTAAGTAATATTCCTGAAAAAATTAAAAAATGTATAAGCAGATAAATAACTTTAATATAATTATCAGTTTAAATAATAAAATCTTAATTAAGCGCCGCCTAGGCGCGCCTAGCTATTATTTGCTTTGGAGTTTGAAGATTTTTAATATTGATAGTGAAATGCCGGATTATTGATGATAGTTTCATGAAAATGAGAAATATTAATCTATCAGAATGAATTCGAATTTTTATGCATTGTTTATTCATAGTATGATTTTCCTTTGTGAAAACCATTTCTTTCGGAGACTCAGTTTTTGAAATTCCATTCGCTTCTATTTGTTTATTTATTTACTTTTTATGCTGTGCTATTTTTCTCTTTCTACCGAATTCCTATATCATGTCTTAAACATGCACAAAATATTTGACCTTTAATGCTTTCTGCAGGATTGTGGGTATGGCAGGCATAGGAGAGTCACTCTTGTTGGTTGCATTTTGTGGTTTGTGCACCTTTTTAACATCTATATCCTTAAGTGCAATTGCAACTAATGGTGCAATGAAGGTATATTCTGATTTTTAATAACCATTACTTTGTCATAAAATTTTATTTTGTTACTTTGAGTTTATACATTGTCTTGTTACTAGGCTGTAGGCAGATGTGATAGTGCTTCTTCATCCTGATTATGATGATTTTTTTCTAAGTTGTTTATGAGAAGTTTGTATGGATTTTCTATCTCTTTAACAAGCATAAAGATCATAAACTATAGTTTTAAACGAATCAGCATGTGGAAATTGTTCATCTGAACTCTAGGTCATGTGTGGAGTTTTCTTCTCAGCATGCACCTCGAGAGATAGGCCATTGCTAGATGGAAAGTATTCAATTTTCAGTTTGGAAAGTATTCATTTTTCTCAGGTTCACTTATGGTGAAGTCACCAATATAAATACTTTTATACTTAAATAAAAAGTTTTCAGTTTTCTGATAGTAACTGATGTTTCAAGGCTGGACAGAGGAGGGGGGCTAAGGTGTCAGGACAGAGGGAGGAGGAAGGTGATGGAACCGTCCAGCCAGATTTGCAATAGAATACAGAGAGGTGAAAAAAAGGACAACAAATTTATTGGTGGGATTGGTAGTGTCTGACTGGACAGAGGAGGGGAGAATTTGAAGTGTCCGTCCAGCTGGAGGAGGAGGAGAAGGAAGTGGTGGGCCAGTCAGCCAGGAAAAAATGAAAAGTGTGGAGGAGAAGGAATAGATTAGCCTCAGCAGCTGAGATTGAGTGGGCGGCTATCAGGAGGGTGGAGAGCAAAAAAGCTGGAGATTAGGTTTATAAAGGCAATAGGCCATTGACTTTGGGTACTTGGGCTACGAGGCACCTCCCAGCCGTGGGGACTGAGTGCGCTATGTAGGTTGGATAAGGGCATGAGCTCAATCCCCTTAATGAAACAGTGTTTTTTTTTTAATATAAAAAAGATGGGAGTCTAGCACCAAAGATTTATTTAAACATGGAATAAACTCCAAATCAGTGCTTTTGGAAAGTGTTAGTGCTACAGTTTGTATTGGCTTCATCTTATAATTGAACTGATTTGACTACCCCTGATACACCAGTCAGGGAGTTTCATGCATATATTTGTAAATATATTTGGTTAAAATATAGGTTTTTTGAACTTTCACTTCATAGGCGTTATTTGGATGTTTAGTGGCATCAAACCAATCTTAAGTTTTGAAGATTTTTACTGATGTGGGATATAGAGATTAACTTTAGTTGAGAACAGTGATATCATATGTACCCCAGTGGAAAGTATTTCTGTACTTTCAAGTTTTTCAAATTTGCAAGTCAGTTTTCCATTATAGGATTTGCATACTATAGTATTCCCATTTGTTTTTTATATTCCTTTTTGTTGTTCATTAAATGAAACTTTTCAATGAAGAATTTGGTAACGCTATTTTTGTTTCTGCACATGCAGGGTGGTGGACCATATTATCTTATTGGTCGAGCCCTTGGTCCAGAAGTTGGTGTCAGCATTGGCTTATGCTTCTTTCTAGGGAATGCTGTTGCTGGAGCTATGTGAGTTCGACAATTAAATTTGTATGCAAGTTACCGAGGCCAATCATTGACCCCGTTTTATCATATTTACAAAATATAAGTATATGGATATTACGGTTAAACCAGTTTTACATGTAACTAACAAGACAAGAAAATAACCACCCCGATCACTTGAGGGGTGCTCGGGTGCTCTTTGATAGGGGATGTCACTGTATGTCAAGATCTAACTTGATTTATTTATTTAATGTCTTTTCGAAGAGAGAGAAAGTTGTGTTATACATTGCATTATCACTGGTTAAGTGATTTTTAAACATAAATTTAGTTTCATGATCACTGTTTGAGTGATTTTTAAACATAAATTTAGGATGCATCTCCATTGAATTTTTATCATGTGTACCTGTAGCTTGAGTCTCTTCACTGATCTCCTTGGTTTTAACAGTGTAGCAATAGTACTTGATGTTGTTGTTGTTTTAGTCATAAAAGTAGTATTTTATGTTGTTGTCATTGTCTTACTGATATTTGTATTCATTAGTTATAGTAGTAGTATACTAGTATCTCACAAGTTTCATCTTTGTGTCAACTTTGAAGAATATCTTTGTCCTTTTTTGTCATGCCCTGATCTTTGTTCAACGTTTCCATCTTACCTCAGGTATGTTCTAGGAGCTGTAGAAACCTTTTTAGATGCAGTGCCTGGTGCTGGAATCTTTAAAGGTACCCTTTTGTTTAATTTCATCACTTGAACCCTTTGAGGGTCCTTTGATGCACATGTACCATGGTTCTGTTAGTTGTTTTGAATCAACTTTGGTGAATTTTGCTTGGCGCTGCTTTTTTAAGCTGGTTGGTCCCATAAAGATTTGGTATGTAAATGCTAATTATTATAATTCAACATATTGAATCTGTTGTTGAAATAGCATGTCGCCACGTTTGACCCATCTATTTAGCTTGAAATTATATACTTTTGACCAAAATAACTGACCAGGACTTGCATTATTATTGTGCATTAATCAGATGGTCATGACTAAGGTAGCATATTTGACCAATTATCAATACAATTAAACTAGCAATTTCAGTGGAGTTCTATTGGTGATCTTCATTGTGGACTTTCCTATTGTCTGCCCTGTGAATTTATACAAGTGAAAAGCTAAAGGGAAAGAGAATAAATATATTAATATGCATATTGTTATAAATGGTTCGAAATAACAACTACAGTCAGCAGAAACTTCCCGTTCCACATCACCGAGAGCAGAGTTTTTTCTTTATCTTCTTCATCTGTGAATTGCTGATTCCCTTCTCAAGGACACAGTGATTCAGCGGGCTGTCTATAGTTGACTATGTTGTTCCCCTTATTGTAAATGTGCTATGCTTCTTCAATACCTGCAAATTGATAACCCCTTGACTGTATGTTCCTATATTATTTGTTTGTTTTCTTTTTTGTACTGGAGTGCTGGACCATATGACAGTTCATATCGTAATTCCACTGCAATGCCTATCTGGATTTTTTTATCTGCAAACTTAGATCTTTTGTAGACTTCTGTTCTCTTTCTTTTTCTTTCTTTATTTTTTTATTTTTTTGTAAATATAATTTCAATGACGTGCATTAGGATAGGCTTGTATGTAATATGAAATTCCCTTATGATTTATTTTTTACTCAGTCAGTCTGCTTCTATTTCTCTATACAAGGATGTCAATGGAAATATTATCTGTTTTTGAACTTCTGTGTATGATTTATAATTTTGATGTTTCTGTTTTTTATGATGCAGAGAGTGCGACGCCATTTAATGGCACAACAGAAATTGTTCACACACCAAATATACATGACCTTCAAGTTTATGGAATTGTCGTGACTATACTTCTCTGTTTTATTGTATTTGGTGGTGTGAAGATGATCAATAGGGTTGCACCTGCTTTCCTTGTTCCTGTAATTCTGTCTCTGTTCTGCATATTCATTGGGATGCTTGCATCGCCAAAAAATGACGCTGCGCGTGAGTTCCTGATTTCCAAGCATGTTAGTTTTCTGTAAACAACTGTATCACTTTATTATCTAAGATGTCAAAGTCTATTTGGTTTTAATTGTACCCAGGCAAAGATGGAATCACAGGATTGAAGTTTGCAACATTCAAAAACAACTGGGGTTCTGAATATCAAAGTACTAACAATGCTGGGATACCCGAGGAAAACGGAGCAATTTTCTGGAATTTCAAGTGAGCAACAATTAGTGCCAGTATGGCAACAATGCTGGTGTATAATAATTCATGAATTTTCATTTTCATTATGGCATCCTCTTTGATATTTTATCATATAATAATATATATATATATTGGAAGGCATATTTTCCCTAAAGAAAATGCTGACCTCTTCAGAGTGCTGTTGCATTATTACTGAACTATAGGAATGCATCAAAGCAGAATTGTGCTGTAGAAACATAATTGACACCTATATCATGAATATGACAAAAAATCAGTTCCGGTTATGAGAATGGTTCTAAAGGCATCACTGCTGAGTGCTAGGTTTATTCTTTGTTTGTCATTGTTGTAAGTCTCTGCTCAATTAATTGGGGCCTTCAGAGTAACACCCCCCCCCCCCCCCCAAACAAATCTGATTATGTAGGTGGATTAATAACGGATAAAAGACCATGGACAACAAACACAACGATGCATATATCATCGAAATGGCTCCATTTGGTTTCTTTTACTATTTAGATGTTGACAAACAATTTTATATTATTTTTGTGGTTTTCTCATCATTTCAGCATATATGAGCTTAGTAATTTGTGCATTTATGTGGACATGATTCCCTCATTGTCCTTGTACGCATAATACTCCACAACTTTTAGCTAACTATTGACTGTTTAAACAAACATTGGTCATGCACGTGCTTCTTTGTTTTGACTGTATCTTAATTCTTGGACTTGTGGTGGAAGTTTGAAATTGTTCCTATATGTTGCTTGCATAATTTATTCTTTGGCATGTCCTCATGATATCAAGCACTTTTATTGTGTTTCCTGTTTATTATGCTATGACATAGAAAAAGGTACAAGAGTGTGCTTTCTTTCTCGAACATAACTTGGGCGTGAAACTGTGAATTCAAAACATGAATGCATTGCTTCACATCCAAGTTGTGTTTTTTTAAAAAGAGAAACTCGTGCTCTCTTTTCGACACACTCGTCTGATACCTTTTCCACATCCTAATGTATATATTACATCACAGGACATGTGGTGTGTCCTAGGATGTGTCAATCTTCTAAAGTTGGATTTACCATTTACTCTGTCATTTATTCATTTATCAAAAAACTTGTATTGATCCTGAAACTTTTTTTTTCCACTTGTTTCAGTGCTTTGGTAGGTCTCTTTTTTCCTGCCGTAACTGGAATAATGGCAGGTTCAAATCGTTCAGCATCCTTAAAGGACACTCAGCGTGCAATACCCATAGGGACATTGGCTGCTACTCTCACAACCTCATTTCTTTATGTGATTTCTGTGTTACTATTTGGTGCACTGGCAACCAGAGAACAGCTTCTCAAAAACAGGTATTATGCATTTCTTCTCAAAGCTTTCATCTTTATTAGTGAGATGTCCAATGTCTCAATAACATCAATTTGGATATCGGTCATCAGTCAATAGCAACACGAAGTATATTGATTCTTTTTACATTTCAATTGTTTTGATTATTTGTTCTTGTTTTAATTTATTTGAGGAAAGCTGGTTGGAGAACTTGAAGATGATAAATAACAAGAACTTTCAATTACTTTGGATATGGATGATTGTAATTCATCTGAACCTGATAGGGTTCCGAATCATTATATATACACACACACACATGCACAAGTACCTAAACCAAGACAAGCTGTACAAGTTCTGATCATAATGTCAATATATTCTTAAGTGAACTCATTTGTTAGATAGCATGTGACAATTTTTTTAGATTAATTACGTTTATTGTCATAGAGATTACATTTTTTGCACGCCAGGACTTTTTTATATTTTTGTCGAGATTAAAAATACCACATTACAGTATTGTTTTTGGAACTACAAAAGAGCTGATACCCTGTGTTGTGCTCTGCCTTTTCATAATTCTCGTCTGGAAATGTAGATAAGATACAATACAATATGTTTGGTCAATTTTCGAAAAACCAAAAAGGCAATGTAATACGTAAATCAATACTTTAAACCTTGAGTGGGAATCCTTGGACCATCATTTTGCACTTCATCTTCTGTTTTTTTCTCTCTAAAGAACTCTTATTACTTGTATTACAAAATGTGAACCTCCTGACAACTTTGGGCTTGTGTAACACGCAATCAAACATCTTTTTGAAGTTTTTTGTTCTAGTGTAGAAAGTGCTGCTGGACCATTTGAATGGACTGTCAAATTGTGCCTTTTATCCGTAATATTTATGTGATGCTTTGCAAATTTAAATTTCCTTTTACAGGCTTCTCACTGCTACAGTGGCTTGGCCTGCTCCTGTTGTTATATACGTGGGGATCATTCTTTCAACATTAGGTGCCGCTCTACAGTGTTTGACGGGAGCCCCACGCTTGCTTGCAGCTATATCCAATGATGACATTCTCCCTGTGCTTAAATATTTTAAAGTTACAGAGGGGAGTGAACCGCACTTGGCAACTCTGTTTACAGCCTTCATATGTATGGCATGCGTAGTGATTGGAAATCTGGATCTCATCACACCAACCATAACCATGTTTTTCCTCCTGTGTTATGCGGGTGTTAATTTATCGTGTTTCCTTCTCGATCTTCTTGATGCCCCAAGTTGGCGGCCTCGTTGGAAATTTCATCACTGGAGCCTCTCGCTTCTTGGAGCAACACTCTGTATTGGTATGTTGCCTTTTTTTACCAATCTTCTTATACTTATATCCTTGTGTTCCTCGAACTTTCTTTCTTTTATTTTTATGATAATAGTGAAGTGCATTTCTCCTAGGAGTTTGGACTGCTGGAATTTTCATTTGAATCAGACATTCATCCTTGTGAATCTGTAGAAAGAGTTCTAATTCTAATAGCTGACTCTCTGGTTTGTGCAGTAATCATGTTTCTGATATCATGGTCTTTCACTGTGATTTCGTTAGCGCTTGCTAGCCTTATATACTATTATGTCAGCATAAAAGGGAAGGCTGGTGATTGGGGTGATGGATTTAAGAGCGCGTATTTCCAACTTGCCCTGAGAAGTCTGCGATCATTGGGAGGTATTTTTTATCTATAAATTGCATTTATTTTATGACAATATAAAAACTTCTGCATTTAGCATGACTAGTAATCTGACATGTTCTCATCATCTTAGCTGCATTATAGCTTGCAGATTCTTACTTTGCTTATTTGTAATTTCTACATGATAATTTCTCAGTAAAATATATTACCCATTTGGAAATTTTTACTGGCTTGATATACATAGGAAAAAAATGTCCTTGTCTTACACTTACATACATATTTTTCAATAAAAATTGGTAACTGTAATTCACAGTTCACCTGCATCTCCGTTTCCTCAGCAAATCAGGTCCACCCGAAGAACTGGTACCCGATCCCCCTCGTTTTCTGTCGACCATGGGGGAAACTCCCGGAGAACGTCCCCTGCCACCCAAAACTCGCGGACTTCGCCAACTGCATGAAGAAGAAGGGCCGCGGGATGTCCATCTTCGTCTCCGTCATTGATGGCGACTACCATGAGCTCGCCGAGGACGCCAAGACCGCCTGCCGCCAACTCGCCACCTACATCGAGTACAAGAGGTGCGAGGGCGTGGCGGAGATCGTAGTCGCCCCCAACATGTCCGAAGGCTTCCGCGGGCTCATCCAGACAATGGGCCTCGGAAACCTCAAGCCCAACATCGTCGTCATGCGCTACCCCGAAATCTGGCGCCGAGAGAACCTCATCCAGATCCCCTCAACCTTTGTTGGCATCATCAACGACTGCATTGCGGCCAACAAAGCCGTCGTCATCATCAAAGGCCTTGACGAGTGGCCCGGGGAGTACCAAAGGCAGTACGGGACGATCGATCTCTACTGGATCGTCCGCGACGGCGGGCTAATGCTCTTGTTATCTCAGCTTCTCCTCACCAAGGAGAGCTTCGAGAGCTGTAAGATCCAAGTCTTCTGCATCGCCGAGGAGGACGTGGACGCTGAAGAGCTGAAAGCGGATGTCAAGAAGTTCCTTTACGATCTACGAATGCAGGCGGAGGTGATCGTCATAACGATGAAGTCGTGGGAGGCTCACTCGGAGGGGCCGGGGGCGCCACCCCCAGACGACTCAGCCAAGGCGTTTGTGGGTGCGCAGAGGCGCGTGGCAGCGTACTTGTCGGAGATGAGAGAGGACGCGAGGCGGGAGGGGAGGGTGGAGCTTATGGCAGATGGAAAGCGCGTGGTGGTGAACGAGCAGCAGGTCGACAAGTTCCTGTACACGACGATGAAGCTGAATTCGACGATTCTGAAGTACTCGCGGATGGCGGCGGTGGTGCTCGTGAGTCTGCCGCCGCCGCCGCTGAATCACCCGCCGTATTTTTATATGGAATACATGGATCTGTTGGTGGAGAATGTGCCAAGGCTGCTGATCGTCAGAGGTTACAGGAGAGACGTTGTCACGCTTTTTACGTAGAGGAAGGTGAGTCTTTTTTGTCTTGATTTTTGTTATATTTGTTATTGTTGATGTTGCTGTTGTTTATAATATAAATTAATATTGGTGGCATAGGCCATTTGTTTAGATCCATTCTTTTTTAGAGCTTGTGGTTTAGATTGTTTATTTGCCCCAGCAGCCCCCATCTTTTTATTCTTCTTTATTTTGAGAAAATGTAGATGTTTGGTTAGTGTTGATGAATAATGGTTAATAGTTATGCTCTGATAATGTCATAACTAAATTACCAAACACACATTTCTCCTTGGCTTTTACAAAACATGTTTACAGTTTTTTTTTTATTTAAAAATGTATAAAAATGTTAGTTTTTGAAAGCTGAGGAAAGTGGGAACATCTGATTTACACTCCCAAAACTTGGGTGAATGAACCCTAATAAACGTAGGCTTCATATTAAATGAATTTGATTATTTTGTTTCTTAAAAGGGTAGAGACGGATACATCAAACCTAACCACTTATCAAATTCTAATCGACCTGCATTTGGAATTGAAATATACGATGTGAATACAATGTTATAAAGAACAACAAATTAATCAGCATATCTCACCACTTTCAACGGTATAGGGCCGTTTGGATCCACAGTGAAGTAGCATTGGCGGTGCAAACAAAAACCGGCATTGGACATTTATGACGGTGAAAACAACGCTTTTTAGACTACAGGTTTGAGAGGTAGCTTTCGAGAAAGTCTGCGTTTGGATCTCATATCCCCAACCATACCAAAACAAGTAATCCGTCCACATTAAAATCCCAAATCATACACAAAGAACATGACATCATAATCGCGTATCTATTTAATATAAACTTAAGTCGAACCACGTAAACACATGATTGTATTATGGTGTTCTGTCCCGCTCTTTTTAGATAATGTCAATGTCCTCATCCTCAAACAACTCCATGCAATCAAAGAACTCCACGTCGTCGTCGTCGTCGTCATCATCGTTGAGTCTGGTGTTCTTCGGGAGCTCTCCATAGGCCTTGAGGAGCATGGCCTCATTGGGCATGTACCTCAATATGATGTCTGCCTTCTTGTCCTGGTAGTCCCGGAGCCCGATGAGGATGACGTCTCCTGCGTCGATCCACACCCTCATGTGAAACTTCCCCCTTATGTGGCAGAGCCGCCTCACGCCGTCCGCACACACAGCCTCACAACGGCAGTCTCCCAGCATCCGTAGCACCTGTGTAAAAACATGTCAATTATCTAAAAAATTTGAATCCACTTTGAATCTGTATCTAAAAAATTTAAAATATCCAATATTTGAACAACCCCAGATACTTAAACCTGTCATTTTATCTTGGGATCCAGGTTCTGTTTTTTTTTCAAATTGATTTATTATATATTGTATTAAAAGTTGAATATTGGTGCTGTTTTGATTTGTTATTTTTGTGAAAAGTTTGAACAATGTAATCATTTAATTAATAAATATTCCAATAAAGCTTTTATTTTTCAAGTACATATATTTTTATATACGAAGACCACCTTTAAAAAAAAATTTCACAAAATAAAAAATATTTTTTCAACCACCGCACATACAATTTTAAAATTATAAAATTATAAAAGTTCATAACATGTTTTAGGCCCCGTTTGGCCTCAGCGATGGGGAGCGTAGGTGTTGTGGACACCGTTTATCGTATTAACCCTCAACACCTTTGTCTTATTTGATTTTTATCCTTTTTCTGCATTTTTCATCTCCCTCAAAAAATTGTGCTTCGCCCACGCAGGTTTTCGCCCAGGTCCCCACCTCTAACACAAATGGATCCTTAATAAAAAAATCAAATCTACGTATTTTTCATGCATAATTTCATACAATCCTTCAAAACCCTAAATCCTAAAAAAATTCTACAAATTCAAACCATATACAATCCATGTAAGGTATCAAACAGATTTAAATGGATTTTTCACAATACTTATATATTAGAGGGGTTCACATAGACCCACCCTTTGAATATCCAGACTGCAGATATGTATATCAGTTTGCCTGATCTACGAAATATCCGAATTTTACATATATTATAAAATTATGCATGTCTGTATTAAATTATACATTATTCAAATTTGTTATTTGGTATAATTATTAAATTATCGATATCTGAAAGAGAAAAAATAAACCTTAAATTCTCTATTTTAATTTTCATCTCTCTAATATATCCAATTTAATGTTCATATTTAAACATGTCAATCATTCAAAATAAAATATCTGTGTCCAATATGTATTCAAAGAAATCCGAAATAAGTTTACCTGCGCGTACTCTTGGCCATCCTCTTTGAATACCATCTGTCGCCGCATGTAGTTGTCCCATTTGTTCTTCCTTCTCTTCAAGTTCTTCCCACTCTTTCCTTTGTTCTTTGGCATAGTGAGAGAGAGAGAGAGAGAATAAGAGAATCCCTAATTAATTCTAGTTTTGAAGGAGGGGGTGCATGTATATGTATTATATATATGTGTGTGTGTATATATGAGGTTGTGAAATATGAATTAAGTCGGTTAGGATATTTCTTACGTGTTAATGGTGACAGTTTTACTCGTATCTTTAATTTGATACTCCCCCAAATTTTGTAGGAACAAATCCAAATTAGCCCTTTAAACTGCATAAAATCTATAAAACCCCTTGACTTTTCCTAAAATTCATATAACCCCCTACAAAATGTTTATGTAAATCCAAATAACAACCTGAGTTAAACTTCCGTTGACAAATGAAGAATATTATGTGAATATTTTGTTTTATTAACCTTGATTGAAAACACGATATACCAAAAACCTCCTACAATTTGTTAAAAATACGAAAAATATTATGTACATGACAATTTTACCCCTCTAAATAGCTTATAAACCTCTATTAGAAGAATAAAATCATCATTTACAGATGATTTTTTATATTTTTAAAACATTATAGGGGTTTTGGTATACAATATTTTCAACCAAGATTATTAACCAAACAGAATATTCGCAGAATAATCTTCATTTGTTAACAAAAATTTAACTTAGAGGGTTATTTGGATTTACATAAGTGTTTTCAGAGGATTATATGAACTTTAGAAAACGTTGGGGGGTTATATGGATTTCAAACAGATTTTTTCCAATCTTCTGTATACAAGAATATTTATTTTAATCGGATGAAGTTTAAATAATTATAACTAATTCAGGGATGTGGTTGAAAATAAATATAATATATGTTTTTTTTTTTTTAATCAATTTACGTAAAATAGTTATTAACAATATTTGATCGAACAAATTGATACTCACAATATTTGAAGAAAAACAAATTATATAAATAATAATAGTGTAACTACTCAATCTATCTATTATAGTAACCAAAAAGACTTTTGGTTTTCAACTTTGCTTATTTTTAACAGTTTCATTTTCAATTTTACCCTTAATTTTATTTGTAATAACTATATTGAAGGTTCTAGATTAGGGGCAAGAGCGGAAAAAAAGAATTTAAACTAGAAAATCTATCTATATTTTATTCAGAATTTTAATGTGAATAAATGTAAAGAATAATATTAAATATTTACTAAATCTATCTTATTGAATTAATACAAATGCTTAATTAAAAAATAAATTTATAATAATATTTTTCAAATGAAAAATAATAACAAACTCAATAATTTAGTTGGGATAAATTTTAAATTCCACATTTAACTATAATATATTTCATTATGATTATTTTATCTATACGTATAATGTTGTATCACTTGTATTTTATTTTATATCATTGGTGGGTTGTTCTCAGAGAATTATTAACACATCATATTATTTAGTGAACTATAGGGATATAAGTGGGTTTCATTTATTTTATTATTAAAAGAATTCATTTGGATTAAAGGATTTGAACATCAGATTATTTTATTTTAATTTTTTTTTTTGTGGTTTTTCTTAGAAATTTTATTAACATATTATATTATTTATTAATTTTATTTTTACACACATCGTGCGTGGGTAAATATTAGTTTTATCTAATAGAGAATTGAGAAACATCTATCCACGGTGACGATCTATTTAATTGATACCCTGAACTACTATTATAAATGATATATGGACAGACATAAACTATTAACTATATATTATAACAAAAATATCGGATATCTTTAATTTGATCTCAGATCGAATAGCCATTGCTCCAAGTAAAAAGTTTGATGATGTTGAAATTGGGGGTGCAATTCGGTCAGGTTAATTCAATTTTTTACAAACTTAAATTGAATCAAATTATATTGACACGTAAACTGAAACCAAAGGAAACCGGAACCGAACCGAAAATCCTAATTCGAACATAACCATTTTTTATTTGGTTAACTCGAATTAAATCAAACCGAATCGAAGTGTTAAAGATTGATGAGTTGGTTGGACTTTTTTTGGAGGTTGGTTTACAACTTTACATAAATATCAAAATGCTATAATTGATTGTATAAATTAATATATTCATTTTTTATGAATATTAATAGTATAACAATAATATATATTTTTAATATAAAAATAATGATCTAAATGAATATTGATTATGAATAATCATATGTTTAAATTTAATTCGATTCGTTTGGTTAATCTGGTTTTTTTTAAAGTAAAACTAAACTCAAACTAAAGAAGATCTATTTATTAATTTTTCAATCCATATCCAAACCAAACCATATAACCCAAACCTGAAAAAAAATTGATTTGAATTGGTTTGGATTCGGTTTAACTAACCAAAAGTTGCACTCCTCGTTGAAAGAGTTTAAACCCTATTTGGGAAGAGGATAAACTCGAAAACCTATTTGTTGCAAGAAATATATTGGTATAGCTGGCAAAATATGTAAGACCAAACCAGTATTAATATTCCAGGTCAATAATTATGCTATGATAAAGTAGGATAAACTCATATAGTATAATTTATTTTTGTTCATTTACCAAAAAATATAATCATATTTTATTAGAAAAATGACGTGTAGTCCCCAACAGTTTGATTTTTTTTTTAAAAAATATACTCATCTAATAAAAATGTATATTGTTGTAAAAAATGAATTATTTACCTAGATAGATCAGTACATATTTAACTTACGCGTCTCTCCGGTTTGGCTTATTTTATTTATTTTATTTTATTTATTTATTTATTTATTATAATGTAGAATCAAAGGACACACTGACAGCAATAAGTTTTTATTGGGTTTTCGATTCTTCTCTTTTTAATATTGTTTTTTTATTAATGGTGAATAACAAATGATACGAAAATAATTCAATTTTCACCAACATCTCAAAACTTTAATATAATATTTTCCCATAACATTAATTTAGGTAACTTATTGATTCATATGTCTCACTTGAAAAAGGTCCTTTTAACTCTCGTATATATTAAGGCAAGCCAATTTCATGTCATGCACATCTCATTGTCACGTGATCATAATTTATGAATTAATGAATTTACAATATCTTAATTTATGCGCACCCACCCTTGGCCCAACTTACTATTTTTATATCTTTATTTTCTTTATGTTTTTCTATTTCTTTCTTTTTTGTTTAGACATTGTTCGTTTTAAAAATTATTTTTAAAATAAAAATGCTCACAATTTCACGATAAAAATATCTTAACTTATGAATGAATGACATGTTCTTATTTTCCAAACAAATAGAATGTAACAAATTATGATACTACATTATTGCTTGACTATTGCTTCACTATTTTTGTTTTTTGAAAAATTAATTCTGGGTTTTTTAAGGTTACGCCTGTATTATTTTTAGGTCCCTGATACTTTTCAAGTTTTTTTTACATCCCTAAAGAACCCTTATCTTTTATTTTTGGGTCCTTTTTCACTAACTTCCGTTATGTCTTCGTAAGAGATATCGCAAATGCTATTATTTTTCAAACCATTTATTTTCTTATTTTGATACATTATTAACATGTTTGGATACATTGTTATGTCTGTGTACATTATTAAAATGATAGATTGCGATGTTGAAAAATCTTAAATGAATGCTAGATAAGAGGAAGGAAATGTACACTTGGTAACAGGTGAAGTGAGGAAACATGGTGGTAGATTCCAGATAGAGAGGGGATTCATTTTCGTGTGATACATTTGAGTAAGATGCTTTTATTTGTGGGAATTTGTAGGAGGCAGAAGGGCAAAAAAAAAAAAAAAGAGAAATAGAAATGCCAATAGGGGGGGTAACCACTAAATGGAAAACAGAAGAAAATTATTTTTTAAATAGAAACTTTTAGAAAACTTAAACTATCATAGACTAAAAAATAATAGAAGGAAGACCTAAAATGAGTAATGGGTTCGTTTGGTTAAACCAGTGTTTAACACTTATTGTGCTTAAAACTGAAAATAAGTGCTCATGCAATCACAATTAAGCCTGTCAATTATCCGAAAAAATATCCATATCCGATCCGAATTCGTATCTGAAAATATAAAAAATATCCGATATCTGAAAATCCGTATCCGTATCTGAACCAAATAATCCGTATCCGAAAATTTTCAGATGAGATCGGACATAGGCTATATCCGATCCGAATAATATCCGTATCTGAACTGTTATTTTATTTATATATGTTAGAATTAGTTTCAACCCTTAGATGAAAATCTAATGATTCATAATCTAGGGCAAAACAGAAACCTATTTAACCATGTTGGATACTTGTTTAACTATTTTAGGATTTGTGTTTTTATGTCTTTGGTAGATACCTATTTAACCATGTTAAGACTTAAAATTTTATAAATTTTTTATATTATAATCTAGTTCGGATATTTCGGATATTATCCGAATCCGTATCCGGATTTTTGGATCGGATACGGATATGGGTTTTAAAATATCCATCGGATATCGGATTAGGATATTTTTTCGGATATTCAATTCGAATACGGATATGAATCTATCCGATCCGTAACCGTCCGATTGACAGGCCTAACCACAATGCTGTACTTTTAATATATTGTGTATTTTGTCATCCAATTTATAAATTTCGTTGGAGTATATATACTATCTGAAAAAATGCCAATTGTATTATCAATTTAACATTTTCCTTAATTACATCATCTTAACAGTGCAAATAAAGAAGATTTGATTTCGTGTTCAAATTGAAGAGTCCAAAAATATAATAAGACTATATATTATAAAAGGGAAAATACATCCGCTTAGTCACAACGCAACCCTTCCGTGTATATATATATTGAAAAACAAACAAACAAACAAACTCTCTCCAAATCATCTCGATCAAAAGCTAGGGTTTCCAAAAAAAATTTCCAACCATGCCGAAGAACAAAGGGAAGGGAGGGAAGAACCGCAAGAGAGGTAAGAACGAGGCGGACGACGAGAAGCGCGAGCTCGTCTTCAAGGAGGACGGGCAGGAGTACGCGCAGGTGCTCCGGATGCTCGGCAACGGCCGATGCGAGGCGACGTGCATAGACGGCGTGAAGCGCCTCTGCCACATAAGGGGGAAGATGCACAAGAAGGTCTGGATCGCCGCCGGCGACATCATCCTCGTCGGGCTCCGGGACTACCAGGATGACAAGGCGGATGTCATACTGAAGTACATGCCCGACGAGGCCAGGCTCCTTAAGGCCTACGGAGAGCTACCGGAGAACACCCGGCTCAACGAGGGCATCGCCGGAGGGATGGACGAGGAGGACGACGGGGGCGCCGACGATTACGTCGAGTTCGAAGACGAGGACATCGACAAGATCTAAAAGGTTAGGCTTTTCTGGAATCTATGCATAGATCTGACGGTATTGTTGAATAAGGAGATTGTTTGGGTTGGCTTTTGTTGTGATTCGTTGATGAATTTGTTGTTATTATGCTTTGTTATGAAATTTTATATGCTTTGGTGGAGGAGTGGTTTATCAAACTTGTGTTCTTCTTTTGTTGGATTTGGATGAAGGGGTTGGTTTTATGGGATTTGTAGTGATGAATATTGAGGGTGATTAGATGCTGTTTTTTAAATTGGAAAGAGGCTCTTTTTGGGGTGTTTGTTTGAATTGTCTAATTGTTGTTGTGGATGGGGGTGATTTTTCTCATAACGTCTTTGATTTGGTGATAGTGAGGAATATTGTGCTTGTAGTTCATGTGATTTATTTGGAGTTCATGGTGTCTTGAGAGTTTTAAGCATTTTTGTTTGAGGTATCTAAATCCGTTGATATTGTTGGATAAGGAGGTTTGGTTGGAAATGTTTGGTTTTTTTGGTGATTTGGTGATTATATTTGCTGTTGATTACTACTGATTCTCGTTGTGGAGTTTGTATGCTTTTGAGGTTATAGATGTGGCATAGTGGTGGATTGGTTTATAATTAATGTGGCTTCCTTTTTGTTTAATTTTTGTCAATCTTGCCTATGGATTTCGTTCATTTGAAAGATGTTGATTTATAAAAATTTTGGTGCTTTGTGAAAAGGAGGCTCTTTCTGGATGTTTATAGAGCCCCTTTTTTTTTCATAGATGGAGAATATTGTAGTTTGTGGAATAAAATTTATGGAATAAAATTGGTATTGTTGGTCTCCCTCTCTTTTATGCACCTGTTTTAAATATACCTACATCTGCTGTTATTGTTGAATAAGATCAGCTTTTTGTGATTTGATTGTACTGTTTGACTACAACACTTGTCTTGGAAGTTTATGCTTTTGCGGTTTTGGGTTAGTGCAGCGGTTGATTGGTTTATAATTCATGTTTATCAGTTTCTTCTTTGTATTACTCTCATATGGTTATCTTAAAACTTTGAAGATGTGTTCTGCTTGTGGTGTATAGCTTCAATATGTATTTCTTGAAATATTATTTTTTGGGTAATGAGGTTGGTTAGAATAACAAATGGCATTTACCATGGTACTTACTGCTGTTATCATTTGTTTGTTTGAATTGTTGTATCTCATTTATTCATTGGTTTCTTTTTTTCCACCCATGAGACAGTATCTATTTTATAACAACTAAAAAAACAGGAGGTGCATGAAACCTCTGGATGCTAATTGTTGATGTGCATGAACTTGAATAGTAGAAATGATATTAGGAATAACTTAAGAATATGAGTGTGCTATGTTATGAAGTTCTCCTCCTTATATGCTATATGCTATATGATGCTAGGAACAAAGGGTGAACATGTGCCATGTTAAAATAAGTAGTAAAAGTTTTTTGGGGTTCTTTAATAACTGGGGTCTAGTTTTTGTTAGAGACTTAGAGCTAAGTTGTTAGATAGAGATTGAGGATACAGGATTTGCATTAAATAAAAATTCTATATTGTTTTGGTGATGTGGGGTGTGAATAAATCGGAGCTGGATTGCATTGTATGAGGAGAGACATCTTGACCCTTTTAACTTGATGTTCTTCCATATTAAATCAATTTGGAGGACATCCCACGCATATTTAAAAGAAATTTAAAAACCTTATAACTTGGACATTTCCATATCTAATAAATTTGGTGGATATCCCTTTCTTTTCTAACTACTTATGTCATGACGTTTTTCGGAATTAATTTGTAGTATACTGTTTTTAACTTTTTATTTTTAGGTTCTGCTCATTTCCTGTCTCAGTAATCTTTTAAGATTGTTTTTCCTCCTCTGGTTAGGCAGGCTTGCATCAGAATAATCTAGTTTGTCTGATTAATCATCCTGTGTTTGAGTTCACTGAATAAAAACATGCCAGAACATGTTTAATGTTTTCAAATGTATCCAGTTTAAATAAAAACAAAGTAGTGTATCAAACTATTCTCAGGTCAAGTGATAACCAATAATTAATAATTGGAAACAGACACTGGATAGGTGGGGGTATCAGAAAGTATGGACCATTTTAATGCCATTTTTTCCCTAGTTATTCATATGCCCTTGGCCTTGGGATTGGTATACAATCTTCTATGAATATCGATAAATGCTAAACATGTATCAAGGAACCGTGAGTTGAATTGGAATTTTAAATGCCTTGGAAAGTCAGTCATTGTATCTACAACTTCTTGTTTTGCTGTTAATCATTATTGTTGGTTGACATATTTTAGTTGTATCATGGGCAAGAAGAGCCCTCACTTCCTTTATTCATGTGAGTATTGTCAAATTATTTTAATGTTATTGAACCTTGTCTTAAATTCTGATCCAATGAAATACTTCAGCTGCACAACCTATTGAATCTTTACCCGGATAAGAACTGAATATTGGAAAATAATTGGTGGGTTTATTCCGTACTTAATTCAGTTATATAGAGCATCAGCTGTCCTTCTCAATATCTTTCACGCAGTTTTGACTATTGAACTTATCCTCCACTCTTAATTTTATGTTCAACCAAGATTGAGCAACATGATTTAGTTGAATTGCTTATAAGTAATATTATTCGGTACCAGAGGTCTAATTCTTGTCATTTATTTGTGATAACAGGTTCAATGGGTGTTCTTACGTGGCCATATGGAATCGCAGATTTGATTTGGGTCTGGTAAATTCAATTAATCATAACATGATATTGATACCAAATATAATCCATTTGGTCGATGTGATTTTATTAGTTGTGTGTTATTGTTTATGATACCGAATGCAATCCAGTGAGCATCCTATGATGATTACAAAATGGTTTAGTTGGCCTGATTTTATTATATATGTTTATTTGGTGGTTTGAATGAATCAACTGTCGTTCCTTTTCCATTATGTGATTTGCTTTACAATTGATGTTTGCTCCTAAAAGTAGTGTGAGTTTTCTTGTGGTGGCTTCAAGGTTTCTGCGTTTTGTTAAGGCCAATGTGTTGGTGGTTCAAAATGATGGTATCTAATTTCCAATCACTAGGAAGTCTTGAGAGGGGTTTCTGGGGGAGGGTAAAACCAAATAAACGTGTTACAACTCGGATAGGTTGGGTTATGTCGTTTGAGGTTCTTCGTGAACCCAACATGATCCTACCTAATCGGGTTTGGTTTTGATTTGGGCCGTTGGACTGAGTTTGGATTAGATTTCACTTTCGAAACAATGTTATCAATCTATCATACTAACCACTAGTATTTTTGACTTTTTAACTTTTTAAGATTTGGTATTATCCAATATATATCTATATAATGTGGTTATGTATAGAGTTCTTCTTTTTTTTTTTTTGTGGGGGGGGGGGGGGGGGGGGTTGACACTGGTGGTCCAAAAAAATTGTGCTTTGTTGGGATTTCGAGGGTGCTTTTTTAATTTTTTTTTTTTTATTTACACAACACATTGTGGATGGATTTTGATTAGTTTTTCAGACTTTGAATTTCACTGCCATCGCTTGAGTGACAATAAAAATACCAATTACCCCAAAAATTGGAGAGCAATTTTTATTGCAAAATGGATTTGAGGTGAGGTTTGTTACATATTATTCAATGTTTAGTGAGTTGGAACAGTGGTGGATAAGGCCATGTTAAGATTGAATTTTTGCAGGATATACTTGTCTCCTGTTTGGATAGCAGAGAATAATAATTTATAAAAAACGAGGGTGATTACCTATCATTTCCACCCAAAAATGTATTTAAAGTCCATTTGAAAATTGAATTCCATTGAATGTATCCCACTAGGGCAAGAGGGGGAGGGGGTTCACATCAAATCACATTTTCACCATTTAAAGGACTAATGTGTTTGAATCATTTTTTTTTTTTTATCTTTTATGATCTTTATTATTTGTTTGTCTTTCATAATCTTCTTTCACATTTTATTCACTTTTTATCAACAACTAGTTTATGATAAACCAAACAATAAATTTTTTTTTATCATATTTTTCAACGAGAATAATTAAATATATATATATATATATTCAAATAGAAGATGACTTAATTCATTGATATAAATATTCAAATAGAAGATGACTTAATTCATTGATATAATTTTCAACATCTCTCCTCTGTTGCTCCTTGCATTGTCTTGTATTTTTTTTTTCTTAACTTTGTTTTTTCACACCTCCAATTCGGACATTGTTTATTTTAAAAACTTTTGAAATAGAAATGTCTACGATTCGCTCAAAAAAATTATCTACCATGAGTTACTCAATTCATTTATCCCAACGGGGTGGAACTAGTGACAATTTTTTTATATAAAAATAAAACATATATTTTAAAAGATATGTACTAGGGCATATGATTTTATATACCACATTAATGACGTGGCTCTTAAAAGTAGCTAGATCGTGATGTTTCGCAATGCAGTCTATTTTTTCTTTTCAGAAAAATGAGTAGCTCTTCGAGAACCTGTCCCATTTCCTTGGGCATATGCATTCATGCACTCAATGAAAGTAGGGTTGATCATAACATTATCCGATTTAAATTAGTCATATCTTATCAGCCACTCTAACAAAATTTAAAAGAGATGAGTATTACTGTATATGAATGAACAAAATATAGTTGCAATATATTATGGATTAGTGTCTTGAGGAAAAATGTTGATAAAAATTCTAATTTGTTCACTGGGAAACTTAAATAGTTCTCAACCACTAACCTCCTCCAAAGGGGTCATCTGCTCAAGAACTTCAATGGTAGTCCATGATCAACCCCTTCTGATGGAACAAAAATTTGTTGTTGTTGACTAAACTTCAGTCCACAACCCAGTTAATCAAGCCAAATGTAAAACTCGCTGTGCCGCCAAAGACCAAATACCTTCTCTGAAGATATACTCTGGATGGTTTCTTAGTACGAAGAAATGAAAGATACACCTCGTGGCGCACAAAAAAGGATCTGTTAGAGAGTCCTCTCCTCTAGCTGGTGCAGTAAATCTGCAAGAGTGATTGCCAGACACGTAAATTTCAACTGTTTCATGTTGCTACTGAAAGAAATATATAGAAAGAAAGAATGAATGAAAAATTAGACTAGTAATTACTAAACAATCTCCTTAAATCTTAGACATCAAATAATCAAAATCAGCACCACAAGATACCTCAACTAAATAATCCAGACAGTTTAAGAAATTGCTACACGTATACATACAGTTGATGTTCTTTATAGTAATACATCTTGTTTACCTGCATTAAGTGCACGTGATGTACCACTCGAAAGAAAGGATAAATAAGTTATCATCAAACTGGCTAATATGAAAAACAAGAATGTCAAAACAAAATAGAATGCTAAGCTACTATCAAAAACAAAAATTTTAAATAATCTTTTGAAAGAAAGATGTAATTGTTTTTGTATGCTAAATAACCTTAATTCCTCAGCTGAAAAGGAGGGTGAGAATGGCCTTTTGATGATTGGGGGTTGGGTCTTCTTGGGCTTCTGTTATGGGATCTTGGGTTGTGGTTATTTATGGTGTCCTTCCCTGTTCCATGGTGAATTCCTTCCCCGTATTTTAGCTTCCTTTCTTTCTCTGTACCTCTTGTTGTTTATCCAGTTTTTTAATAACTTGGTGAACACCCCACCCTTGCTCCAAGTTCGAAAATAACACACACACACACACATCTATGTGTGTCTTTTCCTTCCATTTGAAGAATAGATAAACCTAAGGTCCATCTAAAAGGCAGTTCAACATAAATAAATAAAAACATCACAACAAAATGAGAATCCATGGATGCCCAAAAGCTTCACTGCTAAAACATAGAATGCAACAACAAAAACATAGCAAGCAGTGCAGAGTGGTCTCAGGGATAACCTCGCTCAACGGTGAAGCACCATTAACATCAATGCTTCTTCTTAGCTTTGCTTTCAGGTTGAGTAATCCCATATGCAAGGAGCCTAGACTGTGATAATTTAAGTTCTGATTGCCGATGTCTCTTCCGACTTCGCTTAGACTCAACTCCCACTTCACCATCCGGTTTCTCCAGCTGTGACTTCCCCGCATCCTCCCCTTTCTTCTTCTTTTTCTTCTCCTTCTTGTCCGGCAGCTTTCCTCCTTGAAGGATCACATGCTTCATCTTCTTCTGTTGGTACCGCTTCGCCCTCGGAATCTTCCACTCATCCTCTCTATAGGGCACCAACTTCTTAAGTGAAACATACTGATTCAAATCCTTGTCTTCCATCATCAATATCTCTTGTCCACTCAACCCATACCTATTCGAAGGAACCGATTTATATTTGAATCTCGTCTTCAAGTCCCCGATTGTATCCTCATAGTCCAACTTATAATATTCCTCTAATTCCTTCTCAAGATCCACCTTATCATGAAGTGATATCTTCCTCTTCTTCTTCCCTTCCACATCCTCCTCCTCCTCTTCCTCCTCCTCCTGTGCTTCTCCATCTTCCTTTACTGCCTCACTCTGCTTCCTCTTCAAAACCTTCTCTCTCACTTTCAAAAAACCATCCCCTGAACTCAATACATCCCAACCCTTTGGAAGCCCCAACAACTCATCCTCCTTGTCGAAGTCCGGTTTCTCCACATCCCCCTCCTCATCACTCTTAAAATCCGGATTCACGTCATTCGCCTCATAATACCCATCACCAAAGGTCTCCCTCATCCTGCGATCATACTCATCCGGGTCGAACTCCTCCTCAAGATCCTCCTCATCAAGCGCACACTCCACGCCCTGCCCAATCCCCGCTATTGCCCTTATCTTCTCAAGCTTCTCCAATATCTCCTTCTTCTTCACATTCTTCAACCTCTTCAACTCCTCCCTCCGCTCGACCTCCGCCTGCGCCAACCTATCCTCCTTGCTCTTCCTCTGCGTCTTCCTCGCATTCTCCTTCTTCCTCACCGACCCCTCCATGAACCTCGCATGACCCAATATACGGTCTCCAACACCCTCCTCGTATCGAAAATTGTACTTCGCCTCATATTTCTCCTGCTTCTCGAGCTCCTCCTCGTCCTCTGATACCTCCAAAACCTCCTCTTCCGCAGGTCTCCGCCCCTTCTCCTTATCGACCCACATCTTGTTCACTAAAAAGCTCTTCAAAAACCGCTCGTTTTCATTCAAATTCTCGTCTTCCCCGAAATACTCATTCAATCTCTCCTGTATCTCCACATTGTCTCCGGGTTCCTCTTCGATTCTCTTCTTCTCAATCAACAAATCATCATCGCCATCATCACCGTCTTCAAATGCCTCTTCCGCCGCCTCCAAGAACTCTCGTCGAATCTCGTCCTGCTCTTCCGAGTAGCTCTTCTGATTCTTCTTTGAAAAGGTCTCGTCTTCGTCGAATTCGGGTCCCCCCTCCAACAGATTCCTCGCATTGACGTCCTTCAAATACAAAGGCCTCTCCTTTTTCGGTCTCTTCTCCTTCTCCTTTCCTTCTTTTTCGTCCCAATCGAAGAGCTTCGCGTCTTTGTCGGCGAGCACCGCCGGATCGTTCTTCTTGACCTTGACGAGGGCCTCGTAGAACTGGAGGTCCTCCGTCTCGGATCCGGCGAGGTCTTCTTCGTCGTCGTCGGAGTCATCGTCGGAGGTCCCGTCGGCGGTGGCGGCGGAGGAGGAGACGCGGCCGCTCTTGACGAGCTCCTCCAGCCTGTGAAGGTCCTCCCGCTTCTTGTTGTGCTCGTACCGACGCGCGAACTCCTCGTTCACTTCGATCTTCGAAAGCTCCTCCGCGTCGTCCGATCCCGACCCGTCGAACAGATCACGCCCCATCTTGGAAGATCTGGATCGAAAGCTGATGAGGAGAAACCCGAGAAACACAGACGGAAAACCCTAAAAATTACCCAAACCCTAAAAATTGCCCCAAACCCTAATGAAGGGATTGGAGAGACAGCTTTGCAACCGTTAGATGCGTGGGACTGCGAGTCGAGATTGGACGGTCCAGATATCAGACATTGAAAACAGTATTTTTAGGTCCATGGAAGTTTTCATGTTTTTTTTTTTTTGGTCCCTAGAGTGGTAGAAAATTATCTTTAGGTTCTTGAAAACGGATGTCCTTAGTCTGTCTGTCAGAAATACTGAAAATGCTCCTCGTCACCTATTAACATTTTACAAAAGTTAACAATGTACTGAAAAAGTGTTAATAGTATACCAGAGATAGTTAACAATGAAAGTGCTAGGGTATTTTCAGTATTTTTGACGGATACAGTAAGAGCATGTGGTTCCAAGAACCTAAAAATAAATTTTCACTTCCTCAGGGATTAAAAATAACCTTAAAAAATTCCAAGGGCGTACAAATAATTCACAAGTGACCATAATGACTCCTCATTAATATTTCCATTTTGCAATTTTGCTTTTGTATGTGTTTTGTGTTTTTTTTATGAACATTTATCCCCACTCATCATAAAAATAAATGTAGAGGGTGAAGACAATAAATGGAGTAGGTAGAGAGAGTGAGAGGAAGGGGGGTGGCAAAGGAGGGCGGAGGGGTGACGGGACATCAGAGGAAATAGGGGAAGGGGGAGATAGAGAGAGAGATAGAGGGAGAGAAAAAGAGAGGGGGGGGGGGGGGGGGGATGGACGAAGAAGGCAGTAAGACAGAGGTGGGTGAAGGAGGTAGGGGAGGGGGAGAGAGAAAGAATGGGAGAAAACAAGGTCGACTCTAGACAGAGGTCACCAAAGCAACTACCTAGAGCCTCCACCCAAAAAGAACCACAGTCCTGCGAAGTTCATAGGGTTTAAGCCCATAAAAAAAAAAATTTAAGCTGGTTGTTAGACCTTTGAATACTCTCCCCAGATCCCAAGCCTAACAGAATATATCCCCCAAGTCCCTAAATCCCATCGTCCCTCCCTATTTTTTCCTATCTTTAGCAAATTTTTTCCAACTGTCTCCAATGAAATCCCTAAAAACCTCTCACCCAATCAGCTTATCAATCATGTCTTTTTGGTTCTCTTTATGTGCAATTTCACATCTCCAAGTCTCTCCAACGTCTTTCTCTCCTACACACATCTTTCTCTCCCACACACATATCCATCGAGCATTCAAGCCATCATCTCTCTGTATATCTTAATCTCTATTTTCAATTTTTTGTATCTCTCTCTCTCTCTCTCAATCTCTCTGTTTACGTGATTAGTTATGTTCTCTCTCTCAAACTCAAAGACCTCTCTCTCTCTCTACATCTCTCTCCCTCATAAAGCCCCCAAAATTTCTTGTTGTTGTAACAGTGAATGGTTGAACAAATAAAGTGTTCAAACCATCTTTTATGGCATTTTCAGTTTTTTTTTTTTTCATTCCATGAAGATCTATTTTATTTTTTTTGTTGCTTTTCAAGTTTTAATTAAGGCTTTTGTTTTTTTAGTGAAGCCGTGGTATTTTTTTTAATTAGGTGCATGATTTTTTTTAAGGGACATGGGTTTAAAGTATTTCTAAAGTGTTATTTATTAACTTATTTTTCTAATATTTATTCAATTATTAGTTATAGGATTCCCATGTTCAATAAATCACACTTGTTGGGGATGACGAAAAGAATGAATGTATTAGCTCTGTTATTCATTGAAAAAGACACTGTAAGAAAACTTGATTATACAAGTTGAATAAGTATGGTTGTTGCTCAAAATGCGAGAAGAATAATTTTCAAGTGATATATTTATTTGATCAATTGTTTTTTTGCTATTGTACCATTTTCTTTAATTGATCTTAGTATATAAATCTAATTTTATATGAATATTTTTCAGTGTTTTTTGATGTAGTTGTTATAAGATATTTTATTTAAGAGGTTTCAATTTTAATTATTGTACAATGTTGTATTTGTAATTTTATAATTTTTGTAGCTTAAAATAAAATAATATTCAAGAAAAAATTTTATTTATAAATGTTTACGTGGCCTTATCTTAAAAGTTCGTTTAAAGCCTGCAAAAAAATAAAAACAATTCTCAAGGCCGCCCAGAAAGTGAGGCCAGGGAAGAGAGTCAACCTCCTCCACCTCGTCGCCCCCACTGTCGTGACTCTCTTATTCTCCCACTCTTTTTCTCTCTCCCCATCCCCTTCCATCTCTCTCCGACGTCCTCCCTCCTCCTCCTCCTCTCTCTCTCCCTCTCCCTCCTTTCCCTTTCCCCTATTTTTTTGTTGGGATTTTTAGTTTTAAGTCCCTACAAACCATCATATTTAGTGATCGATTCCTCCCTTCTTCGTATTTAGATTTTAGTCTCCCAATTTAAATGATAATTCATAGATAGGTCCCTCACAGGGACTAAAAAGTAAATTAAATAATTTATGGATAGGTCCCTCTTAGGGACTAAAAAGGAACTATCATTTAAATCTGGGGACTAAAACCTAAATACAAAGAAAGGAGGGATCGATCACTAAATATGATGGTTTGTGGGGACTTAAAACTAAAAATCCCTTTTTTGTTTGGTGGGGATGGGATTGGTTGATGGGATCGGAATATTGATTTTTTTTTTTTTTTGTATTCCTGATTTACACCCTTTTTTGGGAATTGAAATAAAGCCAGGGTTGGGACTGTATGAATTAAGTCCAATGGTTTTATGTTTTTTAAATTGTTAATTACATTTTTGGGTTTTCTTCTTTTAAATTTCACAAATTTTAAGCGTGAGCAAATATAATCTTTGCAGCTATTTTGCAATCTCACTATATTTCGATTTTTTTAAAAAATATACAATTGTTTAATGAAATAACCTTCAGATAAAAAAAAAATGAAAAATATATTCAAATAAATTGGATTCATAATTTTTTTTTAACATAGTATATAATGTCCTGACATGGTATATACTAAATTTAAAATATATATATTAGATTAGGACTGAAGTAATAACTAGCATATATGAGTGCCCTAAAATGTGATAAATCAGTTTGCAATGTGAAGTTCATCTCCTCTAATTCTTTCAGTCATTGAATTTAACTTGTGTTTCAGGTCTATGTATTAAAATCATAGTCATCCTATATCTTATGATTTCTGATTAAAAACCATATAGAGCTAGTAAAGTCTCCAATGGATCTCCCTTGATGTTGAGTTGTGAAAAAGGCTAATGTGGAGATGCATGTTAATTAATTTTTATTTTTTTTTCTCACTTCATGGATTTTCTGATTCAGGTAGCAGATCATATTTGTTGATATTTATGTTTCTTTTTTTTAATGCTCTTACACTCAACTTGTAGTCATTCATGCAATTCCAGCCTTCCCATAGAAAAACACAAAATGTAATATATTCAAGTGAACTGAAAAAATGATGACATCAATGCACTTACATATATCTCATCAATGCGATCATCATCTCATCATGGTATATATGATTAAATGGATTTTCATAAGACAAATAAAAAGATACTCAATGAACCACATATTTCTCGTGAATCATGATCCAATTTTTTATCATCATATGATCTTTTCCTTTTTCTTCCATGGTTTTTTTTTTTTGGTGTATATTTTATTTTTGAGTGTATATCACCCCTCATATGTTCAATTCCTTTTGAGTGTATATTTTATTTTTTGAAAAAGTGTATATTTTATTTGACAAGCATATATTGCTTTGAAAAATTTAGAACTTATTGCATTGTGGATAATTGGAGTCTGTCAGTTATATATAGCTCATCTAAGCTCATCATGGTACTTCTCTGTTCTACACTACTGCATAGTTTATTTTTCTTTCACTTTGAAAGATTGCTTTTGAATGATGAGTTCTGAAGATCCAATGCAGGATTGAGACCCATATCACACAGTGCATATATTAAGTCATCAACTTTAAAAAGTACCTACTTTTGTATAGGAATTTTTTGTTGAATGGTCAGTTTTACAGGCAGAATTGAAATCTTTTGATCTGTTGGATCCCACTAATCCTACACAAACCACCAATACAAAAACACACATCTTTTTCTCTTTTACTGAATAAAGTCTGTATAAATTTGTGATTCCATTTTAAGTAAAAATAATCACCCTTTTATGGAAGAAATGCTCTTGTCAGATTTGAATGAGAAAAATGTGAAAATAACTCTATGTGAGTGGTTACTCAAGATTGTGATTTTTTGTTTTAGTTTTTTCATAGAAATGGTGAGGGATGCATATGTATGGTACACCATCTGATTTATTTTTTTAGGTAGTGTTTGGAACAAGTTTGAAAAAAAAAAACTTTTCATTTAAAGCAGTTTTTGAAAATAGTTTTTGAGGAAGCATATTTTGTTAGATTCATAAAAAAAAAAGAAGAGATTTTTGCACTTATAACCCTATTAAAACTCAATATTGTGAAAATACTTTTGAAGCATTTTCAAATGAGTTTGGAATATACTCTATTACAAAAAAATAGTAAAAATCAACCTAAATTTACTGTAATATATACATTATTACATCCATCCATGCACTTAAACATTTAAATAGCCTTGGTACACTTAGGATGCATTTGGTTATGTAATTGCACATCTTTTACGTTTGGAAGCTTCTTCTACAATTGTACAACCAAACAGCTATACTGTAGTAGTTTCTTGAAGACAGATTTCTGATAAATAGTGTCCAAAAGTCGTGATTTTTAAAAGCTGGGATGTGAGCTTCCTGCATTATTAGTTTCAAAGATTCCTACATAATCATTTTTGCAGTTCCACAACCAAACGCATCCTTAGTCATTTCTACTGTCCTAAAATTTGAAATCTCTAAACAGAGTCATCAAGCATATATTCTATTACAAAAAATAGTAAAAAAAAAATGCATTCAACTCATTTGAGTAGACATTTCATTTTCTAGTCTAAATGTGTATTGGTGCATAGTTTTTTAGGACTTCAAAGATAACTATAAAAATTACTGAACATAACAAATTTTTTTAAAATTTGTTTGGGTGAATTGGAATTTGGAAGGACATATATATTTATAGTGAAAGCACAGGTATGTCACTGTCTTTGACCCACAATGGTCCATGGGAGGAAAGAAAACTATGTTTAGAGTGTGAGCCCCATGTTGTTGGGGTTTGATGAGTCATGGATTCCCTCTGTCAAATGGGGGGTCATTGTTTGATCTTTCAATAATAAAAGGACTTGTGTGTTTAAGATAAGTCCAAGATCTAAAAAGCTCCACTTTTTGGTCAGCACACACGGGCAACAGCTTATTTTAAACGCACACATTGCTTTTGTGAGTGGGGGCACACACAATCTGTGGGTGAGTTGGGAAAGTTACATAATGGTCCTCTTATGGTTGGTTTGATAATTAACTTGATAAGATTTTTTAAAGATAAACTAGCATATCTTTTAGAATAAACAATCTACCAATTTTATCATTATTCGCACATATCAAAATCAGGACAAAAAAATAGATAAAAAATTATGATTTTTTAATGCGTTTTTACATTTTTAGAGTTCCATATTTAGTCTCATATATAAACCTCATTAGCCCCCTCAATATCTCGATGAAAGTTTATGCGTTATTCCTCCGCTTCGCCGGACGCTCTCAAACGGATAAGTGTTACTCAACCATTATCTTAGTCATTTCTTTCGATCACAATTTGATTTTTTTAAAAATACATATTTATTAACCGAGTATATATATTAACAAAATTTGAATCGAATACATTTTTTTTATAGTTTTTTTATAATAAAGTATTACCATTCATATTATATACTGTGTCACGTGATTTTACACATACTTTTATATACGTGCATATTGCATTAGTCTTCGCAATCCTCAATGGGGAAGCATTTTTTTTTTTTTGGGTGGGTAATGGGGAAGAATCAATTCTAATGATTAAACTATATTTTACAAAACCATAGTGCAAACAAAGAATAACAAAGAAAAGGGAAAAAATCCATATAGCCCCCCCTGTAAAACTGTCCAAAATCCATATAACGTCTTGAAATTCATATAACTCCTTAAAAACACCTATGTAAATTCAAATAGTTCATTGAGTAAAATTTTTGTTATAAATTAAAATTATTATGCGATTTTTTTATTTGATTAACCTGTTTGAAAACATAGTATATCGAAAGGCCCCTACAATGTGTTAAAAATACAAAAATATATATGTAAATGATGATTGTACCTCTCTAGATAGAGTTTTATAATCTATCTAGGGGGTAAAATTATCATTTACAAATGATTTTCTGTATTTTTAACAAATTGTATAGGGTTTTGATATACTGGGTTTTCACTCGGTATTAATCAAACAACATATTCATAAAAATTCATCATCTATCAACGGAAGTCTTAGAAGCCTTTTCTACCAGGCCCTGCGGCGTCCTTGGTTTTGGTTTTTTAGTTTCTTTCATTACGGTTTCTCTTTTCTATTTATTTCCCTGCCCCCCCTTTCCGATCCCGTTCAGAGTTTGTAATTCGATATTCAGTGATTGAAATCGGGTAGCAAATTCTACCTTTCTTTTAAAAAAAAGAAAATCAACGGAAGTTTTAACTCATAGGGTTATTTGAATTTACATAGCTATTTTCATAGGATTATATGAACTTTAAGAAAAATAAGAGGATTATATGGATTTCAAACAGTTTAGTGGGGTTATTTGGACTTTTCAAAAAAAAAAAAATCACATATCCCGAGTCAGAGATAGGTCAAGATGAACCATTAATCTAAGATTATTATATGTCACTGATGAGATTTGTTGTTGTTAAAGAGTTATTATTATATTGTTAATAATTTTAGGAGCAAATTAAAAGTCACTTTGATTATTAAAAAAAAAAAGGTAATAATTGAGAGATTACGGAAGCTATATGTACGTACATCACATTACATGTTAGGCCGGCGAACGCGGACGGCTTTCATGTGTAGCCTTTAATGACCTTGCGTCTTTTACACTTATGCCCTCAACGTCGGTGGTCCCACTTTTTAGCCTCACATTTCTCAATCTACTAGAAGTTTCAAAAATAATCTAAAAAACTTACCAATCCTGTTATTCACTCTCTTATCTACTTATCCTTTTATTTCACTGTAAAGATTTATGTTATTGTATAAAAGCTAATTTCGTATTAATACAACTCCTTTGATTACCAATAAAAAAATTCTTGTTATTCACATTTATAAAAAAAATTTAAAATAATATTATTTTAGTTTTTAGTTAAAATAAAAAATCACTATTTTTTATTTTAAATTATGGATAACTGTCTGCATTTAATTCTAATTATTTTTTATATCAAACGAGATAAATTGTCTATCACCGTTATTCTTATAATTATCCTCTTATCCCATTATAAAACCAGTTTTTTGTATCTTAACGTGCAAGAATTTCATTAGGCTAGTATGATATCTTTAAAATAGAATCTTTCGATAGATTACTTGGAAAAGAGGAATGAAAATGATATGAATAGAGGTTTTAAATATCATTTTACTTGGTGTTCTAAATTAAGGAAAATGAGAATGGAAGTCTAATTTATATGATGAAACAGCTCAAGGAAGATTTCAACTGAATTTTGGAGGTGTTATTTTGTTTTCATTTTTTTAGCTTTAATATATCTAGCTATAATATCTTTCTTATTTATATTGTGAGTTATTTTTCATTTTGAAAATCTAACAACACTGTTATGTACCCTTCAGCCTTGTGGAATTTATACTAGCATGAAATATAGAACTATTTTTAACTAGTTAAATTCACATGGGATTGTCCCTCTTTGTTATTCTTGGTTTTTTCTTCATAGATCTTTAGGTTCAAATTTCACAAAGCTAACTCAATGCATAAGATTTAAGTATGATTCGGCACATTTTCGCAAAATTAAAGAGTTACGTACCCTCCAAATTTTGTTTTAAAAGAGTTACTTATTACAAAAATAAATGAATAAATAAATAAATATATTTTGAACCATGTTAATCAAGTTTATTTAAGATGTGGCACCATCACTGTGGTTGGATCTCATCTCACTAGAAAAAAAAAGTTGCATTTTACTGAAGATGATATGATAATGAAGTCACATCAAATCTTACTCCAAAACAGTTTGTTGTATTATTTGTTTACCTTCTTTTATACACCTCGACAGAAAAAAAAAGAAAGAGAGAAAAAAAAAGAGAAAGAAAAAACACTTATAGCCTTTAAAAAGGGACCTAATTTCTTAGTTTGGACAATTGGACATGTATAGCTTTAGAAATAACTATACATGAACACATTTATTGCATGGAATGGGGAAGTAGCTAGGGTTGTCAATGAAGAATATTAGGAGATACATTTAACAAGAAATAGTTGTAATAATAAATAAATAAAATGCTATCTGAACTTAGCTAGAATTATGACACCAAATTGTTTGAGTTAATATTTGAAACATTGTTTCCTTATATTTTAGGTACATATTATTTTCCCTGGATTGAGGTTTATTGCCCATGGTTTTGTGATTTTATGCATGGTAAGTCTGAGGTGGCATGTTGAATAAAAACAGAAGTAGCGTGTTGATGTTGATGAACATATATATATATATATTTGTATGATGTTGATGAATATATTTACATGTACTAATATGGCCTTAAAAAATTAATTAATGTCACCATCATTCCAAAAACTCCAAGGAAAAGAAAAATTAAAAGTTCTACAAACTTGATAATCAGTACTAATTGTGAATCATAGACTATACTTCTCATACAACTGATAGATTAGACTTCAAAAAGAGGTCTGAGCTACTGGGAAATCATAGACATGACACCAGTGTGATGTCTGCTAATAAGTCTTTGTTGATCAACTCAGACCCTACACTTTTATGTAGGAAATAGTTCATGAAATTAAATGATAGAATAAATTTGAAATTAAAAGATAAATATTTTTTTGTACATTGTCTCATTAAATTATTTGTCCTTTTATAATAAGTTATGAAACTATTTAATTAGATGAGGATTACACATATGCTGTCAATACATGACTCATTGAAAATATTCTTTTTAGGTAGCATCACACACTATAAATAATTTAACCTTTGAAAGAATCATAATAACAAATTTAATTGGTAGACCTCCAGTATTGGATTGACTGGGTCAACTTGCAATGCTGGATCCACACTGGACTAACTTGCAATGTTTTGGTAGATTCACTCTTGGATTTTTTTGTTCTTCACATGAGATATTTTAAGCTTGATTCAATCCATCAACAAAATAGATGTTTTTTTTTCAAGTAGATTAACTCTTGATTGATTAGCCAAATGATTATATTCCAATAATCTACAAGTTTTTTTTTGTCTTAATTTGGGATAATTATTGACAAGTTTCCTCATAGCAAGCTAGATGGGGTCTTAGATGAACTTTTAAAAAAAAAACCCATGCTCACACAAATTTTTTTTGTCATTTATGTCAAAAACAAAAAATCTCAAAAACATTGTAATAAATAGAAGCAGATAACAAATAAATTAAAAAGGGACATAACACATGCTTGTAGTCTTGTAGAAAAAGAAAAGAAAAGAAAATGAAAACAAACAAAAAAGAAGAAATTGGAAACAAAACAAAAGTTTGTAAAATAACATATACCCTAAAGGAGAAATATTTAATAAAAATATTTATTTTCAAAGTGATGAATCACAATTAAATGGATTTTCAAGAACTAATATCCACACACAACAATTTATAATTTACATACGATTTAAGAATAATCTGTTTTAATTTTTAAAAGTATGATTTTGTAAAAGATTATGAAGTATATACGAATTTATTAATAAGAAATGTAATTTTTTTTAACAATTTATATATATAAAAGTACAACAGGAAAAAAGACAATAGGGGTCTTATTGTAAATATTATTATGCCTTAAGGGACAAATCCAAATAACCCTCTATAGAATGTTTGAAATCATATGACCCCTTGAATTTTCTTAAAGTCAATAAAACCCCCTCAAAATACCTATGTAAATCCAAATAATAAGCTATACTTTCGTTAACAGATGAGACATATTATGTGAATATTGCCTGGTTAAGCTTGATTGAAACATAATATACTAAAAATCCCCAATTATGTTTTCAAAATACGAAAAATTCTTTGTAAATGACGATTTTATCCTTCCAGAAAGATTATAAATCCCTATTCAGAGGGATAAATCCGTTATTTTTAGAAGATTTTTTGTATTTTTTCTACATTGTAGGAGTTTTTTTGATATACTATGTTTTCAGTTTTGGTCAACATAACAAAATATTTGCAGAATAATCTTAATCTGTTAATAAAAATTTAATTCAGGGGACTATTTAGATTTACATATAGATATAGATGTTTTCAGGGGGTTAAATGGATTTTTCCCTAATAGTAAACATAAACATGTATCATCACAAGATGTGCATTACCTTATGCATGCGCCATTACATGAAAAGTGAGGGGCAGAAAGGAGAATAAAGAATATAGTGATATCCAAAGGGGCATCTGCGCTTGCACAACATCCTCTACTTTTTTTTTTCCATAAAAAAGAGTGGGATTCCACACTCTCTCCATCCCCTCTGTGACTCTCAGATTGCTTTCATAATTCCTCTCTCACAAGATTGGATGATTCACTGATTGGGTTCTCGGGTAATCCAATAAAGGCAACACCTTTGTTATTATCATCTCTTCTTTTCTTGTGTTTGATTGTTTTTTTTTTCTTTTTTCATGGTGGGTAGTTTGGATTGAATTTCTTGATATGTGGGTTCATCTGGGTGGATTGGGTTTTGAACTCTTTGGGTTGAATTCTCATCTGGGTTAGTCTGTGTTTGTTTGTTTGTTTGTTGTGTTAGTCTGTATTTGGTTTTCAGTGTCAGGGAATTCTTTTGTTTTTTTTTTATTTATGTATTGGTTGCTGTGAATTGGGTTCATGTTGAATCTGGGTTGATTGAATTCGGAGGATTTTGGATTGTTCTTATTTTGGATTTTGGATTGCTTGCTTTTTTTTTTGTGCTTCTAGTCTTGATTTATATAGGAGTGTGAGAGTTGGTGTTTACTGCTTTAAAAAAAAAAAATTCTTGGAGAAGGGTGGAGTTGTGATTCATTATTATTATTATTTTTTGGTAAGTCTTTATTTATTTATTTATTTATTGGTGATGAGGAGTCCAAAGGTTAGTTGGGAAAAACCCCAGATGTGCAGAATCACCTACAGATCCAGATCCCATGCATCATGTAAGCCTGGAGTATTCGAGCTTGAGGCCTACAGGGAGCAAACTTATGGTTTTAGCCAAAGAGCCAATTCCTTTTGGATTGGAGTTTTGAAATTCACCGTTATTTGATTCCTGTTTATTGTAGTCACTATTAAGTCTACAAGTGCTCTTCATTTTATTGATTCTCATTTGACTATAGTTATTATATATACATTTTTTTAGTTTCTGAACCACAGATTAAGAAATCTAGGTGTTTTTTATTTTTTGATTTTTTTATTGTAATTAGTACTTTATGAACCATGGATGGAATCTTTTTTCTTTCCAACTTGTTAAGATAAATTGTGGGTTCATGAAATGTCCATGGATCATGTTACTCTTTTTATTTGTTTTTCTAGTTTTGCCATGAAGAATTTGCTTTTCAGATATCACCATATGTTTGAAAGAGTTGATGTGTTTAGAGTTCTAAATTTTGAGCACTTCTGTTAATTTGGGAATTTTTCTTGCAGGAAAAGAGCAAACTTTTCTTTTGGTTGTTGCTACAAACAAATCTTTGTAATAGTTAGGCTTGCGGGGTCGATATGTTTGTGTAATTTGTTTATTTGACTCTCTGGATCATAAGTGATTCTATGATTTTTGGGAAGAAATGGGGGTTTCAAGCTCCAAGATAGAAGAAGACAAAGCTCTCACGCTTTGTAGGGAGAGAAAGCGCTTCGTTAGACAAGCACTCGATGGGAGATGTGCTCTGGCGGCTGCTCATGTTTCTTACATTCAATCCCTCAGAAACACTGGAACCGCACTTCGAATGTTTGTCGAGCCGGAAGCCCCCATTGAATCCTCTTTGTATACCTCAACACCCACAACAACCGAACCACTCGCCTTGACAGACAAGTCCTTGTCTCAGTTTACGTTCTCTTCTCCTTCGCCATCCCAACGCATGGAAACCACTGACACCATATCTCCATCCACTTCTCCAACCCACTCTGGTTTGTTTCATATCAATTACATGAGATCTGGCGGGGCTTCTCTTACGGTGAAGGAGAGGCCACCCATTTCGGTAACTGCGACTGTACAATCTTCTGAAACGCCTCCTTTCACACCCACTACTCCCCCGCCCCCTGAAAATGGACCTTGGGATTATTTTAGTCTCTTTGACAATCATATCTCTTTTACGGATGGTGGGGGATTGAATCTTCATGGGTTGGAAAATGTGGATGATAACAGAAGGCTTAGGGAAGAAGAAGGCATTCCTGAACTAGAAGACGAAGACGATAAGCCTTCTATAAATGGGAGGGTGGAATCAATGGACTCTGAAGATGACTTTGATGATCATTCTCCGGAACCTTTGGTTCGAAAATTTGAAAATCGGGCTGCATCAATGAATTACTTGAACAATGAAGCTTCGTCTGTTTCTGTTTCATCCATGTCTAGTACAGGTCAGGAAACCACTCATTTGAATGGTGAAAAGAAGTTGCTTGAAAATGGTGTATATGAGACAGATGGAGCTTCTCATATGACCCCACCAAATTCTGCACCCCCTATAACCTTCCCACCCGATGATGACAGAAGAGAAACTGAAAAAGCACCTGGTTCTGAGAAAAAATCTGTGCCCAAGGATTTCTTTTCGAGCGTCAAAGAGATTGAATATCTTTTTGTTAATGCTTCTGAGTTTGGGAAAGAAGTTCCTCGAATGTTAGAGGCCAACAAAGTGCATTTTCGGCCATTATATCCTGAAGGAAAAGGTTAGTGGGCATTATGATTTCGAAGTTTCCATGTACTCACAATTTACTACTTTTTTCTTGAAGTGTGCTGGTTATTTACTTTATTATATAAGTTATGAGATCTGCTTGTGAAAAGTTTTGAACTGGATCATGTTTGGTCAAGCCAGATATGAATCTGGCTTTTTCTCGAGCAATTTTTGTTTAGTTTAATTAAAGAAAAAAGGTCTAACATGTGCACACACCCATGAATATTTTTGTTGTTTGATGAGAGAGAAATACTGTTGGTGCAAGAGATTCTAACGAGAATTTCTCATGATGCAGCACCAAGATCGAAAGTGGCTACATATTTTACATCCTGTTTTGTTTGTTGTAAGGAAGAAATCCATGCTCCTCAAGGTGAGACTGTTAGTTTTTTTTACCAATATATAGGAACATCTACTTTATATCTCGTTATTCTAGGATCTCTTTCCAAATCAGAGTTGTTTAGATTGAGTTTGTGGCATAGGGTTCCAGAATATTAGCTTTGATTTTGGATCATTTGATCATGTTAAATAATTGGCTGGGGATTGGGTTGAGTTTAATCATGGTGTTTTGTTTTGTTTTTAAACGCTTACATTTTGTAGATGGGCTTTTTGAATATTTAGTTTATCTTTTTATACATATATAATATATATATATATACCGATATTTCAGATGCTAATAATATAACATGTTTTATTATTTATTTATATCCACCTGATAGTCAGGTAAATACAGTGTTGGAACCTCCTATAGTAATTGAATCCTCTTTGACTGTCAGATGTGTGAAGTGAATTGTAGAAACAAGAGATGGTATTAATATTAACTAATATTCACAATTCTTTCATTGGGCATGATCATGTTGGCTACACAATGTTAAGAAATGGGCTAGCTTGATCTTGTGTTGATTTGTTTTTGTTCTGATCATTCATGTAACCCCATGGTTGTCTATGCAGAGCCTCCTTCAGACACGGTAAAGTATTTAACATGGCATAGGTCGGTATCTTCCCTTTCTTCGACATCAAGAATCCCTTTGTCTTCAAACCCAAATGACAATCTTGAGGGGATCAGGGGTAATATGTTTGCTACAAACTGCATGAATTCTGGCAGTCATGCCTCGACTTTAGATAGACTATATGCATGGGAGAGAAAGCTTTATGATGAAGTTAAGGTAATCTTCTAATTTTTTTAATGGTTCTTTAATTTTTTTAATGGTTCTTTAATCATTGCAATTTCCGAAATTTCTCTGCATAATGTTTGGATTTGCTTGGATGTGTTATCATCTACCCAAATATGGGGAATTATTATTGATCGATAAGATTTCATTTTTGGATTTTTGTTGCAACAGATCTGTATTTGAGGCAGTCTTAATTTTTTAATCAATGTTAGTCTTTGATTAAAAGAATATTTGATTGGTAATCGGAAGGGGGCCTGTTTTTTGTTCTTTACTTCTACTAGTTTTAGCTCCAAAAGTTGTATACCTTCCCTCTGCATTTGTATTTTCATGGCTTCCATTTTTAATGAAAGCGGGACACAACTGTCCATCTAAAAGTTTCAAAATTTGTAGGTGATTCAATGTGGTTTGCTCCACAATCAATGTATTATTGTGGAGCATGGTAACTAAAACATGTATAGAAGTTGGGGATGTTTTTTTTTATGTTGGGCGAGAAGGAACCCCAATTAGTTGTGAAGATCCTAATAAATGCAGAGAATCACTCACAAACCCTGATCATTAGGTAAGCCAAGGGGGATTTGAACTTGAGACCTATGGAGAGCAAACCTGTGACTCTAGTCAAAGAGCTAACACCATGTAGGTTAGAGTAGACGATGCTTCCTCTCCATTAGAATATATCCACTAATATTTAGAAAGACAGATACACACAAGCACACTAGCAAGCGAGGACATGATTGTAGAAAGGACAAATGATAGAGTTGTGCATTTGTGGGGTTTTATGCATAAATATTATTTGAGTGTTTAGAAAAAAAATGTAATTTTTTGAAAAAGGGAAAACAGATGTGACGATAAAGACATAGCAAATTTGTTGTTTTTTACTCATTGCTTGATGAGTGGCATGCACACTAATATTTTGGTGACAAGAAACATCATGTCATTTGGGAAAACCTTGGATGCACACACGAACCTGTACATATGGTAAGCCTGGGTGGATTCGATCTCGAGACCTATGGGAGCAAACCCATGGTTCTAGCCAGAGAGATGATCCCTTATGGGTCATTATTTTTCTTTCTTCCACTTCCAGGAACTTAGATAATTAAGAATTTCTTTCTTGTTGCTTGTGAAGTGTGTTCTTTTCTACTTGTAGGTGTTTAGCAAGTAGCAGGCGCATGTTTACTTATAAGCCATGTACTGATGGTCGTATCTCACTTGGCCTCATAATGATTGCAATTTGTTTGGAATCTTAAGTCTGACATTGCTTGGAACCCTGCGTTGGAGTTTGCAGGCCAGTGGGATCATTCGAAGAGAATATGACTTGAAATGTAAGCAATTAAGGCATCAAGAATCAAGGGAAGAAAGCACCAAAAAGATTGATAAAACCCGTGCTACTGTCAAGGATCTATATTCGAGGATTCGGGTAGCGATTCACAGAATTGATTCAGTATCAAAGAGAATAGAGGAATTAAGGGACAAAGAGCTCCAGCCTCAACTTGAGGAGTCAATTGAAGGGTATGGATTTTGTAATCCCATCTTATTTATGCATGATTTCCTGATTAAATGTTTTTAATGAAATCCACAACATGTCATTAAAATATCATTGCTCACAAATTTCATGCTGGCATTCAAGTTCTGTATGGGGGGGTCATTTGAAAAATTAACAAAACAACATTCAGAATATTTTTTTTATTTTTATCATTATGGATTTTTGTGTTGTTCAAACAAAGCATGCATTGTAACAGTTGAGTAGATGAAAGAAGATTACATCTATGACATTAGAGGACTAATAGATGAATAGATACACCATAGCAATTGCATTTGATCTCACTTTATGCGATATATCTGAGTGATACAAGTTCTAATATATTGGGAATGATTGATGACTCAGTGAGGTTAAGGAATCTTGGAACTAATTGTTACATATTTGTAGTAATGTGTCTCTCTAACTGATGTTGTATCCACTGGGAGTGTTGCAGCTGAATTTAAACCGTGACTTAGTTTAAATGAAATTTATCACTTACTTTGTCGATTTAATCATTAAAGTTCATCATCTTAGAAACATCAGTTCCCTTTGAACAGGCTAAGTCGAATGTGGGTGAAGATGTTCGATAGCCACGAGCTTCAGCACGGCATAATATCAGCAGCTGTCATCAATGGAACCTTCAAAGTTCCAATACAATCAGAATCCCGACATCAGGCAGCGATTGTCCTCGAACAAGAACTAACCTCTCTCTGTTCAAGCTTCAAAAAATGTATCTCAGCCCAGAGAACCTACCTTCAATCGATAAACGGGTGGCTCCTCAAATGCGTACTATTAATCCCTCTGAGAAGAAAGTCTTCGCGAAGAGGGAATAATGTCGAATTCTCCCCCCGAAGACAGAGGGCGCCACCCATATTCGTGACATGTCGGGACTGGTTAGCGAAGCTTGAAAAGCTGGAAGCAGAGGCAGTGACAGACTCCATTAAAAAACTGGTGGCGGATATGAATAACTACCTGCCTCGTCAAGAAACTTCGAAGTCTCACTTTTCTCTTCCAAGAAAAGCCGATAGAGATAGTGAAGTGGGCACCCGATTGTTGAGTGAAGAAGCTCCGGTAGATTGGAATGCAGCCTTTGATGAATTGAAGTCAAATATGACCGAATTTCTTGATCGGTTGAGGATCTTTGCGGATTCTTCGGTGAAGATGTATGGGGAGCTTTCGAACTCCATTAGCGAGGCTCGGATTATTTATGAACAAGGACATTACACGAGTTGAAATGAACTATAGAATAAAAGGAGAAGAGAGGATGTGCAGATTGTTGTTTGGATTTAAATAAGCAGTCTCAATGGATTAATGGGTCAGTTTCTCCTTTGTACATTCAGGTGGAATAAGAGGGGATCTTTAGATTTCTTTTTGAGTTTTTGGTCTATAAAATAAGCTCATCATGTTATAATGTTATGTATTTGTAGATTGCAGAGACAAAAGTGTTAGGCAGGTTTTTTTTTTTATTGTAATGGTCATTGCAGGAATGATTTCTGATTGATTTTGAGTGGGTGTTGATTAGCCTGTAAACATGTGTAATTAATGGTTTATTATTTTAGGTTGTTTTTGCATTACTCTCCATAGGATTCTAATTTTATTCTATGTTTTTATTAGTATGTTGATTGACCCTTATTTTATGACAGTCAGTTTTGTAATCCCTTTGCAGTCTTGTACGTATACAATGGGGTTGTAAATTTTTGTTTTTTTTTAAAATAAACTAATATATTTTAGTGTAAATCTTAATTTATGTATTTCAATAGATAATAGATGAATATATATATAATTTAAAAAGATGGATGGGTTGCACAGTTGCACTCTGGCTTAGTATCATTTTTCCTTTCTTTTTTTTTTTTTTTTATACAGGGGATTGCAAACTTTGTACTTTAAATTATATTATATGAAAAATGCACACTTCCACTTCAAAGATGAAAGGGTCCTTACTTCGGTCTATTGCTCAAGATGGAGACACGACATTTCCATCACTTGTGTGTTATGCTCTGTTGGGGACGAGACGGTGGACCTTTTGTTCCGAGATTGCATGGCTGCGAAGTGGCTTTGGTCCAAACTTGGCTCGATATGCAACGCTCATTTGGATTGTTCTTCACTGGAGGAGTTTTGGAGTGCTGCCAAACGTCTGACGCTCTCCACCGATAAGAGCATCGCTGTCAAAGTGCGTCGTCTGGTGGTTTCGTGTGCTTATGGCAGATTTGGCTAACAAGGAATTCGATAATATTTTAGGGTCAACGGTTCTATTTGGAGAATTTGTGGGAAGCTACGGAGGGCTTTATCAAGAATTAGGACGTGTACATCACATATCCTCACGTGTTTGAATAGAACTCTCTTCTATTCAACACTTTTTTCATGTTGTTTTTGTTTTCTGTTTTGATGTTTTCTATCTTCCCCTTCCTTTTGAACATTGTAACTTCGATATATTAATATAATCGGGGTAACAATTGTCTATCAATTTTCATATAAAAGAAAAAAAGATAGGGTTTATTTTGTTTACTGATTTTTTAATTTTTAAACGGATATACCCTTCAATTATTCCAGTATTATCCCACTTTACCACCTTTCGCATCTCTTCTGTCGGAACTAGGCTTGTCAACGGGTCGGGTCCGGGTCGGGTCGGGGTGGACCCGGACCCGACCCGTGACAGGACTCGGCGGGTCCGGGGGAAATGTGGACCCGGACCCGGACCCGTCGGACCCGGGTTGGGTCCGGGTCCGACCAGACCCGGATGGTTGGGTAAAAAAAAAAAAAAGAGAGAGAAGAGTTCATGTATTTGTTTGTCTTATCATTCTATTTGAAATTTTTTGTAATAAAACATTATTGTTAATGAGACTATGTTTGAATATAATTTTATACAATTCAAAAAAAGTAAATGAATTATTAAACAACATCCAAAACAATAATCACTAACATAAAAAACATATTAACTTAAATAATAAACATAACTAACCTAAACAACATTCAAAACAATATTAACCTAAACAACATTCAAAACAATAAACACTAACATATTAACCTAAATAATAAACATAAATCATGCAACAAACTAATTAATCATACAAATTCAAAAGTTAATAAGTTAATTGACTAAAATAACTCGATTTATAGGCTTGTTATGATTATGATTTATGAACTTGTAGATACAAAAATAAGTTAAGTAAGAAATAAAATTATGTATCAACTAATACTAATGGTCTTATAATATATGAGCATATTTTAATAAAACAATCGGGTCTCGGGTCCAACGGGTCAGGGCAGGGTGGATCTGGATCCGACCCGTTTGTATGTTCGGGTCCAAATCGGGTCGGGTATATTACACGTGTAATCGGATCCGGATTGGATCGGGTCTTGGTCTGGACCCGACCCGTTGACAGGCCTAGTCGGAACTAATGACTATAGGCGGAACAAAGTGAGTGTTACATAAGGCGGAGGCACTGATATAAACCCTTTTTGTTTTTTTTTTACGCATACATTAGAAAGGACGAGACGAGCAGAGCAGGAGACCTTAAAAATCACTCAAAAAAAAAAAAAAAACAATAAAATGAAATCCGTGAATGTTTGAGATCGCTTGGAAACCCTAATCGGAACCCTAGATTCTGTCTCTCCGCCATATCTAGGGTTTAGGAAGAAGAAGAGGAGGAGGAGATGGAGATCTTGAACAAGGTGAAGAACCTCGACGCCTACCCGAAGATCAACGAGGATTTCTACAGCCGGACCCTCTCGGGGGGACTCATCACCCTCGTTTCCTCCCTCGCCATTCTCTTCCTCTTCTTCTCCGAATTCGGTCAGTCTTCTTCTTCTTTGGTTGCCTTGGATTCGTTTGTTCACTTCTTATGTGAGGATTGAATTCGAGCGTATGAGGTGCTTGAGCTGTTTTGTTTGCGTGGAATTCTGTTGTATCTGTGGTTCTTATGTGCTTTCTTAGTCTGATCGCTTTGATGGTTTTAAAAGTTGTAATGTATTTAGGCTTGATGTGAAGTAGTGATGGAGTTCAATCTATTTGTTTACTGAATTTGTGACTGGTGAAATTGGAGAATTGTTTTTTATTCTAGTTCAGAGGTTTGATAGGTCAGGTGAAAGTTGTGAATTGGAGGATATAAAAAAGTTGGTATTTTTTTTCAAGTGTTTGTTATTGCACTGGTGATTTAGATTTTTTAAAGATTGGCTTATGGAGGAAGTCAGTGTTAGAATTATGAGATTAGACATATTACATCATACATGAATGAAATGTCCGATGATGAAAGGAGAAAACAGGGAAGAGTCTCGTTAAGCAATGTGTAATCTTGTGTTGTAGAACGCATATTGGTGACTAGTTGTATGTAAACAGTGGGTCATATTCATCTGTTGAACCTGAAAATTGGACAACTTTGATTTTTTTCTTTTTTTTGGACTTGCAGGTCTTTATCTAAATTCAGTTACTGAATCCAAACTGACGGTAGATACTTCAAGGGGAGAAACTCTCCAAGTTAATGTAAGTATGTGTTTACTTTTTTTTTCTTTCTTTCATTAATTTCTAGTTGGTTTGAAAACCATGTTTACTAGTGTTCAGTTGCTGTATGTAGGTAGATGAGCATGTTCTTGTTTACAGAAATTAGTCTCATTAAAGATGGTTCTGGGCTAAATTTTGGAGAATTTGGAATAAATATCATCATTTTAAAGTATATGAAGTATTCATGCATATAAGTAATTGAGAAGCTTTTGTCCTCTACAATGTTGCGTGGAACATCTAAACCTGGAAAACACACAAAATAGCAGGGTTCTATGTTTCATTACTCATAATCATCAGATTCTTTGCAGAGATGCTAGTTTTCAGAAAATGATTGGTGTGACTCTCTGATGCTTGCCTTGTTGGGATTCAAACCTTGAACTCAACATGCAGGCCTGAATTCTTTCTGTAGAAATGTTAGTTCTGACAATGTGCATTTTAACTGGCTTTTGACATGTTTCTTCTTAGTTTGTTGATTGGCTCTACGATAGCATCAGTGCATGATCTATACACTTTTCTCTTTTGCAATGTGTTTGCAGTTTGACGTGACATTTCCATCGCTTGCATGTTCTCTTCTTAGTGTGGATTCCATGGATATAAGTGGGGAACAACACTATGATATAGTATGTTAAGTTTGCCAAATTTGACCTTCCTCTGATATTATGAACTTGATCTATTAGCATTGAAATACTTTTATCCGTGATATGCAGAGGCATGATATAATAAAGAAGAGAATTGATCCCCATGGCAATGTAATTGAGTCAAGGCAAGAAGGAATTGGTGCACCCAAGGTTAATATATTTCTCTACTTTTGACAGGCTATTATGCTAATTCTCTGAACTTTGCAGATGACGATATCTGTAATTTGGCAAGGTTTTTTTTAATAATCCTTTAGATTTGCCAAGATTCTCTTTATCCATTTTATACTGCTGTTGGGGGGTGGGGAGGAGTTCCGAACTCAAAACTTTTAATTTGATGAAATGGTAGGCATTCTACAATGCCCAAAGCAAAACAATAAACAACACAAGAAGCGGAAAAAGCCAAAGACAACCAAAAGAAACAAAGCTGGGATAAAGGCGCGGTAAAAGAGATATCTACTGACACCCCAACAGTACTCCTTGATCATGATTCTCTCCTCCTCTCCCCCCCCCCCCCCCCCCCCACCTCCTTTGAAGATAACATCATTACGCATTAATCAAAGTGCCCACAACACCGCAAGATTGAGATATCTTCACTTTCACGCTTTGTCACCCCTCACTCTCATCCTTTTTCAAGTCACATACCTTTGAAAGAGGTGAAATCCATAACCATCCCAGTTTCCATAGTCATCCACGCCCATATATGCCGAACCACCGGACACAAATGAACAAGTGATCTGTGGTTTCTTCCGCCCATGGCACAACACGCAACTCCTATCATCGTTAGGTGCCCATTTTGCACGGTATGCCTCTGTCAGCTGCTTATTTTGATACAACAACCAAGTGAATGCTTGACCTTCAGCGGGAATTTGAATCCCCACACCTCTTGGATTCACAAAATGTAGGTCTCTCCCTCCACCATGCGTAGCACCTGCAAACCATGAACTCCTTCCTCGGTTTAATCTCAAACTTGAGACAAGTTTGAGACATATATATTATATTTGACCAAAATCATTAGATAGTAGAACTGATTCAAATTTCGAAATTATTCTCTTTTTGCAGATTGAAAGGCCTTTGCAGAGACATGGGGGAAGGCTCGATCATAATGAGACTTATTGTGGTTCTTGCTTTGGTGCAGAAATGGTAACATTGTGTCCTGTTTATCTATTTAATTATTTAGTGGATGACTAATATATAGTATATTTTGAGCACATTGCTGATAATTCTTTCTGATGGTTTGACTAAACAATGAAAGAAGGGGGAAAATGTAACTTTTTATCTGTAATGTATTATGTATCTTTATATGTTACCACTGGTATGAATGTCCATGCTTGGTGCCTTGCTATATTGTATAATGTTCATTATCCAAATATATATATATATATTGTTCTATGTTATATGATGGTTTCATTTCTGCACATGGTCGAATTTTCATGGACTAATTGTTTGAAAAGAAATCATTTGAATATCAGGAAAATTTAGTTCTGCATGACTTTTGTGATTCCTCCGATTGATGGGATTGTGTGTGTGGGTGTGTTGCATTTGCATGTGTATGAAATATATTGTCCTTATGTTGGCCATTTCAAAATTCATGATGAATCACTTTGAAAATTCTGTACATGCATGTCTGTGTGCAGATGCCTTCCCCAATTATCTGCCATCAATTGATTATCCACAAAATCTTTGCCGATTTCCAGTTTAATTCATCAAAATGATGTCTTTTCTGGCTTGAGATGAAAATTTTAACGAATTGTGATTTTGTGCTGCAGTCAGATGATGATTGCTGTAATTCATGTGAAGAAGTCCGTGATGCTTATCGAAAGAAAGGATGGGCTTTGACACATCTGGATTTGATTGATCAGGTCTGTGGGAGGCTTTGGTTACAATCTCTCTTACCGTTGATATCTCTAATTTCACATCATACATTCATACTATTTTATCATAGAAAAATTCCGCTGTTTTAAATGGATCTTGTTTCCTGTTCCTGAAGTTCATTTATTCTTCTCAACAAAAATCACTATTTATGATTGGATTATTTGTTTACAAGCTCACATCGGGCAAACCCTAATCTGTGGCATTTTGCCTATGTGGTGTGTGCCTCTTGAAGTAGACTTTTATGGTCTCCTTGTGTCCCTATGATGTAAAGATCTGCTTTTCTCAATAATAATTATAATAGTAATGGATGCACATACATTCCTTACTTTATGATTTGATTTGACTGATAAGCAGGAGCACTTTCATGGGTAAGGTTATTGTGCAATTCTGTCGTAAGTGAGTTTTGGTGCATAAGCTGAATTATATGTTGCTGCAGAGTATTTGAATGGTGTAGTGAGACTGAGATATCATCTTGTTGTCTTGTAACCTTCAAAATTTTGTTTATAATTTATTATTTGTTTATTTTAATGTTGGAGCCTCTTTTATGAAGGACTGTATTCTGTTGCAAGCATTGTACTGATTATTGTCTTGGTATATAAAATAAGTTTTGTTTTTGTCATTTATCTTGGAGAAACCCAGAAAACACTAGTATGCCATACTTCCAACTGAATATCTGCATTCAGGAAAAAAAACTTGTGATTCTTTAATTTTTCTCCATCTTACCTCTGGTTTGATGTTTTTACTGATCTATGTTTCAGTGTAAGAGAGAGGGTTTCATACAAAAGATCAAAGATGAAGAAGGTGAAGGCTGCAATATTCATGGGTTCTTGGAGGTCAATAAGGTCGCTGGAAATTTCCATTTTGCTCCTGGGAAAAGCTTTCACTTATCAAATATAAATATCATTGATTTAATAGCATTACAGTCGGAAAATCATAATGTAAGTATTCTTAAAGCAATTAATTGGCATCCCCAAGATGTTCTTATAGGAATTGATGAGGTGTATGATGTGATATTCATGTTCTAAGTTGATCTTACCTCTTTTCGGCTTTTCCTTTTAATGACATCAGATTAGTCACAAGATAAACAAGCTATCATTTGGAAAGGACTTTCCTGGTGTTGTTAATCCGCTTGATGGGTAAGGCTCTAGGGAGACTATCTTGTTTTAACTTTAAATGACCTACATATCGAAGTATTTGCTATGCTTCTTTTTGAATAATATTGCAAACAAAAATGTTGAAAATTGAAAATCAAGTAATACTTATTGGAGTCGTTATATTTATAACATTCATCTTACTAATGCATACATGGACTGATACATTGCTAGTATGTGTGTGTTGTTGATTTGTGCCCCTTATTGAGTGTTTCGATTTGCATGTATCGCAAAAAGAAGTTAAAATTATAATATCAGGTTTACTAGCTTTGATCCTTAATGTCTATTATGAAAATTCCAGTGTGGAGTGGACACACACAGGGTCATCACCAGGACAGTATCAATATTTCATTAAGGTGAGTTTTGACATTATCTTTCTCCCCACTCAGTTTTGATTGGACTGTTGATAATAAACCATTGACAAGTTGAATAAATTATTCTTCCTGGCTATGCATTACTGTCACTAACCAGCCCTCTTTTTCACATTATCAGGTCGTCCCTACCATCTACACTGACATAAGAGGACGCAAAATCCATTCCAACCAGGTAAAAAATATTTAATTTACCCCATGTTCAACTCTCTAGCTACAGAGTGGAGTCCAAAATACATTTTTTTCTTGTGCAGTTCTCAGTGACCGAGCATTTCAGAGATGCTGAAGGTTTCCCAAGGCCCCTTCCCGGGGTGTTCTTTATTTATGACTTAAACCCAATCAAGGTAAGTGAACTCGTAGATGCATGCTATGGCTAATCATGTCTGGAGAAAAAAATAGAACCAAGATCATATTTGAAGTCTGGTATGCCAAACTGCAAAGCAAAGATCTTTGCACTGGTAGCTCATGAACCAAGATCAAACTCACTAATATTAATTTCAAGGAAAAAATATTGGTGTGACTGTATTTCACGATCTCGTTCAATATGACGAACATCTATTTTGCACACTGAAGTTGCTCTCTTCTCTGGCTCTTCATCTCTCATGCCCGACTGACATCCATATCTTTGGTTTACTGTAATATTTCAGGTAACCTTGACAGAAGAACATGTACCACTCTTACACTTCTTGACGAATGTTTGTGCTATAATTGGAGGTAACGCCGCATCAAACCCTACTCAAAATTCAAATTGAAAACAGAGTTCAAAGTGAGTCGCGAACTCCAGTTATTGAAAGTTTTCTTCGACTGGGTTTCTGCAGGTGTTTTCACGGTCGCCGGTATTGTTGATGCCTTGTGGTACCACGGTCACCGGGCGATCAAGAAGAAGGTGGAACTCGGCAAGTACACATGACACTGAAGGCTTTTTTTCATTCAATCCAGGGAGGGATCATGTTGAAATATTATTAGTTCAGTTGATGATGGAGGTTGGTGTTGGCATATAGATTGAACTCTTTTTCAGTCTGATTTTCTTTTCTTCCTTTAATTGCGTATATAGTTCGGTTCAGTTGTAGCTTGATTTTATTTGTTTATTTTTGTTTTCCTAGTTATAAATATCAAGAAATTTTTTTCATGATTTCATCTATATTTCAATATGTTTTTTTCAAGCAATTGGCATTGTATGTCTTCGTAAATATCAATTTTTCAGGGGTTAAAATATAATTGTCCGCCCTCTTTGTTAAATGGGTTAAAGATAAATGTCCATGTAAATATGGGTAATCTCATGTAAATCCATGTCAAAGTTGGGTTAGACGTATAAGTCATTGAAAACTCATAAAAATTCATATACATCCCTTCAATCTATTTTAATTAACTCTAATTTATATCATGAAATTATTAAATTATCTCTAGTTTTTTAACCCCTCCAAACAATGTTGAGATAGAAAATAAAAAAATATAAAATGTTTTGTAACGGTCATTTGGATTTTTGTGTGGATTAATTTATATTTATGATTATTTATAAGAACTGTAATATTTATACAAATACACTGTAATAGACTATTATGAAAATATTTTATTAAATTTTGATGAAAATTTTACTCATGGATGATAATTGGGTTTTTATGAGTTTTTAGAGGCTTGTACGTGTGTCTCAACTTTGATAAGGACTTACATGAGATTATCCATGTCCATAGAAATGTAAATATCTTTAAACCTTGTTAAATATATATGTTATATATGGGTTACATTGTAATTATCCCTTTTAGAGAGAACGTCTATAACAAGACGGTCCAGATCTAGGGACGCTAGTACGCATGCCAATCTCTATTTGGACGGTCCAGATCTAAGGAGTCTCCAGCAAACGCGTGTAACCAGGTACGCTCGCCCACGCAGCTCCTCTTAAATCGTGCGGTCCAAATCTCTCTACGTGTTGACAGCACGATCAAGCCCGACGTGTAAACAAAGAAAGGTTTCCAAAACAGTCTCCGCTCTTGATTTCCGAACCTTGACTTGAGTCCGCAAATCAGGGCCACACATCAGATGATCTTCCGACATGGACCTCTACAGGACGCTGGGGCTTCGGAGGGGAGCGACCAAGGAGGAGATCAAGGAGGCCTTCCGTAGGTCGGCCATGGAGTTTCACCCCGACAAGCACTCCGTATCGTCCAAGGAGGCCAGGGACATGGCCTCCCTCAGATTCAGACAGGCCAACGAAGCCTACCAGGTCCTCGTCGACGATCGCAGGCGCGCCGAGTACGATTTACGAGGTCACTCCGCCGCCGCAGGCGGGGGAGGTGGTGGATACGGCGCCTCCAGTCGATACGGTTATGGTAATCGTGGCGGCGGCGGTGGTGGATCCGGGCGGAGTCGAAGGGGAGCTCCGTCGAGGTTCGAATTTGAGGCCGTGTTTCGGTTTCTTTCGACGAAAGCTTCTCTCCGCAATCTCGTCTTTGCCAGGTACTCTTTTCATGTGTGTGTTTAGGGTTTATTGTTCCTGTTAAGAGGAATTGACATCAATAGAGGAAAAGCATGGGAAGGAATTTGAGGGTCCCCGTTTCGTAACAATTGGTACCAATTCGTACAATTTTGTACCAATTGGTATCAATTCGTATGATTTTGTACTGATTGGTAAGAAGTGGGAGAAGTCATGTTTCCTGGGTGCCACATAGAAATGCATGCACTCATTAATTTGCAAACTCTTTAGTAAATGATCATCCCTAGTTTATGTGATGTTTACAGAAATCGTCGTTGTGTGTTCCATGCAACTGATGCAAGTTAGTAAATGCATGCCTACTTGTCATTTTGTATACAATTCTCAGTGTCTACCTCACAAAGTATCTGAAATTATAGGGACATTCATGTTGGATCATCCTCTGAGGGGACTTGGGGATAATTTGGACTTGAGTGGCACATAAGCCATGACAAAGCAAAAAGAATTGGATGTGAGATACATGTTTTGGTTGATTCTGCTTTTGCAGGAATCAATTTAGCCCAAACGTGTTTTCAAACACCCCAAATGGTCACGGCTTTTTGAAAGGAAAAAAAAAACGGCTTGAATTTAACAAATATAAGCTTCCAAGGAATCTCATTTCCAAAAGCAACTTTAAGTGAAAGGGTTGCTTTTTCCAAATACTACCCAAGTAATAAGAAGGGATCTCCTTTTTGTGTAACAGAAGCCAATCAAGCCATAGGTCATCTAGTAGTGGATAGGATTATTAAATGGTGATTTCCTACTTATGTGGTGTGCTTGAGTCAATTTTCATGATCATCTAGGATGCTCTGCTGCATGAGTGTCATATTAGAATGGCAAACATTTACATTGAAATTTTTTAGTGGACTTTATCTGAACTGTATTAGTTGTAGCTGTACGACATTGAGACAACAAGGATAGACATTGCCATTATGTTATGTAAACAAAACCTGTAAGTACTCATACATGTAGTATTGAATGTTCTACTTGTGACACTTGTTGTCATGACCATAGATATTTAAGATTATATCCATTGTTTAAAGGAATTTCATTGACTTGTTTTCTCCTCCCAGCATTCTGTTAGGCGGCGTACTTGTTATTGATAGAAGTGGGGAGGAAATTTGGAAGATGAATAACTCTGGGGTAACGTTACTCTCAACTTTCTGGCAACTTTGTTCTTTTGAAGGAAAATATGGGAGCAATCTTATTAAAGAAAGATGCTGTGAACAACGAGACGAGGGATTAAATTTAAAGGAAAAAAAGAATTGAAAATAGGGATACATAGGAAGACGGACTCTTCACAAATTCACACCAGACCGTTATCCCCCAAATCAAAGATTACCCATAATGGTTAGGAGTATCCACTTCTAATATCTTAGAAACTCATCTTGGAGGTTCAAAGAAATTGTCGTCCAAGAATAAAACCAATATCATAGAAACGAATGTTGATTAACCTGTTCTATAGAACAAACCACCCCCCTCCCTTTCTTCCCAAAAATAAAAAAAGTTACCATCTTACTTTCAGTCATTCCCTTGAATATTATTCTTCCTCAAATTCATCTGTTAACCATTTCTGAGAATTCTTAAGGTTTAGATGACAAACCTTGATGGATTTCCTACATCCCCCTCACCAAACCACACCCCCCCCCCCCCCCCCCCAAATCCTCTGTGCTTTTGAGCATGCAGACCTAATGTTTTCCCCCAACCATAGACTTATGATAATAATAAAAATTAAAATGTATGAAACGCAACCAGGCTAAACTTTTCTTCCTTTTTTTTTATTGCAGAAATCATTTGAGGAGGCAATCGATTCCATAGAAAAGTTCAAAATACAGAGAGATAAGGGCTGAATTGAAAAGGCCTTATTTTTCATATCCCTCCGAGTCCATATCACTTGTATATATTTATGAAGTTATGCATCTTACAATATATGGAAATAAACCCCCATTGTTTGTGACAGAGAAAATAAATGGCAAACAAAATAGGCTCCCATTTAAAGTATTTTTGCAACATTGCCATATGATTTCGGCCTGATTGAAAGGTGACAGGAGACCAAATTGCATTTATGAAACATCAGATAGACTCATTTTAATCTCCCTTGAAATACAGTAGTCAGTGCTGTGTGTGGTGGTACTGGTACATGTATGTTGATAGAGCTAGGTCCACCCTATAGATATGATAGTGGTTGAAAGAGGGAAAAAGCTTCAACAACTCAAAATTTGGTCAAATATTTAATCGCAATCAATAAGAAAATGACAAAAAGTAGTATGATAACATGTCATCTTCTTGTTGGTTTTAGGATAACACTAAGGAAACCACTGAAGTCTGAGTTTAGTGGCTCTGAATGATGGACTCAGTGTGGGTGGAGAGTACTGTGGAGATAGTAGACAAAAGCACACCTGAACATAGTCACAAAATATTCTGAACTTATAGGCAACATAGTGGAATGCCTTCCACATAAATCACACCCAACATAGTTGGATACCTCCTACTGCTATTGGTCGAGCATGCCTATGTTTGTGCCTTTTAGAAGGTATCCATCTAATTTAGAGATGATGATTTTTCATGCTCTTCATAATTTTTTTTTTAAAAGAAGCTAATCCTAACCCTATCCAGCATAGGATTTTTTTCGCATGTATGTTTATATTAATGACATAATACAACTGAAAAATGGTTTAATTATCTTTCTGCTTATATTGAACACTTGCTTAATGAATATTTCTTGTACACGAACTTTTTAAATAGAAAATTTAATTAGTATTATGTTTCGTTTGGAAACACATTAGAAAAATATGATTTTAAATAAAGTGGTTTAAATAAATTTGATTTTTATAAAGCTCACATTTTGCATTTTTTTTTTAAACATACTTTTTATACTAAAAGATGTAACAAACTTTTTAATTAAGTTTTTTTTTTTTTAAGCGTTTGAAAATGCGTTTGAGTGTGATTTTTGTTTTAGAAAAAAACGAAAAGCAAAGTCCATCTCTATACTCATATGATACCAATTTTTCTGTAGCTTGGTCACTAAAAATCAGGATAATGGAGAGAGTAGTTGAGAATTCAAAGACTGCTGAGTATGTGCATTGACCAAGTTTATTGTATGGACTACTATGGTCCACATAAGTTAGGCCAGTGATAGAAGAACAAGTCCACCTTGGTAGGGGCATGATCTTTTCTTTCCACATTAATAAAACTAGGTGTAGTTTTATTTTCAGTTCCATTTCATTGCATGTTTTAAATAGAAGTATATCTTTTTTTCTAGGTGAATTATAATTCTTTACAAAAAAAAATTGCAGCTTTTGCTTGGGGTTCCAACTTATTCAAAACAAGAATTAGACAGTGCTTTAGAAACTCCAAAATATATTATTTCTTAATCCCCTCATTATTGACCAATAACTAGGCCTATGAGTGAGTCATTCATTGCATTATTTTTGGCTTATGTGGTGTAAATCCAACTATTCCACTATTATTATCCATCTAACCAAATAATTAATCATTACTTTATTTGTTAATAAGCCATGTTTAGGAGTGCGTGCGATGTCATGTTCAGTGAAGGGCCTGTACTGGATTAGTAATTAAAAAAGAGCGTTGTTCATCAATCTCTATACTTAAATGATAAGAGTGTATAAATTTTTGTTTAAAAATATGAACTGTGAGAGTGTATCATTTTTGTTAAAAAAAAAAACATATATAAATCAACAAACTAACAGCTGTCTCTGCCAATCTGAAAACAGAGTTTTACCCCGTGTGTTATAAATGCAAGCTTTAAATTGTGTTTAAAAACACAGTTTGAAAAACAGTTTTAAATTTTATACACGTTTTTTTGTGATGTAATTTTGAGGGTGATTTTTTAATTAATCAAATAATTATTTTTGTTGCTGATAACAAAAGTTATTTTTGTTAGAATAAACATAATTTTTTATGTTTTTTTTTTTTTTTTTGTTAGAATCCATGTGTAGCTTTTCAATTTGATAACCTTTTCAATTCGATAATTTGTTTGAAACTTTTAATTTCTTTTAATCTTAAAAATAACCCAAAACAAGATGCTGTACGGGATGAGATTATTATTAGGTCAAAATTCAATCGATCTGACTGTAAAGAATCCACCAACCACAACAAATGAAATGACACATTGTATGATATCTTTCTTATCTTATCTAGAAATAAATAAAAAGAAAAAACATAGTCAACCATGGCAGGGGATAACAACAAGTCTCGAATGGCCGACAGTATAAAAAGACTCAAAACCGTTGACGAAGATCAACAGTAAAAGCAAGGGATTCAGGATTCTCCATTTTGCAACTCAAACCGTACAATTTTTTTAAGTCCTTCTTTTGGAACCTCTTGTAGTCTTATCCATAGGAAATAATTGAGTGCAAGTCTCGTGTGTAGTTCAGAAGCGAATCATTCTAACTGTTAAGATAATGTAAGGTGTGTTTTCTGGCTCTTATTTAAATTTATATCATATGGTGTGTTTTCTAATCATCAATGTGTGTTTTATTCAAATTTTTTTACAAAACGTGAAATTGAAGAAATAAAAAATAACATTTAAAAATTTTGAATAAAGTTTGAGTCTCTCTTGATTTAATAAAAGTTTGAGTAAAAAATTAGTTTGGTATGAATAAATGGTTGGAGAGTTTTATAAATGATTTTTATTCAAATTTAAATTTAGATACCCATTTGAGTATAGGATTAAGGATGCTCTTATTTTATGCTATCCAGCCTTTAATTGTATGGTTAATAATAAAATTAATATGAGGGGAGATTTTAATTTCAGCTATATATAAGTCAAACCCCTCCCTTCATCCAGTAAATATTCCTTTTTTTAAAAAAAAAAAAAAAACCCATGATCAATCTTCAATGCATTATAAAATGCACTCCTCATATCCCATGGAATCTTCACTGCTCGTGGAGAGGGAAGACCTAGGTTCCAACATATATTGCTGTTAAACAGCAACACAGAACTGGTTTATGAGTCTATTTTATACTGATTTAAAAACTGAGTTTGAGAATTAGCATCACAAAAAAAAAAAACAAAACTTTCATAAACAATTTTTTTAGGAAGTTCCCTTTTATTAGCGTAACTAAGAGCTATTTTTTGCTTTTGTCAAAACTGGGACCACTAAAAGCATTGAGATACTTAGTTTAGATTATAATATGATTTCTGTAAAAATAAAATCTTTCAAATCTATCCAACCTAGTTTCCAAAAGCAGAATCACTTTCATTTATATAAGAAAAACTTAGAAAAAATTCTAAGTTCACTGGTGTTACAATATCCTACATTGTGGTATACTTCACTAAAATCTTAACCTGTAGGGCGTATATCTTTGATCGGTCAAACCGAATCCAAACCAATTCAAACCAATTTTTTTAGATTTTGTTCAATAATTTTATGGTTTGATTTGAGTATGGATAGAAAGATTAATAAACTGATCTATATTGGTTTGGGTTTGGTTTTACTTATATAAAAAAAAAAAACAAATTAACCAAATCAAAACCGAATTAAATTTAAACACATGTTTATTCATAATCAATATTAAAAACTATATGGTTATCATACCATTAATATTCATAAAAAATAAATATATTGATTTATACCATCAATCTTAACATTTTGATATATTTATATAAAGTTGTAAACCAACCCCTCAAAAAACTGTAACCAATCCAAATTGGTAGGAAGAAAAAAAAAATTGGATATGTATATATATGTTTATTTTTAACGGTTCGATTTGGTTCAGTTTAGATATGGTTAAGCAAACAAAAATCGGTTCGATTTTGATTTTTTGGTTCGATTGCAGTTTTTGAGTTACATGTAAATATAGTTTGATTCAATTTGGATTTGCCAAAAATCAAACCAAGCTCACCGAATTGCACCCCTTACCTACCCCGAATCAAGCTTTTAAAAGTTTTACAGGAAAAAGACTGAAAAGCAGTGATAAAAAAAAAAAGCTTGAATAGTAAAGGCCTAGTTGATCCCAACATCTCCCAAGCTTTGCTGGATTAAAATTGCATTCACATTGGCATTTCAGAACACTATACATCAAATGGTAGTTTATAATACTCTTCCAGAACTCATTTGAATTCAACAACTCTTCATCTCAGGATATCATTTATTGCATACACTCTCTTGTTCAATAGCCAACTGATTCAGAAGAACATACAAAAGGGAGAAACATCATTGATTTCGCATTTACGTACAAAATCGCTCCCTGGGGAGCCCATGAATATAAGACTACAACAGCATATGTTTATAAGAAATATAAACTAAACAGGCACACAACATTTGAAACTGTACATGTACAGAAGGGAAATTGCAGAAGTTTCAGAGAACACAAACCTCAGTCCAAGCGAATAAGAGCTCCGGTACTAGAAGCCATTCATCTCCAATAGATAAGTTCTTCGTTTCGCCAATGCTTTAACAGCTGCTTTTGATGGTCCATCAAAAGCCCCATAAACAAATGTTTCCACTTCTTTTCTACTACTGCTACCATTTCTACTGGTGCCGCTGCCATGACCAACCCCTTCAACAGAAGGCTTGATCGAAACCAAGGTCGCTCCCTGTAAACTCACCCCTTCGGGAAGCTCCAAGTACGACGCATATCTCAATTTCATATTTGAAGCTGGGACTTGAGTGCGGTTTGAAGAGGCCGAAGAGGCCAAGGGCTTTTCCCTGAACTCCTTCAGCTGTTCACATCCCATGCATAATGTCCCCTGCCCATCAGCATCAGTCAAGATCAAGTTTCTCAATGTGGGATGATCCTTGATTATCGGCCTCAAAAGATAGTGCCTTGTGGAAGCTGCAATTAAGGAGCTGATTGTCCACACCACCCTCAACTTCAACCCTCCATTCGTGTAGAACGACTCGGGTATGCTCCCATTGTCCTCCACAGGCTGTTCAGTATCCGAAACAGGCTTGCGGTCAGTATGGGTTCCACCCAAAATCACACAATTCTGAAGGGTGCTTCCGAACTCGGCCTTCCATTTCAAAATCACCCCATCTTCGGTCCCCACATCACCTGCGGGCAACTCGATGTGGAGGTTCCGGACGTTGGTGAAGTTCTTGAGGACCTGAGCGGGCGAGTGGTGGGAGAGTTGTGGAAGCAAAGGTTTGTTCGATCCATTGATGTTGTTGCGGAGTTGATTGAAGGGCTTGAGGAGGGTGAAGAGCATGAGCTTCAGAAAATGGGAGAAGAGGTTCCGGGGCTTGGCCGAGGAAACAGAGAGGGGGCCATCCTCGCCATCAAAGTCACCATCAACGGTGACGACTCGATCGATCTTCACGAAGATGTCGTGGACAAGAGGGACAAGGGAGTTGAATCGCTTTGAAACGGCCGAACAGCGTCCAAGGGAACGAACGTCGGCGAGATTGTTGAAGATCAATAGGACTAAAGAATCGGGGATTCGGTCGAATTGGTCAGGGTAGGGAGATGGGTCGGCATGGATTTTGGCTTTCGATTGCATCTTGTCTGTTTTTTTTTTTTTTTTTTTGAGGTTGGTATTTGAAAAATCAAACAGTGACTGTGTTTCTTCTGGGTTTTTGTTTGGTTTTGAAAATATTTTACTATCTATGATGAATAAGAGACCAAATGTTGGTGAAATTGAAAATTCAGTGAACAACAGTTGCAGAGGACACGAACCCACTGAAGATCAAACGATCTGCAAAAATAAAAATGAATTCAGACATTTTAATCAATAACATGGATCGATAAAAGAAACAAATTTTATCACTTCAGATTTCGCTATAATTAGCAATTCCACCCAACAAAAATCAGATCTTTTTTTAAAAAAAAAAACGAAAATCGATGCAAAATTAAAACCCACCCCAACGAAAATCTTCAAAACCCCAAATTTAAAGAAGCGCCCCCCCAAAAAAAGAACAATTTTTACTCCCGAATCGGACTCCAAATCCAGAAATCAAGACACGATGAGTCGATCCAAGACTGAGAATCCCAAAAGAGGCGAAAAAAAATCCAATCTCACCTCAAAATCGCGCTTTTTCCACAAAAAAAAAAAAAAAAACCGAACTTTTCACCGGAAACTCCAAATTCCGAGCAAATCCAGCCGAAACTCGAAACACTGAGGGATGAATCACTGGAGGGGGAGATCAAATGGCTCCGAATGAGTGAAAAAAATAGGGGTTCAAAACGAGAACCACAAATTTAGGGTTTCGAAATCGAAATTTTATCTCTCATGTGTTCGAAATGAATGCTTCGGACGAAAAACGGATCGTCCTTTTTTTCTTTCCTTCCTTTACAGTGACATTTATCGACGAGTGGGGGATGAGACGTTACGGCGCCGTTTTGTCCACGTCAGCAACACCGTGACGTCCGTTTGGTGGGATTCACGGCGCGGATTGTACACGTGTCGAGTATTGCTGTTTCGATCTTTATCTCTTCCAAGTGCGCGTGATCTCTGAAGGATGAAATCCTGGCCGTTCTTTTGATGTGCCGTATATTCGTTTGAAGGGGGTTTTTTTTGTCACAAAAGAGTTACTGATTTCGTGGATGAGAAAAATTCAATAATTTCCTGAATCTAAATAGATTAAACTTTCGTGGACAGGTGAAAAAAATATTATGAATATATTGTTTAATTAATTCTGATAAAAAATATAATATATTAAAAATCTGTTAAAAATATAAAAAATTATCTATACTCATTGGAATAGGATAAAATCATTATTTATAGAAGATTTTTTATTTTTAAAACATTGTATGAGTTTGTTGGTATACTGTGTTTTCAGTCAGGATTAATCAAATAAAATATTTTTTATCTGTCAACGAAAATTTAGCTCTGAAAGCTATTTGAATTTATATAAGCCCCTATTTGGGTCACCGGTTAAGCTCAGAATAAGGATGGTATAAGAATGGATAGGGAAAATGGCTATTTGTTTATAGAGTATGACTTGATATTACTAAGTCAGTTTAAACGAGTATAAGAGAGTATAACAATTCTACGTAACCCCTAGGATAAGCTATGCTTAGTTTATCTATTCCCATGGATAAGTGGGGCCCACCTACAAATAAAAAAAAACACATCTTATCATATCAAATCATCTATCAACATCTCTTATACATCAACAGGGCCCACATGTCAAATCAACTTTTTACACCTTATTTATATTTTATTCTTCATCAACCAAACAACTCAATATTTGATTCTTATATTTTTCAATGAGAATAAAAAAAAAAAAAAAACACAACCAAACATAGAATCTCTTAATCCTGCAGAATTGTTATCTATACTAGCATAGTTATCTATCCAGAATAATTCAATTATTCAATCCAAACGGAGGGTTGTTTTTAAGGGGTTATATAAACTTCATCAAAAGTCAGGGGGTTATATGGATCTCAAACAGTTTAGAGGGGTTTATATAGATTTTTTCCTTCATGGAAACTTGGGAAGATTTTTAATTCAATTGTTTAAGAATTTAATTAATTAAGGGGGTCCCTGTAGTCACGTGTGAACTATTTTCAGGCCCCCATAATTTTTTTAATTTCTTTTTAGTCTTTGAGAAGGTGAAAAATTATCTTTATCGTTATTGTGTCTGTCAAAAATATCAAAAATACTCTCTGGCCAATTTTTTCAGTACACTGTTAACACTCCTCAGTACATTGCTAAGTATCTCTAGTACATTATTGAATATCTCCGCTACATTGTTAACATTTTCAAAGTGTTAACAGGTGACGAGGGGCGTTTTCGATATTTCAGACAAACAGATTAACAACATCCGCTTCCAAGGACTTAAAGATAATTTTTCATCATTCGAAGGACTTAGAAAAACTTAAAAGCTTTTATAAAGACTTAAAAATAATTCACAGTTGATGAGAGGCGCCTCTAATTAATTTTTCCCATTAATTAGGAAAGTCACGTAAACATAAAATAAGACATACATGGATGGAATTGATTATTATCTCATCAGATTCGCCTCCGAATTTGATAAGAAGAGATATTGGCACAATATTTTGATGGACATTTTATATATATCCTTGGGTGCGCTCTCATTTCTTATATATATGTTTCTTAGGTAGTGTTTGAATGTGAAATTAAAGTATTGGGATTCTTAAAATGTTATTTTTTAAACTCAGTTTTTAAAAGTCGATTTATTAGCTTTTTAATTATTAGATTTTTAATCTAAAAAAGTAAGATAGTGGTTTAAAAAACTAAAAACTGAAAATGTGTTTCGATCCGCGTTTGAAAATCTTAAACTTTTCAAAAGCATAATCTACCCAAATGCAAATCCAAACAAGACCTTAATTTTTTATTTTTAAATGACATGATACATACTTCATTATATTTATATACGGTATCTTAGAAAAATCAAAGATCAACACTACATGCAGGTACCAATAATAATAAAAAAACACTACATGCAGGTTGTATAAGGGATGGTACCTAATATCTCGATAAATAAAAATAAATCCAATTAGCTTTTAGAAATTGTTTGAAAATGAACATCTCACTTATAAGAAAAACGCTTTTCTTTTTTTCTTTTAATTAAAAATTGTTTATCCTTTCTTCAACCATTGCCATGATATGATAAAGCACACAAAAATCATAAAAGCAAATTCGACACATCACATAATCGTTTAGAGGTGCCCTCTCTTTAGTGATGAAACTTAAGTTCGAATCTTACCGCTTGTTGATAGTTAAGAAAAGATTGAAAAAAACCTTCTCCAATTCACTCTCCCACAAAAATAAACACACTTCTTTTTTTTTTCTACATTGTAGTGATCTTTGTATTTCTTTTTTAACGGTGAAAATTAGCACAATTAAAATAACTTTTAGAAAAATTAATTATAATATGTTTGAGATTTTGAGAGACTTTGAAAATAGTCCTACATTAGAAGTGAAAAAATATTTTTCACTTTATATATTGGCTAACTAATATAGAGTTTTTTTTTCTAGAAAAGACGAAAAAGAAAATGGTTCACACACGCATGTAGCATGGCATAAAGTGGTTTACACACACATATTGTTTATTATTTTTGTCTCAAAACTCCGATCTCTTATGTGTTCTTTAAATTCTTTTCACATGTTTGTATAACATGTTTTCAATGAAAAAGGAGATTTTAAAAATAGTTTTTCAATAAATTTAGATTGAGTGTGATTTATGTCGAAGCAGAATTTCTAAAAACTTCAAAAGATCTTTTTCAAACATAATCCATGTGGGATTGACTTGAGTCATGTGTTTAATCTTGTCTTGAGTCTGAACTTTTTCTAGGTTTAGTTGATGCATGAGATTTGCATTCTTAATTTTATCAGCTACTATTGGATATATTCAGCATAGAGAAATCTAGGATTTTATACAAAAAAAAATTGTCTTTTATTGTTGCAATATTTTAAAAACCTGTATAAAATCAATGTTAGAGAACACGTGTATTGACATGGGAGCACGCAACATTGATAGGTATAGAAAACTATGATTGGTGAAATAGGACTTAGGAGCAATCAAATGATATTGATAAAAATCAATTTTGCTTTGCATGAAATTTGACTATTAGATCCAGTTTTTTTTTTTTTTTTTTGCAAAATTGTTGACAATAGGACAAAAATAGAAGCATTAAAGTAAAAGTTAGCGAGCTTTGAAATTCACAAAATATTAAATTCTTCCAAGAAAATAATTACTGATAAGAAAAGTGTGCCAGCCAAAGTGGATGTTATCACGTTAATCTCATAGCATATAAAAAGTACAAAGAAAAAAAGAAGTAATATGTTTCACTTTAACATTGGCTAACTAAAGACTCAACAATTAAATCAATCAAACGAACTCAAATCCATCAAATGAAATAGATATATTCATTACACATGTATGTGTCATTTTTTGATTTGATATATTTACAACCGTTTGATTTTAACTATGATGATGTGACAATCCCACAATAAAAATTAAATAAGATCTAAACATGAAAAAAAAAAAATAGAGAATCCAAACCTGCAGTCTCTATAGAATATATATATTGAGTAAATAATCGTTTAGAATAGTATTTACTCAATCAAATAATATACATTAAGTCAAGTATATATATTTTATTTTTTAAAATATATACTCCATTATATAAATATACACATTCCAGAAAAAGGACCCATTACTAGCAATCTTTCTCATGCAAACTCCAAACAACCTTCCCATAAAAAATGTGTCACCAACCACTCACTAACTGCTGTTGTGGATAGGAAGTCAATGAGCCACCCATGAAGCCCTTTAGAAGTTTCAATTAAATTTTTTTTTTTTTCCAAGCTTGATAGGTACATTTATTTTAATAAAGCAAAATGGTCCATATATGTCACAGTCCATGCTCCGATGATCATGATCGAAATTCAATCGATGGCACGACTGCAATGTGAGTTCCTGAGTACCCTTGAGTACCCTGAGGGGGACCAAGATTTCCCTGCATTTTTTTTCGCAATCATGACGGTCAGAGATCGATCGAAGTTACTTGGAATTTTCATAATCGATTTCATGTCATCCAAATGTATTTTTGTTAGCTAGTCTTATTGTTAAACTCATTTTAACATTTAATGAGGTATATATACCTTTTAGTATTTTTTCATCCACATTTTTATAGACATGAAGAGAATTAATAGATTTTTTTTTTTTATAGAAGAAATAGTTCATTAAATAATAAAATAGATGGTACATAATGGTTCAAATAAAAAACAAAGAAAGTACTAAAACAAAGAGCACAAAAGAAAGGAGATTTTAATAGATTTTAGTAAATGCTTTTTTTTTTAAATTAATCTTATATCAATGATACAATGCATAATTTTATGGAGTTATTTATTTGTATTTCGAATGACTTTGTCAAGTCTCTCTCTGGAAAAAAAAAAAGGGTTTGTCACTATTAACATAATAATAATAATAATAATAATAAACACATCTCAGTGGGATTTTTCTTTGGTGGTGATGGTGGTTGATAATTATCACAAAGAGGAAAGCACATCATTATTCATTCACACTTCATAGTGTTTTAGGTTGCTTGTTATAGTAGTTAAGTAATAAATGTTTTAGAAAATAAAATTTTTAAGGGTAGCTCTGCTTATTTGCACCGGTCCCATGAAAAATTCTTTTGAATAATCACCAACAAACAGATGAGTAAGTCAGCGTCAAGATTCGAACCCAAGACTTACCCTTAACACAGATAAACCCTAAATCATTGTGCTATGATCACTGAAGACAAATTGTCAAAAAATTGGGACAAGAGGACCACTATCTCTTCAATTCCATCTCTTCATGAATCTTAAAAGAGTCCACCACCTGCACAGTCCAACTTTATAAGATGATCCTCCTCTTCACCCCCTATTATTAATTCAGTTTCTTTGCTGTAACAGAAACAAAGGTGAGCACCCCACAGTACAATTCACATGGAAACACAAATGCAGGCCACATCTGGGTGACATAAATCATCCTCAACTAACATTAGCAAACTGTGCACACAGGGGCGGAACCAGGATTTTATATAAGGGGGGCTAACATGAATTCAAAATCTAATGAATAATTTGAATTTAATATAAATTAAACGAATTCATAAATTACTTCTAATAAACTTTGAAATGCATAAGTAAAATTCAAAATCAGATAAAAGATTAAGTTTTTTTTTTTTTAGAAAATACATTATTGAAGTTGTGTCTAACGATCCTTTAGAGAACAAAATCATTTATTATCGAATATGAGTCAATATTTCAACAAATTCTTTTTCAATATAGATAATTATAGAATCTGCAAGAAAAGTATCACCTATGTAAACAATTATAAAGATAAATTAGTCCACGCAAAAAATCAAATTTCTTTTTTAGAACTTTTATATTTCTTGAATTTTCTACCTTGATATTGTTTGAAGGGATTGAAAAATTGGAGATAATTTAGTCATTTCGTGTGGGTTAGAATTAACTAGGATATGTTGAATCATGGTTAAACACTGATGACGGCATGGATGTATAGGAGTTTTTTATTTTTATTTTTTAAGGACTTATACCGTCTCAACTTTATTATGGATTTATCTAGGATTATTCATGTTTATATCATGTTTTTAACCTTTTTTTTTTTAATTTGGAATAATTAATGGTTGAGACTTGGGTCTTTAGGCTTGGGAGTGCTGGTACACTCAGTTTTTTTCTCAGTCTAAAACACAGTCCTATATACCACTTTAGAAATCCAGTGAAGTATATACCCAATTAGATGTTGTATATACCTCATTAAATATTTTCTTACACTTACTAAAAATGGATTCATTCAATTCGAAATGGAGAGATATACATTTTTTTATCAAAGCATATACCTCATTAGATGATGTTTACTATTTTTTTAAAAATGAAAATATGTGAAGTCTGAGTTTTTGTTGGTGAATGTGACTGAGTCTAACATTTTCCTTAGGCTTGGTTTTGGTAGGCTGGGGTGGGCTGATTGTTAAGGAGGAAGTGATCCAATGCATAATAACATAAGTTGTTATTATAACAAACGACTTGTTTGTGTTTGTTTTTATTATATCCAATGCATAATTAATGGTTGGAAAGTCTACGAGTAGGGTTATTTATAATTTTTTTGTCAAAATTTGGGGGGGGGGGGGGGGGGGGGGGGGGGGGCTGGAGCCCAGCCGAGTCTACCCGTGCTTCCGCCCTTGCGTGCACATCTTTTTTTTTCATGTGCAAGTTAGACCAAAGCAGCACAAAGTATCATGCTTTAGGTCCCCTTTGGTAGCTGGTGAGGTTTTTTTTTTTTTTTGCCCTAATTTTTTTGTATCGTGCTATTCAAAGATTTAACTTATTTTTATCTTTATTAATATAATAAGTTATTCTTGTTATACAAAGTAATTATTGTTTTACACATGAGATTTAATGTCAAGGATAATGAGATCGATCGAAGTTACTTAGAATTTTCATAATCGATTTCATGCCATTCAAATGTATTTTTGTTAGCTAGTCTTATTGTTAAACTCATTTTAACATCTAATGAGATGTATATATACCTTTTAGTATTTTTTTATCCACATTTTTATAGACATGAAGAGAATTAATAGATTTTTTTATATATAGAAGAAATAGTCCATTAAGTAATAAAATAGATGGTGCATAATGGTTCAAATAAAAAACAAAGAAAGTACTAAAACAAAGAGCACAAAAGAAAGGAGATTTTAATAGATTTTAGTAAATGCTTTTTTTTTTAAATTAATCTTATATCAATGATACAATGCATAATTTTATGGAGTTATTTATTTGTATTTCGAATGACTTTGTCAAGTCTCTCTCTGAGAAAAAAAAAAAAAAAAAAAGGGTTTGTCACTATTAACATAATAATAATAATAATAATAATAATAAACACATCTCAGTGGGATTTTTCTTTGGTGGTGATGGTGGTTGATAATTGTCACAAAGAGGAAAGCACATCATTATTCATTCACACTTCATAGTGTTTTAGGTTGCTTGTTATAGTAGTTAAGTAATAAATGTTTTAGAAAATAAAATTTTTAAGGGTAGCTCTGCTTATTTGCACCGGTCCCATGAAAAATTCTTTTGAATAATCACCAACAAACAGATGAGTAAGTCAGCGTCAAGATTCGAACCCAAGACTTACATCATTGTGCTATGACCACTGAGGACAAATTGTCAAAAAATTGGGACAAGAGGACCACTATCTCTCCAATTCCATCTCTTCATGAATCTTAAAAGAGTCCACCACCTGCACAGTCCAACTTTATAAGATGATCCTCCTCTTCACCCCCTATTATTAATTCAGTTTCTTTGCTGTAACAGAAACAAAGGTGAGCACCCCACAGTACAATTCACATGGAAACACAAATGCAGGCCACATCTGGGTGACATAAATCATCCTCAACTAACATTAGCAAACTGTGCACATCTTTTTTTTTTCATGTGCAAGTTAGACCAAAGCAGCACAAAATATCATGCTTTAGGTCCCCTTTGATAGCTGGTGAGGTTTTTTTTTTTTTTTGCCTAATTTGATTGTATCGTGATATTCAAAGATTTAACTTATTTTTATCTTTATTAATATAGTAATTTATTCTTGTTATACAAAGTAATTATTGTTTTACACGTGAGATTTAATGTCAAGAATAATGACATGCACAACCCTATATGCAGCTTTCACTAATTTTTTTTTTTTTTTTTAATATACATTTGCTCATTGAAGTACATTACGGAGTGTATCAATTTTTGACCAAAGCATTGACGTAATCCAGTACTGATCTCCAAGTTAACCCATCAATATAATACAACTCTGAAATTTCATGTCAATCAAGGAAAGTGAATTCCAAACTTCCAATTTTCAAAGGTTGCTCACATATCATCCACTGGAAACACTGAAGAAATGAAAACAAAAATGAAACTATTATAAATGATAAGATGGTTCATTTTTGTCATTACAACTCATGATTTTCAAGCCAAAAAATGTTCAACCAAGCTGTAAAAAAAAGGTTGGGGAGAAGCAAAAACTGCACATGGTGATGAACAGACAGACATGAAGATAACATGATTCATTCTGATTGATGAATGGGTGGCGGGGCAGTACATTCTTCAGATCCCCAAATCACTCACTTTTTTGTTTGTTTTTTTGCTTTTGTTAAGATTATAACGTGTTTTTTATGGTCATTGGCGTTTCTTACAATTTGTCCACCCTCATATTCTTGTCTGCAAATACTGGGATTAGATAATAATTTATGCAGTATAAATTATATTTTTGTTAGATTGATAAAATATTATGCTTTGTTTTTTTTTTTTCCATCTTGAATAAATTGAAGTGAGTTAAAAATATAAGATTCATAAGGATATGTTTGGGTAGAAGAATGTGTGGAGCAGAATAGAGTGAGGGTGGGTGAATAGCTCTAAAAAATCAGTTTGGATGACTATAATAGTACGTTAGAATAGGATGAAGTTAGATGGAATAACAATTTATTCCATCTCTCCCTTAAAATTGGGTTATTCCAACCGATCTATGTCACTAGTATAAAGGGGTCTACATATAAAATCACATTTTGATCTCTTAGATATCAGGAGATTAACATGTCAAACTATTTTTCACATTTTATGCTTGCCTTAATGAAAATCTTATTCACTTTTTATTTACAAATTATCTATGGTCAATAAAATAACAAAAACTTTATCATTACGTTTGTTAACAAAAATAACTAAAAATACATTTGAGCATAAGTTGACTTGTTTCCATTGATAATTAGTTATCTATCCCAGGATGTTTTTTTTTTTTTTTGGCTTGGTATCCTAGTATAGTTATTTATCCGGAAAAACTTAATTTCTGGATCTCAAAATGCATATGAGAGATGTGTGGGAAAATATGATGTGTTTTGGAAATGTGTGAGAGTTTTGGAAAGATAATTTTTTTTAAAAAAAATAAGATAGAAATGTATTTTAATCTATGTATACATGAACTTTGAAATGTATTTTAATCTATGTATACATGAACTTTGATTTTTAAAAAAATCAGACTGTATTTCAGAGTTTATACTAAGCATCAATGCATGATTATCAGGTTTTATAGAGAATAAGATAAACATTTTGTTCGGAATGTATGAGATCCAAATAGAGGGTAAGGACCACAGAGCATATAAACATCCTACACCAAAAGTAGAAACTCAATAATAGTAGGGAGGGAATGACTCACCAACCTAAACAATCACCTCACATGCATTGCCATCAACATGTGCTATCAGTACATATAATTCAACTCTCACAAATGTGGTTTGATGATGTTAGCAGACCCGGATTCAAAAATAAATGATGGCATCCATGTGAAGAGTAAGAAGTAAAATCTTAATTGAAGCAATAAATAAAGATTTTGATCATGTGATAAAAAAAAAACTTGATTATTTTTTAAATCTGACACGTTTTAAACCAATTAAAAAAGGGAACATGCCATTCTATCATTTTTCGCTTGGGTTTAAAAGGATTTTTTTGTTAGTTGGTTCACCTTGAATAAAGTGAAGATAAATAGTTGATAAGGGATGAATAAGAGTTTATAACTTTTTAAATGACAATTATACCCCCTGGGAATAGTGTGAGAGATGTATGATTGATTTGATAAATGTGACAGTTTTTTAAATCTGTGTGAAACTGTTAGGTGAGATAAAAATCTTAAAATGACAGAGAATGACATTTTTATCAATTGACATAGATAAACCTTGATAAGCAATTCCAACATTTCTTTAGAATAGTTATCAGGCATTATCCTAGCTTATCCAGACATAATTATCGGAGTTTATTCTATCAAAACAAACAACTTTTTTGAGCTATTCTAATGTATTCTTCATTATTCTTGTCTTATGTTCCACGTCATATGTGGGAGGTATATGTTTTTTTTTTTTTAGGTAAGTATTCAATTTTTTCTTCTGAAAAATCTTTGCCTATCATTAGAAGAAAAGACTAGAACTCATGACCTTTTAGTGAAGAGAGGGTATCTCTACAAACATGTAAAATGGTGGTTAGGCAAGAGGAGCTGGTCATTGCAACTTTCTTAAGGTGTTTAACCTCCTCTTTTGTTGATCTACAAAGGATAGTGTCATTACACATAAACCAATCTTGTAAACCAGCACTACATTTTCTTTAGAAAGAAAAAACATAAAACCTTGCTCGCAAAAGATAAAACTTGTGATCCACAACCATATTTTTCTAAGCCAACATCACAAGTAACAACATTGTTGAAAAGCTAATATCCAAACCCATACCATGTATACCATGGATCAGTTCGAATATGGATCCACAATGAGCAGGATGCATTTTTTTCTTATGGGGAAAAACATGATCTAACCCCCTTAAACAGTGATAATGCACCCTCTAATTAAAATATCAAAATTACTTCATGTAAAGTTGTTTAGTTAAGCTTTTAGTCTCTCAGTTATATTCTCATCCATTTAAACAGCATACTTAGAAAATATTGGCTACTGATCATACCAATCTTCTAATGATACGTATATTCCTTGCAAAAATATGTTCCATTTGTAAGAAAAAAAAAAAGTCTATTTAGGAGAGGAGTAGGAAATAATTGGTATTATTATTTAGGGAAATATCCAAATAACCCCTTGAAACTGTTTGAAATCCATATAACCCCCTAACTTTTCCTATAGTCTGTATAACCTTTTAAAAATACTTATGTAAATACAAATAATCAATTGAGTTAAATTTTCATTGATAGATGAGGAATGTTCTGCGATTATCTATTTAATTAACCTTGACAGAAAACACAATATATAAAAAAAAACCTACAATTTCTTAAAAATGTGGACAACCCTCTATAAATGATGATTTTATCATTCGGATAAATTATAAAACCCTATCCGGAAGGTTAAAATCATCATTTACAAAAAAATTAATGCAATTCTAATACATTGTAGGGTTCTTTAGTATACTATATCTTTGGTAAGTGTTAATCAGACAAAATATTCGTAGAATCATCCCAATCTATTAACGAAAATTTAACTCAGAGAGTCATTTGGATTTACATAGCTGTTTTGAGGAGGTTACATTGACTTCAATTAAAGTTGGGGGGTTATATGAATTTCAAACAGTTTACCGGGGTTATATGGATTTTTCCCTATTATTTAAAGGTTAATTCCAACTATGGTTTGATAAAAAATAACATGATTGAGGGGGTGTGAAAATTTGATGAAACTTTGGGGGAGTTATATCAATTTGGTAATCATACAGGAAGTTGTCGCTATTTCAAAAGTTATGTTGGGGTCAGATTTTTTTTCCTACGAGAAAATGTTATATTAGACTAATGATATATATTTGAATCATTTTTTATTTTTTTATTGGATAATTTTTTTCTTTTTTTGATCAAATATTCTTACTAAAGATATGGTACATCATCTTCTATTCTATCAAGAAAAAAATTGATTCAATTGAATCATTTTTCTACGAAGAAGAATCATAAAATTTATCAAAGTACATGGTCCAAACTTTGAACAATCATAACTACGGCAAATCGAACCCACCTATGATACAAAATATTATGTCCGGCCGGCTACATTTACTCTGAAAGGCCCCAACTAAACATTTTGTACTTGGAATCAGACTCCACCCAAATCCAAGGTTAAAGAATCACTCAGGCTGTGCTTGCCTGCTAGGGGACCGAGTTTGAGGAGTGCAAATCGATCGATTTGATTCAGTTTATAGTGAAACTATATTGAACTAAACTATTAATAAATCCAGATCAAAACTGAACTGAACCAAAGTAAAAAAACATGTAAATCAAACCAAAGTAATTTGCATAAATCGAACAAAACCGAACCAAATTGAATCGAACCGAAGTAAAAAAAAATCGTAAACCAAACCAAAGTAATTTGCGTAAACCAAACTAAACCGAATTGAACTGAACCGAAGTTAAGAGACTATTTCAACAAACAACAAAATTGGTTAACATACCAATAATAGAGTAACAAAAATCTATAGTGTCAAGAGGGGATGGTATAAAATTTATAAATTAGAGAGTTATATTATTAGAATTTTTAGTATAAAAAGATGGTTTAATATATATATTTAATATAAATAATATTTTTTAATTTAATTCAGTTTGGTTCGATTTTTTTTGTTTTCATTTAAGTGAAACCAAACCCAAACCAAATTAAATCAATTCACTAATTTTTCAATTCATACCCAAACCAAACAAAAAAACTGTTAATCCAAACAAAACAAAAAATCAGTTTGGATCGGTTAGAAATCGATTTAACCGATCAAAGTTGCACCCTAGTGATATTCGTAATAAAACAGTTTAAAATATTGAAACAGAAGTGGGTACAAATACCAGTTTAGAATCAATTATCCAAGAATAGAATATGGTTCACCCAAATCAATTTTCATATAATCATTTCCAAATTTTTTTTTTATTAAACATAGCTTTGATTTCAGATTTTAATTTTTATGTTTTACAACTAGCTGAACAGCTTTTATGAAAGAAAAAAACTGTTGAGAGTAACTTTCATAAATAATCTAAATGAAAAAAATTTCCATGGAAATTAATTTGAAATGGGATAAAAAATAAATGAGGGAATCATTCATGCTCCTTTTTTTATTTCTAAAATAAATGTGGGGAATCACCCATGTTCCTAATTTTTTTATATTAAAATATAATAATCGAGACAATTTTTGTATTGTGTCCCGGGACAACATGTGATTGATGTGATTTCCCCGTCACAAACTCAATAAAAGGTCATAAATTATGAAGTTATATTGCGTTTGGTCGTATGATTATAAAATTAATTTTGTATAAAAATTGTTTTTAAAATTAATTTTATGTTTTTGAAAGAAAATTCAGGTTTTAAATATATTTTTTATAAAAATCTATCTAAGATTTTTTATCCCAGTTTTTTTATTTAAAAATGGATTTGAAAAAAGTATTTTTTATAAAATAAAAAACCATCTAAAATCATATCCAAAAGTTTATGTACAGGAAACATCGATATGTACTCCTAATAAAAATATCATTTCAATCATAACCACCAAGTCTATTCCAACTATTAAAGTGACAATCAAGACAATCATATAACAATGAATCGTATAAACCATAGTTCATATCACATGTTAAAAAAAAAAAAAAAACTGAAAATAAATTCTAACCCTCAATAATCAACGCTAACTTTGCACGACTTCGATTTGATCCTCGAATCCACACCGAGTCTATCCACCGTCAATTCGCACCGAGCCTTCACCGTGACCGTCCACGACTTTATCGCCCCCACCTTGGCCCGAACCGGCACCCTCAGGTCCACCCGGATGGGCACGCTCCCTCGGATCTGGTCCGCAATCAATCGCTCCCTCATCGACTCCGATAATCGGATCCCCGACCCGATCAAATCCGTCTCGAACACTGTCACGTTCTTCGGTCCGTGGTAGAAGGAGACGAGGGAGCCGCGACAGAGCGTCTCCGACTCAAATGAGACGCTCGCGGAGCTCCGTTTACCGTAATAGAACCCGATCTTCTTGTTCGGGTTGTCCGCCCTCACCGTGACCTTGAAATCGGGGTTGATCGACGGATCGGACGGCTGAGACGTCGAGTTGAGGTCGAAACCCTTGATGGAGATGCGGTCGACGGTGTACCGGGGGACCTTCGGGTCGTAGACGAAGTACATCACCGCTCCTGCGACGGCGATTGCGACGGCGAGGAGGAAGAGGAGGCAGAGGGAGAAGCAGAAGCACCGGCGGCACGTGCATCCACGGCGGCGGGAGGAGGCGGTGGAGGATGGGCGGCTCTTGTGGAGGGCCGCATTTGCCGGCGGAGGGTGGTTGAAGATCTGGTCCTTCGGGATCTGGATGACGTAGGTCCCCGGCGGCGGGTTCGGCTTGGGGAAGAATGGCGGGTGGATCTCGTCGGCGGTTGAGGCGGTCGTCGGAGAGTCGGCGATCGGGTGGATTCGGTCTCCCGTCATCGCCGGTAAATGTGGAGCCCTAGTTTTTCGAGCAGGTTTTGGGACCGTTGATGCGTTGAAGAGAGGGTGTGTTGGACGGCTGAGATTGAATGTCACCTTCGAAGAGGTCCTCTAATGGCGGTCGATGAAGCTCTTTATATATGGTGAGAGACGGAGTTGATTACAGAGCATCACTTGGTGTCTTTGAAGTAAAACGAGGCGACACGGTCATCGATTGCTGAAAAAAGACCGGCTTCGTGGTCTCGTACATCGCGGGATTAGACTTGTTATTCTGGTTTGCGATTTTTCTTGGTTTTGATTCGCTTTCGGATAGATGTTGGGGCCGAGGCTGCCTAAAAGACTGTGTTACGCGAAACAGGGTGTTGCGTCCACGTCAGCAGACCGCGTTTTGGGAATTCCGCGTTCGATGGATGAGTCGGTTCTCGACCGTTCGATTCGTGGGATTTCGTTTCAAGCGTCCAATGGAACGGTCGAGATTTACTGTGATTGTGGGTCCCACAGGTTTGTTTTATTTTCTTTTTGTGGACGGTGGGCCCCACAAGATCTTCCGCGTGTTCGTGGAGGCACGCAAGCAGCATTGCTCGTTCAAGAACAGCCGGGAGTTGCCACGTCATCATCCCTTCCCCGGTTTTACCGGCCATTTTCATAAATAACCCCGGATGTTTTTTATTTCACTTTTAACCCTCCCCTCAAATTAATATTGACCAGATTTTTTTTAGGCTATCTCCAGCCCCTACTCAAATCTATACTCAAATTTCACTTAAAATTTAAGTAAAAGCTTGATTTGATATGATGTGTCTACAATCATCACTTTGTGTTTTACTCAAATCTTTTAAAAATTTCATATCTTCTTCTAATTATTTACTAGTCAATTTTTCTTTCCTTCAAAATATTTAAATTTAAAAATTATTATCATCCAATTTTTTTAAAACAAGGTAAAAGTAATATTTTTTTTATTGAAATAAAAATAAGAAGTTAAAAAACAAAGATAAAGACTTAAGAAATAGAACTTTTTTTTTTTTTTTTGAATTTCAAGAGATAGTGAAAATTTAGGGGGGGGTGGAAAAACATCTAATATAATTAAATTAAAGGTGGAGTTGAAGGGAAAAAATGTTACATTGGAAGAAAATGTGGAAATAAAAGAAAAAAAAAGAGATGTTAAAGTTTGGGTAAAGATTTGAGTCTCCCTTGATTTGGGTAAAGATTTAAATAAAAATTGATTTAGTATAGGTATAAGTAAATGATTGAAGAAGATTTTGAGTAATTTTTACTCAAATTTAAATTTGAGTAAGAATTTGAGTATAAAATTAAATATGCTCTTATATAGATGTGTTATATATAACACGCATCCTATGTTAATCGGATAAAAAAAAGAAACGCCTTGTTGAGTAATGTTTTTATATTGGAGCATAAGAAGCCTCCATGTAAAAAAAAAAAAAAAAAGTGTTGACCAGGGACAAGGGTTAGAATATGCAAATAATTTTGGTGAAAGATTAAAAGTGAAATTAAAAAATAACCAAGGCTATTTATGAAAATTGCCCTTTAGAGTTCAGACCGCCAGCCTTGTCTAGTCTACCGGGCTCATCGGAGAGGATTTCGGAGTCCATTCATCCAACGGTGCAGATTGTTAGTTAAAATGTTAAATACAGGTGTTTTTCTTCTCACCGTACTTTTGGTGGACTCGGATCCTGAGTCCAAGTAGTTTTATTTTTTTTCTTTATTTGCACATCGCTTTTTTGTTTTGCACAACACATTGTAGTTGTTGGTTTCTCAAAATGCATATTAATGGGGGTGCGCAAAGAAAAATGGTGCAAATAAATGTACTCTTTTTTTTTCTGTAAAATTCATACCCTTTTAAAACCAAATATTTGCTTCTATACTATTTTCAAAACAATAATTATAAATTGCCATCAACTAGGATATGCTTGCATTACACATTTGATATATATTTGACAGATGAGAAAAATTAGATTAAATAAAAAATTACCCTAAAATCACATTGTGTATGCTTAATTATTTTATATGAATTTTGAAATGATGAAATTTCTGTGTTTAAACATACATGATTTTTAACATTAACATTAATTAAAATGAGAATATTTTCATTAATATTTTTTTGTCTCATTCTCTCACAACTTTTTACACACACACAAATAATTTGGATCCAATTTTTTGTTGGATCTGGTAGGAAAAAATCTTTGGCCAACATGCGCAATGTATTTAAGTTGTTAATGATTTTAGTAAAAAAAATTATATGTAAATACATAAATATGGGATTATTGTAAGTATGATAACTAAAAAGAAAAAAAAATCCAGCTAAATATGGCTTGTCATGCCAACAATTAATCCATCCTTACTAGTTACTATACATGGTAAGCTTACACTAGAAACTTAATTAGTTTATAAGTGATGTTTTCCTCCAAAAAATAAGGTTTCGTGATATATAGAGTTGATTGTGATGGAGAGATGGACTAGTTGTTGTTTCAAACTTGTTTTTTCTTTCATGTTAAACTGATTTTATTTTTACTTGTTAATTAAACTATATATATATTATTCAAAGCATGCTATAGTTTTTTATGCTTATTGGTTTTATCAAGCATAGAGGGTTTCCTCCAAACGTCTCTGTTTGATGTTTCTGTGAATGGTTTTTATTGGGTCCTACTGATTATATTTATAGATCTGATCGACTATATTATAAAAATGGATTCATGTTAAATATTTCAACTTATGATCTTCAAACACGGCTTCGGTTTCTTTTATATTATTATTAATTTATAAAACATCATTGGAGTTGTAACCAAAATGTTATTAAATAGTTTTTGGAATTCTTGTGGTTTGATTTTTAAATAGTTTTTGAAATTCTGGTGGTTTGATTAATCATTCTTTATTTATTTTTTTTGGCAGTGAATGAGTAAAGCGTGACACATTGGTTGTCAGGATGTCTTTGCTTATTATAATAATTTTTGTTATAGTTGTTTTCCCAATCCTAATCAAGGCCCATTTGGCACCATATTAAGATTTTTTGGGCTATCAAATTTATTAATATGAGATGGATGATTGATGTTTTTTTGTGTAATAATTCATGTACGCCCATGTTTGAATTGGGAATAAAAGGTGGAATAAATGAGTTTAATGTGGAATAAAGAGTTTAAGGTTGTTTGGATGATTGGAATAAATGAGAATCTGTATATCAGAATAAAGTAATATAAAGTGTTATATGAATTCCAGTCAACCCCTGAAATTAAGTTATTCTAAGTTATTCAACTCGAAAGAATATGTGAGACCACTGTCAAATCAACTGTAGTTACCACCTCTCATAATTAACTATCATTCTTTTTTCATTTTTTTATAATAAAAAAAATCATTTGCATTTTATTTACATTTTACCCAAACAACAAAGTTTTATTATTACATTTTTCAATGAAAATAATTCAAAAAACAATCAAATATAAAATCACTTTAATTTTATTTATACTAGAATAATTATAAACCTCATAATAACTTAATTCTCTATCCAAATGGGGGCTAAGGTTATTTATTTACGTATTTAATGATAGTATATTTATAATATTTTTTTATTTTATGTAACAAAATTTTAAATCTTATAAATGCAAAAATACCAATCAATGGAGAATGAGTATTGTAACAAAGTTGAACACCCATTCAAGAGTAAGCCATCATTGCATTATCTGGTTTGTGTGTGCCTAAATGGATAGTTTGGACTTATACCGAACTAGGAAAATTTAGAATAATTTGTTCCATTGTTATGAAATTATGAAACAATTAATTGTTAAACATCACTATCATGTACTCACTTTGAAGCCTAGGTAATTATAGGGTGGATGTCACAAATACCAAGGTCTTGGATTCAAAACGATGGGTGCTATTTGGATGGATAGATTGGAATTGAGAGATATATTAATTCCTAGCTTGTTATTTGATTAACGGAATGAAATTGTTTTCTCACTCATGTTCTATTTATTTCACTGTTAAAAATTTTAATTTTTAATTTTTTGGTTGAAATACCCATGTAAATGAGGTTTGAATCCTTAGCTAATGTGGTCATTCCTGCATAGTTTTGTATTTTTTTTTTCCTCTGGATTTCTCGTTACCACGTAATCCACCATAATTAGATTAATGTGAAAAAAGAATATCATTTCTTAACAGAGTTATCAAACTAACCCCTATCAACACCTTTAGATGATGGACATGAACTGGGCCAACAAAGTAAGAAATATACTTGGGACTGGGATGGGCTGCTTATAAGCTGTACTCAGTAGAGCTTTCAGCTTTGTTACACAGTTCTTATTCTAACCCCCGTTCTAATCTTATGTACCTTGAAAATGTCATATACATGTCTTTAGAAATTTTTATATTTTTTTATAAAATGGATCTATGCAATTCATTAATGTATATATAATATTATTAATAAAAACATATTCTTCTGTTAATGAGATATACTATTTTTTTTAAATTCAAAATATATTCAAATTGGAATTCAGGTTGAAAAAGGACGTAACATTTTTCTACCCAGTGTGTGATGACCGGTGAATCCGAGATAGACGGGTCAACAAGATCCGAAACAACTCGAAAATCGAATGTATGAGTGGACTTTCAAAGCAGACCTGGGCCCAATAAAAACATGATGGGGTATGAGGTGTGACATTGAGTTATTCGCTCCTGATAGCTATACTGTGATAGATAACAATTCAGATTGAATAAACAATTTTTTGTTTGGTTGTATTTTTCTGCTATTCTCATTGAAAAACGTAAAAATAATTTTTTATTATTTGGTTCATCTTGGATAAAGTGATGATAAATTGTTAATAAGGAATGAATAAGAGTTTATGATTTTTTAAATGACAACTATACCCCTGAGAATTGTGTGAGAAATGTATAATTGATGTAATAGATGTGACAGTTTTTAAAATATGTGTGAGACAGTGAGGTGAGATAATTTTTTTAAAATGACAAAGAAGGGTATTTTTATCCATTAGCATAGATAAGACCTGATAAGTAATTCCTTAGAATAATTATCAGGCTTTATCCTGGTATATCCAAACATAACTATCGGGTTTTATTCTGTCAAAACAAATAATTTTTTTTTACTATTCTCTTGTATTATTTCTTATTATGGGCTTATTTCTCACACCATACTGGGGGAAGGGAAAATTCAAATGGAAAAAGATATGCGTAGCCCCATTGTAGCTCAATCATAGTTCATTTTTTTTTTTTTTTATAAAATTATGCACTTACCCTTTGAAGTGTATTCTATTATATGAAATGAAGTATGTACTGAGATACATTAGTGTATTTTTTTCATGGTGAAAAAAATGAAAAAAACAGACTGCAGTATATACTATGATAGTACCATATACATTATATTGTTTTTTCTTAGTCTAAAACACAGTCCTATATACCACTTTAAAAATCCAGTGAAATATATAACTCGTTAGATATTGTATACACCTCATTAAATATTTTTTTACACTTACTAAAAATGAGTTTATTCAACTCGAAATTGAGAGATATACATTTTTTATCAAAGAATATATCTCATTAGATGATATTTACTATTTAAAAAAAAATGAAAATATGTGAGATTTGAGTTTTGGTTGACGAATGTGACTGAAACATTTTCCATTCAAATAACCCCCTGTAAAGTGTAAATTGCCTGAAATCTTCTAGAAGTCCATATAACCCCCTTGAAAACATTGATGTAAATCCAAATAAGCCCTTGAGTTAAACTTCTGTTGACAGATAAGGAATATTCTGTTTGGTTAAACCTGGCTAAAAGCGCAATATTCTAAAAACCTTTCGCAATGTATTAAAAATAAGGAAAAACCATTTATAAATGATGATTTTACATTTTCTGAATATATTATAAAACCCTATTCAGAGGTATAAAATCATCATTTACAGAAGATATTTTGCATTTTTAATACATTGTAGGATTTTTTTTGTATAATATATTTTTAATCAGGGTTAACCAAACAGAATATTCTTCATATGCCAAATTATTTACATAGGTATTTTCATGTGGGTATACGAATATTAGAAAAGTCAGGGGGATATATGGATTTCGGGCAGTCTACAGGGGGTTATATGGATTTTTCCCAAAAATCAAACGCTCACTTTTCGGTCTTCGCCCCCGAATGCTATCGGTAAAGGCTCTGACGACACTCCCAACCCCTTCAAAACCCTAGACTTTTTTTTTTCATCGACGGAGGTTTCGTCTCTAAATCTAAGCTTGGCTCGTCTTTCCGGTGAACAGAAACCTCACGCGATCCTCGGATGAATCCTGTAATGGCGGAAGATTCGACTAAGGTCAGTTCAATTTCTTCTACTTCTCTTTCTTTAATTGATCAAGAAATGTTTTCACGGAATAGAATGAAATTTTGTTTCGTATTCCTATTAATGATCTATTGAAAATTTGTAACCCTAACATGGATGCTGGGTTGCAATGCTAAAGTTAAAATTAAGTATGTATGGTTGAAATGCAAATGTATTCTGGTTTACGAAGGAAAAACAAGAGTATAGAAAGTGCACACTGTTTTTGTTGATATTGAATTTGGGTGCTTTTGCATTATAGCCAAGATCAAAGAAAAGTAGATGAGAAAAACCTACAAAAATTAGAATGATAGGAAGAGGGGGTTAGAAAGAAAGTTGTTACATTTGCTTTATATCTTTCGCATGGTGATTTTTGCAAGTTTCGTTGATTAGCTGCTAATACAATTTTCATAAAAAATTTCAAAGTTTTCCACTATATTTATTTCCATAATTTTTTTTTTGGAGAAAATGGTAGACTAGCATCGAGATATATTAAATTGGAGAGTAGTCCAAACCAAAGTACATCAACAAAACAAGTAAAACACGCCCCCGGTGTAGGCAGTAGCCAAGAAGGCTACATCCTACCCGGATCCCTTTCAAACCTCAATTCTTGATCAACAAAACACCGTGTACAATCTCGACTCTCCCCACTCTTGCAATGCAACCCCCCCTCCCCCCATTCTTTGATGAATCTCTCCACAGACTCCCAAATGTTTGCCGCCAAGGGGGTGCCTCCTTTGAACACTGCTTGGTTGTGCACCAACCACAATGCCCACTACGGTTGATGTCAACTGTGGTAAGTGTTTCTCGGTGATTTTAATTTGGTGGATGTATGATGCAATGATTTGATTGACCTTTATTTCCCTTCCCTCCTGGCTCCATCCCTGGATTGTGACTCCTTTAATTTTTTATAAATCTAGGGTTCTGTTTAATCCTTGATTATTTGTTCTTCATAGTATTTCACTATTTCCTTTGTTTTTACCTTAAAGTTTTTTTTTTTTTGTTCTCTATAACATGTATAAGAGTCTGATGTCATGTGTGAATGATTTAATTGAAACATATGAAGGCAAAATCAGGTGAGAATGTTATCGAGGCATTCAATGTTGATGCTGCTGAAATTCTCGCGAATGAGGCTCAAGTGAGCGTACTTCCCATTAAAGTTTTTCTTTTCTTTCTTTCTGTATTGTGCATACTTCAAGTGTTTCTAATATGCTTTTTTCAAAAAAATAAAGTGTTTCTAATATGCTATTTAATTGATTTCCTCTCTCTTTCTGCAGCTTCTTCCAATTTCTGAGGCAACTCCGATCTATGAGAAGCTTGTTTCTGTGTTTCCAACGGCGGTAAGCTCCTTATTGATGTACATAAGCTACATTTAGTACTATAGAATGATATTTATGAATGTGTTCAAAGATGTTTTTGTTGCTCAATTGTCTAATGGGCTGTATTTAGATGGTTGCTATCTAAACTAGATGTTTCAAGTAACATGACAATGGCAAATTGTCTGTTAAGCAAGTCTTGAGCGACATGTACTCATGTTTTATACAACATGTGATTTTTTATTTCTTTTATTTTATTATATATATGTTTTTTAATTTTCTGGGTTCGGGTAGTCATTTGCAATCATAATTAGTCTAGAAGTTATTTTGACTATACCTTATGCACGTTGGGAGTTTTTGTGTATTTCTGGAATTTTTTCCTTCTGTAGCTTAGCTTGTTTTTCTGTATTGAATTTCAGGCCAAATATTGGAAGCAGTACAGTGAAGCACAAATGGTTGCAAACAATGATGATGCAACAAAGCAGATATTCAGCCGTTGTTTGCTAAACTGTCTTCAAATTTCTCTCTGGTGAGCTCGCTCAGTCTTAGTATGGCTTCTGATGGTGGTTACATATTTTGGGCTCTCATTTGATCTACAGTACTTATTTTCTTTTCAGTCTATAGCTTATATCATCTGTCTAAATGACTCCTCTGTAATTCTCTACTGCTTTTTTTTTGTGTGAAAATAGTGTAGGAGCTTTTTGTTAAGTAAGAAAAACCCCTTGAACATGGCACGCAGACGAGTGATCGCTAAAAATCAATGCTCTATAAAGAGTTAAATAACAACACAAGGAGAACAACCCAAAGAGAAAAAAACACAATTATGATCTCACAAGAGAGAAGAATACAAATTCCCCCATCCCAACTCTACTGCTTGTCAGTATGCTATTATATTTGCAGAAGTGTTGATCTTGCACTGGAAACAAATCCCTCTCTCCCCTGCCGCATTCTCAATCGCTCGGTACTCTATTTAGCTAACTCTATGCTGACATTACAAACAACAAAAATGTCACATTCATAGGCAGGCAGATAAAAGCTGATCTGTTCATAATTAAGAATCTTAGAGGCAATTTTTTTCCATCATACTAATTTATGAATATATTATCTTTTAAAAAAAAAATATATATGAATATATTAGCTTTGTATTGTAGGAGGTGCTATATTCGTTTCATCAGGAAAGTAAATGAGAAGAAGGGTGCAGAGGGTCAGGAAGAGACTAGGAAAGCTTTTGATTATATGCTACACTGTGTCGGCAAGTATCCCTTTCTATTGTTTGTCTGCATATTTGTCTTCTTAATGAGATTGAGCCACCATTGAGATATCTTTTATCTATCATTGCCTAACTTCCAGTTCATTTGACTTTTAGGTATGATGTAATCTCTATCTTTAAAATCATATCTCCTCTGGATCCCTGAACTTTTGGACCAGTAAACATTCAAGAGAATAAATAACCTTATCCTGCATTGGTATGCCAACTGAGAGTTTCTAGTTTGCCCGCGCAGTTGAATGCTTCATGTTTACAGGCTGCATGGTGGAGTTATATTATCCTGCCGATATTTTAATGATGACTATTAATGGCATTCGATCTGGGCTATATAAAAGATTGTATCAACTTAGTATGTCCTGTTACATTTTGAAAGCTGATTATGATGAAAATATGTAGGACTTGTGCGTGGCAACAAGACAACAACCAGCTTTGTCATTATTGAATTTATCCTGATACCATCATATCAAACCGTAAATTGATATGTTTACTGAATGAGCTGATAGTGCCCTTTCATTATGTTTTATAAAGACATTTTAGTTTGGTTTATATTGAATGTGAAGTGAAATGTGCGAAATTTATGGCTTATCTATAAGAGTTTTTGTTTCATAAAAAAAAAAAAAACCATCAATAAAAGTTTTAGTGGCTTGGAACTCTGTGGATGTTGAGAATGTTCGACACTTATTCAGGTAATGACATCTCATCTGGACCTGTATGGATGGAGTACATCGCCTTTCTGAAGTCATTACCGGTTTGTCTTTGGTCTCTCCAGTGTTGGAATATATTCTGGTTCATGTATTTGAAGTTTGCAACGATTAAAAGTTGATGGACATGCAGGCCACCACAGCTCAAGACGAGTCACACCGCATGACTTCCATGAGGAAGGTTTACCAAAAAGCCATTGTTACTCCAACTCATCATATAGAACAACTTTGGAAAGACTATGAAAATTTTGAGAACTCTGTTAGCCGTGCACTGGTAATATATCTTGAGGCTTGAGTTTAAATATCATTCTGCTCTGAAATTCAGTTATAATACTAAATTTTCATAGGAAAGGTTGGAATTACCCATGACTTGACATAGTGTAAGCATTTAATATTAACTTTTATAGAGCACATGTCATCATCAACTTTTCAATAGAATCCTGTACTGTTCCATTATTGTTGGTAATGGTAAACCCCCCCCTCTGGTTCGAACATAGAGAGGGGTTCGAACTTCGAACGGTGAAACTAGGCCTGCCAATCGGACGGATACGAATTGGATAGGCTCATATCCGTATCCGTATCTGAATTGAATATCCGAAAAAATATTCGTATCCGATATCCGATGGATATGCCACAACACGTATCCGTATCCGATCCGAAAATCCAGATACGGATTCGGATAATATCCAAAATATCCGAACCAGATTAAAATATAAAAAATTTATAAAATCTTAAGTCCTGACATAGTTAAATAGGTATCCACCAAAGACATAAAAACACAAATCCTAATATCGTTAAATAAGTATCCAACATGGTTAAATAGGTTTGTGTTTTGCCCTAGGTTATGAGCCATTGGATTTTCATCTGAGGGTTAAAACTAATTCTAACATATATAAATAAAATAATAGTTCGGATACGGATATTGTTCGGATCGGATATAGGCTATATCCGATCTGATCTAAAAATTTTCGGATACGAATAATTTGGTTTGGATACGGATTTTCGGATATCGGATATTTTCTGCATTTTCGGATACGGATTTGAATCGGATACGGATATTTTTTCGGATAATTGACAGGCTTAGGTTTTGAATTTCCGTTCGAACAATAATTTGAACAGCAACATACCATTTGAAATCCGTTCGAAGTTCAGTTTGAACCCCGTTTAAATGACTGCCTTACCTTATGTGCGGCCGCATGTTTGGTACATGTGGCCGCATATACCATTTGCAGACTCCACTGCACATGCGGTTTGCATATGGTTTTGAACTATGGTTTTGGTATTGTCTTCTACTCAACTCCTTGGAATTCTTTATTTTATTTTTATAACCTAAGATGCTGTATGCATTGATTTCTGATTTTTGAGACATGTCTAGATTTTTCTGCTTTATCATAATGACTTATTTAATATATTCAGGCGAAGGGACTTCTTTCTGAATATCAACCGAAGTTTAACAGTGCCAGGGCTGTCTATAGAGAGCGTAAGAAATATGTTGATGAAATTGATTGGAATATGCTTGCTGTTCCACCAACTGGCTCCTACAAGGCATGATTTATTTCTTGTTGTGTTTAACAGTTGGATTCCTTCTATCATGTATCTATAATTCCTCTGTTTGGTTCTTATTTCTAATAACTTCATTTTTTTTTACTTCTGTTAAAGTTGGTTTTATTCTCTTTGCAACATGTTCAGAAGAGTATGTTGTTTTTTATTTTTATTTTTTTTATAGCATGTGGAGTTTATTTAATGGTTGTTACGACAGTGTTATCACATTATGACAGTGTTATCACAAGGTGGCCTGGTGCCTGCCTTATGGCGTCGCATACATGGAAAATTTACTGAGGCCAGTGCCTCAAGCAATGCGTACTACATATATTGGGCAATTCATCATTGAAAATTCATTTCTCCTGTAATAATAGATTAGTTAAAAAATTAGTCAATCTTTAACTATTGAATGTAAATTTTACATGAAAATTAAATGTTGTAAAATATCATAGCATATCAACCATTATAGTTTTCCTCCTTCTGAAACTGGGTAGCAAACCACATAAATCAGGTTTCTTTATTTTAGTTCTTCAGAAATTGGCTGTGAATAAGGAAATTTCTGCATATTTTTATTCTTCAAAATTTAGAAGAAATCAGGATATCTTCATTTTCTTTTTGAAATTGCAAAAGAAAGCAGGGAAGTCCCCACCTTTTCCCCCATTTCTTCCTCCTCCCAAAGATGCACAGGAGCAAATGACCCCTTTATGGTTGTCTATAAATACTATTTTGTTAAGTCTTAGTCAGCAGTAATGAAATTGTAAAATATGAAAATAATTTATATGTTTCTGCGCTCCTGCAGGAAGAACAGCAATGTGTGGCTTGGAAAAAGTTTCTGGCTTTTGAAAAGTAAGCAGTTTTCTGATTATCAACATTTTGTCCCAGATGTAAATTGTTCTTATGGTTAATATAATTATGTGTACATATCATCAGTTTGGGCATGACTTGTGATAAAAAATTCTTCGACCTACCTACAAATCAGAAAGACAAAAAAAGAAGCAAAAATGAGGAGAAGAAAGAAAAAGGAAAGAAAAGAAAATGCATAAGTTGTGGGTCACATCAAATGTGTGATGAGCAACAATAAAATGAATAACTGGTACGAGTGCAATCCACTTCAATTCTTAAAATCAATGGGAGTGTGAGATTGATATAGCAAGATCAAATAGAGATAGAATGCTATACAAAGCTACAAACTCCCAAAAAATAAGAAAAATTAGCTAAAATAATGAAGCATGTGTTAGCTGAAATAATGAGAAGACAGAAATTAACAAATGTTTTGAATTTAACTCTAATAGAGATTTATCATTTAATTCATATGATAATGTAGGGAGATTGATTTTGATGGTCTTTTGATGTGTTAGTTATACGTTATACCATATGTTTGTCTCAACAGGAGGATGCAGCTTCTTTTGGTTTGGAGCCCAGTTACACCTATTTTTGTTCCCCATCTCACATTCTTTGCACCTGCATTTCCTTGCATCTGAAAAACTGGATCAAACTTGTTTCTGATTCTGCTAAACCAGACATTGCATTTAATTGTTCTTTATTGATGCATAGTTATGCCTAAAAGCATATGCCAGACTGGAGGCTGCGAAGCAATAATGTTCCTGTTTGATGCATTCTTTGATCTTGTACTTTGGAAAACATATAAAGCTGCTGATATGGTTGCATTAACATTCAATTTTATATTTTCTTCAATGGAATATTATATGGTATACCATCTCCAGGCAAGCTTTTGTATGGGAAATTGGGAACTAGTTCTTTTTTCTATTTGCTTGCTCACAATAATATATTAAGTTTCTTTGTAAATGGTTTACTGTGATTTCTGTGTAAGGAATGGATTCTATTTGTTCTTTTATAGAATGTTACTCTTCAGTGATTTTGTAATGTGCCTAGGGCAATAGGCTTCCATTTTTAAGGTCTGAGGTTTAATGAGCTGACTACTTAAGTGTGTGTGTATATATATATATATATGCTGCATACAGTTACTCTTCTGAGTGCAGTGACTCTAGCACTGAATTTTTTCTTTGATACTCTTGCTCTTAATTTAATTCATGTATTTCTGCTTCCAGAAACAACCCACAAAGAATTGACACTGCATCCGCGAACAGACGAGTTGTTTTTACATATGAACAGGTACACTTAATTGCTGGTTGGGTGTCTTTCATCAGCCTTTGATTTGTCTTTGTGCTAGTGTAATTTTGGAAATCTTAAGATGAGCAACCTGGTTTTGTGGTCTTTTTCTTTCTTTCTGATTTTCTTCTTTTATTGATGTCGTAATTGTAGGAGAAAACCATTTCTCTTCTTTTTGCTGGAATTTTCTCTTGGTGACACAGTTATGTATATCCTACATTTTTATAAATAAATGTTGTTTGGAAGCATAGTTTGAAGTGCGGCCGCACATGCTGATGTGCGCTCCCAGGCGCACATCTCCCCCCCCCCTCCTATGTGGCGCTTGTTCGAAGTCAGTTCGAACTGAATTCAAACGCCCTCTTACCGTTCGAATTCAGTTTGAACTGACTTTGAACGGTAAAATCTACCTCTGGGTTCGGATTACCTTTCAAACCGTAATTCGAACAACAACATACTGTTCGAACGCAATTCGAACGTCCTCTCTGGACGTTTGAAGTTCAGTTTGAACGGGGGTTCGAATGGCTGCCTTACCTATGTGTGACCGCATATTCGGTACATGCGGCTGCATATGCCATGTGCGGACTCCACCGCACATGCGGTTCGCACATGGTTTTGAACTATGTTTGGAAGTTTTGCTAACCCGTCCCTGGAAAGAATTCAGGTTGTTCATCTTGAGCATTTATGGATTTTGTAGCCATGGACGGGATGCACTTACTCAACCAATCATCAATGGAAAAAAATATTACCTCGAATACTGGGAAGTCAACCCGGCCCCTGACAAAATCTTATGCAATATAACCTTGAAATTTGTTTCTGAAGAGATTTTCTGTCTCAGTACTTTATTTTTTTTGGAATCATGAGTTCACTAAGATGAGATCCTGTTTGTAAATCTCAGTGTTTATGCTTCAATAATGTTAAATTGAGAGTTCGAGACATAAATACAAATGGATGTAGGACTCTTTGATCTCACTGGAAAAATTCATAGATGTACCAAGCTTGTATTTCCAGAATTGAAAGAAATTGTCTCTTTAGTATCCTTTTGTTTTAGTTAATTCAGTTCCACCTCGCCTCACAGCAACATTTGTAAGAAAACCAATTCTTCTAGAAAATGTCAGGGCACTTAGTGCTGAAACCAAACAAGAATGATGTTGAGAAAATGCGTATTGTGTTTTTTCTTCTTATGGGAATATTCTTTAAGAAATCATTCTTGTTAAAGTCCATTCTTTCATTGAAGTGTCAGTCAGTGGGCAGACTTGGAGTCTCCGCTATCTAACTGTTAATTGTTCTTTTTCTTATCATGCATTCGCTATTGGTATAATTTTGACCATTTTGGTGACATCTGGGTTTCCTTTCTATGTTTCTTATCTTGCTGTTGGATCATTACGATTTTTGGTCTCTTGTGATTTGTTGGTTTATAGATGATTGTTTTATGCTGCAGTGCTAATTTAATAATGGATTGAAACAAGCATTTCTATTAAGTTGAACCAAGTCTAGTCTGCTTTCTTCCTAGTTTGAATTATTTTTTGAATTTAAGATGATTATCAGGTAGTGTGCTCCAATCTTTCATTAAAAAAAGATGCATTGGAGTCTTTCCTCATCAATACTCTTGGAATTTCCTCCCCTAAATATCATTTTATTTTTTTGGTCTCCAGTGCCTTATGTATCTATATCATTATCCTGATGTATGGTATGATTATGCTACTTGGCATGCAAAAAATGGTTCAGTGGATTCTGCTATCAAAATATTTCAGCGGGCCTCAAAAGCACTTCCTGGTAATACAATTTGCTCTCTTGATTTATCATCATCCAAAAAAAAAAAAACAACATTCTTCTCACAACTATCATAATCATGATGCTGGAATCCCATATATGTTGTCTGGATTTTTTTTTTCTTTTCTGGCTATGGTATTTACATCAGTGTCCATCAAAGGACTATGGACATTGATGTTTAGTTTTTTGGATGTATAGATTCTGAATTGCTGAAGTATGCTTATGCGGAACTAGAGGAGTCACGAGGAGCCATTCAAGTGTGTTCAGTGTTACATATTTCCTCATTTCAACCTTTCGTTATGTATACTCATAGTCATGGTTCCTTTGGTTGCTGATTGGATTTTTATGTAGGCTGCCAAGAAAATATATGAGAATATTCTAGCTAGCAGCACCAGTGGGAATTCACTAGCACAGATTCAAGTAATCATTATGCTATTTTCTGAAAAATCCAAAAGAACATGTTGGTTTTTATTTTCATCTTGGTAATTGGAACTATTGATGCAGTTCATTCGTTTCTTGAGAAGAACTGAAGGCATTGAAGCAGCACGCAAGTATTTCTTAGATGCCCGGAAACTGCCAAACTGCACATATCATGTATATGTTGCCTATGCTACAATGGCATTTTGTCTTGACAAGGATGCAAAGGTCGGTATGCTACTATGTCATCGCTTCGGTTGTGCATTAATGTTTTAAGCGCTGATACTTAAACTTGACCTGATGAATATACATAGACTAGTTCAGTAAATTATTAATTTGGTTTAATGCTTGTAGTGCCTTTGCTCTGTATTCATGATTTTCTGCATGAAATAAATCCCACTGGTAGACCATTATATGCTATCTTGTGTTGAAGATCCGGGCATATCAATGCTCTTGCTTTCCGTGTATTGCAGGTTGCACACAATGTTTTTGAGGCTGGATTAAAGAAATTTATGAATGAGCCTGGATACATTCTTGAGTGAGTTTCAATCTTGTGATCTCTGCCATTTATTTAAATATATTTATTGAGGATATTGGTCCTCCTTAAAGTTTTGTTTATGTAGCTAAATGAATCAGCTTACAGGGTGTTCCGCACCATGTAAGGTGAAATGGTTGTAGCCTTCATTTCGCTTTCTTTTCTTCAGATGTATATTTCAATAATCTTCTTTTCCCAATACCCCATCTCATAGGGCTCGGAGGACTCCACTGCCATCCTATTGTCCCCTTCCCTTAATCCTGATGGAGTCTTCAGTTTTAATTAGGATCATAGGATTGCATTTGTTTAGGAGCCTATGTTTGTCAATATATTTTTCGTGGATCTAACTTATCAGTTATCTCCGTTCCTTTTTTTGGATTCTTGGCCTTTGTGTCTCACCCCTGGTAGGAGCTTACAAATCGTTAATAAAATTAGAGGTGGGGTATCCCCTGACTTTTTTTTTAATAAAAGAATTAACCTTCTGTTATAGTTATGCAGATTTTTTATGTCGCTTGAATGACGATAGAAATGTCCGGGCTTTATTTGAGAGAGCGTTAAGTTTGCTTTCCCCAGAAGAATCTGAAGAGGTAAATTCTTAAATTTTGTACTTGATGCTCTGTGGATGTATCATGCATGACAGTGTTCCGCTTTCAATTCAAGTTAATTTATGTAAACAATGCTACTATATTTGCTCACTCTTTGTTTATTATTGCATTGCTGTAAGAAGAGCACATTTTCCAACCAAATTGTGTCTGTCATTCTATCTTCAGACATTTACGTATCCATGCAATTATCACATAAATGAAACATGAATTTGTGGAAGTTAGATGCTTTTTGGATGTTTGATGACATGGGGGAGAGGATGTAGAAAAAAAACCAAGGATCTTTATACAGTTTCAACTGATCTTGGGTTTGGTTGGAATTTGAAATCATGGGGACCGAGAAGGCAGATAAACTTGTGCAAATTGGGAGGCATTTTTTCTGCAACTGTCTGTTCTGAGTTTTATACATATTTGTGTGCAGGTTTGGAAACAGTTTATCAAATTTGAACAAACATATGGAGACTTGGCAAGCATGTTAAAGGTATGTATTAGTTTAATAACCTGTGATGAGTTCTTGTTTATGTTAGTCCTTCTATATCATTGCCTGGCAACCTATATTCTTATTTAACATTGATGGAAATTGGTGTTCGTCATTCATTCATTTTCATTAACTTGGGAAGTCATATCTGCCATGATCCCCACATATGGCTGAACATGGGAATGTCATGGCATGATATGTATACATGTTACAACTATATAGAATTTCCTAGACATGCAACATGAGCCATTATGAGTTGCTGAAAAACAGTGTTTTGAATTAGAAAATGCTCATAGTCTAGGCCTTGTTTATAGAATTTTTTTTTTACTCTCCACCTCTTTACCATTCTCACATAAATATCGAATAAAACCTTCAGAATGGGAGGGCTGATATTTCTAGCTTGTGAGTTTCAAATATCGAAACAAGCTTTGCATTGATCAAAATCTTTCTTCCCGACACTGCTGGTGTGATGTCAATTTTTTTTCAGCCCCTGCTTTTGCTGGAGCATCTGCGAGACAGAGGATGATCTATTTAAAATGTTCTATAGTGAGTCATAGGCTTCCTATATATCCATAATTTCTTCCAGCCTTCTTTCATAAATAAAAAATGAATTTTTTTTCAGCCCATTCACCAATCTCCAATGATCATTTTTTTCTTTTCGCAAGCCAAATTAACTGTACTGGATGAATTCAAATCCATTCAAGTATTTTTAAATGACAGATGAAGTTGTAGAGCTTTCCATGTAAAGAAAAGCTTGGATGGCTGTGGATTGTAATTGGACATATGTTCCATTTTGGTGTTTATAATATTTTATTTTTCAGGGTTATCCCTCTTTCTATTTATAGCTATAGATATTGGAATAGTGGATGGTAACTGATTTTCTCCTATTATTTATGTTTATATTACTAAGTGCTTCTTACAGTAAGATTGATTCTTATCTAATAATCAATGACTATGCGAACCGAGTTTTAGGAAAGTCGGCTAGCACTCCTCTCTCTGTAGTAGTAGTAGTTGAATTACATGTTGTCAGTTGTTTTCTTACAGGTTGAACAGAGAAGGAAAGAAGCCTTTTCCAGGGCATGTGAAGAGGAAGCATCAGCGTTGGATAGTTCATTGCACGATGTTGTCTCTCGTTATAGTTTCATGGATCTCTGGCCTTGTTCATCTAAAGATTTGGATCATCTTGCCCGCCAAGAGGTAAATTGCCTATTAAGTTGTGTAGTGTAAGAATGCCATGCAGGTTTCTTGTCGCTAATCATTAACATGACCATCTTGCTTGGAACGCGTCAAAATAAAAACTATGGGAGTAGAGGAAAAGCTGCAACCACTGGACAGGAGGGCTTGACACACTTTCATTCAATGAAAGCAGCTTTCTTGCCTGGTTGTTTTTCATCTTAGATATCTAAGCATAGTATGAAACATGTTTGGCAATCAAATAGTCTGAAGTTAGATGAAATTTCATCCTACTAAATAAGCCCCAAATAACATTATCTGGTTCAATGGTTTATCACTGAAATTATTCTGTAAAATTATTTTCAAAATTGCATGAAAAGTTGAAAACCCACTAAAAATAATCCTATGTCAGATGATTAGGAAGAGGCAGTGACAGGTAATTCATCAAGATATTTCAATTTTAACTACACAGTCGAAATTTATGTGACATGTCTCCTAGACTTCTCTGTACCATTTGTAGCATTTTTACAATTAACTTCTTCTTCCTCCTCCTTCCCAAACTTTTTTTTTGGTTAATGGGAGGACATTTTTCTTAACTGTACTGATTTTGTAGAAGTTCCATTTTACTTTGCCAATATGCAAGAATTTTTATGTGCAAGTGGATGTTTTCTATGTTATTACCATTCATTTATTCCCAGCAGACACATATTGAATCATATAAAACCTGGATTACAGTGGCTTTCCAAAAACATCAACAAGAAAGTGGACAAATCAGCTCCATCTTCTGCAGCTATTTCCACGGGTAAACTCTTCTACCAAATTTTTAAATTTTTTTTTTTGCAATGTTTTAGTATTGATGAGACAAAACCATTCTGGTGCAGAAAAGGGCTCTGTGGGTCTTTTAAGTGATTTGAATTCAACTACACCATCTGCAAAACTTGTTTATCCAGACACTTCGAGGATGCTGATATATGACCCCCGGCAAAAACAAGGTATGAAACTTTCCAGTTACTGAATTTGTGTACCAGGCCATCTGTCAGACTGGTCCTGCATATAGAAGGGCGCTTGGATAGGAGTTACTGGATGTGGTCATAACACTTGCCATTTTATTGCACAAAGTGACCGCCATCAGGACTTGAACTCGGGAATATTTTCTGTTAGCCCTAGTGTTTTAGATTTGCTCCTAGCAATGGCTCCTACTGAACTTTCATGTTAACAGTGGAAGAAACAAATAATGGGGTAGGGTGCCTACCTTTCATAAAAAAAAGTGGAAGAATATCATATTATCTGAATGGAGCTTAATTAAATATTTGCTTATGCCAATGACCGATATTCTAAGGTGCAGTGTTACATGCATGAAAATTCACATAATGATGTTGAGGTATAGGATGAATGATCAAGAGTCTATCTGGTTTATTTCATGTAGTGAGATCCTTTTTGAAAAGAACTTAAAGAAATTTGATTCTCTACAAAAATAAATGATTCTGGACCATAAAATATATAGATTTGTATTTCTGCTTCATATCTAAAATTATAAATAACTTGTGGTCTTACATTTTCTTGGTGGTGCTATCTGGGAAACCTCCAAATTAAACATATTTCTAAACTTATATCTTTGTTTTTCTGTAATCTTATTTTCTTTCTAGAATGATTCTATGATCTTAACCACTCCAGATGTATTTGAATATTTAGTGGATTAGGAAACTTTAATCTTTTGTACATCAATAAATATGTGTTCAATGGTTATAAGAAAGTTGAAAACCCAACCTCTGGAATTGCCGGTTGGTGGGTTGAATTCGTTTGTTGAGCTCGTTTCTGGTTTAAATTATATTTTACAAAGCTTTACCACCAATATTATTTCAGTTTCATGTTTACCCAATGTTACATTGTTACTGTTTCCCAGTTTTGTTGGTTACAAAAAGTAGGGTCGATGCAAAATATCTTACTTGCAATGTAGGTACTGGGCTTGTCCCTGGCAACTCGGGAACTGAGGTGCCAACTACCGCCACTGCAATCAATTCCAATTCGAGCATTAGTTTAGCTGGTGGTGGACCAACAAAGCCACTCAATGAGATCTTGAAAGTAATTCCAGCTATGTTGGTGGGATTTATATCAAACTTACCACCTGTTGAGGGTACAATATTAAATTTTACTGCCAGCTTATGTGTGTTTTGTCTATTGAGATTCTGTTTCATGATGGTGCTCAATTCATATAATGTTTCAGTCCAGGTATATGCTGTTAATGCTTTCTTGGCTTAATGTAAAGCTAATGTATGACTGGTCTCATATACTTCTCAATACTGAAATCTTCTTGTTGATCTAATTGACGCGACATTTTGACTTAATCACTCCTTTATATGTTCCTGAAAGTTTTGAATAAAAGATTAATAACAATGTATGTTTCCTAGGTCACAAAGGAAGTCATTGATCTATGATTAATTGTATTTTTCATGTTGTTTTGATTACATATTATGATGTTTCCTATCAACAAGTCATTGTTACAGTTCTTTTCTGAGAAGCCAAGTGTGTGTGAATAAATGCCGAAAATTCATAATGGATATACTATATCATCATTTTGACCTGGATGACGATTTCTATACAGATAGGCAAAAAAGGATCAGAACTTGTAGGCTAGTGGTCAAGGGTATATTCAATCTTGAGACTTATGGTTGACCAAAACAACTTGATGAATTTTCAATAGTGTTTAATAGCTTAAACATGTGAATAGCTAAACGCATCGACTTCCAGACATCCTGTATTAGTGGTTTATATGTTCATGAATCATTGGAAGTCAACACTGTTTTCAAAACATCCTCTAATAGTGACCCATGATGAGGTGAGTCGTGAGACTAATTTTTATGAAAATGTTACTTTAATCATCGCTGCAGAATTGGTTTCATGATCACAACATGATCGGTGGATGGTAGTTTGCTGAGTATTTCTCTTTTTCCTGTTTTTGAAACCTGATTTCTTGTTTCCTGCATTTTCCAGTTGATTTAGAATTTGAAATTTCAGTTTCATCAGGGTTTATTTGATTTGGCAGGGCCATCGCCGGATGTGGATATTGTGTTGTCTGTTTTGCTTCAAAGCAACATACCATCCGTCTCTACTGGGAAGCCGGCTGCTTCATCTCAACAAGTGACAGGCACTGGTCCAGCCACCAGTGACCTTTCAGGCTCAAGCAAGACACGACCCAACCCAAGTGGATCTTCTGTTCGACATTCGAAAAAAAGACAACAGCTTGACAGTATGATCTCCTTTTCTTCTTCCCTCCGGGTTACCTTCCATAGTATTGTAGTGTGTATTTTAAATTCATGCATAGATCTACCTTTCATACTATGTTAAAAATTGTATATCTCCAACAAAATTAGTTAGCTTGCCAATGACTTGATGTGCATAGAGTCGATGTAAGCACCCCCCCCCCCCCCATCCCAACCACAAATTTTGTATTGAAAACTTTTTTTGGTCATTCGAGGACATGAAGTACTTGAGAATGTTATGTGCAGTCCTTTTTGCTGCCCACACGTTTTGAATTTTTTTTTGAAGTATATACTTTGCTAATGAAGTACATGTTATTGAAAGTGAAGTACATACTTGTATGAGTTGAATGCTTATGTTTTTATACTTTTTATAATAGAGTATATACTGATATAATGAAGTATATATTGCGTTAGTATTGTGGTAATCCCAAACGGGGTGTATCAGCGCCCATGAAGTATAATCTCTACTTCCTGATAGAGCTTTTGAAATGTGATCCTCCATCAAGATGTCCAAATTGTTTTCAAATTTGATATCAATTTTCTAAATTGCCCATATGATCACATCTTTAAATACCATCACTTTTAGTTTGTTCGGAGGTCCAAATAATTGTCGCGACACTTTTCATCGCCTTGTGTTCTTCTCTACATCTCTTGATTTTTTTTGGTTTACAGAACAAGAGGATGATGAGACGACCACCATACAGAGTCGTCCACTCCCCCGAGATGTGTTTAAGCTCCGAGAGATACAGAGAATACGCCGGGGAGGCGCCTCACAAACAGGTTCAGTGTCCAATGGGAGTGCATTTTCCGGTGAACTATCCGGCAGCACCGGGTGATTCGTGCAGGATGTTGTATATTTATATGTTGAGTAGTAGATTTGTACAAATTTATCATGTATTTTTATGTAAGCAGTTCAATGTAGGGCCTCCCAATTCGAGCACACTTGGTTGTAATTGTGTTCTTCAATTTTATCAGGTAAATTTTATCATGGAAATTTTGTTCCATATTTATTTTAAAAACGTGGTTGCAAAAATATCAGCAGATTGAAATTTGAGATTGGAGTTTATATACAATATTGATATCTAGCTAAATTGGATTTACGAATCACCCACTGTTTTAGACAAAAAAAAAAAAAATTGTACAGGCCCCTGGATTTTTATTGAAAATTTTCTGTTACAAAAGTAATTTAATTTTAGGGAAAAATCCAAATAACCCCCTGTAAACTGCTTGAAATTCATATAGCCCCCTGATTTTTCTTAAAATCCATATTACCCTCTGAATATTCCATCTGGTTAACTATGATTAAAAACATAGTGTATCAAAAATCTAAAATAATTTGTTAAAAATGTGAGAACTTTATGTAAATGATTATTTTATCTTTTTGGATGGATTATAAAATTTTATTCTGATGGATAAAATAGTAATTTAAACATGAATTTTTGCATTTTTAACACATTGTGTAGGATTTTTTTTTATATATTAAGTTTTCAGTTAGGGTTAACCAGATAGAATATTGACAAAATAATCCTATTAGGAAATGACGAGGGGGGGGGGGGGCATTTGGATTTGTATAGGTGTTCTTAGGGGGTTATATGAACTTTAGGAAATGTTGGGGGGTTATATGGATTTCATGCAGTTTAGAGAGGGTCATTTGGATTTGTTCCTTGATTAAAACATGGTGAATTGCCCAAATACCCCTGTAGCCAACCCTTAATATTTTATGTGCCCCCACCTTTTAAAAATTTATTTTTTTACCCCTACAGCGAACACCTAATTTTTTTTCTACCCTCATCCCTTTAATTCCCCCAGTCTCACAAAATCACAGTTTCCCCCCTGTAAGTACATATATGTTTTCTGTAACTTAGAGAACACAAAATGTAATTTCTATAAATATTATCTGTAAATGCATATTATGTCATGTAAAAATGATAACTTGCAAAACACTATTGAAACATACATTAATGCATATCATTAATATATATGTGGTTCTTATATTGTCATAAAGTACATACTTGGTGGTGTTTGATTTATTTGAGTGTTTGACTAATTATTGTATCTTTAATATAGTTTGAACTGCGCTTTCTTCCTAATAATGTATGCTTGCTAACTTGAAGATGTAACAATGGATTTGATTTCAACCAAAATGACATGAAGATGATCAAATTAAATACATCTTAGTTCATTATGGTAGGAAAAGAACATTGGAATGGAAACAATAGATGAATTCAAGTGCTTTGATATATTTATTGTGATAAAATATTTTCAGGTATTATGCATTAACGTATGTTTCTCTAGTGTTTTACAAGTTAGCATTTTTACATGACATGCATAATAATGCACTTACAGATAATATTTACAGAAATTATATTTTGTGTTCTGAAAGTTACAGAAAATATATATGCACTTACAAGGAGAAAACTGGAATTTTGTGGGGTTAGGGGAATTAAAGGGATGATAGTAGAAAAAAAATTAAGTGTTTGTTGCAGGGGTAAATTTTTTTTTTTTTTTTTAAAGGTCGGGGCACAGAAAATATTGAGGGTTGGCTGCAGGGATATTTGAATAATTAACACTTAAAACATTCATGTAAGAGCACGAAACCAAAAGTTTTTTTTTTAAATTATAAATCTGTTGGTCTAATTAACCCGGCTTTAATTTCGATTTGATGTCTTGATGAACCAAATTGATCCAAACCAAATTGATTAATTAATCATTTTCTTTTGTTAGAAATAGTTGATATATCAAGAATTTATTAGATTTTATATTCTACTTTTTGCACTTTTCGAGTACAAAAAAAAAAAGTGACAACATTAATTTTCAACCCTGTGTGCAGTCTTATTTTACCAAAAAGTTTTAAGATCCTCCAAAAAGAAAATATTAGATATATCCAACATTGGATTATGTGCTTTATTTTATGAACGTAAAGTATATACATATTAAAACATAGATAGGAGTGCATGGGGTTGTCCTATATTGGACCAATCTTTCCAAGGAACTGAGATATAGAGAATTGCAGTTCAAAAAAGTGTACATTCAATTCATTCAACCAACTATGTATTTCATTTTTCTTTTGTCAAGGCATGTATATATCACATTTAAAAAAAAAAATTAAAACATGTCGGGACTACATGAATGCCTAACATTTTCCATCCTTCAAACATGAAATAATATTACAATATACACAAACAAAGTTGATTTTTCATCACTCCAAAAAAATAAGGATAAGATGAAAGTATATTTAGTCACTTCTCAATACAACATCATCCCTGGAAACAACTTCAGAAACACACACCAAATTAAAGGGAAAAAAAAAATACAACTCTTATGACTGCACACCTCAAAAAGAAAAAAGAAGAAGTTCTTTTCTTTCACACCACAAGGCAAATGAACAAATAACATGCATCAAATTCACACAAGATCAAATCTTTTTATTTTTTCTTCTGTTTTGGTTACTCCTCTCAATCAGAATCACTAGAACTTGAGCTGGAGCTTGAGCTAGATTTGCTGGACTTGTTTTTCTTGTGCTTTTTCTCAACAGTTACTTCACTCGAACTTGGATCATCAATAGATTCTTCAGTATCCAAATCAATCACCTGCGAAGAATGAACCTCATATACAAGTGTCTCAAAACGTACTTCCGTTGGTTCAGCTTCAGACGATCCATGTTCAAGGTCTGCTGATACAGTAGAAATTTCATCAGCATGGACCGGCTTCAACAGCGACTGGATGTCTTCTATGGATTTTGCTTCAACAACATGAAGGCCAGAAGGAACTTCTTCCAGTTCTGAACGCGCTAAAGTCTCCAATTGGGATGCTTGAGATTCCAACTTAGGAGAAGTGGGTGTCTCATGATTTTCTTCACTGACTTCTTCAAAGGTCGTTTCAGAATCCTCGACAGAATTTGCTTCAAGAACTGGCAAATCTGAATTATCCTTGGCCAAAATAGGTTCTCTATCATCCACCACCAAGTTAGCAACAAAGGGTTCCTCCATTTTGTCATCGACCATCAGTTCAGAATGCACTTCTTTGGTAGACATCTCTGATGGGTTGGCTTCAGATTCTGATTCAGAGGAGACTGAATTCTCAAGATTCTCTTCACTGATTTGTTTGAAGGCTGATTCAACCTCGGCTTGTTTTTGTTCTCTCCCCTCAACTGTTGAGTCATTGATGCTCTCCTCGGAGACTGGCTTCAACACTGAATCTATGTCTTCTATGGACGTTGCATCAATTACGTGAAGGTCTGAATGGACCTCCATTGTATCCAATCGCGCTTCACCTTGTAAGAGTTCTGAGTGACTAACTTCGAATTCTGCAAGTTGAGACTTGTCATCCACCAATTCAAAAGGCACAGATCCAGCAGGACCAGCATTGCTGACCTCTAAGTAAGTCGTTCCAAGATTCAGCAACTCCGAGTCGCCCTCTAGGGAAGATTTTTTTCCCTCCAATGTCGGGTCCTTGGAAGAAATTTTTTCTGTTTCTCCTGCTTCATGGAATTGCCTGAATGCCACATGAATATCTTCATAAGGTATTGCATTGAAGTCATGTAGCTCAGAATCAGCTATCATTAGCTCAGCATCTCCACCAACATCAGCTTTCACTGTTTCTGGATTATCAGTAGACAAGCAATGCTCACTGGACACCTCCTGGTCAAATGTTATCAGCTCTGGAACATGGTATTCACCAACCACGTCCAGTTCTGACAGCAAATCTTCGTCAATAGCTTTCATTTCTTTGTCCTCCTGGGTGACGCCATCAGTTCTCTCTTCATCAGTCAAACTTGTACAAGAGTTGCTTTTGAGGAGCCCGGGTTCCTTTTCAATGAAGTTTGAGGATTCCATGCTATCATGTACTGGATCTAGTATGTTCAAGGCAGTGAAGGATTTCATGTCATCATCATTTCCAGTTTCCTTAATGTACTGATTATGACAAATAGAAAGCTCACTCTCAGTGACCGTGGCATTTAAAACTGGAGATGACATGATTTCATGCTCTTCTTCATGCTTACAATCTTCAACAACAACACTAGGAATGGACGGCAAGTTCAAAACATTGCCCAAACCTTTATCTTCAAATTTAATTACTGCTTCGTTATCCGTGCTAACAAAGAGGCTTGACTTTGTCTCCAATGAAGAAGGACTCGAGTGTTCCTGGGCAATTTGTTCAAAAATGGGGGAATCGCTACATTCTTCTTTGGAAGCCCCTAAGAAACCAGGATGAATGATGTCTGTCTCACTGATCGTGTTAGGATCTCTTGAACTTGGCTCATTCTCCTCCACTGGTGACAAGTTCAGTGACACCACCCATGGACTCCCAGCAGTAGTAGTCACCTTGGTTTCCGCACTGAAATTCATCAATGTCTCCACTTGCATGTCTGACGCGGAGGAAGTAGAGTTGAAGCTCCCACTCCCACTCCCACTAAAAAACAAGGGACCTTCAAGAGTTGCGGCATTCGACAAGGACTTCTCAATGGCTGACGGGCTTGAATCGTAAACAGGTTCCTTGGCTTGGCCTTCGTGCATTACATCCATGCTAATGAGATCAGAATCTGGGGCAACTGATCTGACGGAGGCACTCGACCCATTCGAAGAACCCCCCAATGCCTGTTCAAGACTGAGCCTTACTTCATCAATGCTGGAGACCTTTACACTTTCTTCTGAGGAAGAGGAAGAACTTGATCGGCTTAACTTCTCTTGAAGGACTGCCTCCATCTTTGAAAAAATCTCGCCATCTTCAGGAGCCACGGGAGATGCTACATGCTCACCATCAGAGTTAGTCCTCAATTCCATCTCAAGAGCTCTACCAATTTCATGAACCTCATCAATGTTGGACCCGCTCCCTCCTTTTTCAGATTCATCTGAATCTTCATCAGAAGATGAGAGGATCTTTTCTTCAATAGAGTCATGTTTGCTGTTTTGGTCAATCTTCTCCACAAAAGGCTCGCTGTTATAGTCTTTTTCTGCCACAGTTGAAGAAACCGATTCGGATTCGGGGATGGAGCTGACCTTTGAATCACTCATCTCACTGAACTGCCTCTGGAAGTTGTACCCAATCTCCTCCTCAAAAGCCATCCTCTCCGTCTGGAAGTACGGCCCCAACCGACTAAAATCACGCCTCTCCTGCATGATCTCCCCTGCAAAAGAAGCACCAAGAGAGAAGCTTTCGTGCCTCCGAAAAGAAGCTTCCCCCTCCATGACATTGCCTCCTCTGTTGCTGACTTCGTCATACGGGAGATCGAAAGGATTCCTTCGTGGAAGTAGAACTGACGGAGCTGACCCTGGGGCCACCTCCGAATCAAAAGGGAGATCGAAAGGATTTCGTCTCATGGTGGAGACGGGCGGGATATGAAACATGGGTAGGTGATCGCCGGCATCCAGATCAATAAGATTCCTCTCCAATTCCTTCCTTGCCCTCCTCTTCGCAATCAGGTTCTCCAGCCTCCTATTCCTCTCTAGTTCAGATGTTCCAAGGTCCATCACGTTCTTCTCATCGTCCGCCGTCCACTTAACAACCACTTTGTTCTCATCCCCCCCGTGTAGTCGGATTTGGGCTGCCGCCTCTGATTCTTTGACAGCAACATCATCATCATCGTCAGATACTTCGATATGAGAAGACCCTTCAGAGTCAGAGACTTCCACTGATTCTTTGACAGCCCCATCATCGTCATTGTCAGATACTTCATCATGAGAAGACCCTTCAGAATCAGATTTAGACTCCCTTAGGACCGGCTGGGGAAGTTCAGAGTCCAAAAGCGGGTGAAGCTCATCAAGCATGGGAATTATATCAGCCATGGAGGCATCAGGAGAGGAGCTCTCGGCCCCATCAGAATCTGAATCAGATAACTTATCATGGATGTTGGCATCCTTCTTTGAGTGATCTCCAGCTTCTTCAGATGCATCTCCAGCCAGCTTCTCCATTGAAGAGTCTATGTTCCCAATGAACTCATCATCTAAGAAGTCACTCTTCTCAATCACCTTCCACTCACCATGAGTAACATCTTTTGGAGATGTTTCTTCAATGTTCATCTTGCTTTCAATATGAGTCTCCACTGGGAAGGTTTCATCCCTTTCAACAATAAGATTGTTTGCAATGGTAGTAGCTTTGAGAGAAGAGATTTCTGAAGTCTTCTCCTTCTCCTCTTCTTCATTGATGTCTGGAATGTTAGGCTTCCCATGACTCAAAAGGACACCAAGGAGAACCGCAGTGCATGCAATGATAGGAGAGGAGGAGACCAGAAAGCCAAAGAGTGAGGGAAGGTATCTGTACAGTAGGAAGAAGAACAAAGCTGTCCCCAACACAAAGGGGTGATTGCAGCTGTATCTATAAGAGATTCTGGTGGAATAGACCATGCCCTTTTTAATACTGACTGCAATCTCCTTTGTATCGATTGTCATTAGTATTTTCTTTGCTTTGACTTCTTTCTCTCTTCTTTTTTCCAAATCTGATTTCAGAAGGAGAAAACATATTAGACTCTGTATGGACTAATAATAAAAATTATACATTGAATCTACAAAAGAAATCCACCAATGATAAACTCAAATGATCTAATATGATTTATTTCACACTTCTCAAAAGTATAGAAATATGAGTGGATGTACTTCACATGAGTAGTGGACGAAGAATGATTGCAGCCTAGTTACCATGTTATAACAATTACTGAAATCAAATAAACCATACAAAATTAGAGCCAAACAAAATTATGCAGACACTCTTTTTGCTTTTGATGGACCTTGTTTCAGCAAAGAGACTAGAAAGTGTGGGGGAAGTGTAACGCAAAGAAAATGACATCAGAGGAGTTTTTGAACATCCATTTTCCAAAGCTATAGATGACTTCTCTATTTTTATTGGATTCAGTGAAGTGTCACGAAAAAAAGTGAGCCATTAGGGGACAAAAATGAATAATTTGATGGCAAGTAAAGAATGGATTTTTTTTTTTCCGAGTTTTTTTCTTTCTAACCTGTTGTCCTCTTCAAAGATTCCAGGGTACAAGAAATATAAGGCTAGCGGGAAAACAGTTCACACATTGTTGAGAGATGTCTTTCGTTAGATGGACAGATCCTTTTTCCGAAGGCCTATATAAATTTACTCTCTTCCTTGTTAGGGTTATTAGATTTTGGTCTCTTGTGGACTCTTTATGTAGTCTATACGGTGAAGAGGGATTTTGAGAGGCAGCCACCTGTTGTTGCTTGACAGAAAATGGTCGATGGTGAGGAGAAAAAAACTGAGATCTTGTATCCCACTTAATCATTATACTGAATTGATACCTCCTCTATTCCTTGGATATGGGCAAGTTGCTGAACTACACAATATCTGTGTGTTTTATTGTGTGGTTTGCTTGGTTTTTTAAGCCATTGTTCTACAGGTTCTAAGGTTGAATCCTAGCAAGCTTCGCTGCTTCAACACATATCAAACCTATAGCATATAATCAATCAAGATACAATACTAATGTCTTCTTTTTTGATATTAGACAAGACATTCTGGGATACTGTTACAGTAGTCAATCTTTTAAAACCTAGAAAAAAATGTACTATCTTCATTTCTATTCTCAACTTGAATTCACATATGCACAAAAGGGGAAGATTTCTAGTGTTTGCAAAACCCATATTCAACAATAAACCAAAATCAAATTTTGTAGTCAGGTGCTGAAAATCAAGCATTTCCACATTAAACACTACAACAAGATGGTTTCTACACACATACAGAAAAATATATATTAGGAAGGTCAGATAAAATATATTAAGAGTTCATTAAAGAAATGGCCAGTCATAACTCATAAATCATAACCAGAATACTGTAACAGAGATTTGAATAAGACAACTAAACTCCTTTGTTATTATTGTTACCAAGTCAAAATTTCGAGCAAGAACTGATTTTAATAGCATATTCTTCTAAGTTCTAATCAATCTTGCAAAATCCTACCAAGTCTATATCATTTAGAATCAAATGAAACCAAATCAACAAACACAAACGTGAAACGCTCCCATAACCCAATATGTTTCTAAGAACGAGTAACCTCCTGTTTGTTAGGCGAAATTCAAAAGAATTTTCTGTGGGATCATGGACAAACAGGCGAAAGTAGTTTTCCTAGCTTGACCCTAAGATCAACCACGGAGGGTCCCTCCGATATAAAAAAAAAAATAACCCAATATGTTTTTCTCGATTAGATGCCAATCTTAGGATTCAAAACATTCAATCAAAGTAGCTCTAAAAGTACCCACTCAAACAATCAATAAAACTTAAAAAAAAAAAAAATTATTTTGAGGGAACCATCATCAAAAACCCACCTTCTTCAATCAAACTAAAAAAATCGTCCAACATGCACATACATATCAAAGAACCCACCTCAAAAACCCAATCAAAATCCGATTTTGATCAACATTCATGAAGTCAGGTCACCAAAAAAAAACATAGACCCATGATTCATTTCACACCAAACACCGAAATAAAAATAAAAATCAAAACCAGATGATCAATTCATGGGATGCGATGGACGTCAGAGCTCAAAATCCCAAATGGGTCGGATTTTAAAACACACATAAACAAAAAAATAACACACATTTGCAATGAGAGATCAACTTACATGAGGAAATGAAGAAGAAGACCTGAGAAACTCCAAAGCCACCCAACAAAACAAATGAAATCTCTCTGAATTCCCTGTGAAACAAAGCAGGTTCTCTGTGTGGGTTTTTTGGGTTGGCAGAGACAGAGAGAACTTTAAAAATAGTATCTTTTGTTCTGTTTTTTCTTTTTTTATTTATGACCGTTCACTTTTGAATGAATCGCCGATTTTTTCAACCGAGTTAACGAGTTTCTCCGTCGGGTATTTTTTCTTCGGACGAAAATGCCCCTACAGAGTCAATGAAATAACGGTTTTATTTGAATAGTTTTTGGGAAGCAACAGTAGTGTATGCCGTGTTTGGCGCGGTAAACACGGGATATTGTTATGACCGATACAATAAGCAACTTAAATGTAAAAAATATGTTTTATTAAGGGTATTTTAGTCATAAAAACACTCCTACAGAAATATGAATGTTTCGTGGTTTATACATATAAAATAAGTGAAATAAAAAGTTATAATAGCCAAAAAAATCTTTTGAAGTTGGATTAAAATTTGATTAAATATGCCATGTGTTCCTTTCATCTCAGCCGTCCATTAGACGGGTCCGGTCAAGTTGAACCGTCCAAATCAATAGTATATTAATTTCTTCTCTAATGTCTAGATCCATGGCCCATGTCATTTAAATTAAGGTGAGGTCATGATTTTTATGAGTTTCTCTTTAAGTTTATTTTTTCTTATTATTATTTTTTTGATACAAATTTTATTTTTTATTATTGGATACACCTCACATTCAAGTTTTTTTTATATTATTGGATACACCTCATACTCAGAGGTCTCAAATTCAAATGCCTTGAGCTCCGTTTGGCAAAACGGAGGAGAACGCCGCGTCGGCTTAACGCAAGAATCATTCTTGTGAGGCGTCGGGGGAGGCGAGGGGAATATGCTTACAACACCGGGTGAACAGATCAAATGCGAAAATGGGTTCCATTTGATGGGGTGAATGGGTCTCGTCGTGTTAGCCACCGCGGACACCGGTGGAATGTGGATCCAAATGGAGTCTTAGGTTACCTAGTGTTTAGGGTATGTGAGTGATTATGTACGGTTTACCTGATGTTTAGAGTTTGTGAGTGATTTTATGCGGTATCAACTTTACTTAAGATGCATTTATACACGATTTTTTAAGGATGTAATGATCATAGCTGTTTTATAAAACACAAATTTCAAAACATAGTTTTTTGACAAAATCTAATAATGATAATGCATGTAAACTGACTTATTTTGTAATAGCTTTTAACTTTGTTTTTTTTTTTTTTTTTTTCAAACACACCCTTAACCTCGTCCATATAATGCACCATTTGAATGTTTTTTCAAGCTATAGTATTTGTTTTTTCAAAGCATTTTTTTGTTTCAAATTTAACTCATCTAATATTTTTTCCAAAGCTGATGTTTGTTATTCACTTATTCTTTCCTTTGTCTTTGACATGGACATCTGTATCATTCTTTATTCAAAGCAGTCAATATAAAATTATGAAAGGATATCTAGAGAGAGAGAAGGGTGAGGAGGGCATGACTAAAAAAAACAGATGTGCCTTTGAATGAATCCATGTGAACTAAAATAGTAGTAGACTGATGAGATAGATATGGGAAGGGGAGTCCTTTTTGGTCGGCAAAGAAAAGGATAAAACAAAGGTTTTGATGTTGAGTGAGTGGTGGTGGTGGGGGGTGGCCAAGTCTCCATGAGAGGAAATAATTCACTGCTGTAAAGCTGAGGTTCCTTGGATGGCATGTGTGTTGAAATAACAATTCAGTTTCTTCTTTTCTTTTGCATACTTTTTTTTTCTTTCTATTCTTTCGTCATCGTATCCAATCAAAAGTTCCCAACACGGCAACATGGGACCAACACATGAACAACTCAAGTGCTAGACACGTGAGACATTCTTTGACGAGATAACTAATGAATAGTTCAATTCAATTCATTAAATCTTAGTTCAATTCGAGGTTTACATGAATTGGGTTATTTCAGTTCAATCTAATGTTACAAAAAAAGTCATTTCAATATCACATTGATTCATTCGATTTATGAATTATTCAGTTTGATCAACATGGTCATTCAGTTCAATTGGATTGGTCTCTATTCATTCCAGACAGATGAGAACTTTAACTTCTCTAATCCATCCACTGTAAGTATAACATGATCTGCAAGAATGAAATTCACTAGCATACAATCTCTCTATGATCCACTGAATTACATCTGGTTCTGATTTCAATATCATCTGTCATTATCAGTTTGAATCAGACGAAAGGTGCAACACAGACATGATGAGTGTGAAATGATTAGCAGATATTACCTTATTTGCAAGTCAGTGTGAGGCTGAATTTGTGAAATGAAAATAGTGTTGCTCCAAAATTTTTCACTGGACATTTTTCACTGGACCCAAGACTTGAAAAAATTTCTGTAACATTGACTTGATGTAGAAATCCAGGGGATGATTTCCTGTAAAGAATTGTGAAAGTTATGAGAACAAATCCATGAAAATGTAGATCTACATGATGATAGGATTACATGTAATAAAGTGCCTTGAAGAATAACGAGAACCTACAAGTCCTATGGATGCATCAGATGCATGCAAAGCTAAATTATATGGGCGATGATACACTCGGTCCTATTTATAGCCTTATTTGCAGTCGCCACATTACTAATGTGATATATGATATCTTCTAATGTAGTATATACTCCACTATGCAATGTATACTCTATTATGAAAACATAAAAATATATGCATTCAATCTTACAATATACTTCATTTCTTTTATAAGAGAATATATTTCATTAATCAAGAATATACTTAAAAAAATTCAAAACTGTCCACAGGGCTGCAAAAAGGACTGAAGGTAATGCTTTCCAAATTATATACAATTTTCATTTTGCTGAAGCACTTCAAATAACAAGGATCTCCATGTATATACTAACAAGGATCAAATGTTGCCAACAAACAAATTAAATGGAGAGTGCATGTTAGATTCATGTAAATGATCCAAAATGAAATTTGGCTCCATCACAATAGATGGTGACAATAGGAGGAGGCACCCACCTGTGCCAGTCATATCTTCACGTTACGCTGCAGTACTCTAGCTTTCTCAGCATCAATAATGGACTCCACAAGCTTGACTGCACCATCAAGCTTCCCTTCTGCGTTCATGACTACGTAATCAAATTCCTTCATATGTTTAACCTCTTCCCTAGCCATAGCAATCCTCACAAGAAGCATGTCGCTGGTCTCTGTCTTACGCTCAATGAGCCGCTTCACCAAGGCTGCTTCACTCTCGGCAACCAAGAATATGAAGATGGCAGAGTCCCCAAGAATTGATCTCAGTGTGGCCGCCCCTTGAATGTCCACTCTCAAGACAATGTCAGACCCCTTAGCCATGAAATCTCGGATCTGGGAATTGAAACAAGAACTTTGTCTTTAGGTTATTTAGATGATTAAGTAGCTGTAATATACAACAATTCCATTAATACAGAGGACTGGTTATGTATATTAACAATTTACTTATGCTACTCTCTCAGATACTTCAATATTTGTTCCAGGTAATTGAGCACATACCACATAATGTAATCCCTCTAAAACACACACTATAGTCCTATATTTGATCTGTGGATCACCTCAGCAACTCACATGGTGATAACAAATCACATTTATGGTAAAGATGAGATAAATAGTACATGTATTAAGGGCATTCAAGAAAGCTTAGCATATAATCTATGCAACGAAATTGTTGAATTATGTTGCACAGGGGCAATCCAAGATCAAATAATATTGGGCAATATTTGCTGCTGCTCATGATTTGCTAGAATACACATGCATCTTTAATGATTATATTCAAGGAATTTGGTACCTGCTGTTTTGGTATGCCCTTGTACTCTCCATAAACAAGAGCATATTCTAGGAGTTCATTCCTTTCTATCATGGAAAGGAATTCTTCTTTGGTAACAAAGTAGTAGTCCTTCCCGTCAACTTCACCAGGCCTCTTTGCACGGCTTGTCGCTGTGACAACAAAGTGTAACCCCTCCCGAACATCACGCAGCCTCTGTAACACCAGTGGCAGTGGTGAGCAAATATTGGCAATCCACAGATGACCATGACATGATTAAATATCTAGCGAACCCATGTCATGTTATGAATGACTGATCTAATATTTCCTTTATCAAAGGGTTGTGTCTGCAGTTAAAATCTATTAAATCTGAACAAATTACAAAATCATAGCCAAGTTTAAAATTTTCAAGAAGACAAACGTTCCACGAGAAAACTTTCAATCAATCCAGTAGTTTAGATTTGAAGTCAAACTGTCCGAACAAGCCATTTAGGAACGCTCAACGATCCTAGTCATATGAAGCAAGAACTCTATCTAGATTTAACAAACTTCCTGCAAATACCAATGGAAGAACCAGAACCACCCAAGATTCCAATGCCATAACATTGTAACATTTCTAAACACGAGGTAGGTCCTTACCAAAGGCTAAAGACAAAGCACAAATTACCTTGATAACAGCATCTTTACCAACACCGCTTGGTCCGCTGATCACTATGACCAGTGGATTTGGAGGTGGCAATGATGGCTCCGAGCTGAAAGATGATCCCAATGCGGTTTCAAGCCCCCTATACAGTTCAGCCTATCAGAAGATGCAAAAAAAGCTCAATATACACACTAAAATAGGAGTAAACCACATAGTATAGTTGAAAATTCCATGGAATACATTCAGCACTAACAGTTGCAAAATTCAGGATCACAATGAATAAAAGTTTTTCAATAATCAACATCCATGTCAAGAGATTGTTTAGCATAACCCAAAAGTAATCAGTAATGTCTCATGAAATTTCTCAAACTCGTCATGAAATTCAACATCTGTATTGGCAAATCAAATGTGACAACAAATCTTTTTGTTTAACAACAACAACAGTAACGTTAGAAATCCAATCATATTAAATACTATTATTCCACTTTTTCTTCACCAACCAATATAAACCGCATAATTCGCCATTTATTCCTAAATTACACCACCACATTGACAATGATAGAATCCATAACCCGAATTTTCCGGCACAACTAATACATTCATCCAATGTGTTAAAACAATACTCACAACTTGTGTCAACATTTTGCGTAGGATATCCAAATAAGACGTAACGATAAGCAAATAAACCCTAGATTCTGCTCAAACGAGAGACACACAGAGAGAGAGATGGAGATGGGTCAGTCTCGTCACCTTATCAGCGTCGGAGGGAGGCAAGGGCACCGAAGGAGAGGTCCTACAAGCGGAGGACGCCATCTCCGTTCGGCACCGGAGCAGGTCGGGAGGGCCAGGCTTCGGGGAGGCCGGGAGACGGACTCCGGGGATCGTCTTGCGGGATGGGGAGGAGCGGAGCTGGGATCGAGCGAGGGAGGTGAAGATCCTCCGCAGGAGCATGGGACGGCTGTGGTGGGAGCTCAAAACCCTAGACATCTCGTCGCCATTAATGTTTTCCAGCGAGCGAGCTTGTGTTCCCAGCTACCGAGCTGCCAAAATTGCTAAAAGGCCCCTCGTTTTTGGGAAAAGTGAAAATGAGTCATCGGTCACCGAGAAAATGAGAGACCAGTGTCTTAACGTGTCCTGGCCCGAGATGACCCAGTGGGCCGTGGTCCTAACTAAATGAAAAATGATACATTCAGCCCATTTTATAACATTATTTATATGGCTGTGTATCTTTCTCTTATTTATAGTCTCATGTATCTTGTTAGGCTTTTTCAAGTTCTTAATCACGCTTATATTCAAATTTTACTCAAATTTGAGTAAAAACTTCATTTGATATAATGTCCCACTTTATGTTTTATTAAAATATTTTAAAAAATGTGATGTTGATGAAGAAAAATAGCCTTTGAAAATTTTGAGTAAAGGTTTGAGTCTCCCTTGATTTTAGTAAAAGTTTAATTTGGTTTGTGCAAATGGTTGTAGAGATTTTTGGGTGACTTTTACTCAAATCTAAGTTTGGATACATGTTCAGGTATGGGATTGGAGATGCTTAGTCACATGTAACGAGATATATATCTCATTAGAATTGTTTTACATGTTTTAAAAATGAGCCCATACAATTTATTAGAGTATATATTTCATATTTTATGAAATTACATACTTTTTTATTATATGAGATATACTATTTTTATAAAAATAAAAAAGGGTGTCGATTATGTTTGGGGCTAGAAACATGGATGAGTCTAACACGGTATACTATTTTACAATCTTGTATGTAGTATGTCCAACAAGATATATATCTTGCTAAACAAATAATGTACATACTTATACGAATTAAATGCATATATATATATATTTTTTTTACTTTTTCGTAATAAAGTAATACTGAGATATGAAGCACACAAACTGCGTTAGACATTGTCATACATTACTTGTTTTTTATAGTAGAATGTATATGCTGATATAGTTGGGTGTATACACCATTAGAGATTCCAAGAATGCTGGAAGTTAGAATGCATTCAAGCAGTTATGTTCGAAGCACGAGTCACTAAAAGACATTCTGCTTGTTTAGCTTGTAAATGAAACCAAGAATAGCAGTGTATCTTGATATTCAAATGATGAAACACACTTGACAATAACCAAGGTTCCAAAGAGAATGCACTACATGGATACATTAATACAAGGATATAATACAACAAAACAATGAGGGAAGTGAACCTAAATTCCACCCAGAAGCATCAACAGAAAACCATCCATAAGGATTTTTATTCACAAAAATATATATAAAAAAAATCTAATCACTTTTATTCTCTGGAGTTAGCTGAGAATGAATGCTAAATGTCCTAACAACAACAATGAAAAATATTAAACCAACCACAAGAACTCTCTCAGTATACATGCTGCAGAAGATCCTGTGACTTCAAATCACTCCTTGTTAGTGGAAAACAAGACCAATGTACAACAAATCTCAACAAGGACTTCAAATCACGATTGCAGAGAGATCCTCGTAGACCGTTCTGATGTCAGGTCTCTCTGAAGCAGATCGAATGCATCGAAGCGCCACCCTCAACAACTGTTCCAGTTTTGGAGGTCCCTGAACACTATCTCCACTGATCAACCTGTCGAAACACTCAATTGAACGGTCCTCACTCGCCAACAGCCTTACCCAGTCAGTCAGATCGACCACGCCAGGGTCGCCAATGACAATCTCTCCAGCGCTCTTTCCGGTCAGTAGCTCCAACAAAACCACCCCAAGAGCATATACATCACTCTTTAATGATGGGCATGGCTTGTTCGTGCTTGCGAATTCTGGTGGTCTGTAACCAAGAGCGCCAGCATTCAGGACCTGTTCTGCCATTCCGGCAGGGGTCAGCACCCGATGGATGCTGTAGTCAGTGACGAGTGCGTTCAGAGTGTGGGCTTCTAAGAGGATGTTTGTTGATTTGAGGTTGCCATGAGGAATGGCCCTCTCGTTGTGGAGGTAGCTCAGACAGCCTGCAACATTGACAGCAACTTTGATACGTTGATCTAGTGATAAGGGTGGGAGCCTCCTTGCCTCGAATTCTGTGGAGATGCATCGAAAGTTAAACCTTACATTACCAACTCTTGGTTTTTTAATTATGTTCGAGCTTGCAATCCATGAAGAAATTTGCAAGGATATTGGATTAGTTAGTAAGCATAAATAGAAATACCACACCAAAGCATAAACAACAATGTATACATCTTCACGCTCCTATACAGTTAAGAACACCCCGACCCAACGCACCCATTCAACCTACGAACCAACCAAATGCTAGGCAAATTACCAATTACTAGACTTAATTACTGGTGACATCCAAACATGTTCCTTGGGATAACTTGAAAGCAATTCCGATAGTAGCTGACAATGTTTTGCGCTGCTAATACACTTAGCAACACGTCTTGCCTAAACCTATTTTATGTTTAGATCGAACCTTGGATCTAATACAAAATGTAGAGTTGGTGATTATGGACATCTCAAACATGAAACTTTTGTTACCAATTCGTTTTTTTTTTTTTAACTATGTTCCAGGAGCATGCGATACATGAAGCAATTTGCAAGGATATTGAATTTAGTTAGTATTTGGAAGATCATGGAGAATGATGTAATTCCATATAGTAGTTTAGAACCTGAGCATGCAATCTCAGGAAGCAGAACTTATCCCACTAATATTGCTAATATATTCGAAACAAAATGGTTTTTCTAGTTGATAGCAATTTCCAGTATTATTGAAGCTTATTAAGTTGTATAACTTGTATTACAAGTACTACATGAATGCCTTTAAATGAATTTATGACATGAAACAGCCTATGTCGATGAATAACACGTATCGCCCCAAGACTTGTGAGGATTATTGGAACTCCACTACCTAGCAGTTGGATGAATCCTGTATATTGAAGACACCCTCTCATCTATTTACAATTCCTCATAATAGTAAGATATTTAAGGTGGTAAAATATCTCATCTGAGTATTCAAAGGCAACTGATTCTCTTAAACACACATTTTCATGTGCCATATAGTGTAAAAGTTTCTTTCATTTTTTATTTTTACTAGATTTTCAGATGGCTAGAACAAGTACCCATGTATATTACAAGCTCCCCATTTGAATCTTCACACACAAAAATCACAACTGTTTCAGTACTTGTGTGCATACAAGAAGGAAAATCAAGAATCATGAAAATGTCTTAAAATGAGTAGACTATGGCTGTCTCAAAAATCTAACATCTACATTAAGAAAAAAAAATCATCATAAAGAACAGAAAAGTAAGATTGGAGAATTACCGCAAAGGTGTGCTGTTAAACACACTGCATTCACATAGTCTGATATAACAAGCTTCTCATGTTCTTTCCAACCCCAATAATAACCCCTCAAGCAAACTATATTTGGATGTCTGATGCTCCCAAGTTTTTTAACTTCTCTACTGAATTCCTTCTTGGATTTCACAATTCCTTCCCTCAGCCACTTCACAATCAGTACTCGCCCACCATCAAGCGTGGCCTTATAAGAGGTCCCATGACAACTCCTCCCAATAATTTCAGCAGGAGCGCAAGAGAGCTCCTCAGCTGTGAATGCAAATGAGTTATCAAACAAATGCAATTCCCCAGCCAGTCTATCTGGAGTACATACACTGAGAACAACAGGTTGTTCGGATGAGTTATAATCAATAAACTGAGGAGAGGAAGAAATCATAGAGAGAGGTGATCTCCGTCCACTATCCATTGGTGAAATGTTTGACTTAGTTGAAAGTCCTTTCACTGCAGACTCGACATTGCCAACTTCAGAAGACTCTACAGGAGCTAGTGACATGTCACCAGATCTCGAGGCAAGCAAGCGATCTTGAGAGAAACTCGAACAAGCAGGAGGGGCTTCTACATCTTTATTTCGTTCTGTATCCTTCCCACAATTAATTCCAGATGACCTTCTATAGTAAACAAACAATGAGAAGACAATGATCAAAACAGTTCCAACAACCAGACCAGCAATCACTGCATCTCTGATTGCAGGTTGTATGCCATGTTTTCCCCGTATGAAGCCAATAATGCCCTCAGAAGAAGAAACCGCGTGAGGAAATTTCAATAGGGTGTTTCCGGGGTGAAACGAGGAATCGGGAAACCGGATTAAGTTGTTGGGAACAGTTCCGGATAGATTATTATAAGATACGTTGAATCCTTCAAGACTATCTGGTAGATCATCAGGGATGCTGCCTTCGAAATGGTTGTTCGATAAGTCGAGAAACAACAAACTGCGAAGCTTAGTAATCTCAGTTGGTATGTCTCCAGACATGTTGTTCTTTCCAATGTTGAGCACTTTTATTTCCTCCAAGGCACCGATTTCCGGAGGCAAAGTCCCACTTAACATGTTATAAGAGAGATCAAGAGACACAAGGCTTGAATTCTTTGTGATGGGTAGAGGAATATCCAACAATTCAGAGATTGCTTTGGGAGGGCTTGGGAGAGGAATTTGTCCAGTAAAGCCGTTTCTTGAAAGATTTAGATTGGTCAATCTCGGAGTGGTGAATAAGCTTGGTGGGATAATCCCGCTTAGGCGATTCAGGCTCAGGTCGATAAAGCTTAACAATGGGTACGTCCCGATCACAAGAGGGAGCTCTCCTTCCAATGAGTTATTGGAAACATACATGTAAGTCAGCCTCAGAAACTGAGAGGTTTCATTGGGAAGAGTTCCAGTCAATTTGTTTGAACTCAAACGAATTGTTTCTATATAATTTCCCCAACTAGCAATCATAGACAAGTTCCCTCTAAGACTGTTGAAGCTCAAATCCACGATGGCACAGTTCCCTACCCTTGAAGGCAAAGGACCTGATAACTCATTTGAAGAGAGATTGAGATTCTTCAAAGTTGCAGACGTGATACTAGAAATTGGACCTTAAAAAAAAATTGAATAAATCAGTATTTAGATAATTATGTATCCATCTAAAGTAACATACAGAGATTATGGAAGCACTAAAGAGAATGAAGAGTTGAAGACGCCTATTCCATTAATATGACAAGGGATACAATGGGCATTATATCAACATATAACCAGTTGAAAATACATTCTCAATAGCATAACCACACCCATGTGGACCCATTTATCATTTGTCAACTACCAACTAACAAGGATATTTGACATTTCAAATGAACAGATTGCCTAAAAAGGGTGAGACATTATGGTACTTCAAAATTATGGATAATGTTCTCCAGCTCTAATTGTACTTGACAATAAAAATTTATAATCAATAAAAACAGATATATAAAGTTCCAACAACTACACTACAATTGAGTACCTTGAAGTTGGTTGAAACTAAGATCTAGCTCACTCAAAACCATTGAGCTCTCTTTCAAGAGAGCTTCAGGAAGAGATCCAGTGAACTGATTGTTCCCCAACCTTAGAATTTTCAGCGAGACTACGAAGTTGAACGGAGGGATCTGACCAACCAACTGATTATAACTGGCATCGAAGACTTCCAAACTGTCAAACAAAGGCATCGCATCAAGCGCAAAGAGCTCTCCAGATAATGAATTGTGGCTGACATTCAAATACTGTAAAGTGTCGATGGATGTTGAATCTCCAAATGCCCCACCAAGCGTTCCGGAGAACCCATTACAGCTGAGATCAACATAAGCCACACTCTGCAATTCAGAAAGAATACCATCCAAATGACCTGAGAAAGCATTGGACCGAAGGTCTAAATGCTTCAATTGTCGAAGATTTTGGAACCCAGAAGGCACTTTCCCTGTGAAACCATTGGAGGAAAGATTGAGAGAAACCAAGTTTCCCAATTTGAAAAACTCAACCGGGATCGACCCAGTGAACGAATTGCTCGAAAGGTCCAAAAACTTCAAAGACCCAATGGACCCAATATCAGCATGAAGAGCTCCAGTCAGCCGGTTGTGCGAGACCGACAAGTTCTGAAGTGTATGCAACCCAACAAGCGAAGAGAAGTCTATGGTTCCGGCCAAATCAAGTCCATCAAGCACGATCGACGTCACGTGACCATCGGTACAGTGGACTCCATACCAGTCACCGGGACAGCCATCCGATAGTGAGGCCTTCTCAAAGTTCCAGGAACCAAGAAGACGTCCTAAAGGATCTTCTTTGATGCCTTTCTTGAACTCTAAAAGAGCATCTGAGTCTGGTTTTGCAATGGTGAACTCTACCCACAACAGGACTAGAAGACCTAACAACTGCATTGTTTTCCCCTCACAAGGCATTGACCCAACAAGACCCAAATCTGTCAAGATCTCTAATCTTGCAATGCTGAACTAAAGGGATCACAGAAAGATTTGGGTTTTGACTGGAATTGAAAAGAAACCCAGATGCAGAGATGACCAAATCTGTAAGAATAATGGATGATATGCAGAATTACTTAATCAAACTTCACAAACAACTGTCAATAAATAAATAAAAAGCTGTTGAAGAATGAAATACCCAGATGGAATCTGAGTCAATGAGTGTGTGAAATAACTGAAAAAACTTTTCAAGTCCCATTAGAAACACATAATCAAGATGAGATTTTTTCCTTGTTCGGTGAGAGAGAGACAGAGAGTGGGTTGAAGCCTCTCACAAACAGACAACACTCACACACTCAGTGAAGTGTCTCCCTCTCTCTCCCAGCCTACCTCCATTGCTTTTGTTATCCCTGCTTTTCAGTGAGCATTGAAAGAGGGGGTGAATCAATGATGAGCCGTCAAAAAAGGTGCGCTGTGTAACATTGAAAATGGTAGTTTTGTAGAATATACCAATCAAATCACGGGAGAGATTTTTTTTCTTCTATTACTATATACTGGTTGAGAGAGTGGGTGAGTAAAAAAAAAAAAAAAGGTGCTTTTCATAGATGATAGAAAGTTGGTTCTTTTTATAGCACCCAAGTTGTTTTCAACTGATTCATCATTGATTTAAGACCGATTGGATCCGCGTGTTTGTGTGGATTCTGGATTTCTGCTGTAAAAACATGTAAATGCAAATTCCCAATGGTTTTTCATAATGTAGTGTTTTTTATGTTTTTTTTGTTAAATTTTTTGCATTTAAATTTTTTTTAAAATAATGTTTTTCAAAAAAGGACTAATTTTTTATACAGATAATCCTCATCTAAAAAATAATATATTTAGTTAATAAAATATATTATTTTATAAAAAAATATACATATTCACATGAATTTAAATGCATTTTTTGTGTAATAAAATATATATTAAAATAATATGACATATATTAAAAATAGAACAGCAAAACAAAGGCGCATAAATGTTCTTCATATGTGATAGTAATTAAATGTTAATTTAAAATTAAAAAAACTGGCAACCCATGCGTTGGGTTTTTAGAACAGGCTGTGTTAAACTATTTTAAAAACCAATTATCATTTGTCAAGATGAGAATTGTGGGGGTGATATATTAAAACTCAGGATATATAAATATTTCTAAATCTCTTATATTTTGTATATTTTTATTTGTTATTATTAATGTATTTTTTTTTAATCAATAAATGAGATTTTGTATTACTGTGTGAGCATTTAGAATATAGGAAAGATCAAACTTTAGAAAAGATGAACACAAAAAGAAGCAAGAGGTTAACAAAACTCGTCTATAATGTCATTTCCATTTCGATCTGAGTTGGGTCTTCCGACGGCATAGAGAGATTGGAGATGATCGAGGTGCCCATGTCCTGTTGAAAAGAGGCTAAAAAGTCTGCCGCTTTGTAACCTTCTCGAGGGATATGGTATATTTTTCAACCTTGAGCTTTGCCGAGAAGAGTTTGAAAGGACCTAAGTGTGCGGGTTGCAGTCCAAGAAGGATTTCCCCTACCCAGCACCCAGGAAACTGTAATTTTGGAGTCAGATTCGAGCCAAACTTGTATAAAACCACATGCGAGAGCTTGTTATTATTAATGTATTTCTTACGAAATGATAATGAATGATAATTCAATTTCAATTAACCTGATGATTGAACCAATTATCATTTGAATATTTTTTCTCATAAAACAAACTATTATTAAGCCACCTAGTGGTTTTAGTTGGTGAGAAAAAAAAAAAAAATGAAATTAGCAATTTCAAACAATTTTTTTTTGTTGGTAAGAGGCAATTTCAAACAAGTTTGGTATGGATGCTCTCTCATTATTAGAATTCACCACTTTGTTCTCTTAGTTTGAGTACTCCAACATTTCCCCAAACATTGACCTCTCATAATCATGATTAAAGATATTTAATTCTTATTTATTGAATATGATTATGAAATTTGTGAGGTTCGATTTGGGGTAAAAAAAAAAAAAAAAAAATCATTCCAGTGCACCCCAAGTCATGTTCATATCAACTGAGGCTGTAACACCAATCATTATTGGATGTAGTTGCCAGTGAAGCCTTAAATCTTTCATCCCCAAATAAAATTTTAGGTTAATTGGGATCATGATTGGTGTTTTTGGCCTTTTATTCATAACTTGTTTTGTTTTTTGTCTCTGAACATTCATCTTATAATAATGTGGCTCAACCTTTTGGCCTTAGCCTGAATATTTTTATTTATATATTTTCCTGTTTAAGCACGTGAAGGAGAGGGACGGAATCCACTTTTGATTTTCTAATAGAAAAAATGATATGCAATGTGTGTAATCTCATCCACGGTTCTAATTTAATTTTTTAAAAATTATACACTCAGAAATATTACTTATATTAAAGATATAAACATTAATGATTAGTTGATAGCAGTGGGGGAGCCATGTATAAACCCTCAACCCCTCTTTTAATTAATTTTTCCTTTTACATAAAACAAAAGTCTATTTTGATTCTATCTTTTCATTGGCCCCCAAGTCTTCTTTAATATCCATATCCTACACACAGCCATGAAGGCATTGACCCCACTTCTTGGCGTCCCCACCTAGGTGCCCATCTTAAAATAAATAAATTTTTTAATCTTTTTTTTTATCTCAATTGTTCCTAATATCAATCCTTATCTCTAAAAAAATCCTTAATTTTTACTTTTTGTTCCATTAACCATCCCACGATTAAGAATCTGCAATCAATAATCCTCTTATCTCATCTATCAACATTTCAAAGGTATATAATTTTTCTTTTAACTTATTGTATTGTTATTAATTTATTTAAAATTTAAAATATTTGTGTAAATATCTAAAATAATCAAATCATTTAACATTTTCAGAACATGAAACCTCATTGAAGTCAAATTTAAAAGTATATATTGCTTTTTAAATTTAAATCTTGACATTTTTTTTTTTAAATCACTGATATGAAATTTGACAAATCATTTTAAAATTTGATAATTATCTTTTAAACTTATTTAAAGATATGTTTTAGAGTATTTTTATTTTATTTTATACATATTCATTTTTTAAGCTATGCTGTTGAAATTGAAAAAAAAAACATAATGATACAACTTTAAAAAATATTTACATAAATCACGTTAGGCCCCCCTTAAAAAAAATCCTGGCTCCACCACTGGTTGAGAGACATACTATTTTAACAAAAAATAAAAAAATGCATTCAATTCATATATATATATATATATATATATAGATATACAAGTGTACACATACAGTGTATGTAGCACACCATATCCAGAACCATTGTCAGACATGTTGGATTTAATTTAGAGTGAAGGAGAGGACCACCAAGTGACCTGGACAACAGGATCTGGCAGCCATAACTGAGAAGCCAGAATGGATGCGCAGATGGACTGGCATCTCATTTAAGTTGGATGGACAAAAACATTACATACCCTGTGCCTTTTGTTTTTGTTTTTTACATCCACAAAGAGCCAGAAGTGATTAAAAACAAAGGTCCTAAATAAGCATCCCAAGAAGAGATGAACAAAAAATGAAACAATGCAGCAGTTTCAATACACTCAGAATGACTTACTGGTCCACAACATTCATGAAGAGATGATCAGGCTCATGACCATGGACCCTGAAGCGATACACGCACGTATAATCCGGGTTCCCGTGGTTGGATGTGATGTCGAGCCTCACCATGTTGATGAGCCCGGAATCGGATATGTCTATGTCGAATGTCTGTGCATTGCTCCTCCCAAGATCATAAGTAAACTCCAGCAGGGGGAACATCCTCTCATCTCGGACAGACGGTTTGTCTTCCAGACCCTCAAACCATGCAGAGACCCGGCAGTCCCTTGGGGCAGTAGACCTGTCAAAAGCAACGCTCTGCACACAAAATGTCAAGGATCGAAATATAAATCTCTTGTATTTTGTCTATCAACAGATAAAAAAAATGAAGTATCATCTTGTCACAAACATCAAGTTAAACTAACTAACGAAAAAAAAAATTGGGAGGTGCTAACTATCCATATGCTATATTATTTCACACCACAAAAGATGATGAGGGTTTGTCTTCCGGACCTTCAGATGTCACAACATTTTATCTCTGTTCTAGAATATGAGAACAACTAACTATTAAACACCAAAGACAAAACTCAATCAACTATTTCTTCGACAAGTTTAGATGGCAGATATCAGAACTTTAATAAACCTTGCCAATGAATTCACAGCATTCAAAGCTTTCGGGGCTTTCTGTTTCGTTGATATTTATGATACGAATTTCCTTGCATGCGAGTGAGTAGCCTCCAACAAAATCTAAAGCAAATATCTGCACACCAGTATTTCTGGCTTCTAATAAGTACAGATGTTGAATTCAATCCTTCAGATGCCCAATATATCAATTTCTCACAATTTAATCAATGCATCAAGTCAGAAAATCCTTCCCACATCCATTCCATTGCCCTGTGTTTTGAGTCCTTTCCCAATCACAAAGTGAAGCCTAAAGCACACCTTGTAGCTCTATTGGGCATGTTTATATATATATTTTTTTATTCCAAATATTATTTACAAGATCCTTGATTGTTTCAATGCCGTTGTATCACCACCTGCAATGAAATGGTGGAGGCAATCATCAAAAGAGCAATGAGTTATTTCTGATGAATAAGTTTCATTAACTAATTGACTGTCAAGGCATCAAAAAAAGAATCCCAAGTTGGTGGCATACTTCACTATTGATTAACAACTCCTTAATCATGATTTTGGACATAGTGTGCCTTAGGATCTTGGCTTACTACAGATGGAGGACCCAATGACAGTTCCCTTTAACTGATTTCAGTAAAGAATTAATACGTTTGCTAACTTAAACATAAAAAAATTTATACATCCCAACTTGTTAATATTTTTTTAAATGAATCCTCAAACACAAAATTCATTTGAGCCCTTGCTCACAAATAAGGATCTACAGGCTACCAAACTGATGTTCAAGGAAAATTAAACCGAACCATATGGGAACTATATAAAAACTCAAACCATGACCACACACATTCACAAATATAAACACCAGAAGAATTGTACAATGTCCATGGTACTTAACTAAGACAAAAAAAAAAAATCACATTTATGTTTACTGAACAAAACAATGAAATACTTGTCAACATGTGGATGACTTTCTTTGCACAAACAAAACACAAAGAACAGTATATGTCACACAAGTAGCATCAATGGAAAAAAATGATCATTTGCTAAACTTAGCAGTAAATATAAATACACATCAAAAATTAAAATGGAAACCTGACCTTTGCTACATGTTCAAGGGTAACAGCCTCCGGAATTATTCCAGTCTTCAGCTTGATCTCAACGAACCCACTACTCCCATTCAATGCAAAACATTTTCCAGGTTCTCCAAAGCTCGGCTCCAACATCTTTTGGGCATCTGGATGAACACTGAACGGGCCAGTCGGAATCCAACTCCTCTTACAAATGAATGCCTTCGAATGCCTGACCACCCACGCCCCACCAGGGCCTAACGCATAATCAACCCTCCCAAGCCCATCCGCTGCATGCTTTTCAATCTCCTTCATCACAATCTCCCTTGCAACAGCCGTAATCACATCCAAACTTGAACCCCCACCAAATCCCTCCACGCTTTTGACCCTCTTAAACTCTTCCAAGAACAAATCATATTCTTCCTTGGAAAGCAAATCCGAACCCCCCAACGCCCCCAAAGACTTGTTGAGATTCTCAGTCCGCGCTGTCAACTCCCTCAATTCACTCTCAATCTTCCCGCCCGCATCTTCAATTCTCATCAATTCCCTCCTAAAGCTCCCCATCACATCATCAACCTTAGCACCCATCGCATCCAACTGAACCTGAGTCATCTTCGCTGAAGTTTTCACAAGCTTCTCGACGTCAGCAACTCGACCCTCAAAGTCCAAAGCGGGGATCAGCGGGACAGGTTTGTCGCTGAACCCATTATATAATTCAAACGCGCTCTTCCACAGAAATAAGAGCGCGAGACAGAGGAGTGAGTTCTTGGCGAGGATGCTCACAATGGTCTCCCACCTTGATTTCTCGGGTCTGGGTTTCCTACGCTGAGGCAAGACGGTGGAATTCACAGGGTTCCTCCTCGCCTGAGAAGGATCGACCCGGGCACGGTTGATCAGATCCCTCCCATTCGCAAGGACCGCGTCGACGCTGTTCGCATGTACTCCCTCTGCGGAGTATATTTCAACATCCCTTCGCAACTCCACAGTGACCGCTTTCTTCTTCACTGTCTGTCTCGGATTAGAATCCGACAATGGAGCGGTTGAGGAAGACATGATTCTGAACAGATCAGAAGAAAATCCTTTTCAAAAAATTAGAATCGAAGACCAACAAAAACCCTAATAAAGACCACTAGCTTTGACAGAAAAACAAAGGAACCTGAAATCTGACATCTTTAACAGACCCAAATGGAAACCCTAAAAGGGAAGCAAAAAAAAAACTGCCAAAACAGAAGAAATCGCAGTATAAACATAAATCCACTCCGAATCGGAAACCCAACAAAGAAATCAAGAAATACCGCTGCCAACTCTTCGAAAAACGATCGAAACCCTAAAAATGAGGAGGAGATGAGAAGACAAGATTTTTGTTCTTTATAGAGAGTAAAATTAGGGTTTTTTTGAAGGGATGAAATACGCACCAGTGCTTGAAAGTGAAAGGGACGGTTCGTCGGTTTTTTTTTTTTTTCGAGTTCGAAAATTTTATTGGAAACCGTGGATTTTGAGCGCCAAAAAACCGATGTTTTGATTTTCCTTTCGGGTCTTGTAGGGAAGAACACAAGAGAAAGAGAGGGGCAAAATGGGAAGAAAACAAATAAACATATTTTTTTAGTGCTGCTGAATTTGAAAACAAAGTTTAAAAAAATAACTTTTAATTTCATACACAGGTTTTTATTATGTAATCATAAATGCTATTTTTTAATTTATTACTGATAACAGAATTTGTTTTTATTAAAATAAACATAATTTTTGAAACTTTTTTATTATTATAATCATAATTACAATTTTTTAATTAAATAAACTTGTTTGATAATTTATTTGAGACTTTTTAATAAAAAAAAAAGCTAAAAACAATCGGGTCGTCAAACAAAGCCTACGTCTTTATTAAACTTGTTACGATTTTTTTCATTTCTTTTCCTTGGATACAATTATTATTTTTTAGACATATTTTTATAAAAATAAATAAATTATGTAGTATGTACATATTTTTTGTTTTTATAAACCAAACTTTAATTACGGAACATTATTCTTAAAAAAATATGTATATATATTTTTATGAAAAATAGAATATGTAACCCATTTATAAAGTTATTTTTTTTATAAAATATATTTAAACGAAACATGTACCTCGTGGTGTGGCTCGATAAATAGCACTGGAAAACAAAGAGGGAAATGATATGTCAGCCCATCCGCTATTCACACCAAACGAATTTAAAATAAATATTCACTCAACCAATCTATGAGTCCGTTTAAAAACACGTATAAAAAATAAGATTTTAAATAAAATAATTTAAATAAACTTGATTTCTGAAAAACAGATTTTTTTATTTTTTAAAAATCAATTTTTTTATATTAAAAGTTAAAAATAACTTTTTAATTAAACTAATTTTTTAGAATACATTTGACAACATTTTTTAACTTTCTGCTTAATTAAAAACAGAATCACTTTAAAAAAACAGAACCAAGCAGAGCCTAAGTTTATAATGTTACAAAAAATGAAGTATATACTAAAATATATTGGTATCATTTTTTAAAAAAAAAGTAAAGAAAAGTTAATTTTCAAACATTGCAATAACACAATATATACTCACTATTGCAATGTATAGACAACTGTTAAAACAGACCAAGTGTATCAACATAAAAGAAAAAAAAAAAAAGGAGACTCAATCATATTTATAGTTCAAAACACAAACAATTAACGACGCATATATCTTGTCTAACAATATACATATTTCACTAGATTTTTAACGATGTATATAATACCGTATTTTAAACTTTACCTATGCTAAAAAAAAATCATGACTATGGGCTTGTATACCCCGCCCATTGATCCTAAGGAAACGAGCATGCTCGAGCCCATTATACGTGGACCCGTACTATGACCGTACCTCTTAACACCCAACATCATTTTTGCAATACTTTAGTGTGTCAGTTTAAATAGAAACATAAGCTATTTTGAGATTCATACCTATTATAAGAACAAATAATTTTATCAATAACAAAATATGTAACTTTCTATTTTGGTTGTGCTTTTTGTTATTTTTATTAAGAAATATAACAATAAAAATTAAGTTGTTTGATTGATGAAGAATAAAATGTGAATAAGGTATAAAATTAATTTGATATGAAAACTCCATTAATGTATAAGATATGATGACATGTGATTTGATAAATAGATTCCCTTGTACTAATGAAGGAATAACATAAAATTCAAGAGAATTAAAATATAAATATCACCTTATTTTCACCTTATTTTACATAGTTATACTTACTCATTCTCTCTACCCAAACACTTTTATTTAATTATTTATTCTCCTCAATTCCCACCTATTCCGCCCCTTATTCCCCCATCCAAATGGATCACTGTCCAAACACATTTGAATTTAAAGTATATGCTTGTCAAATTCATAGAAAATAACATATATGCTCAAATGGATATTCGCCAATCAAATATGTACTCACCTATATAGTCTATACTCCATCATAATCATGCATATCAATGCATCTGAGTGACATTGACACGTCTCATGGGCTTGTAGGGAACTAATTATCTGTGTTGCATAAAAGCTACATTTAGGACCATTTTGGTGTTCATTTTTATTCTCCTTTTGTGAGAAGTGAACATTAAGAAAAATTAATTTTGGTATCTTTTATTACTGTGTTCATTCCTATATATTTTAGACAAATTTTACCTTCCACATAATCCATCATAACCGCAATTCTTAGAAATGAGAAATTCTCTTTCTAGACAAGAATTACCACTCTTTACAGAGGGTCCGAAATTTGATGGATCTTCCTAAAACATGTCCCCTATATGTGATATTAGATAATTCATTTTTAATTAATTTTTAATTGCTCAGAAAAAAAGCTCTAAAACAAATTTTGACATGACCAGGATCAGAGTAAAGCATCAAAAACCCCATCTACCATTTAAAACCAGAACACTAAAGGCAAAGATTCTTTAAAAAAAATCATGTGGGAAGTGGCACTTCTAGTTTCCATCCAAGCCTTGACATAATTTCTCGAAAGAACATCAAAATCGAAACTGGGATGACATTCCTAAATTACAACCTTGAATGAGTTGAATGCAATTTTGGATGTCTTTAATTACAAGTGGTCAATTTTTTAATGCACACAAGTGTGCAACAATGATCAGAAGATTCAAAACCGGCCAGTATCAAGAAAAACAAGATAACAAAGCCAACAATCAGAACAAAAGACATGGGATCCCTCACCGCCTTATCAGCAAAACAAAGCTGCATTGATAACACCAAACTAATAAGCTACTCAAACTAAAGTTTGCCATACCTTCAGCCAAAAGGTTTATTCCATGGCCCTGACATTCGGATATCCGAATATGCGCTTGAATTTGAATCAACGATGCTCACCTGGATCCACCACGCCCACCGCCGTCTCCATGCATGGCTCTGTCTGTTCCTGCCAATCAGAATTCTAAATAGGAATCCAGTTAGAGCTTTTTTTTTTTTTTCCAATCCATCAAACAAGAACCATGAATTACTTCCTTTTTATGTCCTGTGAATTCCAATGCTTTAAAGCTTGTAAATACACCAAATATATCACCTGAGTAACCATAGGCAGTAGTATGATGAGGCGGGCAGAGGCACAGAGGGTGTTGGTGATCCAGTATGCATCGCGGGAAGTTTGTTCGAGCGCAGTCAAGTGGGCCATGGATAACCTGAAGCTTAAGCCAGGGGATGAATTAACTCTCCTCGGCGTTCTTCATCAGGTTAATACTCCTAGTACGTTTTCTGTCATGCCTCGTGGAAGAATGTGTAAGAATCCAAGCTTTTCCACTTCAAAGAAAAAAAACAAACAAAAGAAGATCGTCAGATGAAACGCAAATGCTCATTGATTTTGCAGAATAGCTTTCAGTAGTTGCAACAGCAGGTGCTTAACAGCCTTTTTTTTACTTCTTGTTTGCAGTGGGGTATAAAAGCAGGATCAATAATACAAACCAGAAGATCATCGAGGAAGAAGTCACGAGAACGAAGAAAGAGTATGAGAACAGTGATGAGGTTTTGCAGATCCAAGAACTGTATGACAAGCGTAAGGTAAAACATCAATATATAAGAATGCATGTGTGTGTGTGTGGGTGTGTTCACTCTGCGTTGGGGAACTTGCCTGAGCCATGGCAACAGAGGGACTGCCAGTAATGGTTCTGGATTGAACTGGGATGCTTCGTCTGTAAATTAGCATCCATATTTCCTCAACCTAAACCTCTTTCTCTTCCTTCTGAATAACAACATATTAGAAATTTTCATAATTAGTTCTAGAAGATACAAAACCCTCATGTAGATTACTGACTGGTATAAAATTCCAGGTTGCATTCAATTTGGAGGTAATATCTGCATCGTCTCCCAAAAAAGTTGCTCTGGATGCTGCCAAGAATCGGAGAGCGACATGGATAATTCTCGACAGGTAAGGAAATAAGTAGAAATCAAAACAATACTAGTTCTTTCTATGCTGACAATAGTGCTGGAACAGTATCAGGATCAGAAAAAAAATGGTCAATGGATGATTTAAAGATCAAATGATGTTGGAGATCTTAATATGTATGGAATATACCTGGAACATAAATGCTAGTGAAAGAATAGCCATAGCTGCTAGACTATGCAGCAACGAGTGGTAAACATGAGCTTGATGCACACGTAATATCCTCCAACCAATCTCACAAGTTATCCTCGACTAATGCTGCATTACAGGCAGATGAAGAAAGATAAGAAATACTTCATGGAGAACCTATCTTGTGGCATCTCAAGGATGAAGAGCAACAATACCATTGAAAACCTGAAGGAGCCAAGAGGAAAGATCCCAACTTACAATGAGAGGATGCGAGGATCCATAACTTACAGTGAGATGATACCAGGAAGTCCAGAAAAAATACCAAAAATCCCAGTGACTGTAGAAGAGGATGATGATGATCTTTTCAGTGTGGACCTCTCCCCCAGAAGTAAGTCATCAGTCTACAAAACTTTTTAATAGCAAAATTAACTTATTGTGATGGTTTGTGATGTTACTCATCAACTTGTTCTACAGTTCAGAAATTTTTACTAAAGGATTTGATAGAATGATGTTTTCTTCCTGATTGCTGTACGCTAAAAGAATAAAAAAAGCTTCATAGACAAAACTGATTTATATATATAAACAGAGAAAAAGTGTTCCTAAAAGTAACAATTTTGAAATATTTGCCTCCCCTTGATTTACCCTGGTGTTCTTGCGGAAATTCTGTGTGGCCAGTGCAGACACGCGGAGGATTTAATCCTTGCCTCAAAGGGATTGGGAGACCTCCAACACCCCAAAAAAAATAAAAGACAGCTTTGAAATTTTTGACATTTTTTAAAGCAACATATTTATAGACATTGTAAATTCACCACCTACAACCCACTACTTCAAGCACCCGATAAATCAGTCTTGTATTTACTAAGGATGTATGTTAGATATAGTGTCAACTTATCGATGGTTTGTTGCAGAGCCTCAAATCTCCAACAAGAACAGCTTATATGAAGAACCAGGAAATGATGATGAAAAGCACACCCCATTTGATAATGCAGATATGTTATATTTTCCAAAATCTGTTTCAAGTGAACGTCTATCATTGCCAAGTGTTGGTTCTAGCTCGAACTTGAGGAAACCTGAAGCTTCATCAAGTTCGAATTTTGATGAGGAAAGTCACCTTCAACAAGGAAACGATCATCTCATGGCTACTGTAAGAGAAGCAATAAATAGTGAATCACCAAACATCCTTTCTTATAGCCTAATAATGAGTCAAAAAAGCAACGCAATAATAAGTGAAGAACAGAAGCAGGTCCAAGACAGTGAACAGAATTCTTTGCAATCAGAATCTGCCGATAAAACATACAGGGGAATATTTAATAATCCCAAGTGTCCAGGTTGTGGTAACCCCCGACCAAAAGTTCGACAGAGAGATTTCACTTATGCTGAGCTTGAGATTGCAACAAATGGTTTTTCCATGACAAAAAACTTTCTGTCAGAAGGTGGATTTGGTTCTGTTTATAAAGGACAACTTAAAGATGGGCAGATGATTGCTGTTAAGCAACATAAATATGCAAGTCTGCAAGGAGAAAAAGAATTTAAGTCTGAGGTCCATGTCCTTAGTAAAGCACAACATGAAAATGTAGTCATGCTGCTAGGTTCATGTTCAGAAGGAAGTCACCGGCTCTTGGTATATGAGTTCGTCTGCAACGGGTCACTGGACATACATCTATCAAGTAAGTGCACGAACTCAATTTTCATCGTTTCTGTATTTTCCATTTCCTTTAATTATTCCACTACTTATTAGAGGCAATATATCTGAACGATCCTATATGAGAAGAAATAAATGGAATAATATTGTATTGAGTAATGGAAACCGAAAGGTCCCTTACATAGTTACAAGATGTACAAACCCTAGAAACAGAAAATGACCAAAATACTCATGATAAAAATTCGAGAACAGGCCTATATAATGACTCCAATACTCCCCCTCAAGTTGGAGCGAAGATATCAATCAAACCCAACTTGATCAAGCTAGAACGAAGAACAGAGAGACCAACGGACTTGGTGAACATATCAGCAAGTTGCTCATTGGAAGAGACAAAAACTGTGTCAATGGTGCCTGGCTGTACTTTCTCTCGAAAAAAGTGAACATCAACCTCAATGTGTTTGGTCCGCTCATGAAGAACTGAGTCCGAGGCAAGTATAATGGCAGATCGGTTATCACAAAACAAAGTAGATGAACCAGCTAAAGAAAATCCCAACTCTGTCAAAAGAGAGCGCAACCAAATGATCTCACATGTGCCTTGGGCCATGGCACGATATTCTGCCTCAACAGAAGAACGGGAGACAACACTTTGTTTCTTACTTTTCCAGGAAATAAGGTTGCCCCCATGAAAAGTACAAAAACCAAAAGTGGATCAACGATCAGTGAGTGAACCAGCATAATCTGCATCAGTGTAGCAAGAAATGATAGGCTGAGCACTAGTAGCATAGAATAAGCCAAGACCTGGGCATGACTTCAAGTATCGAAGAATCCTGTAAACAGCATCTAGGTGAGAAGTCCGTGGGGCATGCATGAATTGACTCACCACGCTGACAACAAAAGTCAAATCAGGTCTAGTATTCGTCAAGTAGATCAAACGACCCACTAGACGCTGATACAAAGAAGGATCTGGTAAAAGGTCGCCTGATTCAACATGAAGGCGATGGTTCTGGTCCATAGGAGAAGTGGCAGGGCGACATCCAAGCATACCGGTATCCTCAAGAAGGTCAAGAGTGTATTTTCGCTGGGAGAGCGAAATACCATGGCGTGAGCAAGCAATCTCAATCCCCAAAAAATACCGAAGAGGACCTAAATCCTTCACATCAAACGCATGTCCAAGCTCAGTCTTCACTCTGACAATGTAATCAGCATCATCTCCTGTGATAATGATATCATCCACGTAAACTAGAACAATGGTGCACCGTCCATTACTTCGACGAATGAAGCAAGTATGATCAGCATGACAACGAGTGAATCCAAGAGAGAGAATGATTACACTGAATCTTTGAAACCATGCTCTCGGTGATTGCTTCAGTCCATATAGAGACTTGAGAAGAAGACACACCTTCCCGGAATACTCCCCTGAAGACGAAAACCAGGCGGAGGATCCATATAAATTTTCTCTGTCAAGTCGCCATGAAGAAAAGCATTCTTCACATCCATCTGATGAAGAGGCCAGTTGCGACAAGCAGCAAGAGAGACAAGAAGCCGAACAGTAGTCAGCTTGGCAACAGGAGCAAATGTAGCATGAAAATCCTTCCCTGGAGTCTGAGTGAAACCTTTTGCAACAAGGCGTGCCTTATAGCGCTCAACAGCCCCATCAACCTTGTATTTTACTGTGAAAACCCATCGACAGCCAAGGTCTGGTGGAAGATCAACTAACGCCCACGTATGATTTTTCTGCAAGGCATCCATCTCTGCGGTCATAGCGGCGGTCCAAAGAGGATCCTGTAATGCCTCAGTTACAGTACGAGGAATACGGATAGACGATGTAGCAGCTAGGTAAGCTCTGTAGGAATCTGAAAGTCCCTGATAAGAAACAAACTGGGCAAGAGGATGAGCAGTGACACAACTCCGACGACCTTTGCGAAGAGCAATAGGTACATCAGAGTCAGATGGAGGCAAATCAGGAACATAATATGGAGTGATCAAGGAAGAAGATATACCTGAGTCCGAGGAGGATGTCGACAAGTGAGCAGGAGAGAGAGGTGGTCGAGGTCTACGAGTGTATACAATAAGAGGAGACTGTGGTGGTGATGACTGTGGATCGAACGACTGTGGTGGTGGCGACTGTGGCTGTGGCAAAGGCAATGGCTGAAAAAATGATGCCGGTCGAACTGGTGAAGAAGAATGTTGCAGAACCGTGTCAGAAAAATATGGCACATCCTCAAAAAATGTAACATCAAGGGAATGGAACAATCTCCGAGAAATAGGATCATAGCATCTATATCCTTTGGACATGGTGGAATAACCAAGGAAAACACAACGTATAGACTTATCATCAAGCTTGGTGCGTGAGGGCCCCCTATCCTGAACAAAACAAGTACACCCGAAGACTCGAGGAGTGATGGGGAAAAGAGTACGACCAGGATACAAAACATGGAAGGGAACTTGACCTCCTAAAGTACGACTGGGAGTCCGATTAATCAAAAGGGCAGCAGTGAGGACTGTCATACTCCAATAGGACTTTGGAACACTCATTCCTCGAAGGAGACAACGAACCACATTCATGAGATGACGATTCTTGCGTTCCGCCACCCCATTCTGCTCAGGTGTATATGGACAAGTCAACTGTTGAAGGATTCCCAACTCATTCAGATGAGACCGAAAAGAATCCGAGACATACTCCCCCCCATTATCAGACCTGATACTCTTGACAGTAATGTTAAACTGTGTTTTAATCATGCGAAAAAAAAATTAACACATTGAGAGGTCAGACCGAGATTTCAGAAGATAAACCCAAGTATATCTAGAAAAATCATCAATGAATGTCAAGTAATATCTATGACCACCAAAAGCAGTAACAGGAGAGGGACCCCACACATCAGAATGAATCAAATCAAACAACCCAGAAGCTTTATTCATGCGAGAAATATAAGTAGTACGTGTATGTTTAGAAAGCTCACACACAGCACATTGAAATTTATGAGTCTTACATGAGAGCGAAAAGTAGGAAATAAAGAACATAGATGCTGGAAATTGGCATGTCCTAAACGAGCATGCCATAAATCTAGAGATTGTAGAGAAAAACTATGCGAATGATCGGTGGGCAAAATGGAAGCATGGGCCGTGGTGGGTGGTTCTCCGAAGACGTAAAGGCCATCTCTCTCATACCCCTTGCCAAAAATCCTCCGTGTACTCAGGTCCTGAAAAACACAATGATCAGGGTAAAAAGTCACTGAACAGTTCAAAACCTTAGTCAATTGGCTAACAGAAAGAAGGTTAAGAGCAAGATTGGGAACATGTAACACAGAGTGTAATGATAAAGAAGAAGATAAAGGAACGGTACCCTTACTGATGACAGGTGTAAGTGAGCCATCAGCAAGACGTACCTCTCTGTGCATAGAAGGTGATGTCAAGGGAGCAAACAATCGAGACTCACCAGACATGTTATGTAGCGCCTGAATCAATGACCCAAGTAGGAGACCCTGATTGGTTAACATGGTAGGCGGAGGGGATACCTGAGGTAGAGGAAGAGGCAGCAGAGGATGTTGGACCAGCATGAGAGACATGAGGCAAAGCTCTCCCGAACCATGGCATCAATATGGTTTTGAATAGTACGCATATCAAAGGACCCAGATGGAGCAGTGGGGGCATCACCCGGAACCGAGGCATCAGCAACAGCAACACGAGGGGCAGACGAAGGAGCTCCAACATTGCGAGATCGCATCAATTGTGGATACAGAAGAAAGCATCTGACTTTTTCATGCCCTGTTTTTTCATAGTGGCAACAAGTCGCAATATTGTTGCGTCCACGTCCACGACCGCGACCACTATCCCGTGGCCGCGAGAGTCATATCCAGAGGTGGCCGCCAATGCCATCTGATCGCCGAGAGTTCCAGTGGTCGCTGAGGAAGAAATCTGACGGCGATGCTCATCACCCTCAATAATAGCAAATGCCTCAAATAAAGAAGTGGTGTGGTATTCAAGATCTAAACATGAAGGGATTCGAACTCTGGTCGAAGGCCCATAAGAAACGCATACGTCTGTTGGCGTTGTAGTCGGCCAACCACAATCGTGGCAGCCTCCTTAGGCAACTCTGAAAGAGGCTCATAATGGGCAAGTTCCTCCCAACGAGCCTGAAGAAATCCAAAATAATCGGTAACAAATTGGGTACCTTGTTTGGCCTGGGCAATATCCTTGTACAACTCATAGATCCGTGAGTCATTCCTGGCATGACCATAGGTCTTATTCAACGCAAGCCCACAGAGAGTCGACCGTATCATGATACATGAACATATTATAGATACGGGTCTCCATGGAGTTGTAGAGCCAACCTAGAACCGTACAGTTGTTGACCTCCCACTGATTGAAGGTTGCATCAGTTTCTGCCGGCTTTTTAATGGTGCCAAGAAGAAGGCCTGACATGCCTCGACTACCCAAATATAATCAAACGGAACGCGACCAAGACGAATAATTTTGTCCATCAAGAAGCACATTGGTAATCCGTTGAGCATGAGAGTTATGCACTAACGGAATGATGGTGTCCTTGATCTCCCCACCCAACAGTGGCGTGGGGTCCTTCAATGTTGGATCCATTGCAAACCTCAAATCTCGACCTGAGAGAGGAAAAGATAATAGTGATCATCACGACCCGTGATGAAAAAAAATCGTGAAACCCTAGGGTTTCTTTGCGACTCTGATACCAAGAAGAAATAAATGGAATAATATTGTATTGAGTAATGGAGATCGAAAGGTCCCTTATACAGTTACAAGATGTACAAACCCTAGAAACAGAAAATGACCAAAATACCCATGATAAAAATTCGAGTCGGGGGCGCTGTTCCCGAACCCCCGTGTGCCCAATCGGCGATTCCCCACATAGGGCCGGAGGGAATAGGCCCAACAACAGACTTATAGAATACTCCAATAAGATACAACGTATTATTGGAAAATTGAAGATCAAGTTTCTATAATTTGTACTGCATAACTAGAACTCTGACACAAATATCCCAAATCGAGAGGCCTCAAATAGAAGAGGTCACAACACATCAGTTTCAGAACTACACCAATAATCAAAAGGACATCAGAATTTTGAAAGAACAGACAGTTTATCGTTCACCAGACACTCCCACAACCAAGACCTCCAATTGTTTGATAAAGAACAGAAAAGGAGAGAGGGGGGGGGGTGTTCTTTAGACACTGATACTTGCTTAAGAACAGTAATAATCACTTTTATTTGTCCAAGGATTCATCATGTGACCTTAAGCTTATATAGACTCAACAAAGGGGAAAAGGCCACTTCTTGTGTGATAAATAAGCACACATCTTCATAACCATCTCAACTATTATCTACTTCAGGTACTTATCAATATAAAACAAAAACATCTATGTTCAAGGGTAATTAATCAACTTGATTATGTTCCACTACCTGTCTATAGTTTGAAACAAGCTATATCATTTCACCAGAGTCCAAAAATAATGGAAACTGATACCTTTTTATTATCTGAAATCTATCAGAAGACACAGCCAATCATTTGAGTTGGGATGACAGGATAAGAATTGCACTGGGGGCAGCCAGTGGCCTTAATTATCTGCATCAGAACAACATTATACACAGAGATGTGAGGCCGGCCAACATTCTCGTAACCCATAGCTATCAACCACTGGTAATATACATCTGCTAGCCACAAAATCCTTAATTTTAAACCAAAATGTATATTGACCAACTTAAATTTGTCAGATTGGAGATTTTGGTCTTGCAAGAACACAATACGATAATTCAGATCATCCATCAGAGAATCAGGTTGTTGGAACTTTTGGGTACTTAGCACCAGAATATGCAGGAAGTGGGAAAGCTTCAACCAAGACCGATGTGTATTCATTTGGAGTGGTTCTATTAGAGCTAATCACTGGTCATCGGACTACAGACAAGATTAATGAACAAAGAGGTCTCGTACAATGGGTAATAACTTTTTCTTTCATTGGATGCTAGAATGGGCATCAAACAGACTCAAACATTAAGAATATGATAAGTATACTGTCTCTTATAACATTCGTTCATGTAAAATGCGAAATTATTTTCTACAGGCAGTGCCACTTCTAGAGGAAAGGAAGTTTCCAGAATTGATTGACTACAGAATAATAGATTCCCCTGACGTCCTCCAACTACTAATTATTGTTCACTTAACTGAGAAGTGTTTGAGCAAGAATCCTGATAGAAGGCCAACTATGGATAAGGTATGTTTATAAATGATTGAGACACTCCACATAAATTAAAATACATCCATCATCAATAGGCTGCATAACAGCATCATACAATTCCTACAGATCATGAAAATACAAACCATTTAGGGTTATGCAATCATTTATTTTCAGTGAGCCAGAAACCATGTTCTCTCTCTGTTTTCTTTATGGAAGGTAGGAGCACACCACCTCTAATGTATTAATAACATTAGAAGCTCATCCGAAGGTGGACAGGAGGCTTTTATTATGCATTAAGATGCAGTCTAAAAATAATATGGAGCAATATTAATCCCTACAACTTCTTCATGAGCCTGTTTGCAGATCGGAAAAAGTTTCAGGAATGGTAGAGAAACAAGAAAGCCATAATACATGTACATCACCACTCTTTCATTTCCAAGAACAGTCCTATAACCCCCCCCCCCCCCCCCCAACCCCCAAAAAAACTAGGAAAGAAAAAAAATATTGCTACGTGCACTATACAAAAAATGGTGTTCCCATGTTGTGATGGAAGATATTAAAAATCTGCAAGAGACTATATTTTGGTTTTATCACAGACCAGCATGTCACACCACTGGATCCGGAATCACAGAATGCTTTTTTAAATTCTCAGAACCTTCACAAACTGTGGCCTCGTATATTTTATGTGTCAAAACATGAACAATTATAGGTTCAGTGACAACAAATGCTAGGCAATTTTATAAGATTCATTACCACATAAAAAACCTCAAAATTAATGAATCCAAGAGATTTCTCATAGAGAAACAACGCAAATGAAGCTACCAATGTGCCACTAATAATCATTAAAAAAATACAATAAAATAATGACCTTGCAAATCACTTTTTAGCTCTATGCTATTAACATGCTTAATTATCTAAATTTCCAAATTACTTTCAAGATACCATAGATGATCAACACTACTTTGAGATAGAAAGAAAAACAGATACATTAAGCAATAGTATCACAATGACCTTAAAAAAATAACAACAATAATCAAATAAAACAAATATTCTAATAAGGGCTGCTTATTGACTTTTGTAGATTCAAATCCAACATTCATTTGTGTTAATTATCTTAATTACCAAAAAAAAAATACTTTACACTTGCAAGGAGAAAACATCAGAAAAGTTATCAAATTTGAACATATTTTTAGTGTAAGATTCAGCTTTTGTATAATATTCATATCTAATACTGTTTCAGGTGGTAGAAGCATTGGAAGGCATAATGCAAGGCAATCCGAATGATATCATTGACTATTTCTCTCCAGCTCGCTCTTCAATAAGTAGCATTCAGGTAGGTGGTGATGACTCATTTTCCCAAGAAAGCCTCGGTAAAGGGTCATCAACAGTCGGGAGCAGCACGAGAAGCAGCCTATTAACAGTATCTTCAACAAACACATCTTCAACAGGATTATTGAGCACATCTACTGGTGTTGAACGTTTACCTTATAACATTGTGAAAGCTGAAAAAAATCAGAGGGCAAAATCTCGAAGCCATTTGCAAGTGCTTTACAATGAGATGCTCAATTGACTTCATTTTGTAACAGATTACTAATTAGTGTGAATCAATCATATTCTAACAAGTTATTATCTGCTTCAGTGTTTAGATCGAGGGAGAGAGACTGTTATTTCTATAATCAAGTAACACACACAGACCAGTAGGTGAAAACAAGGAAATGTGTGGCGATTTAGGTATCACCACTTCTTTATCCGAAACCTTTAAATGAGTCAAAAACTTCAATGATTTGGAAAAGCAAGTAAATATAAATTTCAAATGTTATTCAAGTGTACATTTAAACTATAAATATGAATCCTCTCCCTTCCTGTAATTTCAAATTAAATAAAATAAACTTAAACAAAACAAAAAACCAAAAAAAACTTTTAGTTCAATGCAATCATAAGAGAACATAGACAAACTATAGTATCAAAGACAGCAATTTCAAAGCTACAGAGGATTGGACTTGGAAGAACATACTGTTTCTTATTCTTATGAGTACCTGCTCAATTCATTAAATGAACCACAATACAGGTCAGTACTATTACTAATTAAAATTTGCATCCTATAGTACAATAATTTAGAATTTTTTTGTTTGCTTGGGAAAAAAAATCCTCAATATATTGCAGTGCACATCTATCTTGACAAATCTCATTTGAAACACATACAATTTTATGCCAATTAATTGAATTGTTAGAAAAATATAGAACATAGTCCTCCTTTACCTCACAGGAAACAACAGCAACTGGATATCAATGACTTGCTCCTGGAAGGTAGTAATGAAAATTGTATGCAACATGGTATCCTTCCAAGAAGAATAAGGCACTCATATGTTCACAGGAACTTTGCAGTATAATGTCACCATAATGAGAACAACATTCGTCCCAGCAATTTAAGATAATAAAGAAAAAAATAAAAACATTGAATATAAACAATTCCATTAATTCCCCTGGCTTTGCAATTTGAACCTACAATTTTCACTGCAAGTGCTTCAAATTCCATGAAGAAAAAAATGTATGATAGTAGACAGTGATCATAACATACATTGCATATAACCACACGTGGTTGGCTACTTGGCTCTTTGGCTAGAGCCACAATTTTTCTCCTCTTTGGTCTTTGTTAGAGGGCATTATAATAATATAGCTCCTATCTTTCTTCCAAAAAATAAAAGGTGAGCCTCATCACATTCATTGTAAATGGAAGTTTTCATTTATGCGGTTCCTATCATGACTGAGATACAGAAAGAATTGCTCTTGAAAGAATTTACAATTATATCTATGAAAAAAATGCAACTACTTCATCCATGGCATAGTGGTGTCTACTAAAATAGGTTGCAGACATACAGCCCATGGCATGGTGACAATGTTGGTCTACTAAAATAGGCTGCACATATACAGTCCACCAAGGTCCGCAGCAGCCAGTCAAATGCTCTACCAGTCAAAAAAATTTGAAGGTCAATTACTTATCTATAAACTCTTCAGACTGAATGATGCGCAAGAGTTCCCTTAAGTTGGCCAATAAATGATGTGGACCCAAACTCTGGATACCCATATAGTCTAAGAGCTGTTCCAAATCCTACAGAAAGAATAAAAAAATGCTAATCTTCAGACATGTAAATAGTAGTTCTAAATTAAGCATCTCTGGACAAACCATCATTCATTATCAATATATTAAGAATGTGAAAATTCAGACAGATCACCACATTACATTTGAAGCATTAATTTCAGAGAGCCACATATATCAGAAATATAGTCAGCCTATCACATAGGAGAGTCGCAATAAAGACCAAACAATATAACCCCAATAGCATGAGCTCTTTGTCACCATATATGATAGTTAAACTCATTCATGTGGGCAGCATGTCCGAAAAATAATCAAGAACATCCATTTAAGCATAAACGTGATCACAACCTAAGAAACCATCAGAGCTAATCTATATCAGCAGGGGAAAAAAAGGACAGACATCAACTGGTAAACACAATAATAATCTGGATTTACTACATCCTGTGTTTTTTTCTATTTAAATCAAATTTGGAAATCTTCAGCATTGCAGCATGCAACAAGAATGATATAGAAAAATGACAGTTTAGACATACCTTGTTCAACAAGAATATTGCATACACAGCTCTAGTTGTATCGTGCCCTTCCAGGAAGAGGGGGAAGTCAGTAAGCTTTGAACCAAGTCCATTCACCAAATTTGATGTCAAATCAGATGGTGATAACTCGATTGAAGGAGCATAGTCATGAATATATGAACGTGAACCTCCCAAAAGTAGGGGATAACGAAGAGGAACATGTAAGTAGGATGCTATTAGCAAGACGGCCTGCAGGCCAGTGAACACATGAAAGGTGAATAAGATTTCTCATTCCAAGGCACTCATACCAACACTAAGACAAAATTCTAATGTAAACTTAAAACAAGTGATGCTTAAACACTTCAGAGTCATGATCCGCTGCAGATGTTTTGCAATGAACTCACAAATTTTTTTGCCCAGTACCATGCAGAAACAGAGTCAAATAACCTTATTATAAATTCTGCTAAGAACTCGATTAAGCAGAACTTTTTCTTGGAGAATACCTAGAGGATATAGATTACATTCAACTGCATCAACAAATAAATTCAAACTGCATCTGAAAATAAAAATAAAAAATAATAGAGGGATCATTGAATCAATACGTAAATGATCTGGACTTGATACCTACTTGCGCTGTATCAGTGTAAGGCTGCATAGGGGATGTGGTTTGACAAAGCCATTCAGGCCTAACTCAGATAATAACAACAATAATGACAAAATTGTATCCAGGCCTTTCTGGAAATAACTTGGCCTGACCAATAGAGGGGTTTCAATCACACTAGCTGATTTTCCCTAGGATCACATCATAATTTTCTTTTCTTTTTTTTTGTAATTTAAGTGGTGGAGCTTGAACCCAAGACATCATGGTTGCAAATTTTGTTGTCAACCACTGAGATAGGGAACAAGAGGTAGCATATGCTTCAAGTTATTGGGGCCGGATAAGCCAGCCCAATGAAACAATCCATGCAAGCCCCCAAACAAAAAAAAGCATTTATTCTTTCCAAGCTTGACCATAACCAGACTGGGACTGAAGGCACATCGGATCAGCCTGATCCACTAAACATCTGAACATCCTATATTTCAAATATTCAAACAAAAATAATCAAATCAGCATCCCTGTTCTTTCACGCAACAACCTTCTCGATCTCTATTTCTCTGAACACCTCATTATATATACCAGTACGGAGTAGATGAATTGCATCTGGTACAGATTAATTTCTGCAGATGATGCCCAAACATGGAGACAGGCACGGATAATGACAGGAGGCATATAAGCATCTAATGCAAACTAGTACCATGAGGATGACAGGCCAGTGTTCAAAAAAAAAAAAAATGTTATGTTTTGGGTGTTCATGCATATATGTAAAGTTTTTAAATGCACATTATTCACACTCCATCATAATAACAAAAACACAATTTGAAGGCCACATTCGAGTCCAGACAAAGCCAAAGCTTTAATGTTTTCACATATAGCCCTTAATAAGCCACAACTTTATCCAAAAAAGAAAAGAAAAGAAAAGAAAAGAAAAGAAAGAAAATCTCAACTTAATGCTATAGGATATGGCATACAAATTTTCATTATTGTCCATGTTGTGCCTTGTAGCCACATCCAATGTTTGGTGTCCAACAGTAACAGGGCAGATGCAGAGAGGTATACAGGTCTCACAGGTGTTCACCATCAGTAAAACTAAATACGTTAAAGATCAAACAGAAGTTCACTTAAGGGTGTCAGCAATTATAATTTGAAGCCATCACCTACAGCGATAGCATAGAACTCACATGTGCGACATATCCCAGAGCACCTGCTGATCTCTGAAGCTCCTTTGTATCGTAAAAAAGAGTCATCATCTTTGATGGAGGCACGGTCACACGCAGACCTAAAATAGACAAAGATGGCATCTGTGGAGGTCTGGAGACATGTGATGACTGAGATCCATCATAATTCCCTGAAAAACAAGTATACTTTTCAACGCACAATTATAAAAGCAGTGGACTCATATGAAATTACTGAGGCAAGATATAAAAAAGTTTTACAAACAGAATCTATATAATTGTGTCAAAAACAGCATGATGTATTATGCATTGTGGCATTTCAAGTGAGCACCTATCAATTTAAAACACAACAAAATATGCATCCAATGATCCTTTAGTTTGAACTGATGTATTTTTTCTGGTTTAAATGAAATTATCTTTCTTAAGGTTTGGGTTTCATTTCTTTCATGTGTTGTTGGAGCTCACATCTAGTAATTTACAGATGATGTGCTCACACATATTACACATGATGTGCTCCCCCATATCTTCAGAAGAAGAACAACGACAACAACAACAACAAAAGTCAACTTGTTGCAAATAATCTATGCAGCTTCAACTTCTCTCGGTCAAGTTAATTTAAAAAAGAGAATCGCCTATTCCTCCGTATCTCATATGGGTTTCACAATTATAGGAATTGGTTCTATAACCGATACAGGACTCAATGGAGCCATTTTACAGCTGCACTTTTTCTTAGCAGGTAAATAGCTAAATATTCAACTGGTACTTATATATTATCATTATACCTGATCTGCTACCACCATATTTTGTATCCATGCTCACTTCAGATGCCTGTTCAAAAGAGCCATCCACAGGAAAAATAGCTGCAACTTGAGCTATCATATGTCGTCGCCTTGTCCGTAGCATCTGCCGCAAAATTTTGAGATGCCCATGACCCCCTTCTCCATATAGCAATTTATTATCTTCCTGTATGTATACCAAGACTGTGTCACTTGTATAAAATTTTGTTAGTAACAGAATAGAAATTCATTGAAGTTCTTCGCTTCAATATTGAATAAATATTAAAAATATTTAATGATGTCTGACACCCAATCTACATCAAAAAATTTGATTGATATGTTACGAAACTAAAAATGGTATCAATAATCATAGTTCTGAAACGATATAGACTAGGAATAAAATGTTCAATAAAGAAATGAAATCATTAAAAATCCTGCAAGGGAATTCAGAAAATAATTAATATCTTTTCCTAGTGGATGTGTAGGAGATAACATTTCCCATGAAGGTTGTGAAAATCTGAAAAAAATATGTGGACTTTAGCTGGGTACTTTTTAGACACTCATATAATTATGTTCAATCATAACATGAGGGAACTCTCCCTTGAAATTTTCTCCACATGAAGTTTCATATCCAATCCTATCCTGCCGTCCTCTCAGCTCAGTTCAAATCTATTCAGATAACTTTCCAAGAGCTAGTGACTAAGCAGAATTATGTCAAACATATACTACAAATGCAATAATCAGATGTTCTCAAAAACTTGCCATTAGTCAGTTCAAGCCTGGGCGGTCTTGTGCAAGAAGTGCTACAAATCACTCACTCAGGGTTGAACAAAGGTGGAGGGGATATAATTCTATGTAAGCAAGGTCACACAGGGTTCCGTTGTGGAAAGCTATCAGCAAGGGAGATCTACAGCATTCTCCTAGAATGGCACCTAATGAAATAACTTGTTGACATGAACTCTCATCTCAGTCCAACTATATACGGGTAAAGAGGTGAGATATGATGATAAAACTCATCTTCCACATCCAAGCGGCATATAAGGATTATAGAGAAATTGTGGGCATGATGAAAAGGAAGGTTATAACTGGACACAAGCTGTTTGTGGAAATCAGGTTGGAAAGAGAGCATAACATTAATGAAACTGAGTTGTTACGGTTTTTACTAAGCATTATAAAGACAAATTATCTGGGTAAAGACCATGAGTAATAAAAAAAAATTTATGAAAAACTTAGACATAAATTTTATCTAGATGAAAAAGATGCACTAATGCAATAACTTCAGTTGGTGCCTGGTTGGGATGGCTATACTGATATCAGCTATCAGACATTTGCTGGGAAGTGGGAGATGAAATAATTGGAATTGCAGGGGAGTTTTTCTAATTGTGAAACATGTAGTGGCCTTGATATAAACACCACATACTTATGGAAGAAAGAAAACAGTGAGACAATTATCAACACGCACGAGGGTCAGATGGGACAACGCAGTCAAGTAATTACAGGAAATAGCATAAGAGCTAAGTAGCTAACAAGACCGAACCATTTGAGAAGGCGGAAGAAGGCATCATGTGAACCACGACAACAGAGCACCAAAAGACGAATAAAAGAACCACTTGGATCATTTATAGGCATGAGTTAGTCAAAGTAAAAATAAAAATAAAAAAAATTTGTTTCATAAGCTGTTTCAAAAGGCTATTAGGAACTATTTGGGATGGTATTCTAGGATGTTATGGTCTTTAAGTGTATACGATTTTTTATTTAGGAAGACATCTTGTTTTTCTTCTTGCCTTTTTTTCTTGTATTTTAGATGTTTACCATCGTATTAACATATATGATTTGAGGAGATACCCCACACCCCCTCCCAATGCCCATTATAGTTCATCCTACATCCATGTAATTTTTTTCAAAGGAGCATTGGAAATCAAGATAACATCAAAACCATGGAACACACAACGTCAGAAACATTAATCCCCTCCTCCAATACATACCTCGAGCTTCACATGAGATGCAGAGAGGGTCTCGGCAGCACTAAGGAGAGGTCGTATCACAACACAGAGCTGCTCTCTCTGGCTCCTGGCATCCTCCAATGCCCTAATCGATTGCGTCAACAGATCATCCATCACCAACTTCCGAGCCTCCAACCTCTCCTTCATCTCCTCAAGCTCATTCGACCAACGCAGCGACTCTTTCCTTTCCTGCCCACCCAACACATATATAAAAAAAAAAAAACCCTAAAAACCCTAATCCCAATTACATCAACGAAATTCAAAACATAAAGCAACATTTTCTCAAAGCACTTCAACTGGTGCATTTCATGCACCAAATGTTCACCAAATACTACAGAAAATATCAAATCGAGACGCGATCCAATGAAACTCGATAGAGAGAGAACCTAAACCGACCTGGATCAGTGACTGGAGCTTCTGAGAGAGGGGGTCCTTCCTCCGCTTGGCCTCGGCGAGGGCCGAGGAGAGGCCGCAGAGCCGATCGAGTTCTTTCCGGACGTCCACCCACTCAACGACTTTGACCGTGCTCATCGAAACATCGGCAATCAGAGAGAGAGAGAGAGAGAGAGTCACCGTGCAAAGGTGGGTAGCGAACATGGCGGTAGTGACATATGGAGACCTACCGGTCTATCGAGATGGTGAGTGAATCCGTGCTAGGGCGGGAATCTTTAAAAAAACGGGGGATGAAAGAGGGGTAGTTATGTAATATAGGCCAAACCGACCCGGACGGGGTGTCCGCTGGCGTGATTGGCACGACAAAACCTGACGGGCTGGATAGAGACACTAATGATTCCGACGTATATGGTAAAGTTATATGTATTTATCATCTTAACATGGTTAAATCATCATCTAAATTAGTGTTTTATCTTTAAATTATTCTCTTTATATGTGAATTATCCAAAAAAAAAAATTCATACTCAATCTGAATAATTTAAATATTCAGATTTTAAATTAATTCATATGCACGGCCAATATTCTAAAAATCCATTATAGACCCTGATTAATCCCCCGTCTATCTTTAGGCTGGTTCAACCTATAATGCCTAACTGTTTTTTTATTAATTTCTAATTGATTAATAAACTATTAAGTTATCTTATATATTATATATCTATTAATTAATTTTTTTATGCTATCTTTGTTATGTTTATATTATTAGTTTTGTTTTAATGTTATTTGGTTATTTATTTTGCAATCTAAAATTATGATATATATATATATATATATATATAATACGCATTAGTATATATATTATGTTTGTTATTCTAAAAAACAATTGCTTAATTTTCAATTAATTTCCGTTTAACTGATTAATCCGTAATCCCTCATCAACCGTCCGACTAACACATGATAAATGTAACCCCAATTACAATCCACACCGTTTTTCTTTTTTTTAAAAAAAAAATCACTCTCTCATTAAAGTACATACAATTATATAAAATGAAATATATACTAAGATATATTAGTATATTTTTTTTAACGTTAAAAAAATGATAAAAAAAATTGTATCGTACACTATGATAGAACCCCATCCCCTGTAATAGTGTAGTGAACTAGCTGTAAAATGAACTAAGTTTATCAACACTTCCATATATAGATAGTTCAAAAAAATTAAAAAGTGCATGCATTGATTTTCGTCTATTATAACTTTATTATAAGTCTCCGTTGGAATAAATTTATCCACAATTTTAGAATGGTCGAGCCAGATAAAATGACATTTAAAAAAAAAATTAATAACAAAACAAATCATATTAACAATATATCAATGATCTCATCATACCAAAAAATGAATTTGACTGTTTATGAATTTTTTATTGATCCAAAACGAAATGGGATATTGGATCCCACACTCATTCTCAATCCAAAGCCATTTTGAACCAGTGGTTATTGGAGCAACTGTGGATCAAAGGATAAAGAATCGGCCCAGGCCCGGCCCATTCGACCGGCACTGGGTCCATAAAACCTTATTATGTCACATCACCTTGGATAATGCTAATTATTTTAAATCATAGAGCCATCTAAATAAATAAAATCGCACCCAGAAATCATTATCAATTCAATAGTATGTATAACAATGATAATGCTCTCTAATGTTCAATCACACAAAACAACCAGCACTTATTCACCTGATTTAATAACACACTGAATGAAAAATGAGACATGATTCCACTATATTGGTAAAAGAACAAGCATGACCTACAAGGAAAAACATTTTTGGCCCATAGAACATATGTAGTATATATAACCTATAGAAAAAGAAGAAAATCTGTGAAGAGTATTGATTCATAGTTTATCAAAAACAATTGCTGAAAACAGACTATTTCTCTCTTCAGAATATTCAACAAAATCAGAAATTCTGAGGCATTTAAAGACTTACCAAAAATGGCATCCTCTATAAGTAAAAGAAGACATTTTCATCCCCATAACCTGCTAAGTAAACCTCCAGCCTTGCTTTTCTTTACCCGGTGCTCGAGTGATGGGAACTCAATAGAGCTAAATACGATGTCTAATACGATTGGATTGCAAGGTACAGACTGGAAGGCAGGCGGGAAGGGCGCAATCCGGGCAATCCTTTTTGAGTTTTCCTCACTAAGAGCCGACTCGTAGACATCGAGTTTTTCCAGAAGAAACTTGTCAGGCTGCCATAGAAGTATGCCATCATATATTAATGTTCAGATGGATGCAATCAAAACATATAGATAATAGAAGGGATCCATGAAAACTACATCTTAATTTTGAGGAGAGAGTTTTGTGAATTAATATGATTTGAACTTTGAAGACATGAAATGCATGAAATTCACAATATTCTCAACATTGAAAAGGCAAAAAGTTTTATTCCCCATCTACAGGGAATTGTGGAAACAAGATTTTGGATCACTTTCTCATTCATAAAATCATCTTATATTTGGCCAGCAAAATTTAACTGCATGGAGAGGAAGCAAGTTAATAAAACAAAGGGTTTAGGATAATATAGATTCCAATGCCCTCTACCCTGTGTTGTTGGGCTTGGATTTGGCACTATTTTCCTGACGGTCAGGATAATTTCAATTAGAAAAATTTAGATTGATTTATTTGTGGCATGGCAAGTGATCACCAGAGTTTCAATGCAATCTGCATGAATAGAAGATAATGCAAGCCAAAAATTGGCCCATGATCTCACCGGAGGCACACGGTGCCAATATCATTGAAAGCGAACTCTTCTAAAACAAAATGAATTAAAAATGTCGCTGACTTTGATAATATAAAGACCTCTCAGTGGTTCTAAACATACCTGCTTTGCAACATCTGTCAATGATATGGTGGAAACTCCTTTTGACAGCTTTTCTGGAGCCTTCTCCTCTTCAATAATCCCTGTGGCATGTTCTATGCAGCTGTTTGACCTGCAGCTGTTAGATAAGGTCTTCATTTCTTGGATTGATACCTGTTCCAAACAAACACAAAAAGCCAAAAATATGAAAATGCAACACATGTAACACTCCATATGTTCTATATTGCTATCTCAAATGATGGCAATTGATTTTGTAGGATACACATACAGAAATGCTGGGACATGACTAACTGAACACTGTCTTGAAAAATTTATACAGAGCGATTAGAGCCCAAAGGAGTAGGTCAGTGAGCCCTGAGACTCTGGAGCATTGCACTGTGGCTCGTTCCATGTGGCCAGCATTAGGGGTGGCAACAGGGTTGAATGTGAATTTCCGATCTTTGGAAGAGATATGGAGAGCCGGAAAAGATTAAGGACAAATGGGGATAGAAGCAAAAAGGCCAAGATAATTGAATCTTGCATTCCACGAGGCATGTAGGATATATGGTTGATTAGGAACCACTCATTTTAAGGGGCTGTCTCTACTTTAGAAAACCTATGGGAAACTACGGTGAAGTTTTCATTGAGGATAGAGGTCTTTATGGGGCAAGGGCTATCTGGATGGAGTTGATTGGTGGGTCAATCAGGATTGAAGAGTGAGACGCATCATGGATTGGAGGGTTCCGACTTCATCAGCAGAAAACTTTTGTGCCGGTTGAAGCCACGGCAGAAGCATCTATTTCTTTTGTACCTCTTATTTCTATCTTCTTTTTTCATTGACCTTGTACTACGAATATCTTAATAAAATTCATGGTAGATTGTCTTCATCCATTTATCAGGAAAAGTAGTATACAATCGATAGTTAGATCAATACATAATCATTTGCTACCATATTTGCCAAAAAAATATGACTGCACCATCCAAAACCTCTGGTAAATTACAGGTGCAGCATGATGGCTAAGTGAAAATAAAATCAAAATATCCCCAAGGTAAGGACATCTGAGATATCCCATCCAAGATGCCCCCTCTCACATATCCAACATCAAAATACAAGACAAGCACTTTAGCAAATGCCACTTCTAGCAAGCACCATTTTGATATTTTGTTGATGTTGATTTCCTCAATTTCTGTTCTCCTAATATGTTTACAGAAGAATCTGTTCTCCTCAAATGTTTTAATGTAGTTTTGAATGAGAGATCTTGTTTCCTTATGTCTTGGATTTTGTTATTTTAATAAAATATGTTGGGCAAGCCCCCTTTATAATCATTAAAAAAAAATATACAGCAAGCCATAATGAGTCATTCCATTTTTACCATCAGCAAAATGGCATTTCCATTCCCCAGATTACTAGATGAGTGGCTGTAGTAAGTTAGTCCACTTTCATTCTCAAACCACAAATGACCTATGTGGCAGGCAAAAATCAACAAGGACATTCCTCCTACCCCACCAAATAATACATCTCCTCCATCCTTCAACCTCTTAGCAGATGATCAGATACCAAATTAAACTTCAACTTTCATTCTACTGTCAACTTCCAGAGTTATAGAACCCTAAGCTATGTGTTAGCAAATCAGGAAGGTAAAAAGATATATCAAATGCCAATGAAACAAATTATGAAATAGACCACTATGATCACAAATGTGGCGGCATATGGTCGATGACCATGGAAATTAAAACACGAGAAGCTTTAAAGGTAAAGGACTTTTTTTATTTCAAGCATAGGCCAAAAATAGAACAAAGAAAAATCAACAGGTCTAGTTGAACTGTAAGTAAAACAGAAAACTGTACCAGATCAGGAGATTTTGAAGCTTGAAGTTTTTGTAGAGAATTATCAGCAAGAGAGCGAGCATGCAAATACAAAGCATATGCTTCTGCTCTCTTCCCAGCAGCACTGTATGACTTAGCTAAATAGAAGCACCTGAGATATAATAATAGATCAGTATCTTAGGTAAATTATTCAATTACCTCTTTATCACAGAAAATGAATCAAGTGGTTTATAATATCTCAATAAAATTTATTCGACATTGGTGCTAGCTGTGCCTGTAGCAGACAAACTGAACACTGCTGCAAGGAGAAATCTGACATACAGACAGATGCCTGGGACTCTTTAAAATTCTCTCTGCCCCAAAGGCAACTCAAGTATGTGCCCCAAAATAAATAATATTCCCTGTGCAGCCCCAAAACCCCAAATGTCTCAAAAGTTGCCTAAAGTAAGACACTGCAGACTATGACACAAGAGAAAAGTCTGCTTTTCTCAGACGTACATTAACGGTGTGTAGCATTGCAAATTGATCAAATTTTGTCACAATGAATACTGCTACTATATGGCATATCTAGGGTACAAGGCCACTTTTGATTTACGACAGAGCTTGTAGAGCTTTTCACTAACAATTGGAGAACAATAAATTGCACAAAATATAATTATACAAGTATAATAACAGTAATAATAGAAAAATGAAACTGGTTGATAGGATATGTTTGCTAACCACAAATGAGGTCATTTGCATCAGTCAAGGTAAGCCTGTCAATTATCCAAAAAAATATCTACATCCGATCCGAATCCGTATCCCAAAATAGAAAATATCCGATATTCAAAAAATCCGTATCCGTATCTGAAAAAATTATCCGTATCCGAAATTTTTTTGATCGGATACGAATATGCCTGTATCTGATCCGAACAATATCCGTATCCGAACAATCTTTTTTTATTAATATAAAATCAGGTTTATTTTCAACCCTTGGATGAAAATCTAAGGGCTCATAGGCAACACACATAGTTAGGGTACGGTTCCATAAACAAAGAAACACAAAACTCGTCATTTCTGCTTCTCTCTCTGCGGCTCTCATTCTCTTCTTCTCTGCTGCTCTCATTCTCTCCACACAGGCACGCCAACTTTCACTGGTTTTGCAAGGCCACGAAGAGAGGGAAAGAAGAGATTCTCTCTCTACAACATTCGTCGATCGCTTGGTTCGATTAGGATATCTGATGCTCGGCTGCTCGATCCATTCAATCCGGGGCTCTCCGGTTCCAGATCTCGTGAGGGTTTGGTGAGGTTGCGAGGGTTTTATGTGACGAAGTCATGATTTTGTGCTACAGATCATCATTTTTTTTTACTGTTTTCGTCTTTTGTAAAATGGATTAATTCCTCTTCAAGAGTTTTTTTTGAAGATCCTCTTCAGATTCTGTGTTCCACTATCTCTTACAAACCATTGATCAAATCTGAATGATTCATATGATATTAGTGTGATTTAAATCCAGATCTGATGTGTTTGTTCTTGGGTTTTAATTCAACAATTGGTATTAGATCCAAAACACACAAGCATTTAGATTGATTTGGGTTTTTTAGGTTTTGGGATTCTTTTGTCACATATATAGGGTTTTGATTTGAGTTTTTTTGAAATCCTAGTTTCATGTATGTTCCATGTTCCATTTGAAAGGATTTACATGTTTTGATTTCAGATTTAAGTTTAGTTTTATTTGAAATTTCTGGGAACCCTGTTTTGATTAAACCATACATGCTCAAATCATGTTTGGTTCAAAGATAAAATATGATTACATGCTGTTTATAGGTTTCGGATATTTCGGATATTTATCTGAATCCGATCCGAATACATGATTTTGAATATCCATCAGATATCGGATACGGATAATATTTCGGATACGGATATGGATATGGACAGATCTGCTCCGTATCCGTATGATTGACAGGCTTAAGTCAAAGCCTAAAATGATTCATACATCACATGAGAAGGATCACACAACAAAACCAATGATGAAGCCTTCATCGTAAAAAAAATTGAGGTCGGCTGTCATTCAGCTCTATTAGGGTCAATTTCCTATAATCAACATGTCCTTCCTAATTGCCACCATCCAAGTTTGTAAAATAAGAATTACGTGAACACATATTATGCTTAAAAAATAGAGTGAGTGAGTGTTATGACAAGCTTTAACAAGCTTCTTAGTGTGAACACCAAGGTATAAAGGCCTAAATTAGATATTCGTGCTTAAAAAAACTCTAGGCCAAGTTCACTTTATTCCTCACTCGGTGTCAGGCGGTTAAGTAACATGCAATGAGAAAATTTAGATAGCAATTCGGAAAATACATGGGCTGAATCTGTTTCCAGTATGTCGGGCAGTAGATGGGTGCCTGCTTAGTCTCATACAATTAAATTCTCCTACTAGTCTTTGGGGGATGTACATATGTTAGTTTTGAAAATTCCTCATCTCCTTCTGTATTTGGAGCTTTACCTCTGAATTTATTGATCAAAGCTAGTGGTGAGCTGACATCATTAAAAAATCTTTATAAAAAAAAAGCGCCTCAAACCTTTCAACTTAAAAGCAACACTCTTCTAGGTAAAAACAAGTCAATTGTTTTCAAACATATTCCCTTTTTTATTCTTTTTTTTTTAAGTTTTTTACTTTTTTAATGCAAAAAAAATATGTTAAAAGAATCACCAGCATGAACCCATACCAATCTGATATAGAAAAAGACTGGGTCTGGAAATTCTCTACCAGTAGGCAGTAAAATTTTTAAAACATTAATATAAACATCAAATTCATAAAAACAATGATGACAGTATGTATTGTCTCAAAATATATATATATAAAAAAAACAGTTATATAACAAAACAATGCAAACCCAAATGATAAGATGTGCAAAACTTTCACTGTAGAAAAATTGAAAAACACAAAAGGATGAACTTGACAAACAATGAACATAAGCAAAATTATAATATGTCAGTACCCAAGGAAGCCACCAAAGGAAAAGGAAAACAAAGAATGAAAAAGCATAAAAAATCAGCATTGCCTAAGAAGAAAACCACTCTGAGCGGCTGAGTGGAATCAGAAGGCATTTTCCGATTAAATCTGATACCACATTATCAGGAATATAGAACAATCCACATTTATGCACTTTGGATTAGCCAAAAATATGCATTAATATTCAACATTTTAATTCCACAAAAAGCACTCAATTTAATCAGAGACTAATAAAGCCACAAAGTAAAAGGATGGAAAACCTTTCTGCTCGAAATATTAATCCTTTAAGGATGTATTCTTCAGCAAAATCAACTTCTTCTTCGTTCCGTTCTCTTCCAGAACTAACTAGATCAGTAAGATCATTCGTATTCTGAAATAATGATAGACAACTTCAGATACGTACAGTGTAACAGTACATAAAATTCAGGATATCGTAAGTTCTTATAATATATTTCAACAAGGTGCTGCACCTGGATCAAAAGATCATACAAACGAACAAGCTCCTCAGGTTTTGTGGCCTTATCTCCCTTGTCATCGCGGTATCTAGTTAATCTGCTCTTTGCTATACTAACAAGCAACTGGTTTCGCTCTATCGTACGCTCTCCCAAGAGAGCACTTACAGCCTTATCAAGACCATTCAGATCATCTTTTACATTTTCAGTGTTGCCAGCAGTGACCTGAGATGATTAATATGTCACAGAAAATCAATAAAATGATAAGAAGATTATGCCTTATGGATCATAACACTAAAGCAATCCCTTTCTGCTTCCCTTAAAAAAAAAATGCTTTCTAGGATTAAATATTTCAAACAAAGCTCGTTTGTTTGAATAGAATCCTCTTTCTTACCAAATCATTGCGGATGCAGCTCCTTGCATCATGATAGGCAGAGAATATTTTGTCAAACATTGCAAGCTTCTTCTCTGATGGCATGGAGTCTGCTGCTGAACCATGCAGTTCTTTCTCCAACTCCTGAGCTGATAAAATGTCTCAAACAAGTAAAAATTTTGAATGGAATCTAAGAATTCTAAGGAAGAGCATTACATATAAAGTACGCATGGCCAGTATGTCACAGAAGCACTGAAACAGATAATTATGCACGCTCATAAACAACACACCACACCATAAGTTTTCCATATATAAAATCAAGCAAGACAAACTTTGAATGCATGCATGAATGCTCCACACTGTCATATGAGACATCTTCACATGAAACAGCCTTTTCAAAATATGGTGAGAGATACAAAGTTTCAAATTTTGAGATTATAGCAATATTAAAAACAAATTCATTTTAGGCAAAAAGAAACGAATATATTTAGATAATCAGACATGTCACTAAAATTGAAGAAAAATTGTTTGTGTTGTCATAGACAGAGCCATTAATAATAAAAATTGTTATCGTTGAAATATTGTTGATAACAGTGGAAACCACAACCTATTCCTAGAACAGGTACATGCCTATCAATCATATATAAATCCATGACATTTTAACCTGTTTTATACAAAAAGTTAATAAATGATTTTCCGCTACACCCTATATAACTGTAAAACAAACCTTTCAGAATGGAGACACGAGTTTTAGCATTTGTGATTGGAAATCTATGACCAAGCCAATAAAACTCTGTCATGGATGCTGCCTGTTGTGATCTTGTCTCAGCCATGACAGCCTGCAAACGATGATCAAAATTTTAGAAGAATTATAATACAAAAACAATGTATGGCATTACAATATGAAAAATGAACTACTGATATAAATGTACAAAAATTTAGAAAGTTACATCTCGACATTCCCTTGCAGCTTTATGTCTGTATTATGCCAATTATATATCTTTTCACCAACTCAACTTATTTCGGGGACATATTTTAGGTTGTTCTTAATCCAGTGTATCATACAATATCATTGGCCATTACTAGTACAAATTGTGAGCAAAACGTGGAGTGCTCAAAATATAAAAAAATTTCAAAAGTTTCGCATCCAAACTGATGAAGGCGTCGCATCAGATGCCCATCATTACTCAACCAAAAAAAAATAATCCAATAAAACAGTCAGGATTGATTGGCAACTTTATTAATCTCCGGAAAAAAAATACACATAAAAGAAACTGAATGGAAATCAGAATAGGAAAAATATCATTGGGATCATTATTGTATTACTTATGACACTGTGTTTGACAAGAATGAAACTAACCTCCAATTTAGCTTTGAAAAGGTCCAATGCAGGTCCTTCCATTTCCCCAATATCTAAAAGTTCTGAAGTCTGTATGCTTGATTGGCCAATTTTGTGTAGGCAATACCTGATACTTGGTTCCAATTCTTCAACACGTTCACGACATAACACCTGATTCTCTACACTTCCATATTTCCCAAGCTCCTCATAAACAGCCCTATCAATCTAAGAAAAGTTATGCCACCATTGTATGCAAAAGTATATCATCTAACCAGATAATTAAGCAACTAGCCACTAGTTCATATGAAAAAACTTGAACAAGAAATTTGCAAAGATCACAAAGAATGAATTGCCCTAGCAAGGTACCTAGCATTCTTGAAATTCATCAAAGCAGTCTCCCAATTCTGATCTTGTTCAAACAAGAGGGTCCCTTTCATATAAGAAGCATACGCCTGTTGCATCAAAAATAAAATACACAAAATATTACAGAAAAAATGAATCATGCGAATTTAATGCAAGAAAAGCAAAAAGAAGAAGAAGAAAAGAATACGATATCTTCCAAAACTAGTTTACTAGAATGCAACAGTATATAATTTAACTACAATTTACAAAGATACCTAAAACCAACCAAAGCTGCATTCAGAGTAATCGATAGAATAAACTCTCTGCATTTTCATAAATATACTCAACCAGCAGAAATTAGTAATTGACATGGTTTACTTATGTGGTGTACAGATTACGGGGAAAAAATACCTCTGCTTCTAAAGAAGTTCTAGAATCTCCTTTTATGGAACACAGTTGTGCAAAGAGTGAAGCCCACTTTACAGCTTTCCTCAATCGTCCAAGCAAGTAAATCCTTTGGCGTGCATTTGGTCCATCAGCCAAATGTCTTTTCTCCATTGCATGGCTCCACGCCCTTTCTGCCGTATACAGAACTACATGGAGAAACCTATTTAGAAGACCAAAATCAAGAACCTTCTACGTCAATTCAAAATGAATGACTAATAAAAACACCATATTTATTATCTAATGATATCTTTTAGAACCCAGTTGCATAAATCTACTCACGAGAGGTAAGTATTATAAAATCGTCGTTATCACATCAAAAGAAATTCAAGCAAATCAAATTCCTCACCCGGACACACAACCAATGCAGATACATAAATAACAAAATTTGCAGCATCAGATGAAGAACAAAATCTATGGTTTCATTTATGTAAACAGTAACCATCGTCATATGACTTTTGAGTACTAACAAACCTCACTTCCGTGACTGTTGATTCGGTGATGGCCTTCCGGAGATATTTACCGCGACCATGAGTGAACTTCAAAGACTTATAAAGCCGCCTCAACCGCGCCGTGCAGTACCTCCTGCAGAACCAAAAAACCAATATGATATCAAAAACTAACCGCATTCGATCAGAATTGGTGGACATCTTGAGAAGCGATTGAAGATAGTACCGATAACGAGTGTAGTCACGTTGACGCAACCCGTGCTGCATCTGCGCCGACTTCAGCATCTGCAGTACTGTTTTCGAAAAACGAATCGGATCGGATCATTTGATGAGAACAGATCATCCGAGCATCGAATGGAAGGAGGAAAAAAAAGTGAGAGAAGAATGGAAAAGGGATCACCGTTGATGGAAAATTTGGGGTTAATCTGACGTTCGTTCGAGTCGGGAATCTTCTCGTCGACGTCCATGGCAGAGGCCTCGTTCGCCTTCGCCATTGAAGAGTGACAAGGGAATCTAGGGTTCCTCGGAAGGTAAAGGTTTCTAATCGCAAACAAAATCTTAAAAAATTAAATTAAAAAAAAATTCTGGACCTTCGAAAATCTAGGGTTTCGGCCGAGCGAGAAGACCGGAGGGAGGGGCCGAGGGTTCGCTTTCGGGATCGTTTTGGGTTTCCCCGCCTTGCGTCGGACGATCCTTAAATCTGGACCGTCCAATAAATAACGGAATGAATATAAATGGGCACAAAAGAGCCCATGGGCTTACTTTGGTTGCGACCTAGGAAAAGGGAAACATGAATATCACACAGTGATGGACTTGTCAGGGAGCCCACGTAATCAATGGTTGGGATTTGGGGTGGATGGTGAACTCAGCCAGGTCTTCTGATCAGACGGAACACATTGATTTCAGGTATTGAATAGTCTCCATAGTCTCCTGGTAGATCTCCACGGTTCAAAAGAACATTCAATTCAAAATAGAGATATGTCCCCTTTTCTCTTTTTTTTTTTTTTTTATCAGAGCACAAATATTTATTATTTAAAAAAAAATAAAAACATGTTAGAATTCAAGTTTTGGTTGATAAAACAAACTGAATCTAACATTTTTCAAAGGGAGCGTTGATACACTAAGTCCGTTTTGACAACCCATTTTTCCACTCTTTACACTAAGCCCCCGTTTGGATACGAAATAGGTCACGAAATAATCTGCAATAAAGCAAAATAAATAATTTTTGGTGTTTAGATATACCGAATGCCGTGGGATAACCTATGTCGCAATAAATTGGTATATGGATTCCAACCAATCCTTGGAATTAAAGTTATTTCAAGTTATTCTATCCGAAGAATATGTGGGTCCACTGTCAAATCAATTGTTATCACCTCTTATAAATCACAAGTTAAATCAACTATCGTCATTTTTGCACCTTATATAAAATCCGTATCCACACTTTATTCATATTTTATCCAAATGACAAAATCTTTTATTATTACATTGGAAATTTTTTCAATGAGAATAATTCAAAATACAACCAAACACAAAATCATTTATTCTACTGTTGTACTCACTTGTGCAGGTATAACTGTATACCCCGTAATAAATCTTATTCTATATCCAAACATGGGTCAAAATCTCATAGCATATATTACATTATCATAGTATATATGGGGTTCTATCATAGTATATGGACAATTTTTTTTATTTTATTAAAGTAAAAAAAAAATACACTAATGTATCTCTGTGTATACATCAATGGGATAGTGTATGATTTAAAAAAAAAAACAAGAAAAAGATAGATGTATCATTTTCCTAGGGAAAATGTTGGACTCCATCTCCATTTTCAAGCTCATATGCAGTTGGCATCTATTTCTTTTGTTTTTATTGAAATAGTATATTTCATCTAATAAATTTTATAATTTTATAAAAAAATGAAATATAAATTTTAATGAATTATATGGACTCATTTATAAAAAGTGTTTAAACAATGTTAAGGAGGCATATACATTGTTATAGTGAATATATATGGCTAATAAGATATATGAGATTGTTAATGGGACTAGACTATAAAACTGGTTAAGTACAACATTGCTAGTAAAAAAGGAAGAGGAAACTTGCAAGGGCACTGATACATTAATTTCATTTTGCAACCATGTTTAGTCTTTTTGACTATCACATTTTTCAATGTGGAATACGGTGAAATAAGCTCAAAAAAGCCTGTTTTTTTAAGCTAATATATAGATATAACTATGATTGAATAAGTGAAAATAAACTAGTTTTGATGTTTTAAGTCTCTCATGGAATTGGACTATTCCAACAATTATATTTCACCAGTACATAAAGGGAGCTCACATGTCATTATCTCTTATAATCGGGAGACACATATCAAATTTTTTTTTTCACATTTTGTAAATTATTATTCAAGTCTTATTCGCTATTTTTCTTAACATTTTTATAATCGACCAAACAATAAAAAATTAGTTTTAATTTTTTTCAACATAAAAAATTTAAAACACAATTAAACAAAAAAAATCTTATTCACTTTATATATTCGTATATTATAGAATAGTCATCAATCCTAAACTAGGTTATAACTTATACGCCTCGCAAACGAGGGGCTATGTTTTTTGGGATCAGATTTCTAGTGTAAAAAATACAAGAATTCTATGTGGAAATCAATAAGAGGCTGTCATGTAGGCAGTGAGAAACATTATGTTCATTTTTTTAATAAACTCTTATTCATAAATTTGTCAAAAACTATGTTTACTTTTCTTATTGATTCTTACTGTTTACGTGGTAGCCTCTTATTGGCTACCACAGAAATTCCCTTATAAAAAGATAGAAGAAATCTAATATGTATTTTTTCTTTCCCCTCTCTTTCTTAATGAGGAGGACGAAGGGTGAAGATTAAACATGGACTCGAATACCTTGACCCAGCTTTTTCTCTTTTTTTATATAATTATTCATTAAGATTTCATAAGATTTTTTATTGTATTTTGTTTAAATGCTCCCCCACATGGATCTTGCCGAGATACGTGGGGGTTCGCCGAAACAGTTGAAATCCACAATTATTTTTTTGTTCTTTTTCATGCTAAGACATGTTCATTGTTTAATTATATTGATTATTGACTATTTGAGTGTCACTGTTCTTTAATCTATTTAGCCCTTCGTCTTTTATTAGTCCCCACTTGTCGCCAAAAAAAGAATTCAAGAAAAAATTCAGAAAAAATTCTTTAAAGATGCAGTGTGTTTACTAGACAATTTCATTCCGTTGACTAGTTTAAGATTAAACTTTAAATAAATCTTTTGTTGTACTTGGTGTACATTGTTAAGTTATATCACTGTTATGCATCTCATGCATATTGTTATGCATTATATTTATATAAACAATGATAAATCTTATACACTGTTCACTATTTCTTGTACATTTTTTTTTTTAATAAACTGATATGCATGTTACTTCTTTAATTGATATTGAAAAGGAATGCACGCCTTTAAAATAGGCTTTTAAAAAGTTTTGAGTAAAAGAGTTAAACAAAAGCTCTCAAGAACGCATAGAAGAGAAAAATGAAGAATCAAGCGAGATGAGAGAAGAAAAGAAGAGGAAGAATCCCATCTTAAGCCATAATGAACATAGAACCCCTCAACACCCTCGACAGTGTAGTAGCATCCCCAGGCAGAAATGGAGGCCTTAGCACTCTCCCAGATCCTCTCAATCGAGATACATGTGTTCTAAAAGAAAAAATAATCATGCCCCAGCCAAATTGCTCAAAGGGTGGCCCTCACAAGAGTGAGCAAGACTCTTAAAACAAAAAATTATGTACATTGTTAATTAATCAACTCGTTCAAATGGGATTGGATTGGAATGACATGAAAAAAATATAGCTGCTAAAATAATGTGTGGTTTAACTTAAAAAATAACAAAATTGATTTTCCTTTTCTATCCTTAAATTTTTCCAATGCATAGTATGGATGCAATTTTAAGAACCAAGAATATTTATAATTCCGCATTTCAAACTCAATTTTTTAAAAATTGTAATTTTATAGGTTTTCAAACTCAGGTGTTTTTACATTAAAAAAAAAAAGATAAGTAGTTGGGAAATTTTCAAAAATATGCCATTGAAAAAAATTATTTTAGTTTTGATTCTATGACGAGTTTAATTGCAAAACTTGGGACCAGTTTTGACCGGTCCTAAAATTTTCAGGAGGAAAGACGTAATTACCAATCACATCTCCACCGTTGCACCCCCCACCCTCGGCACGCGCATTATTGATAATCACATCTCCCCTATGGGGGAGACGTGTTCCCCCACGTGCCCACGGGTTGACACACCCGCGGTGGGGTTGGGGTGAAACGGAAGAAACGTGATTGATAATCACATCTCCGCCTGTGAAAATTTTGGACGTCAATTTTGTAATTAAACTAGTCCTCGGACAAAAATTGAAATTATTTTTTTACAAAGGGTTATTTTTTAAAATTTCTCTAACTAGTTTTGGGTTGTAATAGTAAAATGTGAGTTTCATATTTTTTATAGAAAATATTTGTTTTCAAAAATCAACCAGAAAAAACAAAATTGAATATGTTATGAAATAAAAGAGAAACACATTAAAATATAAATAGAAACACAAGAGAGAGATGTAGGGAAATAAAGTTCTTCAGGAACTTCTCTTCTATTCTTATTTTTCTTTTTCTACCCATTCTCTTTCAATCCTTGAATTGTATTTTTGACAAGCCCACATTATATAGGGTCAAAGTTATAATTAATAAGAAAGTCAAATGATGCATGGGGTAAACAAAAGGTGCATAGAGAATGTATATCATTACTATTGATGTACACACTAACATATGAGTTAACTATGGTGTGGTCATCCACTATTGCATGTATCAAGACATGCACATATTTATAGTAGAATCTACGTTTAAATTTTTTTTTTTTAAGTTCTCCCAAACAAAATATGTCTAAGAGATAATTTGTAAATATTTTTTAAAGACATTTTTAATGTATAAAAATAAAAAAACACAAATATGTTTTCAAATGATTTTAAATAAATATAATTAAAAATAGAATGAACTTCTACGTAATTGAATTGTATTAAGTACCTGCTTTCATATATGATTGAATAGTCAGCTTTTCAAAAAACACGTTTGTAGAAAAACGTGTACATCCACGCTTTCCACATTCACAGTAAAATCCACACAAACCGTTTGGATCCGCATATCGCATTTCACCACAAAAGAGTGTATTGAGATTTAAATCCGACCGTCAGATTAGGTGGTCCTCATCATCTTGAGTAAGCCCCATAAATCGGACGGCAAACGACAGCGCGGATAGTTTTCTTGAACAGCAAGACTGTCCGAATGACGGGAGCACCGCAATGGATGTCCACGTCACAACTAGCACGTGTTTAAGCATCTACTACGTCATGTTTACGTCACTCTGACGTCACAAAACTGCGGTCACCGCTGCCATCAGTACCAACAATTGTTCGAGAAGCTCTGTTGACCAAATTTACAGAATTACCGGAAGAAAAAAATCTACACAAGATTTTATTTTATTTTTTCATTTTAGGTTTTTAAAATTACATTCTACCCTGAATTACAGCTGTATAATTGACAAAAATGGAGTTATTGACCACGATATTTATGGAGGATAGACAAATATCATTGAATAGTAAATAGTAATTGATTTTTATTTTTGTTTGTCTTAAAAAAAACACATAAAAACAACGTTAGTTTTTTTTTTTTTTTTAACAACAGCACAGAAGATAAGTACACCGAGATGCAAGGTCTAAAACACACCCTATGAGAAAGGGATACACTCATACACATCAGGCTCGAACCCAGGTCGTCCACGAGGGACTCGTCCAACTCTTCCACCTCGCTAGGCGAGGGGATGTGCAAAAATAACGTTGTTATTGTTTGACTTCATGTTAGATTAACTCAGAATCGGTGAATATGAAATGGACTGGCTTTTATTATTATATTACTATTTATTTAATTATATATTTATATTTTTAGAACTAATTTAAGTTTTTATTTTTATTCTAAAAACATCTAATATTTTATGTTTATTCTTATAATTTATGTTTTATACTACGTAATTATTTAATTTGTTTACATATTTTAATATTAGATATATGATTTTTATTTTGAATTATTTAATTTTTAAATATTTTAATTATTACGTATTCATTTTGAATTTTTAAATATTTGGGATAATCATATGTATTGATTTTCAGAACAAATGAAAAGATACTTTTAACACCGATCCAATATATATATATATGGATTGACAATCAAACTCATCACGAATCAATTTAAATTTTATTTTGGCCTCGTTTAATTGCATGTTTGGGTGTGATTCTATTTTTTGAAAAGCTGAAAAGTTAAAATTGTGCAATCAAATGGAACAGCTTTATTCAGAATTTATAATTTTTCTCTCAAAATCTGTGATTTTAGTCAGAATCGATTTTTTGAATTGAAAAATAACTTTTTCAGTTGAACGTGAACTGTTTTTAAATATTAATTTTTAAATTAAAAAAAAAACATCATAATAAAAATGCAGATATTTACAAAAGATATTTTTCAATCAATTTCCAAACGACCCTTCATCACATTACACAAAATAAAATTACCCAACCAAGTGCAGGTGACCAAGATGCCGGGGTCACGTCACGTGGGCGCGACACGTCACATCCCCACCCCCTCCTCCGACACACAGACGCGTCTCACACCCTAATTAAACCCCAAAAAATACATTAAAAAATTCGACACGTGTCCCAAAGAAAAACGCGCTTTCTCCCCACTCACCGTCTCATTAAATACTTCCCCCCCCCCTCTCATCCTTCCCATTCACTCTCTCTCCCAACAAAAAAATCCCAACCGTCCATTCGCTGAACCTCCCAATGGCTTCTTTCGACAACTGTTCGACTCTCGATTCGTGGACCTTCCGTCCCTCCTTCGCCACCGAAACCGAAACCCTAACCAAAGCCCTCCAAAAAACCCTCTCTCGCGAACCCTCCTTCGATTCCCTCCTCGCCCCCGCCGGATCGGCCCCCTCCTCCGACAACCGGCGACGGCAAGCGTTCACGATCCCGCCGTCGCCGTCTTCCAGGGTCTCCAAACGGAAATCGCGCGTGTCGAAGCGGTCTCCGACGACTTTCATCACCGCCGACCCTTCCAACTTCCGGCAGATGGTCCAACAGGTCACCGGAGTCCGGATCGGAGCTCCGGTCGAGTCGGTGATGAAAGCCGAGCCGCAGAGGGTCCAACAAGGGGGGTGCCTTCTTCCGACGCTTGACACGTCTGCGATTCCGTTTTCGGACGGTGCGATGGGTGGACACGTGGCGAGCGGTTCGGGTTCGGATGCGTCCGGGTTCGATTTCGAGCTGTTCGCGAGTTTTCCCACTTTGGAATCTTGGGGTGTAATGTGAACGTGGTTAACTTTTTTTTTCTTTTTTTTTTCGAGAGGGAGGGTTCGAGTGGATGAGAACGTCTGATCTTTATCGGACGGTTCGTGTGTCTCCTGATCCGTGGACGTCCTCTCTGTTTGTGTATTTTTTTATGTAGTAAATTTTGCGGTATTTTAAATTCTGGGTTAGTTTCGTAATGTTGCACAAATGTTCTAGATTTTAATCGGCGTGAATATACTAAAATGCCCTTGTCTTGAATTTGAGACCGTCATATTAAATCTGATCCGTTTTAAATTTAAATTTGATTTATTTAAAAATTTAAATGATAAAAAATTCAATAAAGCTCAATTTAATCACTGGTTTAACTTGTAGTTTTTGTGAATCAACACCGGTTGATTTAACTAATTTTTTATTAATTAATAAAAATTATGATTAATTATTCGATATAATATGAAATCTAATATAAAAAAAGATTTTAGAGTGGACGATAGGGTCTGATCTTGATCGGACGGCTCTTGTCTCCCGTAATCCGTGAACCTCTTCTCTGTTTGTATATTTCTTTTCTTTTATTTTTTTGGTTGTGTTTGCATATTTCTTTTGATGCAGTAGATTTTCCTTTCTTTTAAATTCCGGGTTAATTCAGTAATACTGCCCGCAAGTTTCCAGATTGGAACAGGCGTGAAAATACTAAAATGCCCTTGTCTTGCTCTGCAAACCGCTGGCGCTACTATTTGATTTTTCACCGTTGATTTTGAAGTAACGGTCTCGATCGAACCCGCGCGTCATCGCAGCCGTGTTTTCGAGTATAATGTAATGGCGGAACTGGTTTAAGATAAAAAAGAACGAGCAAATAAATGGCTGGTCTGAGTCAGAGAATTTGAGTCTCATTATCAAAGGTCAAAATTTGCATGCGTCATCCGTACATGGGACGTACACAAAATAAAATAAATGGACGGCTGTGATTTGACGAGTGCATCCGGATCCGACTGTTGCATGTGGAGAGGGTGAAGTTGCTTACGTGGATCCTAGTTGTTGACCTAACTATCACGTTGTCTTTTTTATTTTTATTTTATTTTAAAAAAATTGGGGTTTGTTGTACAAGTCAAATGAGCTGTGCAGCTTCGAATGACGTGTCACGTTGAAGAGGGACTCTGATTAATTGACCGGGTAATGATGTCCGCCTGACCAAAGAAATACGTCAGGATACATTTTACGGTTGTGGTAAATGCATTTAACCCCCTAAAGTTAGCGAATATCTGTATTTCCCCCTCGTTTCTTCCTTATCTGTTTTAACTCCGGACTTGTCGTGTTATATGTATTTATTTACCCTCCTGTCATCATCTCATCGAATCATTGCGGTGATTAATTTAATCTAAGTTATGAAAAAATTTAAATCTATAATGTGTAACTTTCTCCCAAATAGCCGTCAATCGCCTCTCTAAGAGTATCTTCAATAAAGATCTTTAAAATGAAGTATCAAAATATATTAAAAAAATGAAAAAGTGAGTTTAGAGTCTCACTACTCATTCATCAACTTCAACCAGAATCTCTATTTTCATCTCTATTCTATTTTTTTATATTTTTTTAATAAAACTTTAATTTATCATATCTCTTTTATTTTTTTGATGTATTATACATAATTGAGGCTTATTAGCGAAATTTAAAATCCGTAGAAGTTAATATTATTAGTTCCGGACTAAGTAACCAGTAAACTTATCAGTTATTCCAAACTGATTTCTGTACCCGAAACATCTGTATTCGTATCTAGATGAAATATATGTATCCAATAAACATGTATTTGTATCTTATTAAAATATAAGGGTTTTTATTTTTAAGTCCCCACAAACCATCATATTTAGTGATTGATCCATTTCTTCTTCGTATTTGGGTTTTAGTCCCCAGATTTAAAGGATAATTCATGGATAGGTCCCTCTCAGAAGAAAACTAAATAATTTATGGATAGGTCCCTCTTAGGGACTAAAAAGGAACTATCATTTAAATCTGAGGACTAAAACCCAAATACGAAGAAGTGAGGGATCGATCACTAAATATGATGGTTTGTGGGGACTTAAAAATAAAAAACCCTAAAATATATGTATCCGAGAAACTTGTATTTGTATATGATTAAAATAATATTATAATATTTTCTATTATTCATAATATATTTATATTTATATTCCATACTAAATAATAATTAATATAATATTAATGTAAAAAAATAAAAAATATATTAAATATATAACATTTTTAAACATATGTTAAACATATTCAATATTAGACTCATTTGAATCGTATCGACATCTATCCATAAGTATCAATTTTATAAAAATTAAACTTATATTACAGAAGTTATCAAACATTATTTAAAAAAAAAAATAACAAACCTCTGTATTTGGAGGCTCAAACAGTGAGCCTCCAAATATGGAATCTCATTTGATGGCTTCTAAAATAGAGACCGTTTTTGTGTTAGAGAGAAAATGAACTTCAAAATGAAGATATGCAGAACCGGTTGGAGTTGCTCTAAACATTCTCTTCGCTTCTCCTTCGCAAAAAATAGCTAGCATATCACTCCGTCTCTATTTAAACACTCATACTTTCTAACATAATCACTTGAAGGCTTTAAAAATTCAATCAAAGTGCCGAATTAATATAGTGACAAATCATAAATTAAGGGGAAGAAGAAGATGAAGATCAAATGATGTTTATATAAAAGACCATGACAATAGTAAAAAAAAATAATAGTTGGGAAAGAAGAAAGAATCAACAAGTGAGTCCTTTTGTATTTTTTGTACAAATTAAAGGGTTATATGAATACATGAAATCAGAAAGTGGACCATTTTAAAATTTTTGAACAAATCAAGGGGTTATATGAATATATGAATTAACTCTGATAACATATTTCATTAAAGGCATTTTAGTGATTATATTTGAGTCTTTTAAATTTTTTTGAACAAATCATGAGATTATATGAATTTGTGAATTAACTCCTGTATCAACTGATAGAATATTCCTAGTATATTCTTCATTTTTTTTATGAAAAATTAACTAAGAGGGCTAAATACTTAACCAATCAGGTAACAAATGGGGGGTTATATGAATATTCGATGAAATGAGGGGAGAACATGGATATCCACCCAACTTTTATGGAGACATGCATTTAACCTTTTACTGTTGTTCATGTTTTTAAATTGATTGAAGTGAGTTCATGTCTAGCTTCGATTAGTCCATCAATATTGAACTACACAACATATAAATCAAATTACACAGCCTATGAATAGAATTGCATAGCCAATTTTTTGGTACATATGCCAGATGCTGATGGTACTGACCAAACCCAGGTTTGATTGGATCCCATAGGAGAGTGACATATGTGTCTAACAATTGATTGTTCAGTTCGATTAATAGATTGTACAATTCAATTCATAAGTTGTGCAATTCAATACTTGACCGTTTTGGTTATGGGCCGGGCCCATTTTGGTTAGACTCATCCCAACGGCGACAATTGCTATATAGTTTAATGGCAACCTATTTTGCAGCATAGTATATATGACGCTATCATAGTATATGTAGTTTTATCATAGTGTTTGGCACAAAAAATTTCATTTTTTTACTAAAAAAAAAAAAACACTAATGTTTCTCGTTATATACTTCATACACACAACATGTACTTCAATGAAAGAGTATGATAAAAAAAAAAAAAAACAATGTGAACTATAATTGAGGCTACAGAGGGGCTGAACATATCATTTCTCATAGTTTAAAAATGAATAATATTACGTGTAACGCTATGTGCAGTCCTCACGCAATCTTTACATGTTTCAATTTTTTTTTAAAAAAACCATATTTCATAAAAATGATACATATGACCTAGACTCAGCTCAAAAAGGAAAAAAAAGAAAAAAAAAATGAATGATTTTTACACGAAACATAGACATTTTCACCAAACATATACATTTCACTTTCATAAAAATGAAGCATACACCCTATGCTCAAAAAAAGAGGAAAAAAAGAGAATAAAATTTTACAGGTTTCATCTAAGGAAACATACACCTCATTTGGGGATAAGAGAATGCAAGGGGTCTGAAAACAAGAACTGTGTCTAGCACAGCCTAAAATTGTACTTGAACATCAAAAAGGTTAGTCCTGTTGTGCTCTAGTGGCCAAAAGAAACAGATGACTTTTGAACACACAAAAACTGCAACTATAATGAACAACTAAAACTGAATCAAAATTTTCCATTCAACAGTCTGAATTGAAACACTAAAAGAGGAAATTCTGGGAAGGGTTCACCAAACAGTTGAGATCAACCGACGCCTCGACATGAATCGTCAATCTTTCGTATATTCTGATAAGAGAATAAGATAAGTAAGATGCGGCAAATTGCAAGAATATTGAACAGCAATCATGGATTCTCTCAGAAGCGCAAGCATGTATGATTCATGGCATCATATGATACGTACCAGTATATAAATGGAGTAACCAATAAAATATAGGCAAAATTCTAGCACATATAAGAAAAATAAAAGGTGACCAAAATTCCCCAACAATCACGATGAAGAAAACCTAAAGCCTTTACAGCGACAAATCAATTTTGATAAGCTTCAAAAAATTATGAAATATGAAGATGCATGTACGAGGGGTTTAGGTTGCTCGGGCGCCCCATGACAGATATACTATTTGCAGTGTCGTGAGTCACCACAACCAAGCTTCATGGAATATGAATCTGTTTAAGGTATGGATATTTTTCTTAAATTGTTTTATGCTTTCAAACTCCAACTTAAATGGAGCTTCTTAAATTCTCAGAAATGTCTTTTGAAACAGCAACAAAGACACATTTTACATGACAGAAGTTGGTCAAGAAACTGTAACCTTAGGCATGGTATCGGAGGAAAAAAAAAAAAAACTAACCTATTTGGTTTCCAGTGCTTTATGGGCTTTAAAAGAGAGTATCACGTTCCATGCTAAGGCTACGAAATTCGCAGCAAGAACCTGCAATAGACAAACAATTGATGTGAATCGTGGATGCATGCCAACTACTTATATGACATGAATCAGGTTCTTCCACTTTTAGAAAGAATTCGAGAAACTATACTGGATGTTACTCAGGTGACTGATTTTCAACGTTTTGGATCAGAGTGGAAATCAAATGGTCAAGATTTACATTAGTCCATCCAAACCTGAAATTGCTGTGGCACAAATCGAAAGTTCAGGAATTGAAACGGAATCCACAGTTGCCAATTCGCAAGTACTGAAGACCACCAATCCTATAATAAACAGAGAAAAAAACCAAAACTGATATCAATAACTATTATTCTCATATATGAATGAATGAATCTAGCATCTCAAATTCCACCTGCTGAAGCTTTGGTAAAACTTGAGACGGCTTTCCCTCCAGTGTTACAAGCGAACTTAAGAAGGCTCCAATGAATATTGGTGAGAAAATAAACTGCATTAAAAATGATAACAGGTTAAAAGCAGCAAATATAAAGAATTATTAAATTATAAAACCAGTCACCTGATCAAGCAGAAGCCGCACAAATGCACCAGATGCTCCATTTAAGGTAACCACTTGGCTCAAATAGAAGTACCTACAAATAAAACACTGAATTTCATTTGCCTCTTTGTTATCTACTTATCTCACTACATGAACATTAAGGAGAAAGCAAAGCTTTGAACAGAAATAACTATAAATGAAAAAAAAAAACCTGCTGAGCAGTCTAGATTCTGAATTCTTACCAGAAATGCAATGTGGGACCAACCAAGGCAAAGCCCAATAGAGAGAAAACAAAAGTTCGCTTCACATCTAATGTTGGAACCCGATCGATCAATATCTGGCACAAAATTTTTTTTAATGAAGTTGGTGATGCAAGAAATACAGATCTGTACATAGATATATCCATGGTGAAATGTGACATAATGCATGTGAAGATTATGTCATTATAAGAAATACGAATAGAACTGATGTGAATAACATGAGTAATGCATGTATGTAACCATCTGGCCAGTAGCAGGTGTTCTTAAGGCTATACTGAATATTGAAAATCCTTCTATCAGTTTCATTTTCCAAAACATAAGGTTGGAATACCGATGAGCAATTGAGCAATTAAAAGTTCACCCCAATATCCCGTCTTGTTCTTGTATCAAAAGATGTATTAAGGGAGCTGTTGCAAATGAACATTGTCATGTAGGAGTCTATATCTTTATAAGGCTCCTAAAGGTGTAGAGCAGATATTGTAGGCATGAGACCAACTTGTTTGAGCAGAATCATTAATCAATAACAAACACTATGATAGTTACAGAATATTGAATACCTGGCAAATGAGATCCCCAATACAATTCAAGAATGAAGAAGTTATTGATTTAGTGAGAACCGGGTGCTTATCAAGAGCGGTCAAATACCTGAATAAAAGCAAACATTTATCAGAAGATGAATCCAACAAACTCCATATGAGGAGTCATGCATTAAAAAAAGTAATTAGCTCTGTATATCTAAAAACAAAGAGAAAAGGCATAACAACATAAAGTTTCAAAACAAGACGGATTTGAATTGCATAACAAGGACATCCAAGTTAGCAGATTTTGTTGCCATGTCCTTGTAACACTGGTGATTATGTACAAAACTAACATACAAATTAATGCTTCTGCTATAAATGATCTTAAATGGGTAAATGCATTCCTACCCTGCACGCAAAAGCTACATGTTTGACTCACCATCGAGTTCAAGCGTGTTGATCTCCTGACTGATTCAAAGGTGACCATTACACCCCCTGTTTGGATGAATCCACTAATAGTGATCTTATGCAGTCATTATTTGTTTACGATGATAGTAAATAGAACCCACAGATCTGATGTGATGTCTAGATTCTCTAAGAATTTTCTGGGAAGGAAAGAAAAATGTTCATATAAAAAATAAACACAAAGACATCTTGGTGGCTCATGATTGGATTAAAGAAATCCACAACAAGGGAAATCCACATATATAATGCAGACCTTGTAAATCCTGTAATACAGTCCTAGACAATATAAAGATATATTGGAGTGTTTTTTTAGAATGGGCAGGAAATCTACCACCAATTTCATAAAAAAAAATTGGGTACATTTTCATTAAAAAAAAAAACTTTGGATTAGGATTTGTTTTTGGTTTATGTATCATGATTGTAGTTAACAGATATCCCACATCTCCTTTGTATGAAGGGCTTAATTTCACTGGTTAATGATATATTATCCTATCTTCAATTAAAAATGTGAAACCATAAAAAAATCTATAACTACCTCATCAAATCAGATATATATAATTTCACAATAACAAACCAAAACCCATGAAATTTACAATATGCTCTCACATTTTGCTAGTAAATCATGAACAGTGATAAATTGAAATGAAACTTTATGAACTTCATAACAATGAGTCAAAATTTTCTAATTCAACATTCATCCAAACACACACATAACAAATCAAAACAATATCAAAAACTTAAACAAGCTAAACAAAATTATATATATAAAAAAAGAGGAATGACATCATATCATACCATGAAAATATGGACTCATCATCCCCACCACTCTCACTTCCACCATCGCCGGCACCGCCGCCGCCACCAAAACCACCACACCCTCCATCACCTCCACCCGAAACCGCCCGACAAACAAAACGTTCACAACCCAGCTTATCAAAACCCGATTCAAGACGACCGACATCTCTGAATCCCCGGTTCAAACACACTGGAGGCCCAAAACGACCAACACCCATTTCACCAACGCCAAAACTGAGAAGACCCATGTCACCAAAATCGCGTCTTGGGCTGGAATTGGAGGAGTTGTCGACGGAACGACGCGAAAAGGAGGCCCTAAAATGGTTCTTCTTCGCTAAAGACACGGGTTTTTGCGAAGCAGGGATTGAACCCATGTGAAGGGGAGGTTTTCGGAGGACAGCCACCATTCTCTCTCCCTCTCCCTCTCCTTGAACTGCTGCAATGGAGACGATGAGCTCACTTTGGAGAAGGGATTTTTGCTTCAGTGTGAATTGAATTTACAATAACAACCTTCATTTGCTTCCCATTTACATGGCTTCTCAGTAAATGAGTAAAGAAACAGGGGTATCTCTTGGATTGGGGTGACAGATTTGTAATCACATAGAATATCTGTGTTATTAAATAAAAATATGTGATGTAAACGTGAAAAATTAACTTTATGAAAATTCATTTATGTTTTTTTTTCTTCTCAGGGGAAGTAATTACAGGTTCATCCCTTTATTATTCTTAAGTCCTTGATTTTTTAAAATTGTTTTTGGATCCCTGTAACGGTATTTCATTATTTTTAAGCTTAAATTAACTCATTCCGTCAGATAATTTTTTACACTTTTAAAAATACTCTTTCAACCATTGTATTTACCTAAACTATCCAATTTCACTTTTTCTCTTTTTTATCCTCACAAAATGGACTGAATCCTTCCTTATTCAAATTTTTTTTTTTTTCAAACTCCTCTTCTTCCTCAATCCATTGAAACTTTTACACACTCCAACCTTTTTTTCCCTACCTTCTTCTTTCCCAAACCACCACTCCCTCACCATATCTTTTTCCCCCAACCCCCCCTTCAAATCGACTGAAACCTTTTTTCCCCCAACCTTTCTTCTTCCCCAAACGACGACGACGATGGTGGCGACCAAGATAGCGACGAGGGAACATTTCTTTTTCAACCATTGTAAACAAAAATATATTTTTAAAGGGTATATAAAACAATAGTTTTAATGGAGAATTAAATTAGGATATGTGAAACTCACATTACCTCTATTTTAATAGATTCTTATTTGCATCTTCTACCTGGAACCTACATTGTCTTTGTTTTTACAATGTGGTACACTGTTAATAATATATAGAATATACATCAATTTAAATCAATATTTTTTTTACCTTTTGTTCTAGATTACATTTACATTTGAAATAACTCACCAGTGATGGTATGACACTTCTAAATATTGATTTGTATTCTATATTGATTTCAAATGTGTTTGATGCATGAGAAAAGGTAACAAATTTGTATTTGATGGATAGTTTAGTAATGCATATACACTGTTTTATACAAAAGGTAACAAATTTGTTTGTATGTTTGGAACCCAATAAATGTGCAAACATTCCCTTATTTTATGTTGCTTATATTACATTTTTGTGTAATGATTTGAATAATTCATTTCATGTATGTATATAGATTTATTTAGGCTTGCAAATACATGATAAAAAAAATGTTCTATTTTATTCAACTCTTTTCCCCCCTTCGTATCTATACAGGTAGAAGTGCAAATGATTACTTAACACATAATGTGGACACTGAATAGAAATGGCTGAAATGTTATAATTTTGTTGTTGTCATGGTTAATCTATTGATACACTGTTAGGCCTTACAGATACATTGTTAAAACTTATTAGTACATTGTTAGGGCTTATAGGCACATTGTTAGTTCTTTTGAATAATTAACCTATGTTTGTCATATGTTATTCCATGTATATAGAATAATCCAGTTGTTATTAGGTAGTTCTTGTTAGGTAATGACCTTATAAAATTCGTTTTTACAAAATATTTGAGTATATTCATGGATTCCTTCATGACATTTTGTTCATATAATGGTGAAGCACGGATAGTTCATATTGGTAAAACTATATCATATTCAAATATTGTAAGTAATATGTGAAAGATGGAGTTCGATACATTGAAAGTCATTTAGTATAACTATTAGAAAAAAATTACTTCAACTTTTAGATGCTACAGCGTATGTACTTTGGATAGAAGATCACACAAGTTTATTAAAAATTCAATTCAGCCTCCATCCTTGCCATTAGTGATTTCATATGCTATATTACTGTTGTGTTGAAATAAAACTACAAAATGTATTCAATGGATCAACAAATATGTCATGTATAACCCGAGTTATAACTTGTCGTGCATTCCTTTTTTTTTTTTTTTTTTAGTTTTTAAAATTTTCTTAACGTGCATAGTTCATGTGTCATAGTATTATTTTTATAGAATAAGATATATAGGGTGCGTTTGGTTGCGCGATTGCGCTGCGATTGCGATTGCAGGAAGCTGCGTTTACAATCGTGCAACCAAACAGTTTTACTGTAGCAGCTTCCTGGATAGAGATTTCAGGCAAATAGTGCCCTAAAGCTGCAATTTCAAAAAGCTGAGAAAGTGAGCTTCCTGCAGAATCAGTTTTGCAATCGCAGATTCCTACAAAATCAATTTTACAATCGCGCAATCAAACACACCCTTAGTCCAATGAAATTGTTGGATTTACTTATAAAAGAAGGAAGAATGATATGTTTATGTTTTTTCAACTGAGATTTTGGACATGTGCGGATCTTCATGTATAGATATAAGAGCATCTCTAAAAGCCTCCCCAATGTTTCTTTACATTGTGGGGGAAAAAAAACTCCTTATGACATAAAGAGAGCTTTTTTTTTTATTATTTAAAAAACCTCATCATTCTTATCTTATTTTTATTACAAATGATCTATTTACTCTAATTTAAATCTATAATTTACAAGATCTATGATATCATAGTTTATAATTTATGAAATATTGACATGAAATAAAGATCATTTAAAAAACATAAAAAACAAATAAATATATTAAAAATCATAAATGATTCGATCACTTTGCAATCTTGAAAACTCTGAAATTGTTGAAAATGAAAAAAAACAAAAAAAAACAACCAAATCACCACTTTGATTTCTTGCCGGTAGAGGGAAAAAAATGATCGGTGGTGAATCTTTGAAGAGGTTTGTTTTCTTTTTCAAGGGGTTTGATTTCTTTTTATTTCAAAGGTAGTGTTGTCTTTTCACTTTGGGTTTACAAATGTAGTTTTCTCTACAAGGCTCCATACATGCATGCAATCTTATAAGAAAAAAATAGGATAGAAAGCTTCTCAAGGAGTCTTTTAAACCTTTTTTTTGAAATTTCAGCTCTCTATAATAGAGAATGAACCATGTGGAAAAGCTTTTGAAAATGTTCTAAGAAAACTACGTGAACAATGTTATTTTAATTGGATAATATTAGGCATAGTCCGTTATAATTTTTATATGTTTTGATTTTTTTAAACAATGTACTTCATTAAGTAGATAAATTCAAAAATATATATATTTTAATAAATGGTAAGAACAAGCACAAAGTTATGTCTAGTTAACAATCACTCTGAATTGTAAGTGCGCACAAACAGCTGCAAATGAGAAGGCATGAATGTCCATTGATATAAAGTACAATCAGAAGAATGGTCTCACTTTCGTGATCTAGTATATACCAATTATCTTATTATAAAAATATTTGTTTTTATATAAAAATACATATTCTACTTATTCAAGTATATATTTCATTTTCTAGATGCAAACATTTCAGTAAGAAAAATTAATATCAATAAATATTGATAATCCTTTCACTAGGATGTGTGTGGATGGATGACCCATGCCTGTCAAATAATTAGTAAACTTCCATGAATTAAAAATCTGTTCAAGAAATCCCCATCAACACACTCAGGGAAAAATTAAAATCTATAGGAGCAGTGAAATATTATATTTTTTTAACTAGAAAAATACCTTACTGGAGATATATGGAGAACCACATGCAAAGCTGTAAAGAGACTGCATGTAACAATGCCCGTATAAAATTAATGAGTTTTAGAAAAGATTTGCAGTCCAAACATTTTTCAAATTTATCCATCATTTTTGGTGAAAAATTGGATTGCAATTCCAATTTATTCTACCAGACAAAACAAATCCTTCCCAAGGGGATGATAAGTCCAATTTATTCTGCCCAACAAAACAACTCCCCCCACCCCATGGGGATGACAATTCCAATTTACTCTACCCCACAAAACAACTTCCCCTTATGGGGATAACTCCAATTTTTTCTCCCCAACAAAAGAATTTCCCCTCCCCCCAAATAAAGTGAAATTTATAATCTACTCTATATTTCAGTAAAAGATAGATTTGCCTCACACAAATGAGGGAAGAAATTATGCACCCAAAAGAAAAAAAGAAAAACTACTTCTAATTTACTTCACAATTCTGAGTTTTGCCAATTCCGTGACTCCAACTGCTCTCAGCAGGTAGTGGAGAATTTCTCCAGCATGAGATGACTGACTTACCCAATTCATGGAGAGAATATAGACCCTAATTTCAACAGACCAAGGTGGTGGCCTGCTGTACAAGCACAAAGACCAAGCATGGAAAGAATAGAAGAAATAATGGTGCTAATACACCCAGACAATTCTGCAAACGCCACATAACCTAACGCAGTACATGAAATCCCTAATAGAGCATATACTTTGTGTCAATATATACTCTTATCACCCAGAATGTAAAAATGCATGCATTTAATTCATTCTTAGTATGTGCATCACTTTTTGTGAAAAACATGGTATATGATTTAGAAAAAAAATCAAAACATGTTCTGTTCGGAAAAGTGATGACAGGAATGATAATTGTAACAACTTCCAATAAATAAATGACCTACTACACAGATGATGGAATGAATCAGACTCACCACAAACAGCAATCTTACTGAATCGATGATTTCCAATCCTGCAGATGAGTTCTCTGTAGACCAGCAGAGGATCGTAAGTTTTGAAATCTAGAACAATAATAAATCACAGACAAGAGATCACAGAGTTCAAAGTAAACAAATAGCAAGTAATTCAAACAATCACTGGTAACCGAAATAGAAATGTACGCATTTATATAACCAGTGATGCCCGTCGAATAATTAAATACCACATGGCAAAAATAACCCATTCTATACGAAGATGACAAGATTGTTCTCAGAAACAAACTACCCTGCATCACAAACTCAAATTGTCCTCTGCTTGTCAAGAAGAAGGACAACGCTTGTTGAATGAAGAGGACTTAACACGCGCAAATGATGCCAATGTTGGCAATAGAAATTCACCATAAATCACTATCCTCCCAGACCTATTCGTCAAGCAGGATTTTTTTCCAGGTCCCATTAAAAACAACTAACCAAACAACACAATAAAATATACTTCAAACACACAGACACGACAAACCGAGATGGTGGCCACTCTTCAAGGAATATCAGGCATTTATCGTGCAGCAGGCATGTTGTTCCAATATTTCTTGTACTCGGGCCTCAGAAGTGCTTCAATGGCTTCACTCATAGCAGAGTGGTCTTTGTAGCTTTCGACACCTTGTTCAGTCCAATCAGATCCATCAAGCAGCGAATCAGGCCTATAATATTCAAGGGAGCGGCAAGCTTTCTTCTCAGCATCATCCATGGCTAGTACAGATTCCATTGTTTCTGTTTTGACATCCAAACCTGCAGAAAATGCATGATATATCACAAGTCATTACTCTGGTGAGTAGCTTGAGAATGAAAGATGAATAATTGGAGACACCAACTTATCAATGAAACAAAACATGTTAAGATGCCAAAAAGATTAAAATAGAAATGATAGAGGTAATAAAAGATCAATGAAGATATCATATTCCTATGAACGAAAATGTAGGCTCACCAATCGATGGATCAAAATCAAAAGGGCTTCCACCTACAGGAGGAGTGCATTCACTGAACACCGATGCAGAAGAACAGCCCAATGGGGAGAAAGGATCACTGCACTCTTTCCAATCAGTCTCTCCAAAATCCACCATATCATTGGGTGAGAACACAATCGAAGAGTTCGAGCTCTTGTCAGATGGCTGGTTTCGCGTGTTGGATTCCTGAACCACCACATCTAACAGACCGCTATTCTCTCCTGAGAGGCGGTCTGATTGGGCCGTCAACACTGGTGGAGGGGATTGCATTACAGTATCCACTGGTTGGGTGGGCTCATAGGGGAGACACGTATCCCAGTTGAAGAGATCAGTGTCTTTATATTGGAGTGAAGGGAGCTCCAGCTTCATAGCCTCAGTGAGGGGCTTAGAAGCGGAGAGGCAATTCTGGGATGGGGCAAGCCCCTGACTCAGCATGCTACTCATGGGGATGACAGGGAATGCTGAAGCATAGGGAAAAGCACAACCCCGGATGGCATTTAGGTTATCAAAACGTGGGATCTCGAGTTTGTGGTGAGAGAGGATCTCATTATGCCGTGGGTCGGCATCAACACAGAAATCATTCACATTTTGGATTTTTTGGCTCTCAGTAAGAGGCGGCTGCAAGGGAAGGTCAGGAGGGTAGAGTGGCAAACCGGCACGTTGACGCCTCTTGATCCTGGTATTCCAATAATTCTTTATCTCGTTATCAGTCCGTCCTGGTAACTGAGAGAAATCAAAGGATTATTTGCCCGTCAGACCAGTGCATATATACAACAAGAATAATGAAAGTAAGATGTTATGCTCAGTCCTTTTTATAGCCCCACACACATTTTGATTTTTTTTTTTTTTTGAAATATACACTTGACTAATGAAGTCAACTATCTTTTATGAAAAACAAATGAAGTACTCGTATGGTTTGCAACTTTGAATGCATATAGTTTTACATTTTTTTACTAGAATATATGCTGAGATAATAGGTCATAATGCCAAATACTGCGACTATTTGAAGGCTGGAAAAAAGATTTGAATGCATCAACAAGAATAACGAAATACAATACTCACATGTGCGGCCATACGAGCCCATTTGTTGCCCATTTTAGAGTGGAGTTCAACGATAATCCTTTCCTCCTCCAGCGAAAAAGCACCCTTCTTCAAATTCGGCCTCAGATGATTAGCCCACCGCAAGCGGCAGCTCTTGCCGCAGCGGAGCAGGCCAGAATGCTTTTGTACAGCGTTCCAGTTCCCCTCTCCATGTTTTTGCACATATTCTACTAAAATTGCATCTTCAGCTGATGTCCATGGCCCTTTCTTCAAGGCTACCCCTCCTCCTCCTCCCCTTCCGCAGCTACCATCGTCGGTTGGTGGAGAATCAATCTGATCCTTTAACATATTATTGTTGCTAATACTATCATTTGTCCCCCGGCTCATCTCCCGCTCAAATCTGAAAGAACACAATGTATATATAAGAGCGAAAACAACAGCGGCTTAATAATCCTTTACAAATATTGCAGAATTACAAATTGAATAGAGATTAACATATACATCATGTAAATGGGATTTCAACAGAACAACCAAGACACTCAAAATTATCAAGAATTACAAGAAAGACAAGTGAGCTAGCTCATCACAGATCTGTTCAACAGAGAATTTCAAAAGTTGGGTATAAAAAAATCTATTTTTCTTTAACAACAAAGTGATGGTCGATCAAAAAGTCTTGCACAGATTTGGAACCAACATGCATAGAAAACGTGAAATACCATCAAATTCAATGGAGGTACCATATCCAATCAAAGCATCACAGAGAGGATGAGCAAACCATCATAAATAATTTTGGCTTAAAAATGAGAATAATTAAAGATGGGGACATCTGTGACAAGATCCAATTAAAAAATTAAATAAAAAAATTTAAAAAACAGGTACTGATGGTGGATCAAAGTTTGGCGAAGATTTGGGACAACAGAATTCTTCAATGGAAGTACCACATCAAATCAAAACCAATACACAAAGATCATGACCTGTTCTGAAATCAAACCGCACAAGATAATAAAAAAATCCATGTCAATCAATGGAAATCAAACGCTAAGAACCTGAATCGAGCAGGATCAGGACTCCTCTGGGAACCGAAACAGATCCCAAACAATCCTCATTAAAATAACCCCCAAAAAAGATTCAATTTTGTTGTTATATAATCAGACCAACCCACCACAATATTCAATTGGGGATCAGATCATATAAAAAAAGAAACCCATCGAATCAAACAAGAAGACGAAATCTTGAACCATCGAAAACACCAAAAAGGACACAGAGAGAGAAAGAGAGAGAGAGAGACGCGTGAAGAACCTGCGTAATGAGAGGGACAGCTAGTCGGAGGTTTCAAATTAGGGTTTCCACGATTGAAAAAAAAAAAAAAACCCTAATTTGAGTGAGCCCCCCCAAAAATTGCTGCCCTCGAGAGGCGTCTACGTGAGCCGCCTAAAATGGTGCCTCGAGAGGTGAAAAAAAATAAAAAAAATTATTTATTTATTTTCAGAAATACATCTCACCATCAGATGTGAAACTTTTTCGAAGACCCGATCAAATCTCCAAAAAAAAAAAAAAAATCTGATTTGCGAATCGAATTTTCACAAAACCCAAATGAGAAAAACTTCACAAGATCTGATTTTTAATGCAGATACATTGCCATACATGGAAAATTCAACAAAAAAAAATTCATTTTTTTTTTTAATAAAAAGTTTACCTTAATTTGATTTCCCCGAATCAGTTGGTGAAAGAGAGAGAAAGAGACGGACGTCGTATATGAAGGGTTCGTCCACTGATATCCTGCGACATTGAACGTACGATTTAGAAAAAAGTCCACCGAATGGACGGTTTTGATTTATTGCTCTATTTCTTTTAATGATGGGGTGTATGTATATTTATTATAATATTATTATTTTATGAATTTTGAAATGTGACTTTTGGCTCCAGACCGGGGTTTTATTATTATTTTTTTTGAAATAATTGTTTCTAGTGAAGTTGTTTATTTATTTTTTTATTTTTTGGGGATTTGGGACTAATAATTGGATGGTGTGTATTTTTTTTTTTGTTTTTTTTAGGGAAGGGTGTGAATGCATTAAATTAATTCAGAGTGGAACTAATAAGATTTCAATTCAATGAAGTAACACATTGTGTACGTGAGTGATACATTTTGTTTGACACCTGTGCATTTAATGTGGTATTTGTTTTGTCTGGGAGATGTGAATGGGAGCCCCAAATTAGTGGCAATAGTTGATTTGATTGCCACGGATTTTATGAGACAATTATTATAAAGTCCCTCATAAAAATGAGCAAATTACAAGTCACCCCTCGTATGTATGAAAATTATGAAATCTTGATTGATTGCATGACCTGACCGAGTGGTATATGACACTGCCCCTTTGAGGTCCTCCCGAGTATGAAAATAATTTGTTCTGTCTTTCGCCTCTTGTAGCCTCATTGTACAAAAAAATCATTGTACATGATATGATCAAGAAAGCAGTCCCACCTCATCTCATAAATTCCTTGAGTTACAGCTTCATATCCCCACCAGATCTCAGTTGAACGTGTGAAAAGAAATAAACTTTACAATTATGTGGACTGATTGCTAATGGGTTCTGATTCATGATCTATTCAAGATCCATACTGATCCATATCTGTCAGTTACTTGGAGTGGGTTTCCATTACATGCTTTTTATAGGACTCAAATTTCAATTTAACATACACAATGCTTGTAATGATTTTAGGGATCAGGGTTGGGGTACCTGTTATCAGATATAATTATTTTATTTATCTAGATCTAATTTATCCAAATTTTTTTTATCAGTGGTGATGATGGATTTGTGACTATTTGTTTAATTTTTTTTATTATTATAGGGATAATATTGTCACTTGCACTCCCCCACGCATAGTTTACACGTGTGTTCTATTATATTCTTTAATATTTATGTTTTATGTAACTAAACATATACCTCATTTAGCATATGTGTAAGACATGTGATGCTATAAAAGAAACTTTGGATGCAGTGAATCAATCTTGTATGAATTATGATAATAATAATAAAAAAATTCACAATCTCACTGGATCTCATTCATTCATCCCATTCACGGTTATTGTTATTTTTTATCCATACTAATTAAAGAAACTTTTCATGTGTCTATTTTTACATTTCGCCCCTTTCACAATAAAATTTTGCATGAAAGTCATTATCCTGCGCATACCCAACACATTTGTGATGCCCAGTTCATTTATTTCACAACCCAGTCTACGTTTTAAGGATGTCAATCCAAAATAGGTAAAACTTGATTTGGAAAATATAAAGTTTATCAACATTGATTATTCACTCATGTAACCAAACATGAACTGATGAACATATAAGGGAAATTGATATGTGCAGACCCATGTACAATTATGTGTGCAACCTTCCATTGTTTTAATTTTTAAAATATGTATTTGTTGTGGCATTTTATAAGTCCAATGACATTACACCATGTATTCACGACCCACGACTTGAATAGCTTACGATCCATAAGTCTAGCCTATCGGCCCACTTGAATCCGATGTCAAGAAGATTCCAAGTTAATGATAGGACTAAAAAGATCGTCCGTTGATCCTAGGGCATTCCTACCTACTCTAATTGTATATTTGATTGATTTGAGCATTGGAGGGTCTTTTACAGGTCACCCTCTCCACGTTTTTGACATCTGAGGTTTAAAAGCGCCAGTGGTCAATAGCATCCAGTCGGACAAGAGGGGAGCAGACAAATCTTATAACTTAGATCCGGTTTAACGATTTTGTCCCCTCCAATAATAATTTAATATTATTTATTATAAAAGGTGTTTATGTACTTTGATCAGTAAATATTTTTATCCAAATAAAATTTAGAAATTTATTTTTTAATACATTGTACTAGTGAAATATATGCTACACTAAAATAATATATATTATAGACAATTGAAAGATTGCCTCTTAATTGTAGATAGAGTTGCAAAACAGACGGTATGTATCAACATTAATCATGTAGAAATTATTTCTACTATTTCATTTTTTTTTGTACATCCTAGAGAAGTAAAAAAAAAAAAAAAGAAGAAATAAACTATCACACCCTCATTTTCTTGTTTCGCATGCATTCAATTTATTATGTCAATCCCTAGAAATCATTTACATTTCTACAAGGTTAATGAATGACATGCAAAAAAAATGTGTTCTGAACTTTACAATCAACTAAAAATGGAATTCAGGGTCTTATTGTTAATCAACAAAGACGCTTGAATATGATTAACAGGATCAAAGTAGGCGAGGAGGTAGGTCCTGACCGAGGAGGACTTGATCATGGATCGGGTGGTTGCACATTTCAAAGCACAGTTCAAGTGAGACCGAGCATGGCGGCTTGGTGCATGTTAGTCACAAAGGTGATGGCGAAGCGGATGTGTGCGATTTGTGGGCTGCTGGTGGAGGAAAACCAGTCGGCCTTTCTGTCGGGCCAGTGCCATCAGGAGGGATACACGATCTCGCAAGAAATCATATCGGGGCTTCACAAAGACAAACGAAGTGGTGCCATCATAAAGTTGGATTTCTCCAAAGCATATGATCGGGTTGATTGGAAGTTTTTATGCCAGGTGCTTAAGCTACATGGGTTCCCTCCGTGGTGGATTAACATGGTGAAAAACTGCATTAGCACACTGTGGGCGTCAGTTGTGATCAACGGGGCGATCAACGATTATTTCCTGATATGCAGAGGTTTGAGACAGGGAGACCCGATGTCTCCTCTGCTGTTTTCTTTGGTGGCAAATGCATTTAGCAGAATGTGTGGTAAGGTGGCGGCGGCGGCTGGGTGGATAGAGGGCTTGGCGTGCGCGCGGGGAGGCAACCTGATTACACATCTATTATATGCAGATGACACAATGGTTTTTGCGGTCCCCACGGTGGAAGTCATGGCGGGCATTCATTTCTTGCTCCATTGTTATGCGTTGGTGTCATGCCTTCATATAAACTGGGTGAAGAGTGCTCTGTTAACGGTAAACGTCGTGCCTCCTTTGGCTAATGAGCTTGCAAGTATATTGGGGTGTCAACAGCAAAGTTTTCCTAGTAAACACCTCGGCCTCCCGCTGGTGCAACATAGACTGCCAGCGACAGCTCGATGTGGGGTCGTGTGATTCGCGCAAAGTACGGAGAGTGGGACGCCACAACTACATATTCGGCTAGTTATCAAAAAATGTCATTCCTATGCAAAGGATGGCTTAGCCTTGCAGAGGAATTCGTGCAAGAATTTCGTTGGAAGCTTGGGAATGGTGAACGAATTCTATTTTGGAGGGACAAATGGTGCGGGGGGGAGGCCTTTAACCGTCAGTTCCCGAACCTCTTCATGGTGGCTGAGGATAAAGAGGAGAAGGCCCACGAAGCATGGAAGTTGCGGGAAGGCGGAGGGGAATGGCGTCTCAAGTTAAGAAGGATCGTGTCGGAAGCCCAAGTATCCGAGCTGGCGTCCTTGCTGCATTGCCTTCCAATATTGGGACCGGGAGTGGGCGGTACAGACACGTGGACCTGGGGTGATTCCCCAACTTACAAGGTTAGTGTGGGGTACGCGTGGTGGGGGAGGAATTAGATGGGGAATACGGATATGGTGCAGCGCATGCCTAGATTATGGAAATGGAGGGTACCATGCAAGATCAAGCTATTCTTGTGGTTGGTATTACAAGGGCGACTCCTCACCAAAGTGTATCGATCCAAATGGAGACCCGCGGAGTCAACGGACTGTGTTCTATGTGGTGCGGCACCAAAGTCAATTGAGCACCTGTTATTGACTTGCGCAAGGTCAGTGACATTCTGGAGGAGACTTGGGCAGGCCATGGGAGTCATCTACAACTTCCAAAATTTGGACGAGTTGTGGGAGGCGATGGCAGCTCCTTTCAATCAAGGCGACATGGGCATTCGAGGGCGGTTCAGGTGCATTGTGGTACCAGCGGGCTTATGGGCGATATGGCGTGCAAGGAACGAGCGGATTTTCAAAGGCTCGAATTTCTATACGGAGAACCTTTGAGACGATGTAATATACTTGCTCACGGACTGGGGGTGCCACTTGGTGGGCGTAAGACGCGTTAGCGAGTTGACGGATCAGATTCGGATCGAGGAGTAAAGCATGCAGACTTGGAGACCGGGAGCACATCTTCAGGCCGCACACCTTGTCTGAGCTTGAGGGAGGTCGATTTTGGATGTTGTCTTGTTTATTTTTGCTTTGTTTTTGTGCATCTCATGCTCCTTTTATTTTTGATTTTGTGTGATGGTTTATAGCCGTTACGCGTGGTCTTATGTCTTCTGTTCTCTCCCCTTTCGACTCATTTATAATCGTTTCTCAATATGAATGAACTACCAATTTCTCAAAATAAAAATTCATGGTCTTTTATAGATATCTGAAATAATAACTCATTATAAATTTTCAAAATCCACTTTTTTATAAGTAAAAATGGTTTACAAACATAAAAAATAATATTAATTTAAAAATACTGCCCATGTTTTTTCAGAAATAGCTGATATATATTAAAATATCATTATTGCAAATATTATAAATACAATTGTTTTATAAAGATCTTTTTTTTGTGAATAGCAAGGAATCCCTAATTTGATTTTCGGAATTATTTTTCTCAGTTTTTATAGAAACAGCATGCACCTTTATGCTTTAATTACCAAGACCCCATTTGAACAGATTTTCAATAAAATAAAATAAATTAAATTGATCTACAAAGATTTATGTGGGAACAAAAACAGCTCATCCCAGTTTATGTTCCTATGTAGATTAATCATTCTAATTAATTGTGATATTAAGGGGTGACAAGACCGTTACTAGAATTTAAAATCAAATCCTCAATTAATAGAAAATTGAATTCCATGACAAATTTGTCTCCTCATATTATTCAAGCTAGCCATTATACAACACAGAGAAAAATAAATCTTTTTTGTATATCATTATTTAGATCATGAGGTAGTTTGTCTTTCTTTGCATATCTCTCCTCTCACACGCCGATCAAAACAAACATACAAATCAAAATTTGAAAACAAAAGCTTAAGTTCAAAATTAACAATTATTGAAATCGATTATCTAAGATTAAAAGATACATGGTTGGAATCGATTATCTAAAAAACTAATTTTGTAAAAAGAAAATCTGTTTCACAATTGATTTTAAAGGGGTTGAAGAAGCTATTGTTCCGATATTATGTTGATTTATTTATAAATACATAACTTTATTTTGATTCTACGAAATTATTTCCCATATTTTAAAGACCAGAAATATAATGCTTCAAGCACAAATAAAATCCTCTTCTTTTTTTTTTTTTTTGTAGGTTCTTTGCATTCCACGTTAGCAACCAAAAAAATCTGAATTATATTCATTCAACCTCTATTTCCAACATTACCCAATCATGTTTGTATTAATAACTATTCATTTCTATTTTAATCTGCGAATCCATGCAACCAAACAAACATGACAAAAAATTTATGGATAAACAAGTCAGAGTGTCTGACTCAAACTCTCTGATCTAATTTGATAAAAGGATAAATTTTTAGGATAAGTTAGCATAATTTATGAGAATAAAAAATCTACTATTTTTATCTAGATTTGCATTTGTTAATGCTTTTTATTATCCTCATTTTTTGTGTTCTTATCCTCAATCTTGCATTTGGATCAAATATAAGATAACTTCAATTTTTTTAAAAAATACCAAATCTATCCTTTCTATTAATGGGGGTATTAATGTTGTTTAGTGGAACACATTCTTTTATTTTTTTGTTTTGATTTTTTTTTTTGGAAAAAGTAGTCATCAATGTTATCCCAATTTTACAGATAAAAAATTGGGACAAAGTCTAATCTACCTTTTACCCCATAACAAACTATCCCTATTTTTTATATCAAAATGTGGACAATTGTCCATACTTTATCCTTTTTTTTATGCCATATGGGATAACAAGTGATTTAACCCAATTTTTTCCTTATCCCAACCCCTTATCCCCATGTCAAACTATGTCTTTATGCTTAACTCCATTGGGCTGGAATGTTGGATAGGAATACACGTATCCCCCGTTTACCCCTGATTTGGGTGTTACGTAGAATTATTTATTTATGATAATTAATTATATCATGATAAATAATTTTCATTAAATTATTTATTTATTTATTTATTTGTAAAAAAAATGAAAATAGAGTTTTTGTTGTTTAATTCACATTAGGAAATAAGCGTTTTTCTTTCTTGTAAAGCAAACATTTTTTTTTTTTTTTTGTCTATTTCTCTTTATTCTTGGGTTATTATGCTCCCTAGGGAGTAGGTTTATGGTGTGACATAAAATCATTCAAGACATATTCAAATTGAATTTGTATAATTTCCTTATCATATCAATCATTGTTGATTATATTTTTCTTATTCATCATTCTTAGCAATTTTTGGGCAGGTAAGCTAGAATATACCATTTCAGTCCTTTAAAATCTGTTATTAAAACTTATGTTAGCTTATTATCCTATCTAAACAAATTTGTCTTCTTTTTTTTTGGCAACTCTTGCGTAATGAAAAATGTATTTCTACTATTTAAATTTGAACTTCATTTAAATGGTATAATCCTAACAATCTCATAAATCCAAAACTTATAATAGAAATCTTATTCTCAATACTTATCCATGAATTCGAAAATATATCATTTGTTGAGCGTCCAAGTCCCAACGTTTATGGGATTAAATATATTTTAAGATGCTTTGTTTATGCTTTTATCTTAGATTGTTATCAAAAAAATCATTTAGAATGTGGAGTAAATAATCTTGAAGTGGATAAACTTGTCAAACTATAATTGCCTTCAAAAAGAGTTCACAAACGCAATTCAATAAAAATATAGTTTGCGTAAAGTTCTAGTTCATATAAAGTTCTCTCTTATTCAGGAAATGTTGTAGTGTTATTCATTGTTAAAAAGAAAGATAGATGAATAAAATGAAGATGAGTGGTTAATTCAGATGATTAAATCTTTGTAACCATGATGACACTTCAATGATATTAATTGTTTATATTTGGGAGTGCGTGGGATTTAATTTGTATGTCATATATATATATATATAATATATGAACATGTTTTTAAGGTGTGTTTTTTTATATGTAATTATTTATGAAAAATGAGGAAGGTCAATAATCACTTTTTACTCCTAGGATAGCATGTGTTAGCAGGGTTAAATTTCCCTCATCTATTATTGTTTCTTTTGAATTATCAAAAGATGGAGGGGGAGAAAGTTTTTCAAGAGAGAGTCAGGGATGTTTTTTCTCTCACTTTTTATAACATAGTCATGGACACAAACAACAACTTAATTTTTTTTTTGTTATTTTTCATGAAATGTAGAACAGCACAAACATCAACACAAAAAATTATTAGGTGAAAAATGATTTATTTCCATCAATTACCCTTCGACCTATATTAATGTCCTCACTTTCCTTCATTGCACACAAAATTGCACACAATGACACAAACACACCGTAGCATGTGTGGTAGATGAAATTTTTTTATTGACTTATAAAGATATTTCAATCCATTAATATAAATAGTTTGTTTCGATTATATTTTTGAATTATTAAGTGTTTATACTAATTTATCGATGCATAACTATCATGTCTTTTTCTAACAAAACGAACATTTTTTTTTAGGTCTTTCAATCTCAAATAATAGTATTCGACATGTAAGCTGCTACATAAACTTGAGTTTGCCTATTCATGATAACTATATCTTCTTTTATGATATATGCATCATATTTTGAATCAACCACTATGGCGGTGGTGAATACCCTCAATAAGAGTGGTGATACTGGAGCTCCACCTTCGGGTGAAAATCTGAGTTATCTTGATGATGAACCTGCACCTAAAGTACCCTAGACAACAGTGTGGTGCCGGTCAAGGGGATTCCGATGCTCAAGTCAGTGGAGAAGAACAAGAAGTCTCAGTAGGATGGACAAGTAGAAAATGCTTACTTCAAAGTGTGATCCCCTCTCTCCTCCTTCTTCGTCCTCTTTCGAGCTGAGTGAATGACCACATTTTTCCGTCCAATTGTCCCTATATCTCGGCGAATTTTTTCTGACATGAAATATTCCACTAGGTATAACACTGGGGTTCGTTTTGATGTCATGGCCACGTGGTGTTGCTTCATTCGTGCCAATTGTGACCGCGGTGGGCTGTGACATACTGTTTGTCGGGTCCAGGGCGCACCTCTGCCAGTTCTGATGGGCAGAGTAGTCCCGACCTCGCCCTAGGATCACGATGGTCCCCCTCTACTTGTAGCAAGGACTAGGTCTGTACCTAGGTTTGATCTATCGGTTTCAAAAATGCTTCAAAGGGAGTTCGACCAAGAGACTAGTCCCAATCCTCCTCAGGTCGTCATTGGTCTAGTTGTCCTCTCCTCTTTAGGAGGGCCTCAGTATTATGCCTTTGGCAAATGACCAGTCACCCGAGCTGTCCTCTTTGGGTGAGGAATCAGTCTTCCGAGTTGTCCTCCTCGAGCGAGGGGCCTGTCCCCCGAGTTGCCCTCCTCGGTTGGTCGATAATCCATCATGATATTTTGGGTCAGGATGAGTTATCCGTTAACCCGATTCATGTATACACATGACACATTCAAAAAGAGCATATAATTTTTTTCTCTGCACACTATATTTAGATTTTTCTAGTATTTTAAAAGCCATTCCAAACTAGTCTGTTCAACCTGTTGAATTTTCAACTGGTTTAAATCGTGGTCTGGTCAACCTCAAAAACCATTAACATTTAAAACTAGGTTAAAATCCATATAACCTCCTGTAAACTGACTGAAATCTATATAACCCTCTGACTTTTATTAAAATTCATATAACCCCCTGAAAACACCTAGTAAATCCAAATAACCCTCTGAAAAAAATTTACGTTTACAGATGATGAATATTTTGTAAATATTATGTTTAGTTAACTCCGATAGAAAATAATATATACCAAAAAACTACAAAATGTGTTAAAAATGTGAAAAATCTTCTATAAATGATGATTTTACTCTTTTGGATAGAGTTTTATATAATATATCCAGAGAGGGTAAAATCTTCATTGTAATAAGATTTTTCGCATTTGTAACATATTGTAGTGGTTTTTTAGTATATCGTGTTTTCAGTCAGGATTAACTAAACGAAATATACACAAAATATTCATCATCTATTAATTTTTTTTTATTCAGGAGGTTATTTGAATTTACTAAGTGTTTTTAGTGGGTTATATAGATTTTAAGAGAAGTCAGAGGGTTATATGGATTTTTGTCCGATTTAAGGGGGTTGCATGGCTTTTTCCCTAAAATATAATACGGTTAATTCACCGACTGAACTAACCCTTTTTTTCAATCGATCATAGATTATCTGAACTAAATGATTTGTAAACTACCCAAAAATCAATATCAAAACTCAATAAATGAAAAAAATATAAAATTTAGTATTTTGTTTTTATTAAATTATTAAATTGAATAGAATCTAAAATTTATCAAACTATGAACAATATTATGATTTAAACAAAGAGTTTAAAAAAATTATGTTTCATATTTTTTATATAATTTTTTAAATTTTAATATGTAAATTATATTTTAAATTCAATTTATATATAGTTGGAGAAATTTCATTAAAGAAAGACGAAAAACATCAGACTCATCACGTGAAAAAAACAAAGTGGGCCCACACTATCCCCTAAAAGCGGTACTTTTATGGGCCAGTCCATGTCAGACTCTTTTCCCCCTTATCCGTCCTCATCTATGGCCCACCATTGGACTTTACCGCTTTATGCCGCCCACAATAGATGGCCAAGCCTTGCAAATTTCATGGGCCTGGGCCCCACCATTTTCTGTCCCCCATGTGTTGGTTTCTTCCTTGTCTCTCCCTGCTTTGGGTCCCACAACCTTCTTTTATTTTCTTCTGATATGCTAAGGTCATGCATGAATGACTATACAGTGTATTCATTGATCATGTTCTCCTAGTTTTTTTTATTTTTCTCTCTCAAATCTGTATCTGTCTCACCCGTTCATGAAGCATGCATTTTGTAGGTTGTCCCTACTCATCTCCCATGGTTTTCCAGTTGTGGCCTAATCACTGTGTGGGGTATGAAATTGTAATGCTTTGTATATTCTGACTATCTTATTATATATTCTATGACGACTTAAAATACCAATATAAACTTATTTTAATCCATTAATCGGACATAGCCAATTAACTATACTAACTTATTTCTTGCCACTCTCAATCATCCCGGTTGGGGCATGGGCGATCTGACGCACGAGAAACGACGCGGTATTTAATAATACACAAATTTACATGGAGAACATGTGAGAATTTATGGCACTGCTCATACAGGACTGGACAAGAGAACTGGCGGGAGAGCAGGGAACTCACTGTGCGGGGCACATCCCGTAGCCCTCGTGCGCGCGGAGGAAGGGGTTGGGGGGGGGGGGGGGGGGTAGTGGATATTCCATCCAACTACCACGCTCCCTCCTCGTCCCCTAGACCTTCTCATCTTTCACGATATCTAAATTTATTTTTCCTTTGTTTCTCTGTATCCTCTCACCCCTCATTCAGATCTGTACTAACTCTTTTAAGAAATGAAATCGGTTGATAGCAAGAGTCTACCTTTTTCAAAAAAAAAAAAAAACTCCTTCCTTGCAACCAAACTAAAAGGAACTTTATGTTTATTAACCCTTATTCCTCCTTATTTCCCCTCTATTATACTACACTATTAGTTTAGGTAATGACATAAGTTATTTCTAAACAGATAATTATTTCAATATAGATAATGAATAAACTATTTTCTATCTGGTTATTTAGTTGTTATAATGAATAAGTATTTATAAAATATAAAAAAAATAATTTAATATTTGAACCCCCCAATTTATAGATAACGAATAACACAATTTCAAAAGAACTTATAATACCAATATCAGGTTATTTTTATTTATTTTAGTAGCATAGCTATATATATCCAACTCCTCATTGTAGACAAACACAGTAGACAAACTTATTTTTGTTATTCACATTATTCTTTCCTATTCTCCTTTCATTGTGCTAAATTAAACCTATTCTCTTTTCATTGTGCTCAATTAAAAGATAAATAAATAAATAAAGGAAAGAGTTCATCACAATCAATCATTAAATGCTCCTCCCCCCCGGCAGAATTTAATGGAAGATAAGTAATGATGTCACATTGTCACATTAACAGAAGCTTAAAAAATCCAATACACGACAATACTCCGTTATATAAAACTTGTGTCTAACTTAAAAGACCATTATTTATTAAACTTAAAAAATATATGCATTCTACTTATGCGAATGTATTTTTTTTTAAATAAGTGTTTTATTAAATGATTATACACTACAAAAAAACACATGATTAAAAATCATGAAAGATAGAGTTAAAATGGCTGTTCATAAAATTTTTTATACTGTTCACAATTACACATTTATCTTTCTTCAAAAACACAACTATACACATTTATAGAAAAATTCAAATAATAATTAATATCTATTTATGCAACGTTTACATGTTATTTTAGTATAGAAAAATTCAAATAATAATTAATATCTATTTATGCAACGTTTACATGTTATTTTAGATTTTTTTTCTTCATTTTCCTTTTGGGTTTTATGGATAACAATAATATTTCAAAATATTGAATTATTAAATATTTGATTTTATCATCTTTTATTTTTCTAAAAAGATGTTTAAAATTGTTTTATTTTTAAGAAAAATGATTTTTTATATTTAGATCTCCTTGTTCTTATTAAAAAATAAATAATCTTAACATGTGACAAGTGCACTCGCCTTATTTAAATAATATATAAACCGTTTGACTTTGAATTTTTTTTTATCATGATTGTCCATTAAAATGCTTATCAAATAAAGGTCCACATGATAAAGATTAAATGAACCATTTGAGTTGATTTTTTAATTGATGAAAGATTTACTAACACAAAAAATTTTCATTCTAGGAACAATAGATATCTATTGTATTGTTTATATAAAATTATTTTTTAACAAAAGTATTCATAAACATTCATTGTATAATTGTATCATTTGTAAAAAATAATTTTCACTTTGACTTGTGGTTAAGAAACAATTCACCTTGTATGTTTTTAAAAAACATTTATTATGATAAAAATACGATCTTGTGTCTTATTATTTTTTCTTTTTCATTTTTTTAAGGGAAAACTCTAAATTAAATAACCTCTGAAAACTGCATGAAATCTATATATCCGACGCACTTTTTCTAAAGTCCATATATGTAACCTCCTGAAAACACCTATTAGATTCAAATAGCCATCTGATTTAAATTTTCATTGAGAGTTATGATCATTATGTGAATATTCTCTCTAGTTAACTCTAATTGAAAACATAGTATATCAAAAAATCTCCTGCAATGTGCTAAAAATGTAAAAAATCCTCTGTAAATGATGATTTTCCCCCTCCAGATAGGGTTTTATAATCTTTCTGGATGGGTCAAATCCTCGTATTCAAAAGATTTTTTACATTTTTAATAAATTGCAGTTTTTTTTGTATGTTGTGTTTTTAGTTAAGGTTAACGAAACTAAATATTCTCATAATAATCTTCATTTGTCCACCGGAAGTTTAACTCGAAAGATTATTTGGATTACTAGGCATTTTTAGTGGTTACATGGATTTTAAGAATAGCCAGGGGTTATATTGATTTCAGACAATGTATAAAAAATAACATTTCAAAGCAGACGGAAACACAAGGCTGGTCTTGGGGAAATACCATCAAGGTAATTGTTTAGGGCTCTTACCCATGGAGGGCTCCTCACAATCATCTGTTTCGTGGAATAAAAAAAAAATGGACGGTTGAGATGCTTTCTCAAATTTAAAAGATGAATTAATCCCACTCAACACATTGTCACTTGTTTAATATCCTCCAAATTAAATCTAAAATATCTCTCCTCCCCAAATCTCTCTAATATAATGGTAATAGGCATTTGAATTTTAAGATTCTCTCTCTCTCTCCCTCCAACCTATCTTTCTGTCTCCCCAAATCCCCCACTCCCCTCAAACTTTTTTTTTTAATTGTTTTTCTCGCTATTGTTGAATAATATAATGTATAAATCCTCTTTTAAAGTTTTTTTTTTCTATTCCATTAAAATTTTATTTTTCTTGTTTCTTTTAGTAAGTGTATATGATGATGTAGAAGATTTTAATTTAATTTTAAATGATTATAATATATTATATATTTATTTTATAATATTTGTATATTAAAATAAAATGATATACAATATTCAAACGATCTATATTTTTTTTAAAAAATGTTTGGGCCTCACTTTAAAAATTCATCTGGCCCAATAAATTTTTTTAATTTTCATGGCTGGCCATGCGGAAACATATTATTACATGTAAAGATAAGAAAACGTATCGTGTCTCATTATTTTTCTTTTTTATTTTATTATAATGATTATTGTTATAGTATTTTCCCTCCCCATTTTTTTTAAAGTGCATAAATTATAAAAAAAAATATTAATTTATACAAAATACCATTTCAAAGCAGACGTAAACATATTACATGCAAAGACTGCGTGTAACATCTGATTTCCTAAAAATAAGAACAAAAGCTCTCCATGTTTTTGTAAGACAGAACACCAAGGTTTAATTTCCCCATCTTTCCCCTCTTTTGGCACTTTTCGCATGAAAGACCCGCACATGGATTTAAGGAAGATGAGAAGAAGAAACCAATCAAAAACAAAAGAATAGAAAGAAAATTCCATATTAGTTAACTTTATTATATATATATATATATATATATATATATACACACACACACAACAAAATAATGAAGTGGTGTATACGGCATCATCAATTAAACCTTCTATCTAGGTAGAGAGAGAACATGAAGCGAAGTTCTCGTGATGAATTGATGATCTCCATATTAAAAGCCATGCATGTAGTGGTGGTGGTGTATACGTTTCTGATTTCTTCTTTCCTCATTATATGTGAGAGTGGCATTTGTCTCTTCCACCCCAACTTGCAACCCCATGACACAAGCTAATGCAATCTCTCATGCACCCCCCTCTAATTATTAATGACCACAATGCATGCGTTTATAATTTGATTCATTTGCATAAAGAAAATAAAAAGATTTTTTAAAAACTGAAGTTTGGGTGAAAATGATAAATGGAATCTATAAATTTATAGTTTGAAACCAATTTCTAAAACTTGTTTTTTTTTTAGTGTTGTTACACATGCATCACAGAGACATTTTATATCTATATAGTCATCCAACGAGGTATATATATACATGAGCTATATATCTCATTAATTTTTTTTTTACATTTGTTAAAAAAGAGTCTAATTTTTTAAACCGTACTTCTAACGCGAAATGAACTACAGAAATGATATATATATATATATATATATATTTTTATCAAAGCATATACCACATTAAATGATTTATATTATTTTTACAAAATAAATACACGTGCAAAAGCATATACCGGACAATATTTCTATTTTTGTTTTTCCTTAAAGAGATTTTTTGCATATATGCCACTTATAAAATCCAATTTAGGTATAATAACCCTATTAATAACTACTACGCAAAAATACCCTTCAAGCTTTTAAGTCATGCATTCAAATTAGAGCGTTGATACACGCATTTTTTTTTGCAGCGCGTTTTACAGCATCATGCGCTATGATAACATATTATATACTGTACTATCATAGTGTATGAGACCCATCATAGTATATGACCCGATTTTTTTTCTCATTTTTTTATTATGAAAAAAAATATACTAATGTATTTCAGTATATACTTCATTTCATATAACAGCATGCACTTCAAAAATTGAATGTATGATTTAAAAAAAAAACGGGATACACTGTAATTGAGGTTGCAATGGGGCCGTGTGTATCTTTTTTCTTCAAATTATACTAATAAAATCTAATTTTGGTAAAAACTACTATGCAAAAATACCCATGAAACTTTTAAGTTATCCATTCAAATTGTACTCCTCATAAAATCCAAATTTTTTTTCTTCAAATTATCAATGTTAAAAAGTGCAAAAAGCATCCATAAAAATTTTAAGTTAGTGCGCTTGTATCCTTTCGTACACCGTTTTCAATCTTGGCAAAACTATGGTTATTAGAACTCAAACTTGTAATGGGTTCTAATATCACATCTACGAACATCATTATCATTCAAACTAACATATTTACCTCTCGTTTGGGATGTGACATAAGGTTATTAACCCTTGATAGTTATACTGGAATAGATAACAATCCATGCTGAATAGATAAATTTTTGTTTGGTTGTCTTTTATGTTATTCTCATTGAAAAACGAAAAATTGATCTTTTTGTTGTTTGGTTCACCTTGGATAAAGTAAGTATAAGTGGTAGATAAGAGATGGATAAGAGTTTATGACTTTTTAAATGACAATTATACCCCTGCATAAATTATTTGTGTTTGTGAATAAATATAAGAGATGTGTGTGATATGATAGATGCGATAGTTTTTGGAATGTGTGCAGAGAGTATTAGGTTAGATAATTTTTTTAAAAATAACAGAGAAGAGTATTTTTATCCATTGGTATAAATAAGCTTTGATAAGCAATTCTAGCATTTTCTGAGAATAGTTATCAGACCTTATCCTAGTTTATCCAGACATAACAATCAGGGTTTATTAAACAACTTTTTTTTGCTATTCTCTCGTTCTCATTTTTGTTGGAATAGCAAGAAAACTTATGTGTGGAATCCTTTATTTATGTGTTCAGGAAACTTATGATTCTAAATTTTTCTTTTCATGAAATTTATCAGATCTAAATTATTGTTGGAATAGCTAGAGTTCTCAAATTAACTCTTAATGTTTTAGATATGTTTCATTCCTATAGAGGTTCAACAGGAGAATCATCCGCATACAAGAACCTTATATATTGAGTTATGTTACACTAAGTCATTTTTATAGTTGTATACCTTGTTAACCCACCTCTACTCACCTTATTCAGGTAAATAACTCCATAGAAATTTTTTACATTTTCTATAAATAATATCATTCAATTTATTAAAGTATATTTCATATTTTAGAAAAAATATATATCTTATTTATAGTAACAAAGTTCGTGTACGGCAAATATTGACAAGTGTCATGTCCAGTTTGGTACGTGTACATTCATAAATCATACAGAATAAATATAGAAAAATACAAGGATAATTAAACTATTTTTTAGATAATTGAAGTATTAGTATGTATTAATTAATTTCATATATATTATGTTCAGTACAATACGTTTTGTATGAAAAATATCTAATATGAGTACTTTAACGAATATTTAAAAAAATATAAAATACTTTGTTATTTTGATCTTGTTAGATGATGTATATGATGTAATAAAAATGTGCTGCGTTTTGAACCCTAAAATGGATAGAATGTAACATTTTCCTTACATATTTATGCCTGGGTTGGTTTATTTTTGTTGGACTTGGTTTTGTTGTGGGCTTGGGTTAGGTGGATTATGTATTTTATGAGTGGGCTGTGGGTCAGGAGTTTTTGTATTGATTACTATGTTGGGAAATTGGGTTGTGTTGTTACGTTGACAATTTCGTATAATTGTGGGCCAAGTTCCTCTACTAGTGTAGTGCATAGTGCAGCAATATATATTGTTGCTGTACATGAAAACAAATTTTCATTCTTTCAAAAAAAAAAAAAAAAAAAAAGTGTACTGATTTCCGGACATATATTAAACTTTTCATATAGACGAAGATATATATAAAGTTCTAAAAAAATCAAAATGGTCAGATTCATATTGATGAATTTGGGTTGTTTACAAAATTGGGTAGAATTTGGGTGACATCACAGGACAACTTTACCCGACTTGAATTGAGATTTAATTACTTAATGTAATATTGAATCTGAACCATTGATGATTGGGCTCAGTGTGGTTGTTTTTGTCACGGGTTGAGTTGAGGTTAAGCCCACCGGGTTGAAAATCAGAATGGACTATGTTAGGGTTGAACCCTTTAAAAATCGTATTGTATTTAAGTTGACTCTAACGAGAATCCAATCCACTTGAGTGGCCGCCCTAATGTTACATATTTCTTTACAACTCCATCAATGAGCGCTGTAAGAGCATCTCTAAAAGTCTCCTTAATGTTTCATTACATTGTAGAAGAAAAAAAAAGCTCCTTATGACATGTAAGGAGTTTTTTTTTTTATCATTCTAAAAACCTTGTTATTCTTATCCTATATTCATTCTAAATGATCTATTTATCTCAATTTATATATATAAATTACAAGATCTAAAAACACATTTTATAATTTTTTTATCACTCTAAAAATCAAAGAATTATGCATAACAATAAAAGACAGATTTGAAAAGCAAAAATATAAAAAATTTGAAGCAATTCCAACATAACCCCCCCCCCAAAGAAGAAAAAAGAGTTTTTTTGAGCAAACACATTCAAAGATTCTTACAAAATTCAAAACCCACCAAAATAAAAAAAAAAAAAAAAGTTAGAAATCCAATGAAAAATGTAATACTTTGTAAAGATTGTATTTAAAAAATGTTACACCCAATTTCTTTTACGATCTCATACGCACCATTAGAAATCCAATGAACATGCATCGTCAACTTTTTTTTTCACATTCACTAAAAATGTGTTCAATTTTAAGATATACACTTTAATAAAACCATATATATATATATATATAGTTAAATGATGTTTTCAGTGTAACATTTTTTATATACAATCTTTACGTGTGTTTTTTTTATTTTTTATTTTTTACTAACTCATATTTCATGTAATAAAACAAATATGTTCGTAAAATAAAGTATATCATCTGTTAAGAAAATTGTGTTGTCTCTCTCGATGTCTCGGGTTTCCCGACGGCCATTTGAAGACTCGTCGATCCCTCTCTCGCGGCGAGACTGAGGAGCGACTGCGGCTATTCGGAGGGGGACCTGATCGATGTGAAGGGGAAGCTCTCTCTCCGTGGACCTCTGTGTGAAAGGAAGTCTGAGATCTCATCGATCGCATCGATTCGGATCTCTGTTTCTCTCCAGGTGCAGAAACCACGAGAACCCCCAAATTTATGATTCGCAGAACACTGAACTGCCGAACGGAAGAGAGGAGGAGCGAATTCCGAAGGATTGCAGTCGCAGTATGAAAGATCCTTCATATCATGCTCTGCATATCGACATTAGTAATCGTTCACATTTGAGGAGGGCCATTACTGAATTTCCGTTGCAGCATTAGCTGAATTCTGTAACAGAGCACCGTAAGAGACAGTGTTGATGTTGTTGACAGGCAATGGCAATGGCAATGAAAAATATAATCCAATGTATTTTTGGTCTCATTATTTATTATATAATGGGTAAAAAAAAAAAAAACTTTTTAAATGACCTGTTCAGTTATGGACTAGGGGGAATCAACTTAAAATAGACGTTTGTTTGCATGGAATAAAGAAATATGTCTATACCAGAATAATTGAGAATATGCTAATGTTCAAAATTTAGTATCCTCTGTGATTGATTTATAACATCAAACATATTCAATTGGTAAAAGGGTAATCTACATATAAAAGCACATGTCACCGTCTTCTATAAATTAGGAGATCAAATAACAAATCAATTTTTTATACACTATTAAAAAGTTGAAAAATAAGAAATTCCAATAAATTTAGATAGCTATCGAATAGGATCGGTTGCCTTTCAATAAGCCTGTTAATTATCCAAAAAAATATCCGTATCCGATCCGAATTCGTATATGAAAATTCAGAAAATATCTGAAAAATTTGTATCTATATCTAAAAATTTTCGGATCGGATACAGATATGTTTGTATCCGATCCGAAAAATATCCGTATTTAAAAATATTATTATGTTATTATTTATTTAATTATATGTTTATATTTTTACAATTAGTATGAGTTTTTTATTTTTAATTTTACTTAAAGTATGCAATGTTTTATTTATATATTTATAATTTTATGGTTTATACTAGGTAATTATTATATTCTTTTACACATTTTAAATATTAGATAAATGATTTTTATTTTTTGATATTGGATTTTTGGATATTTTAGTCATTTCATATTTATTTTAAATTTTTGGATATTTCGGATAACAATAATAATTTTTGCGCCCAATTGATAGACCTCATCTCAAGCCCCATGAGATGGCAAAATTAAATTACCCACTTTACCTTTCATATCTAATTTCAATCCCTTGAATCTTGAGGTTGTTACGATTTGGGTTTTTTTTAAAGCATTAAAAAAAAATCTTTCATCGCATTGAATGAGCGGGCGTCTTTCCTGTCTAAAAGCAATGTTCACCGCTCTTCCATACCAACTACCAACGCACCTTGTTTAGTCTTTGTTGGACGAGTAGCCAAGTGACCGACGTTCGATAAGTGCAATATATGATGAGATCTGAACCCCCACGTATGAGAGGCCATTTTAATATTATTTTGCTTTTACGCGAACTGGTTTACAAATCCATGGTTGGGATTAGAGAAGAAGAAAAAAATTACTTGATTCATTTTTTTTTTATTTACGATTTGATTGTAGTGCAAACAATAAACATATTTACCTGAGTGGAGAATGAAAACTTTTACATTTATCTTTGAATACTCGTATACATTTTTGAGATCGGATTTTTAATTTAAATTCAGATACATGGCCACTGTATTTGGATTTTATTTGCACTTTGTGTTTAAATACAATTTGTATAATAATTTTTGTTGTTGTGTATGTGTATAATTATGCATATTGAGTCATTCAAATATAAAATTGTTAATTCAGATTCCAGATACACGTGTATTTGAATTATTTACCTAACCCAATTTGTTGTTTGTTATTTTTGTTTTGATGGATTTGATTAATGTGTATCTGAATAATATTTAATTATTTTTTGTCATTTATATTTAAAGAATTTTATTAATCATCCATGCAATGCTTCATTAGCATGTAAACCATAATTGTTTCATTTTAAAACTCATTCAAATTCCAGATACACTTGTATCTAATGTAAAGTTGTAAATTCGGATTTCAGATATATGTGTATCTAAATAATTTATCTAGCCCAATTTGTTGTTTGTTATGTTGGTTCCGATGGATTTGATTAATGTGTATCTGAATAATATTTAATTGTTTTTATCATGTATATTTAAAGATTTTTATTAATCATCTAAGCAATGCCTCATTAGCATGTAGACCATAATTGTTTTATATTGATTTCAGATACATAACTCTATCTTAATATTGTATCTGATGAAATTTGTATTGAATTTTTTTTAAATACATGTGTATATAAAATAACTAATATAATACTGTATCCAAATCTGTATATGTATCTGAAAAAACTAATATGCTCATTGTATCTGAAATTCTAATATATTCATATGTATTTGTAGCTGTATTTGAAAAAAATGGAGGTAGTGGTCGGAGGAGAGCTCGAAAGATAGCCGATCCACCTCTCATATTGATAAAGGGCGCCGAGAGGAATCCAAAGGTGGTGATGCCGGTCGTTGGAGATGAGGAGGTCAGCGGGAATGAATTTTTGAAGTGGCGGATGCCTTATGAGGGTAAAAAAAAAAAAAAAAAAATTCAATTAAGGAATGCTAGGAGGTGGTTATCTGGTCCCAATTAATGAGAGATTATTTTTTTGGGAGTGAATAAAGTAAGGGTAATATTGTCTTGGCTGTTTTTACCTTTTTAAAAAATCAAACATGAAACTAATCAGCTAATGATACGGGCTTCTCAGTAGGACTTAAATTTTGGGGCCCATGTAGCAAGACTCTTCGGATAATTATCCGTATCCGAATCCGAATTTTCGGATCGGATATGAAGAATATTTACTTTCAATATCCGTCGGATAGGACATCGGATAGAGATATTTTTTTTGGATATCTAGTTTGGATATAAATACAGATATGGGCCTATCTGATCCGTATTCGTCCGATTGACAGACTTATCTCCATACATGTATGGAGTCTTGTAGGAAAAAATATGGTAGGGAGGGGTGTGAGGAGGCTCTTGAAAGTGGATTTTAAGGTTTTTGATTCCCTATATAGAGAAAACTGTGGTGTAGGGAGTCTTTTGAAGATGCTCTTACAGATAATTAGATAGGCTGCGTAATATTACGAAACAAACGTTTCTCAAAATCTTGAATTTAGTATTAACAGAAATATATTCTAAAACATAAGGTCCCTAAATTGTAGCCTCAATCTCTACTCTTTTTTTATACATTGAGTTTCAATTCTCAAATTTTTCAATACTAGCCGGGCAGAAGACACACAATGTAGGGATTTAAACTGAGGTGTAATTTTTGGTTGGATATGCAGAGATTTAAATCCCATGAATTTTTTAAACAAAAAAAATTACACCTCAGTTTATTTTTCACAGTGAATAAGAAAAAAAAAAAGTGGGTCCGTACATAGCTTCGGCTTCTTCCTCTTTTATTGGTTGCAATCTTTTTTTTTTCTCCGGATTTTCACAATTGAATTGGCTCTTCGTCGATCATTTTTTTTTCTTTTGTAAAATCATCAATTTTGTTTTTAAAAACATCTAACATCAAATCTGAATTTTTTTTTTTTTGAAAGTTTGTTCAGCCACTGCTTTGATTTCGTGGCTATTGTTTTCAATGTCTATCAATTCAGGTATGGCTTCTCTTATTGTTCAAACATTTTTTTTTATCATTGAAATTCAGATTCATAACTAAATGTGTGTTAACATTCATACATTATATATTTTTTTTCATTTGAAAGTCAATTACATTTAAAATGTATGTAATATTTATATGCATTATTTTTTAAAGTTAGTTACATTACAAATTAACATATTATGAAACATGACAAACACATGAAGAAAGTCAGTTACATTTTTTAAATGTATCTGAATTTATATGATTAAATTTTAAATTTTTTTGTACCATTATGTTGGTTTTGTTTTTCATTAAAGTTTTAAAAGTCAGTTACATTTTTAAATGTATCTAAATTTTATATGCATTGTACTATCTATTTTTAGTGTGATTTTGAACAGTATTTGTTTGTTGTTTTGAAAGTCAATTACATTTGTAAGATTTATTTGTTTGGAAATGTATCTCAACATTATATCCATGATAATTTTAGACTTTTTTTTGTGCATTTATGCATTTTATCTTTTTCATTAGAGTTCTGTTACATTATAAATCTATTTGAACTTTATATGCGTTATATTTCCTATTTTATTTGTATTTCTAAACAATGTTTATTTATTTATTTTTATTGAAATTCATTTATATTCCAAATATGTTTGATCTTTATATGCATTATATTTTATGTTTTGCTAAACAATATATATATATATATATATATATATTTAAAGTTGGATACAATTTGAAATATATCTAATTTTTTTAAAAAATGGTGGAGTTGGAGATAGAGGTCGGAGAAAGATTTGAAAGATAGCCGAATCATCTCTTATATTCGAAGATGAGAAGGTAAATCAGAATAAATTTTTAAAATAGACTTAGAAATGATAGCATTGTCGTTACTCTTAAATAAGGAACCAATAAAATAAGGATTTTTGAATGGAGTCTAAAATGTGGGGGCACGTAGCAATAGCATAACTTGCTTTTAATGACTCATGTTTCATATAATAAAACAAATTATCTTCATAAAATAAAGCAAATCATCTATTAAATTGTATAAGTCTCTTTCGATGTCTCGGGCCTCTCGAGCCTCGGCGACCATTTCAAGATTCGTCGCTCCCTCTCTCGCAGCGAGACTGAGGAGCGACTGCGGCGATTCGGAGGGGGGCCTCATCGATCTGAAGGGGAAGCTATCTCTCTGTGGATCTCTATTTGAAAGGAAGTCTCAAATCTCATCGAACCCATTCGATTCGGTGGATCTTGTCGAACATTTCAAGTCCCTCTCGATGCTTCCTAGGGTTCCCCGACGACCATTTCAAGACCCAACGTGACCTCTCCATCGCGCGCTCTCTCGCGCCGAAACTGAGGAGCGACTGCGGTGATTCGGAGGGGGACCTGATCGATCTGAATGAGAAGCTCTTTTCGTCGGTGTCTCTGTCAAAGGAAGTCTCAGATCTCAGCGATCGCATCGATTCGGATCTCTGTTTCTATTCAGGTGCAGAAACCACGAAAAGCACCCCAATTTATGATTATAATTATTGTGGTTTGCGAGATCTAATATGAAATTTATCCCCCCTTTTCTTTTGGTGAATGGTTTAGGCTTTGTTGGCTGATGATGATGAAATTAGTTTGGCAAACAAAGATGGAATTTTTATCATCTGGGTGTTGGATTTTTCATCTTCTTATGATGCAAAGTATTTCTGTTTTGTGTATTCAAACATTTTATGTTGGAGGTAGGGAGGTAGCTTTTGTTGGGATTTAAGAAGCATGCATGAAAATGTGTATTTGAATATTTCATTTTCCTTTTTTATTCTATAAAAAGAAGCATGCTTGAAAATTTAAGAAGTTTTGGTTAGATTCACAACATAAAGCTGGGTTTTTCTCAGCCTTTATAAAAATTGAAACTTAAGATCAATCAAAATTGGCACATAAATAATACAAAAATATATAATGGCTTAACTTTGGAGTTCTTATGGGGATCTGATTAATTAGTGCTGGTATGATCGCACCTCCGAAGTTTTTTTTATCTCGATAAAAAAGTAAAATAAAATATAACCCCTTCGTCTACACACAAAAAAAAAGAAAAAAAAAAACTGAAGAGGAAACTAAGAAAGTAAGTGGAGCGGCGTCTAACTTCTGGATGCTGTTGCTATTGTTTGTATGGTTGATAAAACTCCTCTTCCATGGCCCCCCGAACCCAATCATCACGGCTTGTTCGGCAAACCAGATTCATTTGTAACAAAGTACTGGTCTTTCAAACTCTCATGAGCGACTTGTGCAGGCCATATATCTGATAGATCAAACATTGGATAATGGTCTGGAGAATCAGAGAGGGAAAACAATGTTTCTGTTATGGCGGGGTCAGGACCTGCAGAAAAAAAGAAAAAGAAAAAAAAATGATGCATCAGAAAATTTTAAAATATATGAGAAACCAAAAGATTATTATGTTGTGAGATGACTTCGTAATTTTTCTTATTTTTTTAAGAGAAATATTCATATAACCCTCCTACAAGCTATCCGATAATCATGCATCTCCCTGGTTTTTTTCAAAGTTCACTTAACCCTCTCTAAACACTTATGAAAATCCAATAGCTCGCCTGGATTAAAATTACGTCAATAGATAATGAATATTATGACAGTATACCAAAAACTCTTACAACGTATTTAAAATCCAGGAAACCTCTATAATGCATTAAAAATCCAAAAAACCCCTATAATACATTAAAAATCCCAAAAAACCCCTTCAAATCTACTTACTCACTTCATTGTTAAGGGACAACTGTGTGTGTGAGAAACGACATGAATATGCATGTTCTCTTATATGTTTTTTTTCTTCTTTCAATAATGTTGAGATTTAACTCTAAAAATGTTGTTGCATCAACAATTAAATATGATATTCATGCAGATTAATCAAGAGACTTGATTACTCTTTATACTCACTATACAATGGCCTTTCTAGAAGGGATTGATAAATAGGAGTGGAGGATTCGCCGAACACTGAACAGCCCATCGGAAGAGGAGGAGCGAATTCCAAAGGATCACTGCCGCAGTATGAAAGATCCTTCATATCATGCTGCATATTCATATCGACAAAGTGATCGTTCACAGTTTGATTTATTGCAAAGGAGGGGGGCCGTTGATGAATTTCCATTGCAGCATTAAATGGAGCACCATAAGAGACCGTGTCGATGTTGTTGACAGGCAATGGCAATGGCAATGGCTCGACAACATCCACAGATTGGTTCGCATCGAGTGGTTGCTGCGAGGAAAGGTTCAAGAAATTATTTACGTTGTTGTCTGTTCGTCTCGGCAAATGAGATATTCTATTAAAAATGTATGTATATTCGGAGACCAATGGTATATCATGGAGATATTCATATAAAGGTATGTATGGTATATCATGGAGATATTCATATATATCATTAAAAATGTATGTATACTCACTGACCAATGGTGTATCATGAGGTTCATCATGTCGTGTGTTGGCAGCAACATATTGATCGTTCACATTTTGCTTCATTGCAGATGAGGAGGGCCATTGTTGCTCCATTGTAGCGGGGGGTTGACATGCGGCTTCTTGTTCTTCGTGTTCCAGTAATTCTTTACATCGTTGTCTGTTCGCCCTGGCAGCTGAGGGGTTTTTTTTTTTAACAAAGAATGCGGCTATTAGTTTGCCGGTGCCAGAAATTTGTACCACTGGATGCAAATTTTGATTATAATATTATTTAAAATAAAATTCATTTTCATTGAACTCAAAAGAGGATGTATAGAAATAAAAGCAAATGAGAATGATTAATTACATCATTTAAAACCACAAGCAAAAAAAGGGTAGTTAGTGAGTCTCATTTGGAGTTCCAATGAAATATAAGAGAGAAAATGTCTCATGCATAAGACAAATACAAATTAAAAAATAGAAATTTTATAGCGACTTATAAAATATCAATATCAATTAAATAGAAAATTATCTAACTATTATATATCCTTCATAATTATTTTATACCGAATAACCATCTCAATATTTGTGTTTTTTTTTTATTTATAAAAACTCATGAATATATATATGTTTGAATGAATATCAACATTAACAATTTAAACTACAAGGAAACTAAAATTGAATATATAACACTCACGAGACTAGAAAAAATGAGTCGAGACGACAAAATTAATCAAAGACACATAATTATAAATAGACTCACACGATCGGCTATCTGAGTCCATTTGTTGCGCATTTCTTTTATTTTTTGATGTTGAATGACGATGTGACCCTCCTCTTCTGTGAAGGGACGCTTCTTTAAGTTTGGCCTCAGATGGTTAAGCCAACGCAAGCGGCAGCTTTTGCTACTGCGTGAGTTTAGACCAGGTACATTTCGTAACCGGTCCCACTTCTCCGCACCATGTTTCTTTATCTGGTCCAATAAAATTTGATCTTCTTCCATTGACCATCGCTTCCTCTTCGACTTCAATTCTAGTACTCCTGTTCTTGGGGTTGAGCCCATCCCATAACTGCCACCTACCACTGATGTTGAAGCCATCCCAGACATTGACATGGTTGCCCTACTGTTGCAGAATGTCACACATCAAACTTTTCAGCTGAAACATGCATGAAAAAATATGTGCAAGTACCCAAAAAGGTAACTGTGTGGATATATATACCTTACACATAGGGTGTATGAAAATGAATTCTTATTAAAAAAAAGTGGCACGCCAGATCTAATAATGTCAAACAAAATAAGAAATAATTTTTTCTCATTTTAACTTTCTTCTTTTGTCTTATTAAAAGAGTTGCTACCAGTTCTAATAATGCCGAACAAAGTATAATTAATCTAAGGGTCCATTTGTATATGAGTTTAGGTAGATTCTGCGTTTGAAAAGCTAAAAATTCTCAAACTTATATCCAAACACATTTTTAGCTTTAAGCTTTTCAAACCACAATCTTCACTTTTAAGCCAAAAAATCTTGCGGTTGAAAATCTATTAAAATATAGTTTTTCAAAAACTGAATTTAAAACATAAGATTTTAAGAATCTTAGAGTTTCAACATCACATCCAAAATTCCAAACGCACCCTAAGAATGTGGTCATAGATAATACCAATAAATAAGTTGAGACAGAATATGCATGCATATCCAACAAATAAGATATTATTATGTACAACTTCTTTTTTAACCACAATTCCAATTTATTTACTCGTGTTTTAAAATTTTTAAAAATAATATACATCATCTAATGTGACATATCATTTTATAAAAAATGAAACATATATATACCTCAATAAATTATGTTTATTTATTTATGAAAAATATGAAATATTTTTATAAAAGCATATAACTTATTAATATAAATATACGTTTCAGTGATTTTTTATCGAGACATATCATATTAGAAATAGGGCTAAAAAAAAAAAAATGTGTAACGGCACTCCCCAGAAATAGTTGAGGAGGCCCACCTTAGTACCTCACCTTTCCCCTTCCCCGGTAATGAAAACTAGAGTTTTTAAGAACTTTTACGTCGAAACAATCGGACCCTTGTTTTTTTATTTTCCAAAACACAATTCGACAGTATTTTTATTTTAAAAAAATTAAAATCATATCACCAATAAAACTAAAACTAAAACTAAAATTAAAAATCCCAATATATATATTCATGTGAATGTTTTTTGCAAAAAAAAGTACAACGTTCAGGGCCTGTGTTAAGGGTACTTACGTGCCGGAGAAGCCTTACCTTGAGTGTTACCACCACCACCACCACCCCACCCCGCCTTACGTCTACAAGTCCCCGCTGCCGCCTAGTAAGCCATGCTACTACAAGCCCCCGCCGCCGCCAGCGCAGAAGTACTTGTACAAGTCACCACCACCACCACCAACCGAGCCCTATGTCTACAAGTCACCACCACCACCTCCATACGTCTACAAGTCACCCTAACCAAGCCATATGTCTACAAGTCCCCACCTCCCTCTCCCTCCGTCTACAAATCACCACCACCACCAACACCAACCGAGCCCTATGTCTACAAGTCACCACCACCACCTCCATACGTCTACAAGTCACCCTAACCAAGCCATATGTCTACAAGTCCCCACCTCCCTCTCCCTCCGTCTACAAATCACCACCACCACCAACACCAACCGAACCCTATGTCTACAAGTCACCCTAACCAAGCCATATGTCTACAAGTCCCCACCTCCCTCTCCCTCCGTCTACAAATCACCACCACCACCAACACCAACCGAGCCCTATGTCTACAAGTCACCACCACCACCTCCACACGTCTACAAGTCACCCTAACCAAGCCATATGTCTACAAGTCCCCACCTCCCTCTCCCTCCGTCTACAAATCACCACCACCACCAACACCAACCGAGCCCTATGTCTACAAGTCACCACCACCACCTCCATACGTCTACAAGTCCCCACCTCCCTCTCCCTCCGTCTACAAGTCACCACCACCACCACCATATGTCTACAAATCACCACCACCACCGCCCACCAATCCATACGTCTATAAGTTACCACCGCCCACCAATCCATACGTCTACAAGTCACCACCGCCGCCTCCTTACGTATACAAGTCCCCACCATCACTTCACCTTATTAAAAAAAAAGATCATGAGATGGGGATGAGGCTGAGCAGAGTGTGCGGAGCTGACGGCGCTGGTGGAGGATACAGCGGTGGAGAAGAGCATGGTGTTGGCGGCGGTAGCTAACGTGGCGGTGGAACGGCTGGGAGAGGGATCCACAATGGGATGAATGGAAGGGAAAAAAAAAAAAAAAACTACATGCCAAAACAAGAAACATGTAAAAACTACATGATCAAATCCAAAACAAGAAACATGTAAGCTCAGATTTTTGATGGCGTACTAATAAATGTAAAAATTGCCTTAACGAAAATTAAAATTAAATATGATCAGAGCTTGAGTTTTTCATATGATCACCTCTTGTGTTACTTGACTTGCCTACTCAGATATAATAGGTGTGAACAATTAGAGAGAGAGACCAGAGATTGGAAACGATTGTTGAGTATATATTAGCGATTTTGAGTGTGGCTGTCAAATTCTTAGACCTAGAAAATATTCAACCGAATAAGCCCTTAAAAACACTAAAAGTGGTGGTGCTTTTTTTATTTTATTTTATTTTTTTGCAAGGTAACTGACTTTTCATGAAAAGCCAACAACGCTCAATAAATTAGTGGTGATGTTAAAACAATTGGCCTAAAAAAAAAAAAATTGGTGGTGATGTTAAAATAAAATATTTTAAAAATGGTCACGATTGTTCTGGGACAAGATAATTTAGAACATACCGTTTCTATCTTGTGTATTAGATTTAAGGCTGCAACTCAGGTGGGTTGGATCCTGGTTAATCTCAATCGGAATTCAATCAATCCGAACCTAACCCGAATTTTAAACTATTTAACCATAACCCGACCCAACCCGATTTTCAATCTGAATTAGACCAACCCGTACCCAACCCGTAATTAAATAAGCTAACCCGACCCAACTTGAATTGGACTAACCCGACCTCAACCTGATTTTCAACCCGAATTGGACCAACTCGACCCAACCCGAATTTCTAACATGATGTACAAATTAAATAAATCAACCCGACTTAACCCATAAGATTAGCTAGGTTTACCTAAAATTTGAACTACCCATATTAAAACTTACAAAATGAACGGCCATAATTTTTTTTTTAACTATTAGTTTACGGGATTGGGTTGGGTCGGGTTGTGAGTGAGACTAATCCGAATCCAATCCGATTTACGAGTCAACCTGAATTGATCAATCCGAATCCAAACCTGATTTGATCAACCCAACACTTGTAAAAATCGAATTCAACTGTTCGAGTTTAATCGACCCAAGTTAAAGCACTAATTAGATTTAGGTGGCTTGGGGGGGGGGGGGGGGGGGGGGCAGTGATAGGTCTGCCCCCGCCTTTTCTCTCTCTTCGACTAGCTCTCAGTATGTACGGAAATCCCTTCTTTTTTAATTATGGAATCGAGCTGGAATGCATGTCAATTATTTATTTATTTATTTTTTTGGTGTTTTCTATAACAAAGTGGCTTTTTTGACGCTGATACACTTAATTCCGCCCCTTTTACAATATATTATTAACGTGTATAAAATTATTTAACTTAGTATATATTTCATTGTATCATATATACTCAATTATAAAAAATGTAAAACTACATGCATACTCAATTTTTATTATTATTTTAACATAATATATTTTAGGGTTAAAGACATCTAAGTCCTTACAACATGAGAAAACCCATATAAGTCCCTACTAAAATTGGGACAGACGTACAAGTCCCTGAAAACTCAAAAAAACCCAATTATCTTCCTTTAGTTAAATTTTCATCCAAACTTAACAGAATATTCCCAGAATATTTCATCACATATAATTGTGTAGACATTGAAGTCTTTATAAACAGTCGTAAAGACAAATTAGTCCCTGCAAAAGACAAAATTTCCCCTAAAGGACTTTTACATTAAATTGTATACACATTGCAGTCCCTATAAAAAATCATAAAGACAAATTAATCCCCACAAAAGATAAAATTGCCCCTGAAAGACTTTTACATTTAATCGAAAAGACATTACAGTCCTTATAAACAATCATAAAGACAAATTGGTCACTGTAAAAGATAAAAATACCCTTGAAGGATTTTTACATTTAATTGTGTAGACATTGTAGTCCTTATAAACAATCATAAAGACAAATAATATATTTTTTTTTTTCATCTTCTATCCTATCGCTCACACTCCACCTGAAGATCTCAATTTGGATGTAAAAAAAAATATTTTAACCGGTAGAATGCATTCTTTTTACCTTTTTGTTTGTAGGGAAGTAAAAAAATGGCATGAGTTTATTAAAATTCTCTCTGTCAGGAATGTAAATAAACAAATTTTTTGAAAAATCATGTATATGTATTTCAAAACAAGCAAACACCTCAAAGAAAAGAGCATTATTCATTACTTGTTCAGGTGGAGTTTGAGCAATAAGATAAAAAATGAAAGAATAAATAAAAAAATTATATTATTTATCTTTATGATTGTTTATAAGTAAATAAGGACTGCAATATCTACACAATTAAATGTAAAAATCCTTCAGGGGCATTTTTGTCTTTTACAGGAATCAATTTGTCTTTACGATTATTTATGAGGACTGTAATGTCTATCCATCTAAATGTAAAAATCTTTCAGGGGCAATTTTATTTTTTTCAGGGACTAATTTGTCTTTATCATTGTTTATAGGGACTGTAATGTGTATACAATTTAATATAAAAATCTTTTAGGGGCAATTTTATCTTTTGCAGGGACTAATTTGTCTTTATGACTGTTTATAAGGACTTCAATGTCTACACAATTATATGTGATGGAATATTCTGGAAATATTCCGTTAAGTTTGGATGGAAATTTAACTCAGGGATGATAATTAGGTTTTTCTGAGTTTTCAGGGACTCGTACGTCTGTCCCAATTTTAGTAAGGACTTATATGGGTTTTTTCATGTTTGTAGGGACTTAAATATCTTTAACTCTATATTCTGTTAGCTTTGTACACACTTAGAAAAACAAAATTAAAACATGCGTGGTAAAAATGAGGATGCAATAAGGGTTGATCGTAGTTGTACAAAATAGATCATGTTCGTGTAGTTGTTGTGCTCGATCGCATTGAATCTTGGGATACTAAGGCTCTATTTGGAACTAATTATGAAACATTTTTTTTTTTTTTTTGTAAAATCAGCTTTTAAATACCCAAGTTGATGTAGCGTACGAATACACTTTTCTGCTAATTCGATTGAAGATACAAATTTGCAGGCTCAACGGCGCTGTTAATTTTTCAAGCAGAATACCAAAGATGTTGGGCTTCAAAGATCTGTTGGTTTCTTCTGAAATATCAGATAATTGAAAATTCTATGTAGTTTTTGATCCTCCCAGACATGTAGTAGTCTTTTTTCTTCTTGTTTTTTCTATGTATCATCTCATCCCAATTCGGACTTGTAACTCACTTTTAGTAATGAAAGTGTCGTGCAAGATCTACATTTTCTAAAACAAAATAAATAAATAAAAATAAACAAACTTTAATAATCAATTTCTGCATAATCAATTTGTTTACATGTTAGGATTTCAACTGATTATCCAAATCTAAACTATGATCCTAACAGATTATCTAAATCTGCAAAAAATAACTAATACATCCTTATTTAATCCTAACTAATATTCAAATTCAAACTAATATTTGAAATTCAAATCTAAATATAGTAAAATCCTAACAAATAAAACAAAAATATTAAAATTTGTAAATCATTTATAATCATCCATTTGATGGTCTTCAATAACAATCGAACGGTCCATGATCGTGTTGCATCACAAATCCAAGCAGTATTGTTGATCAACTTCATATTTTAGTTTCAAATTTTAGATTATAAGTCAACAAATACAACGTTCATGAAAAAAATTAGTTGAGAGCATGTTTTTATAATCAACTATTTCAATCAACTTCGAACATGTACTACCTTTTTTTTTTTTTTGGGTGTAAAAGGCCTTCTAATTAAGGCAGCATATTACATACTTACAAAAAGGTTAGAGGCAGATGCCTGCGCTATGTGTATACACTGTTTAAGGCTGAGTGCATGATGGGCTGAGTGCATGATGAGCAAGAGTACCCCGGACCTAGCCATCTTCCAAGAAACTGGACCAAATGTCCCGTTGAACGAACCGCGCCTGTCCAGACAAACATGTAATATATATGTTTGAAAAGTTGGCTATAAACGGGAATTTTAAAGGTAGGCCAAAATTGGTTGAATAAATAGTCCTGTGTATGTATTCCTTTGGAATACTATTTTTATTTTGTTTTGCGTGCCTCTTTATCTTCTTATATATATATAATACCAAAATAGTAAGAGGAATGATTATATCACTTGTATACTTAAAACTCAAATTCTTGCATTTATTTTACAAATAAAGATAAGAATTTTTAACAACAAGGTTAATTAAGAGAAAAAAAGATGTTTGTTCACCTTGGATACATTGTAATAATTAATAATAATTGTAATAATTAATAGTAATCAAATACTAATAAATCATAATAGTTATATTTGAGAAAGACAAATATAATTCATTCAATTTTATATATTCAAAACTATAACCTTATTTAATTAAACATGTGTTGATAGAATTTTTATATATTTTGTATAAATGTATCCATTCAATTCATTATAGTACATGTTTTATTTTTTATAAAAGCGTGTACCTTATTAGATAAGGTATAATATTTTAAAAAATTTGAAATAGATTAGACTTTAATTGGGCTGAAAAAAGATTATATGAAACATTATCCATTAATTAAATAGAAAATCAAGTAAAACTAAATATTAAACATGAAATATTATGTATTGCTAAATATCAACATCTAAATTTAATTAATACAGAATGTTAGCCCTCTTAACTATTCTAATTAAAACCATCATTTTTCAAAACTAATAACCTAATCCATCAAATGGTTTTTGTTTTATACTAAACCAAACATGTTATAAATATGAATGGGGCCATAAATATGAATGGGGCCATGGGCAGTGGGTGCAGCCCCATGTGGCTATGGGCAGCCTTGTCTATACTATTTAAATGACTTCATTCTTTAAATTATCATAATAACGGCAAATTTCACCAACCCATATTCTTTGATAAGTTCACACGTTCAGCGGGTCAGCGTCAGGGGTACTATTGTTATTTCCCCGTATTCTTTGATAAGTTCACACGTTCAGGTGTACTATTGTAGTTTGTACATCAAACACCGCTCGCGCGCATGTGCACCTCGGCTTCTCCAAATATTTTAAAAGCGTCACACAATGAAACTTGTGAATCTCTCCAACGTGTTCTGGAATCTAGTTCTGGAATCTATTTTTGTTTGTTTGTATGGGCCCGTCAAAGCCATGTAGGATGCTGGGTCCGCCCGACTCACCCGGCGTTCCGGAAAACAGTGTTTCAAACTTTCAATGCGTTTAAAAATCCGGTGAAAACAACACACACACCGCCAACCAATTAATGTTTAAAAACAAACGCAAACGCAAACATATCCATTTTAACGTACCGCCAAACAGGCCTGAATATTCATATATTATATTATATATATATATATATATATAACCATCCATATGAGTAAAAAAAATAAAAAATACACAACTTTCAAACGAAATATGACTTGGGACTTAACAGTTAACACCAACGTGGAATGGGCCCTACTATTTGATAGATATGGTTCTTAATATTTATATTTTGAACTTTAAAGATTCGGTTACTCTAAAAAAAAGAGTACTTAGTTCATGTTTTCTTGTGTTTGTAATTAGTCTCTAACATATTTTTAATATTGTGGAGGTAAAGGGTAAACACCACATTCAAGTACCATGAAGTTATAGCTTCCACTGATGCATCGTTATCTAATAATTTTTGTGAGATTATATTAACATGGATAATTAATCCAATGAAGTAAAAGATATCTCTATATACCTAATTTTTTTAATAATTATTTTATATTTTTCAAATATTATTTTTATTTTGAAACACATCATAAGTGAGTTTGACTAGTTACTTTATACTGTTTAGAGAAAAATATGAACTTTTCAGTACTAATGCACCGGATCCCATCAGAACTCCGAAATTAAGCGTGCTTGGACGAGAGTAGTACTAGAATGGAGAGATCACGTGTTGCACCCGACCAAATCTCTTGTTTAATTTTTTTAAAAAAAATATGAACTTTTCCCCCTTCATCACAACACCCTCAGTCCCTCACTGTTATGTAGTTGTGCCACAAGTTTACTAAATATATATCTTGAATTTTACGCGTTAAGTAGGACATAAGAAACATTAAACCAATCATAACCCTCATATATATAGGAAGGTTTATGCATCAATAACCTACCTTTATAATAGAAAACTGAAGAAAATCTTCCAAGCGCATATAAAATAAAAAATCTATATGTCAGTGGAACATTAGGCGAGAATAAGGAATAATACATGAGAATAGCTTAAAAAAACTGTTTGTTTTGATATAATAAACTCCGATAATTATGTCTGAATAAGTTAAGATAAAACTTAATAAATATTTTAAGGAAATGTTGGAATTGCTTATCAGAGCTTATCTATGCCAACTGATAAAAATACCCTTCCCAATCATTTTAAAATATTTATTTCACTTAACAATCTCACACAAATTTTAAAAAAGGGGCTTAAACACACAAAGAGCACATCGTTGTCGATTAGGGCTGCAACTTGGGTCGGGTCGAACCCGAACCCGATGGGTTGAACCTGATTTTTCTGTAGGTTGGATTGTAAAAATCGGGTTCGGATTGCTTAAAAAATCAGGTTGGGTTCAGGTTGACACCACAGGCAACCCGACCTAACCCAACCTGAACTCAACTGAATATATAGCAATCTGTAATATGAACCATTGATGATAGTCATTTTTCAATATGGACTGTCCGTTTAACTTGACAAAAGCCAAAACCTCTCTTTCACAACCCTAACTGACATTCCCTTTTAATCCTCTCGACAAAAACCTTTTAAACCTTTTAAAATCATCGGGTTAAAAATCGAATTCGGTCGGGTTAGGGTTGAACATTTTAAACCTTAGGTTGGGTTTGGATTGACTCCAACCCGCCCGAGTTGTAGCCCTATTGTCGATCGTTCCTCTACTTTGACCTACACTACGCCTTGGTTGAGTCGGGAAGTGGTGTACCGTCTTTGAAATAATGAATCACATGTTGAATGCCTCGTTCCACAGTAGTACCGGCATAGCCCATATCAGGAACACATTTTGAGATAGCGAATGACATTGTGGATACGCTACACATTGGAAAACATTATATTTGATATAAAAATAACAGTAGGTAACTCATTCTCACAAACTAAATATTTGTAATATAAGGGTTTCAACCAAACAAATTGAATCACAAAACATGGCTTTCAATCCAAAAAAAAAAAATAGAGCTCAAACCATACATTACTCTAACAATACCCTATCTTCCTATCAAAACCTTAATTTTAAATTAAAAAACATCAATACCTTAATTTTAAATTAAAAAACATCAATACTTGTAATCTAAGGGTTTTAAATGCAATCACAATCATAACGTACAATCCAACAAAAAAATAAAAAAACTCTAAAACATTCACTTCTCTAAACATACCTTAAATTCCTACCAAAACCCTAACTTACAATAAAAATAAAACACTCATTACTTGTAATGTAAGATTTTAAACCAAACAAATGGAATCACAAACATGGCTTTCAATCCCAAAAAAAAAAAAAAAAAAAGATCAAACCATACATTGCTTTAACAATACCCTAGCTTTCTATCAAAACCTAACTTTGAATAAAAAAATCTCAATACATGTAGGGTAAGGGTTTTAAACTAAATAAATGCAATCACAATCATAATCTGCAATCCAACAAAAAAAAAGACCCCAAACCATACATTTCTCTAAAACATCCTAAATTCCTATGAAAATCCTAACTTACAATAAATAAAAAAAACCCTCAATAATTGAAAAATAGGAAGCGATCAACTAACTCATGAATCACTAATAACAATGGAGGTAAATGAGATTTGAAGAATCATTTACCTATTTCTTTATGCTTGGGGGCGTCGTGGGGGACATTAGGGCGAACTGTGGAAGGGGATCACCATCACGATAGGCTCGCGACGGGCTTGTGGCAAACTCACGATGGATTCTCGGCGGATTGATCGACTCACGACAGAAATCGCACCACTAGATGAGAAGGAGAAAACCAAAAAAAGTGAAAGAAGGGGGAGAAGAGAGAGGAGTTCATTTGAAAATGGGTAGGTGGTGGGGGGTTGGGAATGCATTAGAAGTGTATTTATTATGAGATGGGGTTGGTGAAGGCTAAATTAGGAGGTGGGGGGTTTCAAAGAGTGGTGCTGCTAGTAACTTGGTTGGTGGGAGTAACCGCACCCTAATCTATTTCTACTTATTATCTCAAAAAAAAAAAAGAGTGAATTGTTCAAATGCCCATTGATTAAAGGTATAATTTTTTTTCTACCCTCAAACTTTTTTTAATTTTTTATTTACCCCTGAAATCTGGTCCTTTTTTTTTTGCCCCTGACTAGTGCCACCTCATTTTTTATACATAAACTACTCTCATCTGTAAATTAGTATTACATTTCTGTAATTGATCGTTAAATTTTTTTAATTAGTTATTATATTTCTGTAATTTATATGTCATTAGTTTAGTTTTATATATGATATTACATGTTTGTTTTGTAAATTATAGTTTTTGTAATTTTTGCTGTAATTGTTATAAGAGGGATAGATGATATTATCTATAAATGGTAGATTATGTCATTGAGCATTACATTTGTAATTTTTGTTGTAGTTATATAAATGTTAGTTTCTATAATTGTTTAGTACATGGATCAAGAAGCAATTCTACTAAAATATCACAATTGTTTATAAATTTTTAGTTCAGATTCATGCTATTACTAATTTTTTTAATATCGTTAGATAAAATTTTATTTAGGTGTTTGACTATTTGTTGTGTTTTTTATGTAGCTTGGAAAGCCCGTTCTTCGTTATGAAGTACATTGAATGTCTAGTTTAACAATCTTTCAGTGGGTTTCATTTTATCCAAGAGGACATGAAGAGGATTAAGGGGGAGACAACAACTGATCATTAAGATATGAAGAAAACGTCGTAATTCAAACAATTGATGTATTTATTTTAACGAAACTTTGAGATTATATCTATAAAAATTTGGGGTACGTTGAATACACTTACATATGATAGTGTAATGACACTAAGATTGTATACATGACTATTTTGTGTTTAAACATCTTCACGTACTTTATTATTTTTTGTAGATAATTATTAAATATTATAATTATGTGTATAATTTATGTATGTATCATATTATATTTCTGTATCTACAACTCTGCCTGTAAGGAGTAGTTCAGGTATTACGAAAATCAAGAGAATAAAAAAAAATAGGATCAAATTTTAGGAATAAATAAAAAATAAAAAATCTAAGGATAAAAGAAAAATTAAACCCTTGATAAGGGGCATTTGAACTATTCAAAAAAAAAAAAAAAAAATTTATTTCTACTCGTGGCTTGACGACCAACTAAATGAGTCCACGAAGGATGTACGGCTGTTGACTGTTGTCGACGTCATGGGATATGATGCATGAATCTGGACTTTTTTTCGTCCTGCTTTATTCTTCGTTTCTTCTTTTGGCTTTAATGCATGCGTAACTATATTATATTCTCAAAAGTCTTAACGTAGATCTCCATCGGTGTCCCCACGAATATAAGAAATCTGCAGTTTAGTTGCCGTTTAGATTGCCATTTTGAGCTGTTCATACAGATTCATAGGATCACATATTGCTGGGTAGCAATATTAGCAATATTAGATGATGATGATGATAATGATAAAATCATATTAGATTATTTAAGAAAATTATAAGTTTTGTGTTTTCTGTTATTTTTTTCTGTTTAAAAAAAATTATTTATTTATTTATTTATGTAATCTTTATTTTAGAAAATTATTCATTTTTTATTCTCTTCTTTAATTTTTAATTGTTATTTATTTATTTATTAAGATATTTTTTAATTTTTTGGGTTACAAAGAATATAATCTCATTCAATCATGTGCTATTTTTCTTATTTTTATTACGATTTTTTTATTTTTTTCTATTTTCTATGTGTTATTTATTTTACTTTGTTTCTATTTATTGGGATTTGATTTCAATAATAAAAGATTATGACATATAACTCTAGTCCTCAACCCATTCATAAATTAGTTTTGAAGGTTATTCACATTTGCATGATGATGGCATTAGGAGTTTACATTTTGTCAACGCAATCTTTCTACTTTACTACCTAATTTATCTAATTATGTGTTATTTATTTTACTTTGTTTCTATTTATTGGAATTTGATTTCCACAATAAAATTTAAGAAATGATGTTGTTGGAGTTGACACTTCTGTGCTAGATGATGAGCCTATTAACATGGAGGCTACTGCTCTTGACCAGGATTGGACTTGCATCAATGTATACTAGAGGTAATTCCAAGTATCATAGATTATTGTTTCTGTAGTCTTTTGTTGTCTAGTTGTTGCTATTACAAATATTGTTGTTGCTGAATGATGAGACTTGCTTCATGATGTACTAGTAAGCTATTCCTTCATTACATGTATAGATTCTCGTAAAGATTAGGTCAACTTGATATGTATATACCTTGTTGTAAATTAGAATGTCACACAAATTTTTCTGTAGTCAATTTTTATTCTGTGATTTTTTTCAAAGTGCTTGAACTCAAAATGTTATACATGAATGATACCTGTAGAATTACCATATGCAAACAGTCCAGCTCTCTGAAATTCATAAGCATGAAGGGTGTGTTATCATGTCATATTTTATGATGATGAAAATTATACATTTGTCTGAATGCTGCAACTGTGTTTCATGTGGCCTACCTAATTGTACCTGTTTAAAAGGCTCTAATACCTACCTGTATACAAGTTATATATATGCAAGTCGATTCATGTCAAATCAATTACATAACAACCTGATGTATAGTTAAATTGTATGATAAACTATTCTATAACTTTCTGAATTCGTCTATGCAGGTAAAGAAGCAGGAGAGTGTAACATGTTTTTCTTTATACTAAACAATTAGAATTTGTAGTTCCCGTTTTTGTATTAGTCCCCATGTTTAAATCATAAAACATCTAAGAGCAACTCTAATTAATCATTTGCTTTTTTTTATTATACCATGTTTGTTGGAAATTTTTTAATGTTGTTTGTTGTGACTGTTATATAAGAGCATTTCTCACTGTATTTTATTTTTGTTGACTGTAGTTTCTTAACGCCCTGATCTGCATCACTTGAAGCTCCAAAAGCAGGGAGGATCTTCTTCACAAACCACAATGTTTCCAAAATAATGTATCTGTCTTAGTGATGTTTGATGTGTGTTCCCAAAACAATGAGTGATTTGAAAATTCATGTCTTGTTTTAATTAATTTTGTTACACTTTTGCTTAAAAAAATATTGTTGTCGAAAATTTTCACATTATGAACCTTCTTTTTATGATACATTCACATGTAATGCATAATTCTTTTTATGAAATTTTATTCACGAGAATTATTTAGGTCTTTATTAAGGAATTAAGGAAATACTTTCCTTGCCAAATTTTTTTGGTTAATTTACCTTTACCAAGATAACGTTTCTTTGGAATAATACAATACTTGTAAGGAAAATTGTCATTGGGAACATTTTGAACTTTACCAAGGAAATAATTCAGGAAATATATTTATTTTAACCAACTAAATATTTTGTTGGTTAAGGTTTTTACGAAGGCAAATACATTTCTTTGGCAAATGTTTAGCAAGGAATATGTCATTTTGTAGCCAAATATTTTTAGCTACCCTATTACTGCAATGAACCGACCAAAGAAAAATTTCCTTGGAGAATATCTTTACCAAAGAAATTATCACTTTTACTGAGGAAAATGTTCCTTGCTAAAAACCAATTTTCTTGTAGTGTAATGCTAATGCTCCCGGCCCCGTTTAGAAAGCTATATAAGTTATTATGACAATGATAACTATTTTAAAATTTTAATATAGATAAAAAAAATATGTATTATTTTATATTTAATTGTGTTTTTAGTTATTCTCATTGAAAACGTATATAATATATTTTGACAATAGATAAGTACTCGTGAATAAAATTTGAATACGATGTGAATAATGATTTGTTAAATATAAAAAAATGATTTAACACGTGAGTTCTATAAATTAGAAGAGATGATGATGAAAATTGATTTATCATGTAGCCCCATTATGCTAGTGAGATAGATTGAATGGAGTAACACAATTCTAATGGATCTCGAATATAGATATATATAACTTTTTCATGCTTATTCTAACGTAATTATACCCATCTACTCTCTCCAAACAAACAACACTTATTCATAATTATTCCCTCATATTTTCAAGGAGAGAGAGAGATTCCTTTTTTTACTCCATTCATAGTTAGGAAAGTGATTGACCAGGTGGTTATGGTGGTTTTGTTTGTATTTTTGCAACTTGCAATAATATATTTGATTTGGTTTTTTTTTAGCTTTGGGGAAGTTCGTTGTGAGGAAATCAAAACACGGTTCAGCTGGTGTCCCCCCCAGAAAACGTATAAAGAAATGAATTCTTAAAACAAATCTATAAAAGAATATAACATATGGGTATATTTAATTATGTAGCATAGAGTGAGAAAACCCTTTTTTTTTTCATTAGTCCTTCAAGGACCCAAAAAAAATAATATATCATATAACCTTTGTTTTGTCCTACAGGAACACGAGCAACCATGATTGTGTATATATATCCTTCAGGGATAAAATAAAATAAAATATAATTTTTGCATGGTCCTTCAAGGACACCTTTAATCATGTCTTTAGTATGGTCCTACGGGGACACAAATAAATAAATAAAAATTACATACAGTCCTTCAGAACCACTTTTGAATCCTAACTTTGCATGATCCTTCAGGGATCCATGTACATAAGTTTTTCATTGTCCTACTGGGACACATGATTTTGTGACATTAAAATGGAACTCACATCAAATATTTATGAAATATCAAAATTGACATGATATCTAAAAAAAATGTTAACACGTATTTGAATAATAGATTAACAAGGTAAATGTCAACATGATATTTTTTTTAAATACTCAATAAGAAAAATAATGCATCAAGCAGGCATGACTCTCATGAATCAGCAAAGCAAGTATAAACACAGTATGAAGAATATATTGTATCTTTAATAGACATTAAAATAGATTCAACAAGAGTTCATAAAGTTTAGGGAAATCTTTTAATTTTCATTCATTCAAAATACAAAAATGGAATCATGGTGCTTGTCAAATTAGTATGGGTGTTTTTAAATAGGGCATGATGGTGATATAATAAAATTATGGGTTCTTCTCATGCCAATAGTATCATTCATGAATATAATAAACTAAACAATAATATATAGTATAACATACCATGCATATAACTATAGTAAATACAACACTGATACAAGCAGTGGTGGAGCCACTAAGGGTCGAGGGGGGGGCATGGGCCCCCCCTGATTTTTTTGAAAAATATTATGTTCAGTCCTAATTACAACCCCAATTGCAGTCCACATCGGTTTTCTTTTTTTTAAAAAAAAATCATATACTCTCCAATTAAAGTGCAAACAATTATATAAAATGAAATATATACTAAGATACACTAGTATATTTTTTCGTGTTGAAAAAATGATAATTTTTTTTGCACTATACACTATGATAGAACTTCATACACTATGATAACGTAGTATATACTACGTTATTATAGTGTATGGAACTGCAAAACGGATTGAGTGTATCAACGCTCTTTTTTTTTATTTCTAAAATCTTTTTTATTATGGCCCATAGCCTATAGCCCATAGGTCATAAGCACCACAACTCAATAGCAACAGTAATGACCCATTTTTTTTAATGTATCTAGAAAATTAGAAAATCAAGGAACGCCCCCCTTTACGAAGATGAAAAAAAATCTCTTAATCACAATAAAAATCCATACAAACTCTCCATATCAATCAAATATTTATTTTATCGCCTACCATTTTACTAAAAAAATATATATTTATTTTATCAACCATTGCACAAATAAACAGATGATAAAGATGATGGAAAGAAGTGAGACCCTCCCAAGTATCACCAAAACTCAACAATTCAACACTGAATAAAATAAATAAATGATTCGTTGAAACACTAACATATAAAGAAAATTCAAGATATGAATAAGCATCTTAAATACAAAGCACTAGATATCTAATTTATTCATTGAGATTGTTGGATTGATAATGATAAAATCATTCAACATTTTCAAAATATGAAAACTTGTTAATGTCAAATTTAAAAGTGTATATTGCTTATTATATTTATGTTTTGAAATTTTTTTTGTGAACATCAATATGAAATTTGACATATTGTTTTAAAATATGACAATTATCTTTTAGAATTATTCAGGGATATGTTTCATATGAATGTCTCTTTATTTTATTTTATACATATTCATTTTTTAATATATGCTATTGAAATTATATATATATATATATATAATTTAACTTTAGAAAATATTTACATTAAGTCACATTAGGCCCCCCTTTTATAAAAATCCTGGCTCCGCCACTGGATATAAGGGATGATAGAAATTTTTTTTTTTTTTTGATGTAGATCATTAAGAACCCACCGATACAAACCTTTCTCTTTAACAAAGGGCTTCTCGTGCTGATAACGTGTTGTAAACTAAGAATAATACATGAATATAAGAATACATAGACAAAGCATACAAGACATATAGAGAAGACAGGTGGAGAGAGATTTCTTATTCACTATTTGTTGGTTATGGAATACAATACAAACCCTTCAATTTATAGGGTCCATGGAGGAAACTCAATGGTTGTAAGTTATAAGTAATAAGAGGTGGGGGTACATAATGGGGTGTTAAAGAGGTGGGGGGTTAGGGAAATGAAGAAAGGGGGCTATGGAGAAAATGGTGAGAGTTGTAGTGGTGGTGGTTATCCACAATATTCATAACATTATTCATCTTATTCATCTTTCACTTATAATTTTCACTATTACGTTTTTAACAAGAAAACTAAAAAAAATAAAACAGATAATGACTAATTCCAAATCTACTTATTACTTCCTCTTTATAGGATGGTAAATATTACCCCTTCTTAATAAAGAGACTTGAGTTCAAATCTTATCACCCCGCCATAGGAAAAGATTTGACAATTGACAATTGAATTCAATCTGATACAACACCGTGTCATTTAAATGAATCTATAGGGGTAAACTTGGGAAATTAAAAAAGATTGGATTATTGACTGATTCGCACCCCATTCTATTTTTGTTTGATGATATATTTGGTTTGATTGTTGGTTGAAGGTAGATTTTATTGGGTAAAATGCATTTTGATCCCCTCAAGTTTGCAAAACCTTTAAAAACACCTCTTGTATTTTAAAAATATCAACTTATACCCCTCTAATAAATCACATGGTAACATGAGGAAAATAAAAACATGAAAATTATCATTGCTTGAAAGGTATTGATGATTTATATTAATTAAGATATATGGATGGTTAATTTGAGGTGTAAAAATGATTTTAATTACTTCAAATGTATAGATGGTAAGTATAAAATACTATTTTGACTTATAAAATAATATTTCATGTTATCGATTTTCTTATTTTAAGAAGATGTATACAATAAGTGGCATAAGTGTATATTTTTAAATTAAGTAGGGGTGCAAATGCATATTTCTAAAATACAAGGGGTGTTGCAGGTTTCATAAACTTTACGGGGTGCAGATGCATTTTATCCTCTTTTTATTTACTCAGGTGGAATTACATTTTTTTTAAGTTTAAAAAGAAAATTCACTTGATACAAGGGTCATATAAGAAACTACAAACCATTCTCCAAATCAAATCCTCTGCACCAAAAGGTTGATATGAGGAAATGCATTGACTACTAACGAAATGTTCAAATTCAAAAGCAAACAGCATCAGACGACTTTATTAATGAATTTGTGCTTCTTTATCATGTTATCTAACTATAATAACTGAAAACACAGACAATAAGAAAATCTCTTGTTTTTATATAATTGTTATCTATACTGACATAGTTATCTATTCAAAATAACTCAATTCTTTAAACTATACGGCCTAGTTTGGTATGGAGATAAAGAGTTGGGATAAGAAAAAAAATAGATTAAATCACTTGTTATCCTATATGACATTAAAAAAAAGAGGATAAAGCATGAACAATTGTCCAGATAAAAAATTAGAGATAGTTTGTTCTGGATAAAATGTTAAACAAATTTTATCTCAATTTTTTATACTTATTTTATAAAATTAGAATAGTATTTATGACTATCTTTAAAAAAAAAAAATGTGTTACACCACAAGCGAAACACAACAATGGAAAACCTTTGTTGTCGTTCCCAAGTCAAATAAAATCAATCTTTGATGATCTGCTCATGAATTCTTCTTTTACCCCCGTATGGCTAGAGAAATAAACCCAGAATAAGGAAGAATACAGGAGAATAGTAAAAAAAAGCTGTTTGTTTTGACAGAATAAACCCCGATAGTTATGTCTGGATAAGCTAGGATAAGGCCTGATAACTATTCTAAGGAAATTGTGGAATTGCTTATCAAGGCTTATCTATACCAATGGATAAAAATACCCTTCTCTGTCATTTTAAAAAATTTATCTCACCTAACAGACTCACACAGATTCCAAAAACTGTCACATCTATTAAATCAATCATATATCTCTCACACTATTCCCATGGGGTATAATTGTCATTTAAAAAATCATAAACTCTTATTCATCCCTTATCAACCATTTATCATCACTTTATCCAAGGTGAACCAAACAATAAAAAAGTCATTTTTACGTTTTCCAATGAAAATAACAAAAAAAACAATCAAACAAAAAGTTGCTTATTCAGTCTAGATTGTTATCTATCCCAGTATAGCTATCGGGAGCGAATAACCTAAGTCACACCCCATAGGGGGGTTAACGAACAATTTCTTGACAACTAAAATATTTTTTTATTTTAATTAATAAAAAAAACTGTTTAACACTTAACCTAGCTTGTAAGTCTCAACAATCACCTCAATAATTTTTTTATTATAACAAATAAATATGTTTAGTTGGGTTCGTTAGAGGCCTTAACCCTCACACCTGTTCAAAGGGAGTGCAAGAAATACAGGATAAGGGAATGCTGGTGAAGGTGATCAAAGCGCCTAGGGAGGCTGTGATTGGTCCAGAAGTATGGGATTAAGTCGTTTGACTCAGGATACAGTCATTACAGAATATATATCTGACCAGTGTCTTCGTAGAATACTAGCTCCATGCCTCTCCATATGTACGTAATATACTTGGGAGTCTACGTTATTTTGTATCTGTATACTCTCAGTTTTTGTAAACAAGTAAATGCAGAGGGAATTGACCATTGATTTAAGCAAATGCCTCTCTTTTTTTTTTTGTAAGTAAATATTTTTTTTCTTTTTTCACCAAATTTTCCCCTACTTGCAGGCGGTAAAACACTTTGGTCCAAGTCCCCTCACTAAAGAAAGGATACATCTCTCATTCAATCAAGAAGATGTTCGGTGCAAATGCCTCTTTAAACAACTGAATGATTTTATTTCAATCTCAATAAATAAGATTGCAATTTTAAATTTATATCACTCCAAGATTGTTTTGAATTGAATCTCAATCTAATTCTAAATTTTTAATTATGTGAGATTTTAAAGCTACAGATAAGCGCGCACACACACACATATATATATTACTTATTGAAGTGAAAGTGACCTATCTTTTTCATTTTCCTTTTTACCCTCCCATAAATGTAGTAATTATTATTTGTATCCTATTTATTTAAAATTTAACATTTTAATTAAATTAGATTTTGATAAATCATCAATATATTAAAATTTAATAATTCAAAATTAAACATATGACAAAACAATTTTACACCCAATAATTAAAAACAAAACAGTTTAAATTTGAATACATGACATATGTAATAATAAATTTTTAAAATTTAAATACAGGAGATGGATAAAAATGGATTATATGATACAGAAAAATAAAAAAATTGTATTAATTATTTAATTTGAATTTGGTTTGTTCCGACTAGATAGAAATCATAGCTACAACATTGAAGAGGGCGATGATGTCATGTATTTTTACATACTTCATGTCACAACACAGTATATGAAATCTTTAATATAGTATATACTCTTTTATTGTGTTATATGCATTATTACATAAAAAACATAAAAAAATTTGCATTCAATTCTTTTTTTTCAAAGAAAGGTTATATTGCTACAGCGTTTTCATTATAAAGAACATAATACAAGTATATACAATTAAATATTTCAAAATATGTTGGGAATATCAAAGGAAAGGCTACACTTGTTTTAAAGGATGATGTTATACACAACTTTTTTTAACTTTAATTTCAGTCTACGCGTTTTGAATTTTTAAAAAATAATAGAGGTGCAATTTGAACGGGTTGAACTGGACCCAACCTGACTCGTAGGCAAGTTCGGGTTAAATTTTTTTTGTGTCAGGTTCAACCAGATCTGAACTCGAGATAACCCAAACCCAAATTAGGGTCGGGTTCGGGTTAGGGGTTCTAACTCGAAGAACAATCAAGTACAAACTTGATCATTTGGTACACCCTTCTTCATTTAAATAGCCTCAACATATACACCGTCCAATATTAACAATGACTGGAAGATGAAATTCTTCCTAATCATAATATAATTTGAAATCCATTGAGAAAGAAAAAGCGCATAAATCAAGCATTTATAGGGCTCGTGCTGAGATACAAAGGCGACAAGCGTTGCGCTTACGGCTTCTTAGATCTTCTTTCTAAGTATGATTATGTAACCGATTTAGACAGCTTTTCTATTCATTCTACTTGAGGCGACCATCTAGCCTTACATTAGTCAGCGGCATCTACTTTGTTCTTAGAAAAAGCCTAAACGTTGTCGGTTAAACTCGCAAGCTCGTTCCGTCATAGAGTGAAAGGTTACCATTAACATCGCCTTTGGTCACCTGCAAGGGCGGAAGCACGGGTAGACTCGGCGGGGCTCTAGCCCCCCTCAAATTTTGACAAAAAACCTATAAATAACCCTACTCGTAGACTTTCCAACCATTAATTATGCATTGGATATAATAAAAACAAACACAAACAAGTCGTTTGTTATAATAACAACTTCTGTTATTATGCATTGGATCACTTCCTCCTTAACAATCAGCCCACCCCAGCCCATCAAAACCAAGCCTAAGGAAAATGTTAGACTCAGTCACATTCACCAACAAAAATTCAGACTTCACATATTTTCATTTTAAAAAAAATAGTAAATACCATTTAATGAGGTATATGCTTTGATAAAAAAAATGTATATCTCTCCATTTCGAATTGAATGAACTCATTTTTAGTAAGTGTAAGAAAATATTTAATGAGGTATATACAACATCTAATTGGGTATATACTTCACTGGATTTCTAAAGTGGTATATAGGACTGTGTTTTGGACTGAGAAAAAAACTGAGTGTACCAGCACTCCCAAGCCTAAAGACCCAAGTCTCAACCATGAATTATTCCAAATTAAAAAAAAAAGGTTAAAAACATGATATAAACATGAATAATCCTAGATAAATCCATAATAAAGTTGAGACGGTATAAGTCCTTAAAAAAAATAAAAAACTCCTATACATCCATGCCGTCATCAGTGTTTAACCATGATTCAACATATCCTAGTTAATTCTAACCCACACGAAATGACTAAATTATCTCCAATTTTTCAATCCCTTCAAACAATATCAAGGTAGAAGGTCAAGAAATATAAAAGTTCTAAAAATGAAATTTGATTTTTGTCGTGGACTAATTTATCTTTATAATTGTTTACATAGGTGATACTTTTCTTGCAGATTCTATAATTATCTACATTGAAAAAGAATTTGTTGAAATATTGACTCATATTCGATAATAAATGATTTTGTTCTCTAAAGGATCGTTAGGCACAACTTCAATAATGTATGTTCTATAAAAAAAAACTTGATCTTTTGTCTGATTTTAAATTTTACTTATGCATTTCAAAGTTTATAAGAAATGACTTTTAAACTCGTTTAATTTATATTAAATTCAAATTGTTTATTAAATTTTAAATTCGTGTTAGCCCACCTTATATAAAATCCTGGTTCCGCCTTTGGTCACCTGGTCGACTGATATTTTTGAATGGGTAATCTGACTCCATAGCTATATGGTCCATTTCTCTGGTCAATACAGGTTCCTTTCCTTAATCAATTTTTACCTTTATTCAACAATCGTTTACTATCTGTAATATCGACCTATAGCGCCCGGGTGATCAATATCTCTTTATTTATTCATATCATCATCTGTCGAAGGCGCGTCAAAGTAGAACGAACGAACTCCTTTTCTTGTTTTGCGTATGTTGCCTACTATATAATAGAATGAGACGGTCCAGTAAAATTACAAATACAAAGTCAGGCTTAACCTTTCCATACCTACCGAACCACCCTAACCTCGGATATTAACTAATGAATCACAACCATCCATCATAGCCAACCCTACAAACTCACAAACCAAAGACCCCAAAATAAATAAATAAAAATGCTCTCCTCTCCATCTTCCCCTCTCACAACTCTTGAACTGTCACCGGATCTCTACCTCCCCATAGATTCATTCTTTAACAGCATGGAAGTTGTGGTTTGGATTTGATTGAAGAAAAAATAAACAAATAAAAAAATACCTTTAGTATTATAATCTAATTATAATTCAATCATGATTGTTCTTAAATGGACTCACAATTTTAAAACGTGTCTTAGTGTGTAAGAGATGTGCTTACATAAAAACATAGACTATGTATTTCCATTAATCAATGTAGGACTAAACGCTAAACTCTTACCCTCCTGAGAGTGTTGAACTCCCCTCGACAGGCCGAACGTCACAATATCAAATAAATACAAACCGTAAAACAAACAACCCCCGATTATCTCTATTTTGCAGCAGTGGAACTGGGTGACTCAACAGGTATTTCGTTTTATATCATATTAGTTCCATGAAACCTGGATTCTCTGCAAATTATATATATAGTAGTTTTAGTGTACCCGCAATCGCACGAGTTAATAAAATACGTTTCTAATATAATAAATAAAGTTTACATTTTTTAGATGTCTAAGTATATGATGATATCAAAGTGTCAAGGGTACACACAAATGAAGTTATTTCTAACATAAATGATTAAATTGAAAAGAACGGCTTAATTAATAAGCCACATTAAAAAAGTACATACATATATATTATCTTGGGCTTATAGATAAGTAAAACTGAATTTCTACCAAGCAACATAAGAAGTAAAGAAAAATTTTCATGTGTCCAAATGTCTTGTCTCGGGAGTATTAATTTATACAAATAGATTTTTTATTTTAGGGAATGTAGTTCAAAGACTTTACTAAAGAAGGTGTAACAAAAAAATTTAAAAATAAATCGATATTCTAATATCCAAAATTATTATAACATTATATATTTGACTTATTATCATTTAATTTTAATTATCTTATATGTCAAATTATAGTCCTTAAAATATTAATTACCATGATTTCAAATCATTAGAAAAAATCCAAAATCTTAATATCTATATCTGATAGATTTAAGAATGTATGTATATAATGAGGTATCTAATATCATTTCTTGTCATGTCTCTACATAATTTATTAAATAGCATCAATAATAAGGTATCTAATAGTATTTCTTGTTATGTCTCTACAAAATTTGTTATCTAATAGTATTTCTTGTTATGTCTCTACAAAATTTGTTAATAATATCTATGAAATTCCATTTTCTTATCTAATAATGCTTTCTCAACACTCTTCAAGGTAGGCTCTTTCGCGTGGAACCATTGATGTTTTACCAAATTCCCAAACAACAACGCAACCACAATATTTAATAGCATATATTCAATAATATTTATGATACTAATAATGAATAAATTGATTCAAATCTTTTTATTCGAAGTCAGAATCCAGAGAGAGAGAGGGAGAAAGAGACTCAAGAACAAGTGGATACACTTGTTGCGTGAAATAAAAAAAAATTTATAAAAATTTATGAAATAGTTAGTTTTATGATCATTAATGTAAATGTAAATATGAAAATGAAAACTGAAACCGTAGTAAAGACTTACCATAAATAATTTTATGGGCTCAAATGATGATACTAAAATATTTATTTTATAATTCCATATGTATCTTAGTGGTCTAAAAAAATTGGAAGTTCGGGTCATATTATGAGATCAGGGACTTCGTTATAAATCTTAAAATCTGAATGAGGGATCTGTTTTGAACATAGATAGGGGTCTGATTGTAAAACTGATACAAAGGGTGAAACTTCAAATATCCCCAAACAAGAGTTGTCACTTGTCAGGGATCTACTAATAAATATGAGTGACCTGGGGGCTTATATGAAAATAACCATAGAAAAGGACAAAGGTGACCGATTTTTTCAGAGACCTAGTTATAAATACGAGGGATCTAGGAGCCTATCTTCAAATGTCCGGTTAAAGTATTTGGTAGTAGAGTTGCAACTTTGGTCGGTTAAACCGAATTCGAACCGATCCAAACCGATTTTTTTTTGTTTGGGTCAACAGGTTTTTTGTTTGGTTTGGGTATGGATTGAAAAATTAGTAAACCGATTTAATTTGGTTTGTGTTTGGTTTCACTTAAAGAAAAACCAAAAAAACGAATCAAACTGGATTAAATTAAAAAATCATTATTTATATTAAATATATACATTAAATCTTTCTTTTTATACTAAAAATTCTAATCTATAGATTTACTGAACTAACTAATCCATAGATTTTACACCATCCCCTATTGACACTATAGATTTTTGTTACTCTATTGTTGGTGTGCTAACCAATTTTTTTTAGTGAAATAGTCTTTTAATTTTGGTTCAGTTTGGTTTAGTTTGGTTTAGGCAAATTACTTTGGTTAGGTTTACGGTTTTTCCATTTCGGATTCAACTTTGGTTCGGTTCTATTTTGGTCTCAATATGTTAGTAGTTTGGTTCAATATGCTTTAATTTCACTATAAACCGAACCAAACTGACTTATTTGCACCCCTATTTGGCAGTAATGTGGTGCGTTAAAGTGCACGTCTGGGTAACATTTTGACAGTATTGTGGTGCATTAGAGATACAGAGTATATAAAAAAGGCTTTGCAAATTAGTTTGTTTTATATTAGGAAAAAGATATACACAGCCCCCATTGCAGCTTCAATTGCAGTTCATCTCCTTTTCTTTTCTTTTTTTTAAATCATGCACTCATCCTTTAAATTACATGCTATTATATAAAATAAAGTATATATTGAGATACATTAAATTTTTTTTATGGTGAAAAAATGAAGAAAAAAAATTGGGTCATATTCTATTATAGAACTCAATACACTATGATAGTGCAATATATACTACGTTATTATAGCGTATGAGATTGCAAAACGGACTGCAAAATTGACTGCATGTATTCTTTTTAAATTATATAATAATAATATAACATATATTAGAGTATGGATGGGAGTGGTACTGTCCTCATAGAGTACTCGACCTGATTCGACCCGGTTGAGACGGGTTTGTGATAGATAAAATGAAACTAGATGGGTTTGAGATGGAAAATGGGTTTACTTAGCAAAACCCGTCCTGAACCCGTCCCGGTTGCAATTAATATTAAGATTAAATATTTGTCATAATAATTACATATTTATATTTTTCATTTGTTGTTCCAAAACAAATATCAAAAAATAAGAATGAATAAACTCAAACGCTAATTAAAATTTGAAATCATATAAACATATAACGAGTTGTCTTTTGATATTCAAAAAAAAAAATTGAAACATTATATTTATCATTTGTTATGAAAATTGAAAGTTTATATTTCTTATTTTGTAGGGTTTATTCTAATAAATATTTATTTTTATTTAAAATTTTAATTTAGATTAAATATTACATAAAAATACGTTTTAATATTTTTTTTCTAAGCCTATCTTGGTTCAACCCGACCCGATTGAACCCAATCCAGTTTAAATGAGACGGGTTTAGAATGAAAAAACTAAATCCGTCACAGGTTTGAGACGGATTTGAGATAATATTTTGTGGGTGGATTTAGGTTTGGGATTCACAGTACCCGACCCACGTCATCCCTGTATTAGAGTGTATGTCGTGGCGAAATTTTGACAATATTACGGCGCAACGCATCAGATTTACAGAGTATAGATAAAAGGCTTTGCCGATAAAGTTCCTTTAATTTAATTTTTTTTTTCTTGCATCCCGTTCGTTTGTGGTCAGCATTGTAACTAACCGGGTCCCACCAAAGTCTTTCCAAAGTATATAGTGTAGAATCTTTCCAAATACACACACACGCCTCATACACTCACTCTCTCTCTCTCTCTCTCTCTCTCTCTCTCTCAATCTTCTTCTATCAGGAGGAATTTCAGCTTTCGATGGGAGGAACGGGAGAAGAACGGTCGAAGAAGAGAGAACGTTGGTCACCACGAGAGGATGCGATTCTAATGGAGTATGTGAACATAAATGGAGAAGGGTCCTGGGATGCTGTAGCAAATCGTACTAATCTGTCCCACTCTGGCAGAAGCTGCCGCTTGAGGTGGTATCAGCATCTGAGTCCGAGGGTGAGGAATGATCCTTTCACTCCAACCGAGGAGATTGCCATCATTCGCCTCCACTCTGCAATGGGCAACAATTGGGCTGGTATAGCTGCACATGTGAGTTTTAGTACTACTTTGTCATTCACATAATCAAGTACGTATATATAAATCATCATCCGGATCTCTCTCTCTCTCTCCCTTTCTCTATCTCCCTTTCTCTCTCTTCTCTCTACTCCGCCACTCTAGGCATCATCCGGCCGACGCAGCCACCCCTCCGCCCCCTCCAGTCGCCCCTCTCCTCCGCCCTCCTCTCCTCTATCTATCTCCACCTCTTTATCTTTCCTTTCCCCTCCGCTCATTGAAATTATGAAACCCATGATCCCAAAAAAAAAAAATTGTGGCGGGATTGGAAGGAGAGGGAGAGGAGGGGGTGGAGGTGGAGGAAGGAGAGGGACTTGAGGGTGAGAGGGTAGACGAAGGGGTCGAGGGAGAGGTTTGGGTCGGAGAGGAGGTGGCGGAAGAGGTGGAGGGCTTTGTGGTGGCGGGAGTGGTTGATGTGGGAGGCGAGGAGTTTTGTGAGGGAGATCAGACGGTGGTGGCGGTGGTGGTGGATGGGGGTCATGGGGAGGGGTTTTTTGAATTTTGGCGGGAGGGAGTTGGGGGAGGGTATGTGGACATTGGGTTCTTTGTGTGAACGGAGAACGGGAAAAAAAAATTGGGGTTTTTTGGCATATGTACCCTTGAGAAAGTATCAAAATACTCTTTAATGAATGACTATTAGTAGCAATACCACTCAAAAGGACATAAATGATGCGTTAATACTCTTTTGAGGGGTATTTTTACAAAACTTTAAATATTTATAATGTGTATAAATAACGTTTAAAAGAATATTCTTGCACATTTTTTTTTACCTTTTTGGAGGGTATTGATGGAAATACAGTTTTAAGAGAAGTATTTAGACTGTAGTTTCTATGGCCTAAAGTTAGAAGTCATGGTGGAAATATATTTAGAGATTGAGAAATATATTTAGAGATTGCAAAATATATTTCTAAGATTCTAGAGATTGTGAAATCTGTCTCTAAGATTCTTGAGATCACTAAATTTATTTGTTTCTAAATTTGTTTGTTTCCTCTTTAGATTGTTTGTTTCCTCTATATATGTTCTTGAGGAAAACAAAATATTGTGAGGCACATATAGACAATTCTTCTCAATAAAATCATCACCGCCGCCCGTGGATGTAGGCAATTTGCCGAACCACGTAAATTCCTTGTCTTCTGTGTGATTGCTTGTTTGATTTGTTCGTCTTCTCTCTCAAACCCTCAAACCTAGATCTATTTGGGGAGGTTTTCCGCAACAAATTGGTATCAGAGCCTAGGGTTTCTGAATCCTAGGGTTTCCCTTGGTGAGATCTAGAGGTTCTTTGATTAGATCTGAGGTTCCATTGCTCAGATCTAGGATTTCTTTGAGTGGATCTAGAATTTTTTCAAATTCTAGGGTTTTGTTCATTCAAGAAAAAATCAAAGATGGCGAGGGTTTCGAACGCGAGGTTCGATGTTGAGAAGTTCGACGGAAAGATTAACTTCGGACTCTGGCAAGTCCAAGTTAAGGATGTCTTGATCCAACAAGGTCTTCACAAGGCGTTAGACGGGAAGGAGAAAAAGCCGAGTTCGATAAAGGATGATGATTGGGATGACTTTGACCTTCAAGCGTGCAGTACCATTCGTTTGTGTCTGGCAAAGGATATCTTACCCAACGTATCGACGGAGAAGTCTGCGGCGGCAATCTGGTTGAAGCTGGAGAGTCTGTACATGACGAAGTCCTTGACTGGTCGTCTGTACTTGAAGAGACAACTCTATACACTGCGGATGAAGGAAGGTACGTCTATTGCAGAACATCTTAATTTATTTAGTAGACTAGTTTCTGAACTAGGAAAAATAGATGACAAGATGTCTGATGAAGATCAAGCTCTAATGCTCTTATGTTCTCTTCCTAATTCCCTTGAGCATCTTGTGACGACGTTGCTCTATGGGAAGGACACTATTGAATTGGAGACCGTCACGGCGGCGCTCTTATCGCATGAGATAAGAAAGAAGAATTCTGATAGTGACTCACAGGCGGATGGTCTGTTTGTGAGAGGAAGAACGGATGAGAGGGAATCTGGAAGGAATAAATCCAGATCCAAGTCCAGGAAGCGGGAGATCAGGTGTTATAAGTGTCAGAAGAAAGGGCACATGAGAAAGAATTGTCCTGAATTAAATCGGGACAACAAGGGAAAAGCGATTGAGGAGGCTAGTGTAGCTGAATCTGGTTCTGATGATGCGGAGAACGTCTTGTCAGTTGTTTCTGAAACACAGTCCAAATATGCGTGGATCCTAGACTCGGGGTGCTCCTACCACATGTGTCCCAATCGGGACTGGTTCGTCTCTTACCAGGAGGTCGATGGTGGTTCTGTTTTGATGGGCAACAACATGGCCTGTAAAACAGTCGGCAGGGGTTCGATCAAGGTGAAGATGCATGATGGGGTCGTGAGAACATTGACAGAGGTGCGGCATGTTCCAGAGCTGAAGAAGAACCTTATTTCTCTTGACACCTTGGACTCTAATGGGTATAAATTCTCAGCCTATGATGGAGTCCTGAAGGTGGTTCGTGGCGCCTTGGTGGTGATGAAAGCCAACCGGGTTGGCAACTTATATATTCTCTCGGGGAGTACTGTGACTGGTGGAGCTGCGGTGTCTACATCAAGCGACAGTGGCCTCTCGCTTACACAGTTGTGGCATATGCGCCTTGGGCATATGAGCGAGAGAGGGATGTCGGAGCTAAGCAAGCAAGGCTTGTTGAAGGGTGTGAAGGCTGGGAAAATTGACTTCTGTGAACATTGCGTCTTCGGCAAGCAATGTAGAGTCAAATTCAGCACATCAATTCACACGGCCAAGGGCACTCTAGATTACATCCATTCGGATGTATGGGGTCCATCGAAGGTTCCATCGAAAGGCGGAGCAAGGTACTTTGTCACTTTTATTGATGATTATTCTCGTTATGTATGGATTTATATGATGAAGGGTAAGGATGAGGTGTTTGAGATCTTCAAGAAGTGGAAGGCGTTGTTGGAAAATCAAACAGGAAAGAAGGTCAGGCGGTTGAGGACCGACAATGGTGGAGAATACACGTATGGACCTTTCTTGGAGTTTTGTAAGGTCAACGGTATCGCTAGACATTTCACGGTGAAGAACACACCCCAACAGAATGGAGTGGCAGAGCGGATGAATAGGACCCTACTTGAAAGGGCAAGATGCATGTTATCCAACGCAGGTTTGGGTAGAGAGCTTTGGGCTGAAGCGGTCAACAGCATGCTATCTTGTGAATAGATCTCCATCGACAGCTATAGAGTGCAAGACTCCTATTGAGAAGTGGTCGGGGAAGCCTGCAGATTACAGTGCGTTGAGGGTCTTTGGATGTCCCTCTTACTTTCACATCAGAGAAAGTAAGATTGATCCAAGGGCAAAGAAGTCAATCTTCTTGGGCTACGCAGAGGGCGTTAAGGGATACCGACTATGGTGTCCTGAGGAACGCAAGCTCGTGATCAGCAGAGATGTTACATTCGACGAGTCTGCTTTACAAACTTCTAGTAAGCAGAGTAATTCTCTAGGAGGGATGATGGATGATGCTATTGAGGTTGAGTTGGAAACTCCCACAAGTCCGTCAGCGGAGGGTGACGAAGAGGTTCAGGAACAGCAACAACCACAGCAGCAGTCCTTAGTGGAAGGCAGATCCAGAAGGACACACCGGGCACCGGTTCGATATGGGTTCGAGGACATGGTGGCATATGCACTAACCATCGATGGTGATGAACCGTCTTCATTCAGAGAAGCAGCAAAAGATTCCTTTTGCAGGGAATGGAAGACAGCCATGGAAGAGGAGATGGAGTCTCTTCACAAGAACCAGACTTGGGTACTTGCAGAACTACCCAAGGGGAAGCGAGCCATAGGGTGCAAGTGGGTGTACAAGAAGAAGGAAGGCTCTCCAGAGTGTAGTGGCACAAGGTACAAGGCGCGGTTGGTAGCCAAGGGCTATGCTCAAAAGGAAGGGATAGACTACAATGAGGTATTTTCACCTGTTGTTAAACATACTTCCATCCGTGTTTTGTTAGGTATTGTAGTACAGTTTGACTTGGAGCTTGAGCAACTCGATGTCAAAACGGCGTTTCTACACGGTGATCTGGATGAGGAAATCTTCATGAGTCAGCCCGAGGGGTTTACAGTTGCTGGAAAGGAGAACCTAGTGTGCAAACTGAAGAAGTCATTGTACGGACTGAAGCAATCGCCAAGGCAGTGGTACAAGAGGTTTGACACGTTTATGATGAACCAAGGATACACGCAGTGCGAGCATGATAGCTGCGTCTACTTCAGGAGACTCGAGGTTGGTTCATTCATTTATTTGCTCTTATATGTTGATGATATGCTCATTGCTGCTTCGAGCATGGTAGAGATCAACAAGCTGAAGTCTCAACTCAGTCAGGAGTTTGAGATGAAGGATCTTGGTTCTGCAAGAAAGATCCTAGGGATGGAGATACATAGGGAGAGACAGAAAGGCCAGTTACGCTTAGCACAGAAGAGTTATCTTGATAAAGTTCTTTCAAGATACGGTATGCAAACTTCTAAGGCGGTAAGCACACCACTGGCTGCTCATTTTCGTCTCTCGGGTAGTATGTCTCCATCAACAGATGAGGAGCGTGAGTACATGACTCATGTTCCTTATGCGAGTGCCGTTGGTAGCCTGATGTATGCAATGGTATGCACTCGGCCCGATATTTCACAGGCAGTCAGTGTGGTGAGCAAATACATGGCGAATCCTGGAAAGGAGCATTGGCAGGCAGTGAAATGGATCATGAGGTATATTCGGGGTACCTTGGATGTAGGACTGGAGTTCCGCAGGACTAGTGGATTTCAAATCAGTGGATATGTTGATTCGGACTATGCAGGTGACTTGGACAAGCGACGGTCTATGACAGGATATGTGTTTACACTATCGGGAGGACCGGTGAGCTGGAGATCTATGTTACAGCCTACAGTTGCGCTTTCTACCACGGAGGCAGAGTATATGGCTGTGACAGAGGCGGTGAAGGAGGCTTTGTGGTTACGAGGTCTAGTTGGTGATTTGGGTATCTCTCAGGAGATTGTTGACGTCTACTGTGATAGTCAAAGTGCTATTCATTTAGCGAAAAACCCGGTACACCATGCCCGCACCAAGCACATTGACATACGATATCACTTTGTACGTGGAGTTATCGAAGATGGAGTTATTTCTTTGAAAAAGGTTAATACAAAGGATAATCCAGCTGATATGATGACTAAGGCGGTTCCAGGGGTCAAGTTCGAGCATTGCTTGAACTTGATCAATGTTCTACACGGATGAGCAGGCGGTGGCGGCGGTGATGCGGTGATGAGGAGATGATGTGAAAGAGGAAGCTGGTATGACTTCGGAACTTAGTGCCAGGTGGAGATTTGTAGTTTCTATGGCCCAAAGTTAGAAGTCATGGTGGAAATATATTTAGAGATTGAGAAATATATTTAGAGATTGCAAAATATATTTCTAAGATTCTAGAGATTGTGAAATCTGTCTCTAAGATTCTTGAGATCACTAAATTTATTTGTTTCTAAATTTGTTTGTTTCCTCTTTAGATTGTTTGTTTCCTCTATATATGTTCTTGAGGAAAACAAAATATTGTGAGGCACATATAGACAATTCTTCTCAATAAAATCATCACCGCCGCCCGTGGATGTAGGCAATTTGCCGAACCACGTAAATTCCTTGTCTTCTGTGTGATTGCTTGTTTGATTTGTTCGTCTTCTCTCTCAAACCCTCAAACCTAGATCTATTTGGGGAGGTTTTCCGCAACATAGATAATATAGGATTTTTTGAAAAGTATATACGCAAGAAACCCAAAAGAAATTGTGAAACTCATGAGTCCATTATATTTATCAAATAGGTTTGGCCATTTGATAAATATAACGGGGATAAATGCTTTTATATATAGATATATATATATCACAGTATCTATTTTGTTCAGTTGGAAGCTGGACGGAGTGATAACCAGGTAAAGAATTACTGGAACACGAGGATCAAGAGGTGTCGACGGACGGGGTCGCCACTATACCAACAGAGACAAGACGATCCCGTCTCGCACTTCTTTCAGTCAATGGAGCTCTCTTCAGTCCAGTTGGAAGCAGTAGTGGCGGATACAAACCATCAGCCTTCACAAGAGAACAGTAGTGGACTCTTACAAGAGGTGGTTGATGAGTGCAGCACGCGGAGGAGGGCTTCTGATGATCATCATCAATACCACTGCAGCAACTTTCCCATCACTTTCAACTACAATGCTACCGTGGTGGATCCTTTTTATCAGATTGACTGGGGATCTATGAACTTGGGAGAAGCCGTCGACCTTTTGTCGAACGAGCAGGCAAGCCTTTTTTTTTAAAATAAAAAAAGGGATGAGATTATATAATTTGTATAGGGATGATTTATATATATGTACTTGATTATGTATTTTCTTTTCTTTTTTTATGATATATTTGGCTTGTTTGTTTGTTGAAGGTACTTTTTTTTTAACCTTGCCAGGGTTGGCAATAAAGCATTTACCGGACTCGTTTGTTGATAATACCGTACTTTGCTAAGGGTGCGTTTGGTTGCACGATTATGCAGTGTTAGTGATGGTAGAAAGTTACATTTGTAATCATGTAACCAAACAATTTTACTATAGCAGCTTCCTGCACACAGATTTCAAGCAAATAGTGCCCAAAAACTGCGATTTCAAAAAACTGAGAAAGTGAACTTTCTGCGGAATCAGTTTTAAAACACAGATTCCTGCAGAATCAGTTTTACAATCGCGCAACCAAACGCACCATAACCCCTTGTTTGGGGTGTGACATAGGATTATTCGCCCTTGATAGCTATATTGGGATAAATAATAATCCATGTTGAATAGGTAAATTTTTGTTTGGTTGTCTTTTATGTTATTCTCATTGTGAAACGTAAAATCGATCTTTTTGTTGTGTAGTTCACATTGGATAAAGTAATGATAAGTGGTAGATAAGAGATGGATAAGAGTTTATAACTTTTTAAATGACAACTATACCCGCGCATAAATTATTTGTGTTTGGGAATAAGTATGAGAGATGTGTGTGATATGATAGATGTGACAGTTTTTGAAAAGTGTGTAGAGAGTGTTAAGTTAGATAAAAATTTTAAAATAACAGAGAATAATATTTTTATCCATTGTCATAGATAAGCACTGATAAGCAATTCCACCATTTTCTTAGAATAGTTATCAGGCCTTATCCTAACTTATTCAGACATAAGTAGCAAGGTTTATTCTTGTCAAACAAACAGTTTTTTGTGCTATTCTACTGTATTCTTTCCTATCCATGACTTATGCTCCACCCCAAACAAGGGGTAAGAGCATCTTTAACCATGTTCCACAAATGTTTCATCTAATTTGTAAAGCATAGCACATATATCAAATTAGAGAGTCTTAGTTAGAGTGTTTACTCCAATGACACTTTTTAAATGATTTTTACAATAATATTTTCGATACTTTTTTTAAAATTTTTGTGGAATCTCACTGTCTTATACAGTTTTGATTAAATAATTAAAAATATAAACATTTGTGCCTGAGCAACCGATTGCTCAACAAAAATAATGTGTCGACTTGGTTTGGGGTCCGATCATTATTTAAATAATTTTTAAATCACGGAGACAAGATATAACAAAAAGATTAAAAATTCAACAATGATATAACAACTTGATCCCACGAGCCTTTGCTCAAGTGGTCAAGGGACACCCCACCTCTGTTAGAGGTGGGAGTTTCAAGCCTTGCTTTATGCGAAGAAAAAAAAAAATTGGATGAAAGCCCTCTTAGGCTTGGTTTTCTGGGCAGTAGACCTCCTATGGCCTGTTGTTGTAAAATCTAGGGACTTGTAAGCTCTTTCGGAGCCTTTAATACCAAAAAAACAAAAAAAACATTGTTGTGTATATATTTACGTTTGAAATATGTTTTTTTTTTAAAAAAATTCAATGGTAATTCAGTTCATCATCGACTGGGCTAGCGCATGTGTGGGAGTGAAGGTTTGGCTGCTGAGGGATAAACGCAGCTTCGCATGGCCTGTGCGGTGTTACAGGCAGACTCCCTGTAGAACCCACTAAAAAATAAACACGTGTAAAGAAATAAAACCGTCGATCACCTAAAGTCCCAATCATCCTGTACTTAGAATTGCACGGTTTCCGAGACAGAATAGTGTAACATAAAAAATTATTTTAATGAAATTTTGAAAAGAAAAAATGAAACCTAATCTGACACAGTATGAATAATGCTTCGCATGTTCAGAAGATCCATTATTTTAAGGAATTTTATGATTAGATCCCTTTATAAAAGTTTCCTTAAAAAAACAAAAAACACGAGGGATCCCTTGGCCGCCCCCCCCGCCACACTTTTTTTCTTTATGATTAGATCCCTTTATAAAAGTTTCCTTATAAAAACAAAAAACATGAGGGATCCCTTGTCCCCCCCCCCCCCCCGTGAGGGAGGGAGGACGCCAAGCTGGGGCCCTTGCCCCGCTCACCCTCCATTTTAAAGAATTTAAAAAATTTTAAATAGTGGCCATGCATAATGCCAAATGATTTTTAAATATTAGCCCTAGTTCATATATAAATTGTGTGGGCAGGTGACCAAGTGGGACCATTAAAAAAAGGGATTTTTAGTTTTAAGTCCCCACAAACCATCATATTTAGTGATCGATCCCTCCCTTCTTCGTATTTAGGTTTTAGTCCCTCGATTTAAAGGATAATTCATGGATAGGTCCCTCACAGGGACTAAAAAGTAAATTAAATAATTTATGGATAGGTCCCTCTCAGGGACTAAAAAGGAACTATCATTTAAATCTGGGGACTAAAACCTAAATACGAAGAAGGGAGGGATCGATCACTAAATATGATGGTTTATGGGGACTTAAAACTAAAAATCCCTTAAAAAAAAAAAACTAATAACAATACTCCTCCCCACTGTCGAAAAATAAAAATTTGTGTCACGTCGTCATGGCCTCGTCTCTGTCTCTGGTGATATCTCACACCTTATATGTCGATAAAAAATCACCGAAGTATATATTTACATTACGAGATATATATTTTGATAAAATATTTTTGTTAGAATTTATTTATTTATTTTACAGAGCAAGAGATTATAATGTTAAGGTATCAGTTACAACATTACGAGCTTGATGTCCTTTCTCATGAAAGATTGTAAAATTTGTTCAGCATATCTGAATTATGTCAAACACTCATTGAAACAGAAAATTTGAAGACGTTTTATCTCATTGATAGATTTATTCATCTTGTTTTGACTCTTCTATTTTTAATAACTGCCGAATAATCATTTTCAACTATGAAGCTTGTTAAAACAAGACTTCGTAATAAGATGGAGGATGAATTTTTTGCAAAAATTTTTATTTTATATTTTAAAAGAGAAATAACTGAAAAATTTAATAATGACATGATTGTAGATGAATTTTATACAGTGAAAAATCGTCAAACGCTACTAAAGTAGAAAATATGTAATTTATTGTATATTTTTTATTATAAAAAATATCTATGAGATCTTCATTATTGCATTGATTTATTAATAAATGACTTGAATTTTGATATTTTTGTTTTAAGTTATCATATTCATATTTATGTAATGTTATAAAAAAAAATTTATTTCAAGTATATTGTTTAATCTCCAACCCTTCTCTTGTTTTAAATCCTGGATCTGTTTTTGACTGATACGAATTGGATATATCCATGTCCACGTCCACATCCAAATTGATTAAATATCCGATGTCACATCCAAAATAAGTACACCAGAAAATATCGAACTGGAAGAGTCAAGTGTAGTCTTCTTAACTTTTTCTTTTTTCAGGAGCCTCGGCAGACGACGACTCTACGTGGGACTCCTCTTTGTTTTCATTTTCCTTTGATCAGCATGCTGTTTTTTTGTCTGACTTTTGTTGGATCTTTCCATCATAACCTCTTGTATTTTTACTGTGTTATGCTTTTAAATATATATATCAAACCTCTTGTATTTTTACTGTGCTATGCTTTTAAATATATATATAATAATGGTGATACTCAAACTCTAAAATATAAGCCCCACTCACAAACCCCATGGGGTGTCAACCTGTCATTGGTTTGTTTTTTTACTTTTCAAAAAGGATAACAAAGCAAAAACCGATTATACCCTCCCATAAATCCTACTCCAAAACACACGCGCGAATAAAAAAAAATCCCGGTTTGACGTCCACGAATTAAACACACCGTCTCTTTCAGCAAGCCAAAACAAACTTTGAAATTTCCCCGACCCCCAAATAATCACATTCGATCGAAAAAATGGGATAAAACCCTAAATCGTTTCTTCGACACCCTACAATTCGAATCGTCTCTTTATTCTGGAGGGATTGGATCATCAAATCAAGCAAAAAAAACGAAGAGCAGTAAAAAAACTTGTTTCTTATCTTTTTCGATTGTGATTTTTTTTTTTTTTTTCTAATGGCTTGGTATTTTTCAACTAGGGATTCGAAAAAAAAAATATACTGTAATTCTCAGAGTAAACTGTAACAAATTATATTAGGTTTTTGATTAGGTTTTTGAAGGTTTCACAAAGAATGTAACGATTATTTGATAGTAAAATGGAAATATGACATTCGTACATTTTTTACCTTAAAAATGTAAAGATACTTGAATGTTACATTGTGTGCATAAAAAAAAATGTACAAATTTGAAAAATGTACATTCAATGACGTTTCGATGTTCTATGCTAAAGATAACATGTAACAATCCATTTGTCAAAAAATCAAATGTAACATTAGTTTATTTATATATTTATATTTGTTGTTTTGAAAAGCAAGAAGCTTTTTTTTTTTCGTTACATTGCAGCATGAATCTTGAAAAATGTTCCATTTATTTGTTTATCGCTTCATAAGAATGTAACAAAAAAATTGAGGATTTTTTTTTTGTGAAAAAAAATGCATTGATTGAATGTTAGATTGGTAAAAAAAATATATTATTGTTACATTTTTGTGAAAAAAAAAACAAACAAATGTGTGTGTGTGATGCAATAAAACACACACTAATATCAAATGTAACAATCTATATTAATAATCATACTTTTACAGAGACCAAAAAAAAAAACACAGGCAAATGCAAAGAAAAAAAGAAAATCAAATCAACCACATTTCAAGTCATCCTGTATATAGTCTATATCATTATTTTTCGAGCTCAAAAAAAAAGAAAAAGATGTGAAGATGCTCCAGGCAACACCATTTTTGAATCTGTTCAAGAGTTTATAGAGAAAGAAATATACTATAGACACAAAAAAAAAAAACGATGCAAATCTTCTGCAGATATAATAATGTTATAATCCAGTCTCTCTTAAGTTTCAAGATTGGAGGGGCAAGGCTGAGAATGACTTCATAATAATTTTTGATATTATTGGGCATCAAAAATGAAGAAAAAGAGAAGTTAGGTATATTGGGGGGGCAAGGCTGTATTACTGATAATTGTTCAAAAAATACGTCGTGATGTATGTTGTTAGTTTTTATTTTTTTACAGTGAACTACGGCACCCCACCGAACATGCCATTTGTAAGAAGAAAGTTTAGGTCAGTGAGCAGACCTAACGCCCCATACATCAAAAATCACTGCTGCATTGCACTGAGAGGAGAGATACGCATGATGATGAAAGATTTCACAAGGTGTGCTGCCCTATACTTGTTTGTGGATTATTTCACAACACACACAGTCACACTATCAGGGTGGGCCTCATTTCAATATTTGAAGAGACTCAACATGATGAGAGAGTTTGATCGGTCGTCTTCAATACTAGATCTATTGATGAAGTCCATTCATAAGCATCACAAGAACCCAACAAGTGTAACTGGCTGTGTTGCACTACTACCTGTAAGTTAATACAATGCTCACAAAAATGTTAGTTTAATATTGTAATGAAATTAAATACTGACACTGTTCTTTTAATGCAATGCATTCTAGTTATGTGAACACATCACTTTGATTTCTCTTTCACATCCATCTGTATTCCCATGATTTCAAGAAATGGGATTGAAAAAAATGCATAAAAAATATCGGGAAATAAACATCCGGAGAATTAAAACACCACATGTTAGTATTACATTTTACTCTACTCCCATTACTGTTTCAGTAAAAGTAGTATTCACTTATTTTTATGTAAAAATTACTATTTCAACAAATGTAACACTATAATCAAAATGTAACAATTTTATTTTTTGTGATACATTGTTCACACACAATGTGTTTGACACATTTTTTTTTTTTTTTTTTAATTTAACATGTTTATATTTTTTTTTTTTTTATTATTATTATTTTTGAATGTAATTTTTTTTTTTTAAAAAAAAAAAAAAACATGATACATTTGTCAACCTGTCTCCATATAGATTATTATGTTGTAATTATATATATATTATTATCAAAAAAATGTAACAAAAAAAAATGTAACAACATATATATGTGTCTGGATATGTTTGTTGTACTACTTTTTTTATAATAACTGTAATAATAAATGTAACTGTTTTTTTTTTGCTATATTATTTTTTATATATAGTAGTACTCCATTTCATGATGTAGTTATCCATAGAAGAGATTGAACCGAGGTTGATAGAACTGTAGCTGCTGAGGGAAAAGACATCTGCACAGATTGAGTATGAAAAAGAAGAAGACACAAATGAAGAAAGTGGATCAGATTTAGCTGATAGTACTGAGGATGAATCTGGTGATAACTCATCAAACAAAATGAAAGCCAATGAAGGAAATGAGAATAACTCGTCGGGTGATGAGAAAGGTGAAAATTCAACTGAGCAGAATGAAGGTGGGGGTAATGAGATGCATGAAGACATTGGGAATGAGAATGTCTGTGCTGATATTAACACTGCAGAAAATTCTGAATGCATTGCTGAAGATGTAGCAGTTGCCTGTGATAATCCTAGCAGTGCTGCTGATAACAATGGTGAGGGCACAGAATTTGTTCCAATACAAGATAGACCTTAAAATCAGCCAGTAATAGAAGATTGTGGTGGGCAGTTTGACAACAGCCCCTTGTATCGCCTTGCCCTGGTCAGTCACTGTAGCATTTGGCATACGTCCAGACATGCACTCCAACCATACTTTGAATAGCCACACATATGTTGCAAGTTTTTTCATTGGATAATAGACCACATCCAAGTAACACCATGATGGTATACCCCCAAACCCCCAAAAAAAGGTGCAAACGACATATCATACTTGTTCGTCAAATACGTTGAGTCAAATGAAATTACATCTGAAAATGACTCGTATAATGCTCGTGATCTCGCATCAGCCCAGAAAATATTTCTAACTCTGAAATAAATATCAAAAAAAAAAAAATGAAAAAAATTTGGATTCCGCTTTTGCATGCGCACAAAATAATCACAAACAGCTTGTGCATCACCTCCACCAAACCTTCCAATTCTAGATTTAGACAAATAATTCCTCGCATCTCTCTCCTCATATGATATGCAGTCATATCCACCTGCTTTTATAACAAGTGAATTAAAACTTTTTGATGTTCTGATTCCTACTTAGTCATTTATGTCCAGCACTCTTTTTGAAAGAGGATCAATTTTCCTATGGCAAGCAAAATGCCGTGACTTAAGTGGGCTCAAATGATGGTTATGATCTAGGACGACCTTTGAAATAACAAACATTTCTCCATCCTTAACACTAAAGTTAATCCTAGCTCCGCATCCAGATTTGATCGAGGACCTACCACTAAAAACATTCTTCCCTCTTGGAACATGCTTCCCATTCCGACAGCATGCAAGAGAAAAAAATCTCTTCGCCCATTATCATCCTTTTTATCGTGAATCTTCGCAATGTCAAAACCTTCACTATGAGCAAAGTTTTTATAAATTTCTAAGCTAAATGACATTCCTACACTCGAAACAATAACTTCGGTACTTTGCTGTTCAAAAACATCTATTTCACCTTCTAGTGCACTGCCTTCCAAAGAAAATGTAGCAGAATGCCCTGTAAAGGTATGTATTTCACTGTTACATTTATACAAAATTTCTATTTGCATTGTTGACAAGAATGCAATACACGAATAAATGTTACATTTCAGACTATTACATTAATGAATGTAACAAAAATTCAAAAAATGTATATTGGAGATCAAGAGTGTAATATTAACATCACACCAGACATTATCGATTAAATGTAGCTATAACAAAAGTAACATTTATGAAATGAAAAAAAAAATATTAAAAAGTGTGATATAACGATCAATACATAATAATTTTCATCTTCTAAATTGAAACATATAACATAGATTGAAAAATTGAACATCACGAATTGAATTTTTGTTTCGGATGTGATTTTCATTCCAATAAGATCAAAATATGATGAAAAACAATTTATGAACCTAATCCAGAAGACATTGATTGAGGATCCATCAAATTATGAACCTGATCCGGAAGTCAACTCGATAAAGAAGAAAACAGAGATTTCAAAACTTCTCATGATTAAAATTCCAGAACTACAATCTTTTCATCGTAAAATTAATCGGTTTTAATTTGCTGGAGATCGAAAATGATCGGCAATTACAATCCTAAATGATCGGTAGTTGTTATTCTTCACAATATGCGGTTATGATCACATTAAATGTTGACGCCTAGTCGGAAATATATTGTAACTGTCGGGATCCCAAATATGTTATTAAGGGTAATATTGACAATACACTTTTGAATCCGTAACTAATAAAAATAAAAAGTGTAAGTGATTGTTGGCAAATACGGATCCCACATATTTAACGTAAATTAAGCCTCCCGTCGATTCAATACAAATTAAGGTGGTATGTATTTTTTTAAATAATATTATTATTTGTGTTGGTGAGTGATTGTGATGTGGGTTTAAAGAATATAATTATTTGTGTTGGTGAGTGATTGTGATGTGGGTTCAAAGTAAAATGAGTGCATGTTCTCACTTAGACCTTTATGGCTATATTTGAGTGGCGTGTTCTGAGGATATTGACCGTTGATCTTAGCCAAATGCGACGGAATGATTTTTTCTTAATCTCAATGAATAAGATTGTAATTTTAAATTTATACCATTATTTTAATTGTATCTCAATCTTAATGGGACCTAAAAAAAAAAAATTAAAACGTGTTGAGTGATCTCTCTCAAAATTTCATTGAGCAATTTGTATAAATAACTTGGTTTTCACGTATAATGCAAAAATAACACCAATCCAAAAATATTTGCGAGAAGTATTCTTTGACCCACAAAACTTATTTCACCATGAATATACCAATTTAAGTACTCAATGTGCAGTTCTGTTTACAACTTACAATCGTTTTAATTTTTCTTGGCTCCGTTTGACGAGGCGTCAGGCGACTCCGCGTTCGGCAACACCACACCGAACGACACGGTTGCTGGAGAAACGTTAATTTAAAATGTTTGAGTGGTGAAATAAGACATAATTACATTGTTTTGGTAATTATATCTGTTTAATATAAAAATAATAAAAGAAAAATATAAATAATTATTTTAATTTTAAAATAAAAATAAAAATATTTTTTTTACTTAAAAGATTTACACTTATCTACTAGCAAGTTCAATCTGCTCGACTCGTTTATCCACGCACAGGCTACTTGTATCTCGTTGGACTGTTGGAGGTATGTGTATGGAAAGGGTCTTGCTTTAACGACACCGATAAAAAGCGGTAGTTTCGATTTGCGTTTTGGCGATGGAGGTTCCGATGGCCCTGCCTGACCCTTCAAGTCTCTCTCGAGGTCTCCTTGGATTCCTCGACGACCATTTCAAGACCCGCCCTCACCTCACCAGCGCGTCCTCTCTCGCAGCGAAGCTGAGGAGCGACTGCTGCGATTCGGAGGGAGATCTGATCGATCTGAAGACGAAGCTCTCTTCGTTGCTCTCACTGTGGACCTCTCTCTCCAACGACGTCTCGGACCTCCTCGATCGCATCGATTCGGATCTCTGTTTCTCTCCAGGTACAAAAACCATGAAACCCCCTTATTTTTTTAGTACAATTGTTGTCGTTTATGGGATCTAATCACAATTTTGTCTCTCTTTTTTTCCCCCCAATAGATGGATATGAGGAGGTCGATTTTGGGAGGGTTGAGAGGGCTCTGTGTGTGGAGTTGCCATTGCTGGCGAAGGAGGTTCGCCGGGTTGAGACAGTCCGGTCTTATGTGGGTGAGTCTCTTCTCCGTGCGAATGATTTTGGATTTGGTTGATAGATGATGATGACCTTAGTCTGGCAAATAAGAGGGAGATTTTATGAGATGGATTTTGGGTTTTTCATCTTCCATTATCTCACATTACATTGTAATGCAAAGTTTTGTGTTTTGCATGTTTGGACAAATTAAATTTGGGGCCTATTTTTATTACGAGACTAAATCTGATTGTCAATGCATATTCATTTATGTCATCTCTTTATATGACATGTTTAGGCCAAGTTTAATGCAATATGTAATATATGCCACTAAAGCCATGACATCCCACTTATGTTATCTCTTCATATGACATGTTTAAGCCAAGTTTGATGCAATATGTAACATATGCCACTAAAGCCTTGACATCCTTTCATGCTTCTATAAGATTGATACAAAGATTTCTTTTTCCTGGATTACATTGTTGCTAACTGGGGTTAGAAATACAAAAATGTTAGACAACAAGAACAACAGAAGTGACCCCTCAGAGACGCCCGCATACATACTGATGTGGGAAACTCACAATCTGTGGATTTCACTCTGTGTTTGTGGAATCGTTTGGAGGGGATTTTACTTTGGGTGTCCTGTAGAACTTCTATAAAAAAATCATGATATTTTTATGCCATCTAATTGATTTGATTCTATATTTAACCATCGGACATTTGGTCTGGATCAAAGAAATGTCACATGTACAATATTGTGATATAGATCTAAAAAATCTGATTAATAGCCACGTTCCAAACAACCTCATCCCAACCAGAGATGGATAGTAACTGTTTTTTTCCCCTGGCATTCTATCCTCTCTTTCTTCATGGAAATGAGTGCTAATTTTTCACAGGTTCTAAGTATATAGTTGAAGTAAAGATGTGGTGGTAACTCGTCTTATTTGGTTTGTGCTTGCATATAACATGTTAAATTTTTTCTTTCAATTAATAACTATATGATTGTAATTGTTTTCACAGATTGTTCACAGTACAATCAAATGCATGCTTTTTAAATTAATTGAATCATTTCTGACAGAGAGTTTTAATTTTAATTTTTTCACTCTCCACTTCCTCTGTATGTTACTACCTTTGCAGAAGGCATATGAGTCAAATTTATACATTGTTCTATAATTCATTTCGCATACCTGCTAACCTTGCAGAGACTGCCTTACGGCTTGAAAGTCTGGTGGGTGATCTCGAAGATGCAGCATACTCATCATTGAGCCAGAATATGAGGGCTACTCTTTCAAATGCATCGACTCCAATTGTGAGGCTAGTGCTGATACTCTTATTTTCTTGTTTTCGCAATTACACAGTTTGCTTAGCTGGTGACAGCGAAAAAATTGAATTGAACCTGCGGATTGGCTACGTAAAGGACTTTTAAGCAAGATTGCAATGGACTCATCTTTTCTGATTACTTTATGATAATCTGTTTGGAATGCAGGATATTGGATCGAAGCAAGAAAATCTGTTGCTTGCCATAAAAGCTATGAAGAGTATTGAAGAAGTTTTGGTTAGAATCACAAACTGCAGGCCCCAGTGGACTCATCTTCTGAATGCTGTTGATTCTAGAGTTGATAAAACTCTCTGTTTACTAAGGCCACAGGCTATAATGGACCACCGGGCTGTTCTTTCTTCCCTCGGATGGCCTCCCCAACTTTCGGCATCAAATCTTGACAATGGAAAGAACTCAGAATTGCCAAATCCACTTGTCCTGATGCAGGGGGATAAAAAAGAGATGTATGCTCAGAGCTTTCTAACACTGTGTAGTTTGCAGCATTTACAAGCCCAGCGAGAAGCTCGTCAAGAGGACCTGAATATAACAGATATTAAAGAGCCATGCAAGAAAACATATATTGATTGCAGTCTTTGGGCCACTGATGAATTGGTATCTGCCATTTCGTCCAGAATGGATAAACATTTCTCAAAATGGATTGATGAGCCAAAGTTCATATTTGCACTTGTGTACAAAGTAACTCGAGATTTTGTGGAGGGAGTGGATGATGTCTTGCAGCCTCTGATTGATAAAGCCAGGCTTGTTGGTCGTAGCGCCAAGGAAGCTTGGGTGTCCTCAATGGTCAAGATGCTCTTCAAGTATTTGAAAACCAAATGTTTTTCTGCTTTTATGGAGAGGTACCATAATACAGGTGGGGATTTAGATTCAACTTCATCATGGTTACATCTGGTTGACCTTATTATTACTTTCGATAAGCGTATGCGAGCAATCATAATCTCAGGAACTCCAGTAATGGAGGGTTCGTTGCTTCCTGGTGGAATCTCGGGCACGTTATCTTTGTTGTCAATGTTTTGCGATTTGCCTGATTGGCTTGGAATTTGGTCTGACATAGAGCTGAAGGACGCTGAGGGGAAGCTGAAGTCTGAGTTGGACAATGAGAGAGCTTGGAAGATCGACCTCAAACAAGAACATGAAAATTTTATGGTGCAAGATGAGTTATATCTTCTCTCCTCTAGGGAGGATTATAGAGCCCCACTAATCGCTGAGACTGTCGTCAAAATTGCCTGGACGATGATGGAGAGGTGTCGATCTTTGCCCAACATGTGTCATCAAATTCAGTTCATCCGATCATCCACCACCAAATTCCTTCATACCTTCTTTAACACCTTGCATCAATGCTACTATGAAACTGAATGGGTTAAATTTTTTATAGATGATAATTCTTTACTGAGACTCTCAGGTGCAGTCAATGCTGCCAGATACAGTGAATCCATTCTTCAGGAATGGAGTGAAGATATCCGTTTTTTGGAGATGAAAGCCCTGGAAGACGATGGAATCATATCAGGGTCATCAAAAGATGATTCGTTCATCTTTAGATGTTTTTTTGCTGATGAAATAGAAGTCCTACTTAACTTAGAGACTGACTTTGTGGAGGAGATCGTGTCTTCACTGCTGACTGAATTCGATTCCCTCAGCTCGAACTACTTTCAGAACAAAGAGCAGTGGATACATCATGCCTCATTGGATACCAACATTGCTATATCCTCTGATCTAATCGAAGCACTTGACATGCTCAGGTACAGGTTACGTGTTCTGAATGCTAGTCTGAATGCGAAGGACTTATTTGATATTTGGAGATGCGTTGCTGGTGGGATTGACCATTTCATATTCACAAGCATCCTTTCCAGTGATGTGGTGTTCTCTGTTCAGGGGGCTCTTCAATTCACAGCTGATATGCAGGCTTTGTTTCAAGTTTTCAAGTCTTTCTGCCCTCGGCCCGGGGCATTTTTTCCGTGTTTAAGTGATCTGTTGAAGCTGTTGACCTCGACTTCTGGAGAAGCGAAACGGCTTTTAGAATTGCTGTCCAAGAATGAAGAAGAGATGGAGTTGCGGAGAAGACTCGGCGTACATTGTGTGTCTTCTGCCCAGGCTGAGAAAGTGTTGAAAAATTTGAGATTTGAAAATCAATGCTAAAAAAAAAAGAGTAGAGATTGAGGCTACAATTTAGGGACCTTATGTTTTACAATATATTTATGTTCATACTAAATTCAAGATTTTGAGAAACGTTTGTTTGAGAATGTTATGCAGCCTATCTCATTATCTGTAATATACTCTTCTTTAAAGTCAGCACTTGTACCTCTAATATATGAACAACTTACGTTCTAAATCTTCATATGTAAACTATTCCAAAACAATAATTTTAATCAATGTGGGTGTAATCTTGTAAACCTTCGTTTATACAACATGAAAAGATTTATAAACAATACAAGTTTAAATTGTATGTATGATTGTTTGTGTATGTTAAATCAAATCTCAACAGTGCAGTGTTTTTTTGGGTACTAACAGGGCCCACACATTGTTCCTCTCATGGATTCATTAATTACTGTACCCTTAAAATGATTGTATATAAGTCATTAAATATTTTTCTTTAATTAACATAATATTCAATATATAACTTATTATATGGTTTTTTTTTTTTGTTAAGGTAGAAATGCAACAAGAATTTAGTAATATTTCATATCAAGGTTGTGCAGTTTTATAGTGTTATGGGACCCAGGTCTTGGTCAGAGATGGCCTATATTTCTTTTAACAAGCTGCAACTTGGGTCAAGCCCGACTCGGATCTTATGAGTATTTTTTTGACGAAATGGTAGGTATACACCCTCAATTATATTTCAAAGAAAAAGGGAGATCTTAATTAGTTGAATTTGATTTTTATATGGTTGGGTTTTAAAAATCAGAAAAAATATGTCTAACCTTTGAGTAGTTCCATTTACATTTCACACCGTTTTCTTTTTTAAAAATTTACACATAGTATATATTGTTATATGAAATAAACTATATATTGAAATACAATAATTTTTATTTTTCTAAAAAAAATGAAAAAAAATTTACTTTATACATTATGATAGAACGTCATACATTATATGATAGTATCATAATGTGTGTGGTTGTAAAATGAGCTTTAAAACAGATTAAGTATATTATCTCTCTTAAAATCAAGTTCAAATTCCAATTGATGAGTTTGGATTGTATACGAAATTGGGTTGGATTTGAGTGGACCCAATCCAAATTGAGATCTAATATTTAATATAATTTTCAATCAAGGCAGTTTGTCACGGGTTGGGTACTTGGGTCCAGGTTAAGACCATCTGATAAAAAATTGGATTGAGTCAAGTTAAGATTAAATACTTTGAAGATTTGATTGGGTTCTGGTTTACTCCATACCAATAATCGAGTGAGTTGCAACGCTACACACAATTTTTTTTTCTAACCTCAATTTTAATTTTATATGCATTGGTAGAAAATTATCGGAACATATACTGATATTAATGAGGTACATGTTTCGATAAATTTTTTTATATTTTTTATAAATTTATTCATATAATTTATTGAAATATATGTTTTATTTTCTTATAAAAATATGTATATTATTTTTAAATAATTTAAAATAAATTTAGATTAGAATTAAATCTTGAAAAATAGTTTTACATAACATTTTCTTATTTTTAATGATTAACCCTAGAGCATACGTTGGATGCTCTGATGGCCCCTGTCAAACATTTTCTAGTCTCTCGAGATATCTCCTGGGTTCCCCGACGACCATTTCAAGACCCGCCATGACCTCTCCATCGCGAGCTCTCTCGCGCCGAAACCGAGTGACTGCGGTGATTCGGAGGGGGAACCTGATCGACCTGAATGAGAAGCTCTCTTCGTCGGTCTCTCTGTCAAAGGAAGTCTCAGATCTCATCGATCGCATCGTTTCGGATCTCTGTTTTTCTCCAGGTGAAGAAACCACGAAAACCCCCCAATTTATGATTATAATCATTGTGGTTTGTGGGATCTTATCTGACATTTAACCCCCCCCCCCCCCCCCCCCCTTTTGCAGGGAAGGGTTTGAGGGGTCGATTTCGTGAGGTTTGAGAGAGATCTGTGTGGGGGGATCGAAACGATCCGATCTGATGTAATGTGGGTGAGTCTCTTCTCCTATCCAGTCTTTTAAATGTTTTTGTGAATGGTTTAGGCTTTGTTGATTGATGTTGAGGAAATTAGTTTGGCACACAAAGAGGGAATTTTTATCATCTGGGTGTTGGATTTTTTTCATCTTCTTTTTATGATGCAAATTTTTCTGTTTTGCATATTTGAACATTTTATGTTGGAGGTAGCTTTTGTTAGGATTTAGGAGACTCATTTGATTGTCATGATCATGCATAATATTTTTGTTACTGGCGGAGCAGGGTTCATTGGGTATCATCTGGTGGACAAAATTTATGGGAAATGAAAAGTATGAGGTAGCCCTTAAATTTTCTTCTTAAAATATAAATCTTTATCCAACTATAATTATCATTCAAAGTATAAATGTTGTTGTTTGATTGGTTTGTTGGGGGCCTTACATCCTCAAGCTTGGCAATATTTCCATATAATGTTTCCTGCCCATCAAACTTTCAATATAATGTTAAATGAGAGAATTAACAACTTAAAGATATTTTACTCTTTACGCCGATTTCATTCAACAAATGGTCGTAATAGTTCCTTCCCGTGGAACTTTCTTACTCTTGTTTTCTTTTTTCTTTTTTTTTTGGTTAGTTACTCTTGTTTTCTTGATGTGTCACAATCACATAGTTTGCTAAGTTGGTGAGAGTGAAAAGTTGAATTGATCCTGTGGTATTGGCAACTTAACAGGAATTTTACCTGAGAGAGCTATGAACTCATCTTTTCTATTGCTATTTACAATATAATATGTGTATTTTTCAGGATTTACAAATTTGAACCAATCGAGAAAAAACCAAATAAAGTAAGGAGGGATTGTTGAAATGAATCAGCGACACTCCCCTCTAGAGTGGCCAATACCTCTGCATGTGGATAGCCTGTAAAGTAATTCGAAACTTATGACCAACAAAAAGAAAATCACTTTAGCTGGGGAGGAAACTATGCAGAACAGAGCCTAATTTCTGTAGACTACATGCATTGATACTGAGCTCTTCTTTTTTCTGTCCGGTGGAAGTCATGACCAACCAGATTCTTTTGTAATAGAGTAATTGATGCTGGACCGTACTAAATGAATGCAGAGATCATAAATGAGGTTTCAATAGGATATGAGATATATTAATTAAGCTAACATCACCCTAAACATACAAGATCTTATCAAATAATTAGATAAGCACGGGTCTATTGCATACTCATAGTGTTAAATCAATTTCTAAGCCTAAATGGGACGGAACGTGCGATGGATAGAACCTCGCATGATAGATCTAGGGTTAGCCAAAATTCAATGTAGAGATTGGTCCACTTGATTACAGATATGGTTGCGGTGCATCTGCGGACAGAAAATAGGGGCTGTTGGAGATCCAGGCAGCAGCAGCAGGGGCCGTTGGAGGTCCAGGCAGCAGCAGCAGGGCTGTTGGAGGCGTCCTCAGCAGCAAGACAGGGGGTTTGGATTTTCAGCAGTTAGGGTTTGTGATGATGATGATTAGGGTTAGGGTTTATGTGATTTGAAAGGGAAAAGAAACAAAGAAGAAAGAAATTAGGGTTTCACACCCTAGGGCTTCACACCCACTAAAGTTAGGGTTTCACATCTTTATAAAAATCCCATAGCTAGATATGAAACTTTTCATTCATTCTCAATCTGTCTCTCTCCGTAGAGATGATTATGATTTTATTTATTGAGAAAGTGATTTAATCTAGGCCATTGATCATTCTAAAGATCTATGCTAAGGATCTATAGTCTAGATGAATCCTACAATAACTTAAATTAAATAACAAAAAAAGAAAGTGATTTAATCTAGGCCATTGACCATCCTAAAAATCAATGGTCGAGATAAAATCCTACAGTTCTTATTTAAAATAAAATATAAAAAAAAAACCTAACTAATCTCTATCCATATAGGAATAAGATTAGATCTCTTGCCCTTCCTTCTTTGGTATACTTTAAAGTCCACCTTCCATCAGTGGTCTTTCAAACTTTCATTAACGACTTGTGCAGGCCAACCTCAATAGTCGAACAATGGATCAAGCATCGGATGGTCAGGAGAATCTGCTTTGTTTGCGAAATGATCTTGACCTGGAGAAAAATGAATGCTATGCTAGCAAGTTATTACTAATGGTCATGAGTTAGATCAGTGAATGTTTCCAATGAAAGAAAACAGGTCAAGACATGATATTGGCTAATGGAATTACTGAACTACTGGTGAAATATGAAGCATGCACAACCAGACACTTGAATTCAAATCAGTCATCATGGGTATGTATACTCACTGTACAATGGTCTATCACAGAGATATTCATGGAAAGGGATTCCGCCTATGGAAGGAGTGGAATCGCCAAACACTGATGTTGAACAGCTCAACGGAATGAAAGGATTAGGATCACTGCACTCATCCTTAAAAACATCCTTCATATCTTTGAGATACAAGAGCTCATCATGTGGTGTATTGGCAGCAACATATTGATCGTTCACATTTTGCTTCATTGCAGATGAGGAGGGCCATTGTTGCTCCATTGTAGCGGTGGGACGATATTGGAGATCCTTTGGAATGCAGTGAGAATTCTGGATTGGTGCAAGTCCATTACCTAGCATGCTGAATTCTGAATCATAAGACTGTGTGTCAATCTTGTTGAAAAACAAGGTCTCACCATGATGTGTGTTGGCTGCAGCGGGGAAACATTGGATCTCCATTGGAACATGGGACAGATTTTGTAATGGCGCGTACCCCTCAATTGGAACATTGAATGAAATCTGTGATGGTGCCCACCCCTCAATTGGAACATAGGATTGATTCTGTGAGGGTGCACTCCCCTGAATTAGAGCATAGGACGGATTCTGTAATGGCGCACACCACTGACTTGGCATGTTGAATGCTGAATTGTAAGACAGGTTGTTGACAGGCAGTACTGGTTCATTATCCACATATTGGTTCACATTCAGAGCTTGCTGCAAGGAAAGTTCAGGAGGGCAGATTGGCAAACCAGCGTGTTGACGCTTCTTGTTACTTGAATTCCAGTAGTTCTTGATGTCGTTATCAGTCTTCCCTGGAAACTGAGAAATTTTTATAGAAAAAGAGTGACTATCAGAGCAGATAATTTTTTGGAAGTAGTTGAAAAATAAATGTAATACATAATTGAATAATTACAACTCACATGTTGGGCTATCTTTACCCATTGGTTGCCCAGTCTCTTATGAAGTTCAGCGATCTTCTGTTTCTCCTCTTCTGTGAAGGGACGCTTCTTTAAGTTTGGCCTCAGATGGTTAAGCCAACGCAAGCGGCAGCTTTTGCTACTGCGCAACAGACCACAACGCTTTGGTACCTCATCCCAGTTCTCCTTACCATGTCTGTATATGTGGTCCTTTAAAATTTGATTCTCTTCTGGTGACCAACGCCTTTTCTCGGACTTCGAAACTCCTGCTCGTGAGGTTCGCCCCCTTGCACGGCAGCCATCTCCCACTAATGACATGTCTGTGTTGCTGCTGTTGAATCAATCTCTACCGCGCCCAAAACTGAAATATGCATGAAAAAAATATATCAAGTACCCAAAAAGGCAATGTATATGCGCGCACAATTTTTTTAAGAAGTTATTTCAATGCTCATTCATAGCATTAATGTAAAGTTCCCTTGATGAAAAAAAAAAATAGAGTTGATTTTTTGTATGATTAATTACCATGATTTGCTTGAGAGATACTGCAAAGTTCCCTCCACCACCTTCACACCTCTCTTTTTGGGATGAACAAGAAGAGAGTTTGATTTTGTTTGGTTTGTAGACGTTGAAGTTTTTTGAATGGTTCGAGAGTCTATTTATAGATGGGAGAATATGTGAATTGGATCATGGAAAGTTAAAGAGGACGCCGTCGATCCTAACTAATTAATAATGAATACGTAAAGCATGATAATGAAATAAGTGATGCCTTGATGAAAAGTAGTCCACTTCAATGGTTTGATGTGCTCGTAAGAAGGGTGACGAAAATCATGTCATTATCAGAAGCACACGTGCACATTAAATATATCTTTTTGAGAATCTTTTTAATTTTTCATAAAATGTAGGTGAATTATAATTATGCAATGAAAAAATATTATGTTGTTTATATTCTCTTTTAAGAATGGTAATGAGGTGAATTATATGAGAATCTTGTATTGATCCAATCCTACTGGGACAGATGAAACCTGACTCGTCACAACTCGAAGAAGTTTTGGGAGGAGTATGGTTTTCAAGTGTAAAATCTATTTAGTCTCATCCTGCCCTCATTATCTAGAAATACAAAATATAAATTTGGTACATGATGAATTATTATTTAATATAAATGCTTTGTACATAGAAATTTACATAAAAAAATAATTTGACATGGTTTGTTAGACCAGCATTCACCAAAATAATCTTGTCCAATATCCATATTGTTAAAATATATATCCATCACAAGTTAAACATGGTGTCCAAAAAATGATCGAGGTCAATGCCCAATTACCATTGCTACTCTATCGAGACGTGTTCAAGAAGTAATTCAGATATTCCATAAATGATGATTAAATTTGAGTAGATAATTATTTAAAAAATAATAATATGAAAGTGGGGATGAAACGTTGGATTGGAAATTTGGAATAATATGTGAAACGATTCTCCATAACAGAGTTGGATCTTCTAGAATGAGTTAACCCGTATCTGATGCTTTATAAAGTTGTTACAAAATTGGGAGTATATATATATATATATATATATATATATATATATATATATATATATATATATATATGTGGGCATGATGGGGTGTGACCGTGCGCACGGTGCACCCCTCGTGCGCCCCTAACGTCGACCATGCGATCGACGTTCTCGCGATCGCACGGTCGACGTTTTTTTTTTAAAAAAAAAAAAAAAAACGAAAAAAAAAAACATTGTCGACGGGGGTCGGTCCGTGCAGTTGTCGACGGGGGTCGCGGTCGTCGTCGATGGGGGTCGGTCCGTGCAGTCGGTCGCGGTCGTCGTCGACGGGGGCGACGGGGGTCGGTCCGTGCAGTCGTCGACGGGGGCGACGACGGTCCGTGCAGTCGGTCGCGGTCATCGTCGACGGGGGCGACGGGGGTCGGTCCGTGCAGTCGGTCGTGGTCGTCGTCGATGGGGGTCGGTCCGTGCAGTCGGTCGCGGTCGTCAACGTTAAAGAGACAGCGAGAGAGAGAGACAGGGAGAGGGAGAGAGACAGAGAGACGACGTTTTTTTTTTTTTTTTTTTGTTTTTTTTTTAAAAAAAACGTCGACCGTGCGATCGCGAGAACGTCGATCGCACGGTCGACGTTAGGGGCGCACGAGGGGTGCACCGTGCGCACGGTCGCACCCCATCGGCCGGTGTGTGTGTATATATATATATATATATATATATATATATATATTTCGGCCATGTAATCTCATCTTCGTGATTAATATACGCATGGATGTTGCATGGATGCATCATTTATAATCAACCCCAATGCTTATACGAAAAAGTGTGTACTTTCTATTGACTCGGTCACATGACTCACATAATAAGAATTGTGTATTAGCTTGATTAAATGATTTGTCCATAGAGGAAACTCAATGGTTCTGCTAAATTATATTTAGTATCATTTATATCCATTCGGTCCCCTTACTCTCTGATATGTTTTATTCATTGTAGAGTATTTTCTTATTTTACTCATTGATTAAATTTAGTTTTGTTACTAGTGAGTTGACAACACTTGTGTTAACATCATAATTATTTGTCACATCAAATTTATTGAAATTAGAATTTTGCGGCATTTGATATTTATTCTTTGGATACATAAGATCTACTTTGATGTTATAAAATCATGTGCCCTTGTAAGACAATAAAAAATCGTGTACATGGATCCCTTAAGGATTATGTAAAGTTATGATTATATTAGTCCCTGAAGGACCAAGTAAAAGTTATATTATAGGAGCATACAAAAATTGTGTTTACATGGATCCTTGAAGGACCACGCAAAAAATATGAATAATGCGTCCCGGTAGGACCATGCAAAATATTATTTTATTTTATCCCTGAAGGACTGTATAAAAATTATGAATCCCTGAAGAACCATGCAAAATTTTATATTATTTTATTTTATCCTTGAAGAACTACATACAATTTTATTATCCCTGAAGGATTATATAAAATTAATGGCTATTTGGGTATGTAGACTATGAAATTTTTATGGGTCCTTGAAGGATCATAAAAAAAAGGTGGCTATATGTATCCCAGTAGGAACTTGTAAAAAAAAATATTGTGATTAGCTTTCAACATCATAATAAAGAGGATTTAAATATTAATACATCATTGATAAAGGTCCACTAACCATTATGCCTCAAAGATGCTCCAGTAGTAGTAATATCGAAAGCAAAAATATAATTATCAAATTTCATGTTTTCTCATTGCTGAACAATGAGCTTTGACAATAATATAAATATAAAAAAAAAAATTATGAAACCCGATCTATTGACTCAGCATCATTGCCTAAAGCAAATGCATTTTATTGTATTTTATTTTGAGCAATGGACATTGTTAAGGGTTATTTCATGGTTTATATAACCACAATAATCGCAGAGATGACAAATTATTTGAAACCACCAGAAGTGGAATGCTATTGAATGAAAGCAAGGGAAAGTTTTGCAAAACAACCCCTAAAATATAAAGGAAAATGATCGTCATCTATGTGATATTTAAGAACATGATTACGTACCTGATGTACGATCAGACCTTTGTTGATTTTGTATTTACGTCTTCATTCTTCTTTATTATATGAAATGCACTTTCGTATTTATCTTATTTTTTAGTTTAACATTATTTAATGCAAATGATAATATTATTTTTGGTAATACAAACTTGATCGAAGGCTCCAGAAGAGCAGATATCATGTTATCAAGAAATACTAAATTTTGTATCAATGATGCATTATATTCATGTAGATCCAAAATAAGTCTACTGAAGATACCTATCTCAATATATGCCATTTTAAGATTATGGAGAACCTTTTACTTTCTCATGCTAGAAGCATACATTAGAAAAGCTTTATGTTTTCCTCAAGAGGGTATAAAATATAACTATAAAGATAATTACTCATATGAACCAGAAGTTCTATGATCTTTACAGTCTGGAATGACCATCTCAGATATCCATGGTATACGATGACGCATTGAACTATTCATTTAGGCATATACTAAAGAACCGGAAGATTCTTTTGCTCAATGATAATTTTTACCGCATGATTTGCGGATTGCCATTATAATGAGACAGTATTCCTGCCATTAGGGGGAGGAAATCCATTACTAGAAGAACGACGAAAAATTTTGTGGAAAATTCCATCTTTGTCTCATTTTAACCCTCACACGTCTCAATGTGATATTGAAGTGAAAAAGATCATCCATAATAAGAGAAATGCGCATCAGTTGCTAGATGCATTTTCTGGTGCAGCAAAAATGGCAAAGTCATATATTTGAGCTGTAAATACTCCAACTTGGATTAATGTTTCAATTGAAAGAAAACTATAAGTATCCTGGCTAATAAATCAAATAAGGCACGCCTGAAGCGTGGAAGACCTATGAGTTCAAAAGATTCAGTTCTCTAAAAGAGAAAAAAATGAAAAATAATTGTTTAGAGGAAAATGAAACACTTGAAAGATCCCTATTAATAACTTCTGCAAAAGATAAAGTCTCTGAAGAGACTCAAGTCCCGGAAGAGACATAAGTCCTTGAAGAGACACGTCCCCGAATGACAAATACATGGAAATGATAAAATTTTCATAAATTTACATATATAAAGATATTGTGGGATCGCAAACAAGTGATTATCGATGATATATTTTCATTTACAGTAGCTACTGAAATCATTAGAGATGATTTAAAGCTACATTCAATGGATGAATGTACGCGGAAACATAATTGGTCACAATGAAAAATGGTATTCAAGTGGAATTGGATTCACTTGAAAAGTATTTGGACCGGTAGTCCTAACCCTGAAGGTGTGAGTTGTGAATGAGTGTTTGCAAACACAATGAGAGAAATGAGATTATTAATATAAAGCTCATTTTTGTGGCACAATGTTTCCTACAAAAAACCTAGGATCGATTGAAAAATGAGTTTGTATTGAAAAATAAGATTGGGACTCCTGAAGAGCTTAAAAAGGCTTTCGAGTATTTGAAAATGGAATTTGAAATGAAAGATCCTAGGAAAATAAGATATTGTCTCAACCAGCAGATTAAGCAAAGTTAAAGTGGGATACTTGTACATCAAACAACATATATTAAAAAAGTCCTGAAACGTTTTAATATGGACAAATGTCATCCATTATTATCAGGTCACTTGACCCAAAATCTTCTGGTATTGAAGTACCATATCTTTTTACAATGGATGATTTATTATATTTGACACAATGTATTCTTAGTTTAATTTATAGGCCAGATTTAGATTTCCACTAATTTGAAGGCACTGACATGATGTTAAACACATTTTCCATTATCTTCGTGGAACAACATATGTTGGTTTATTCTAATGGTCTCTTGTTGAAAGAATATTATGTGCATATTCAAGATATTTTTCAGATCCTCACAAACAGTCTATGTATTTATATGTGGTGATACAACGATCATTATGTATCTACATCTTGGAGTTTTATTTACAGGCTGATTATTATGAAGCTTGTGAATGTGAAATCGATGTTCTACAGATTTAGTGGAAGGGCAACCATGCCAATTTATTCACTAAAGCATGCCCACATCAACAACGTATTTGTAACCAATTTTTTTTGTCTTATCATTAAGAGGGGGAGTATATTTTTAGATGACATTTGCGTACTGTACTCGTTTTCCTTCGCTTAGGTTTTGTCCCATTGGGTTTTCCTGGCAAGGTTTTAATGAGGCAGTGTTAAAGCGCATACACCAATCTAAGATAAAGTATATTGTACTCTTTTTCCTTCTCTTTGATTTTTCCCACTGGGTTTTTCAAGTAAGATTTTAATGAGACAATTATCTTAGCGTGGTGGTCATCCAAGAGGAAGTGTTGTGAATATTGTGGATAACCACCACCACCACAACTCCCACCACTTTCTCCATAACACCCTTTCTTCATTTCACTAACCTCCCACCTCTTTGACACCCCATTATGTACCCTCCACCTCTAATTACTTATAACTTACAACCATTGAGTTTCCTCCATGAATCCTATAAATTGAGGGGTTTGTATTGTATTCCATAACCCACAAATAGTGAATAAGAAATCTCTCTCCACTTGTCTTCTCTATATGTCGTGTATGCTTTGTCTATGTATGGGCAAAGCCATTCCAACTACCCAACTTAATCTTTCTCACTACCCAAAATTATCAAAATGCCATTATTTCTTTTATTTTTTTGTCTCCCTTTGCCACTACCCAGTTCGATAGCACCCAGTCGAAATCTTCTTCACTGGGACGACAGAGGTCCATCGAACTGTCTAAACAAGTGTCGACATAGAGGGGCCCAGTCAAAATCTGCTTCACAGGGACGGTAGAGGTCCGTCAATCTGTTTGAGTAAGTGTCGACAAGGACGTGTCGATCCCTTTAAAACATTATCTGTTTTCTAAAAATTAATTACTTATACAGTTATTTAAGTCCTTACAAAAAACAAAAATTTCATTAAAGTCATTTAAGTTCTTCTGGAAATCATTCACTTATTTTGTCATTTAAATACAATGTGTAAAAATGGAAAAACAAACAGTCATATAAATGAAATAAACATTAAACATTCCATATACATAAGTGGAGTAATCAAGAAACAGTTTATATATTTTCGATACGAGACTCCACTTGTTTAGAAAAAAAAATAATGTTTCTTGTCTATATGAAATGTTTACTATTTATTTGGTTTAAATAACTCTTTATTTGATATTTTTGTTTCTTATACTTAAATAACTATATAGATAAATGATTTTCAAAAAGACTTAAATGACTTAAATGACATTTTTGTTCTTTGTAAGAACTTAAATGATTGTACAAGTGATTGATTCTTAGAAGAGAGTTGTTGTTTTGAAAGGTTCGACATATCCATGTCGACATTTGCTCAAACAGATCGACGGATCTCTGTCATCATAGTGAAACATACTTCGACTGGGAGCCTCTGTCGACACTTGTTCAGACAGGTCGACAAACCTCTGTCGTCCCGGTGAAGAAGACTTCAACTGGACGCTGTCGAACTAGGTAGTGGGAATAATAAACAAAAAATAAAATAAATAATTGCATTTTGGTAATTTTGGGTAGTGGAAAAGATTAAGTTGGGTAGTAGGTATATCCTTGTCCGTCTATGTATTCTTATATTCATGTATTATTCTTAGTTTATAACAAATAAATAGTTATAAAATTGATTTGATATGTGAGACCTTCTTATATCAGTAGAATAAATTAGATAGTTATACCCATGTATTCTTTACAAATTAATATGTTTTTAATATTATTCACCCATATTTCATTTTGTTCCCCCATCCATTCCGCTGCTTTTTTTCTTTTATAGGTTTTTTTATCTTTTTTCCGAACTTTTTTCTTTTACAAATCTTCAGAACCCAAAAAACCCACCGTCCACCATCTTACAAAACCCCTCAACAATATAACATTGAATAAAAAAAATTTGTAATATGTATGTGTACATGACTTTCATGTCACGTGTTGATAATCTTTTGTTTTTTTTTGTTATGTTGTGCTCCAAAGGAATGCGTACATGATTTTGTCATTGAATAAGATGGGTGAATGAAGTTTTGATGTGTTGGAACATTTGAATGGGCTGGCTTGTTATGTACCTCAAGCCCCCCGTTTGTTTCGGGTATAACCCCCTGGATAACTCCGGATAACCCTAGATAAGTATTTTGAGGTATTTATTTATCCCAAATAACCCCCGATAAAGTATGCCAGAATAAACCCTGATAATATGGTATATGAATTCCGAATGATTCCTGGAATTAAAGTTATCTTAGGTTATTTCACCCAAAGAATATATACGTCCACTGTCAAATCAACTGTCATCACCTCTTATAAATCACATGTCAAATCAACTATCATTATTTTTTTACCTTTTATAAATCCTTATTCATACTTTATTCATATTTTATTCAAACAATAAAACATTTATTCTTACGTTTACCAACGAGAATAATTCAAAACACAACCAAACACAAAATCATTTTATTCTCATTTATACTCACTTATGCTCGGATAAATGTATACACTAGCCCCTCGTATGGGGTGTGACATTGAGTTATTCATTCCTGATAGCTATACTAGGATAGATAACAATTCAGACTAAATAAGCAATTTTTTGTTTAGTTGCATTTTCTGTTATTCTCATTGAAAAACGTAAAAATGATTTTTTTGTTGTTTGGTTCATCTTGGATAAAGTGATGATAAATGGTTAATAAGGGATGAATAAGAGTTTGTGACTTTTTAAATGACAACTATACCCCTGAGAATACTGTGAGAAATATATGATTGATTTGATAGATGTGACAGTTTTTGAAATTTGTGTGAGACTGTTAGGTGAGATAAAAATTTTAAAATGACAGAGAAGAGTATTTTTATTCATTGGTATAGATAAGGCCCGATAAGCATGCTACAAGAAATGCAAGCATTAGCTGCGAAATGTTTCGTAGCAAAATCCTCATATTTCGTAGCTAATAACATTTCTCGACGAACTATGTTCGTTGCTATTATCATTGCAAAAGCCTCGTATCAGAAAACATTTTGCTACGAAATTTTTTTTTCGTAGCAAAAGGAACTCTATTGCTACGAATACAATGTCGTAGCAAAATGTATTTGCTACAAATATATTTCGTACAAAAGGTGGTATTTGCTACAAATAATTTCGTAGCCAAAGAATAGCATTTGCTACGAAAACAATTTCGCAGCTGAAACTCAACTTTTGCTACGAATTTATTTCGTAGCAATATATTACCTTTGGCTACGAAATGATGTCGCAGCTAAAAGTATATCAAGTGAATAAAAAAAAAACAGAAAGACCTTTCCCTACGAAATATTTCGCAGGAAAAGGTCATATTTTTTAAAATCATTTTTTTTTTTTTTCTAAAAAAATATAAGCTACATTAAATAAACATCTAATTATGATAATAATAATAAAATGATAGCTGACAGAAGCAATTACTAGAATGGTGTGACCAATCAAAGCAATTACCATTAAAAATGATAGCTGACAGAAGCAATCTCTTGTATGTAACAAATTTCTAGTTGTGCACTAAAACCTAATAAGATAAACTATTGTAAAGGCTCAGCAGCCCTTTTAACTTAGGTTGAATTAGTTAGGATGATGTTATATGGACAGGAAGACCTTATCCTACTCCATTAATAGCATTGCAAGTGCAAAAATCTTGGGTGATTTCCAGTGTGGGACTTTTGTTATCAACACATCATGTTGATATTTTCTTTAAACAAGTGCTCAGCACAAAAGAAGAACTTGAATTATGGTGAGAAGAAATTCTAATGATGCAGAAAAAGGGAAAAATGATCTGCAAACAACTTGAATGAAAGGGAAACCCACTCACATTTTGCTTGAACACAGGAGCATTTTTGATGAGATTTCCAACTTTGGCTTCTTAACCACCTCACTCTTTGAGATATTAGCTATATACTGATCCACAGATTTCTGATTCACTTCAAATATAAATGCCATGCCCCTCATCTGAAATGCAAAGAACAAGTCAATAAGTTTATACAGAGTAATGCCATCATGATAACAGTGCAAATGTAGGATATATCCTGTATCTTGTGATTGTGCCTAGGTGCATGAAGCTTAATAAACTTTAAACAATGACAAGTTCTTAGAGAAGTATCATAAAAACCATTCAACAGTTTTAGAGTCAAATATATAGAAGTTCCTAGGTTATCATGTGGCCCTATGTGGTAGCATCTTGGAAAAGAGAGAGAAGTTAACAATAAAAACTCAGTCACCTCAATCAAACAGCCTGGAATAAGATGCAAATGCTGCTTCACCATCACTTCCTTGCCGTTAACAAATATTGAGTGCCTTCCGACATTTTTTATAAAAAATGATCCATCTTCAGTCATTTTTATAGTTGCCTGGGTAAATGAGCAAACACAGGTTGTTGACAAGACAAAGCTGAGGAATAGAAAATTCAGATAATTATGAAAGTTGAAAAGGATTATAGAGATGGAAGTTAGAAAGATTCATACGAATGTTGGAATGCCACATGGAAGGAGGTAAGAAAGATTTAACCAGAAAAATTTTATGCAAGGTAAATTCACTGTTAAGTTCACACAAGATGCACATGCCTATAAATGTGCATATCAACAAGGCTAAAATTGAATAACTAAAACAACACTAATTCCAATTGATTTTGTATAAAGGTCATCAATAGTGAACTCTTTGATACAATTAATTTTTGTTCATCGGCTGTGGTCGTTTGCATTTATGCATGCTTAAAAGGAAGAATTCCTCGTGATTTTATGCAATTAGTTTGCTCGCTTGGCAATAATGGAAGAACAAACTACATATATATGTGAATCAAGCAATCAACTACACATGGTAAAACTGAAATTTCTTAGTAGGTATCTAGTCTAGACTTATACATTTATACCCATCTCTCGAAAATATACCACCAAAATCTGAATCATCACACACATGGCACTTTTACAGCTGAACAACTATATATTTCAGCAATTCAACAATCGGCATATATAGGTTTTCACTTTCATAGCCATCAGCATCAACATTCGAAATACTGTTTTCCCAGAAAGAGATACCATTATATTAAAATTAATTACACTTAATTTCCAAACAGCTTCAAAAGTCACAGCACAATATTTCTTATAAAAACGTTGTTTTCATCAGATCAAGAATTTACAATTTACAAAATAGCAAAGAATAAGTTACCTGACGACGAGATATTTTATTAGCACGGCCTTCTCTTCCCAAGTCAATGTCAACATGTATATCTTCTGCCCCTCTCCCAAGTGAGACCTAAATTACAAATAAATTCTTCATGCTTGTGAAATGGTAATCTGTTTGTGAAATTTTTTTTTATATACATGGATGTGTACTGTTACACATCCTTCTTATTGGTAGTCAACGTGGAGTCTCATATCATTAACAGGGTATAACTTTAGTTAAACGAAACATGTAAATTAACATTTTTTCTATAAGTGATTAATATACAAGTCATTGGTACATATATATTTTGTTACATGAAATATAAACCCACCCAATTAAATCAGGTTAATTGGGATTGCTTGCACCCATAATTAATTAAAAGACCAGTTAAAAGACAAAATTTGTTTAACTCTGCATATATAATACCATACATTATGATATCAACAGTCTGGTTGATGAGAAACACTTATTTAAAATGCAACACACCCAAACAGCAGGTAGAGATGCTTGTGTTGCAGGTTGACACTATTAAAAAAAAGAAAAGGAACATCTAATAAAAAGTAATACTGTTTCATCCTTAACTAGCAAATTGGGACAGAGCAGCATTAAAAAATGGGCCATAAACAGTGTTATTGAGGGGCTGCATTTCTCCATGAAGGCTAAAGAAGAGGAAATGTTAATGAGACATTGGTCTTGCTTGCCAAATAAAATCGGTTATATGTGCAGCACATAAAAATCATTTATTGTGCAAGTTGTGACAAGATATCCAATGATCAAGTGTAAAATTTATATCATTTAATGTTATTTAATCTTATGCTCCAAGTTGTTACATATTCCCCCCAAAGAGCATCACCAGGAAGCAGTGCAGGACCACTAAGATCAATACACACTAAAAAAACACAACATATCTAAAAAACCTCATATCAAAAACACAATCAAAGAAGAGAAGAAGTAGATATATAGATTGAGAGAGAGAGAGAGAGAGCAAGAGAGAGATCTTTCAATTATAGAATATGTAAAATTCTAGAATCATATCATTTAAAGAAAGACCAATAATAAATAGAGGATTCTTAATTTATTTTGTAAAATACAACTTAATGAGTTGATTTGCTTACGAAATATGAGTGCTTGTAATGCCGTTTGCTCACTTTGAAGAGAAGTTGCAATTGTTTCTTGACAGAAATGGTGAAGGATCTGTGTCTTTCTCAAAGATCGAAGTTTTGTCTCTCTTATGTAAACATCAAATGCAGAAATGGACACCATCCATGTTCTCTAATAAAAAAAAATCCAACATTCCAACACCGAAAACTAAAAAAATCACCCATCCATACCATCAACAGATCAATCTGTGTGTAGCCCTAAAATTCGAGATCAAACCCTAAAAAAAAAACTCACAATAAACACCCAAAAAAAAAAACTTCAGATCAATAGCCAAACCCTAAAAAAACTCAGATCAATAAACACTAAAAAAACACAATAGATCTAAAAAAGTCTCAGATCAAAAACACAATCAAAGAAGAGAAGAAGATATAGATCGAGAGACAAGGAGACCTTTCACAATCCCCGCAGCAAGGTGATTCGGCGAAGGTGGCGAGGCAGAGGAATGGAGGCGGCAAGGCGGATTGACTGAGGAGGCGGCGAGGCTGAGGCGATGGTGATCGCCATGAGTCCGTGACTCCACCGATTTTGGAGAGGTAGAGAGAGAACGTGAGGTGAATTTGGGTTTTCAAACCCTAATATGAAATTGGTTTTTTACTTCAGAATGGGTCGATCAACAAGTCGGGTTGGGTCACTAACGAGTCGAGTCGGGTTGGGTATTTTTATTGTTTTGTAGAACCTCATTTTCAGTCCTAATTTTATTTTATATGTGTTTTAAATTTTTTAAAAATAATATACATAATCTAATGAGATATATTTATAAAAAATTAAATTCTATGGATGCATTTATAAAAAATATAAAAAAAATTATATCGCTACATATATTTGATTAATATGAGCATATGTTATAATACGACCTCTCTGTCACTCTATGATTCATGGACCCCAACATATCCAATATTGAAATTGTCGAAACATGACTTTCTTATATTATTAAAGTTGTATGGTTTTCTATAGTCTTTTTTAGTAAATTAATTATGTTTTTTTGTCTAATAGTTGCGAATGAATTTTTTTCTGAGATGTATTGTTGACATTGTTGTGATAGTACTGCAATTAAGATTCTAATGAAAAGTCTGGATCATAACTTTCATGTCCAAATCAGAAGGCTAAAACATTTTACAGAAATAAAATTACATGAATTGTCATGAAATCCTAGTCCCTTGGAGTACACCTCGTCCTCTGAAAGGTAATTTAATATAAGATTCCTAACAAAAACACTGATCGAATCAGCGAGTGTTTATTTTGTTTGGAATAAACACTGATCGCTGAAAGGTAATTTAATATAAAATGCTTATTTTTCCCTTATTCACTTTTTTATTCACGAAACAAACATGGGTTTGTTTTGATTCTCTACTGTTCTGGTACAATATCCTAAATAAAGTAGGCATGTTTTAATTTGATTCTCTGTACATTTTCTCAATTAAAAAAATATAAATCACAATTAACAATTAAAAAAAAATTTGGTTTGTGCTTTAAGTTTGGCTTTTTATAAATTTTTGCTATATATTATTTGTGCTTGCTCCTAAAAGATACATTTTATATATATAAGTGTTAACTAAAAATCTAATTAGACATTGGGCTTATTAAATACAAGAATAAACGAATTGTACGTGATGTCAAAATGAATATACTCAACTTTAATATCAACACACTTCAATCAATTACATAATGTCATCTGGAAAAGAGTTCGTCAAGCACATGCATAATCCAAATTAAAATGTCCTTCCAAATATTTAATTACAAACATAATTAATATAACAAATCAACTAATTCGATGATGGACTAGTGTGGAAAATAAAGTATATATCTATATCAAATATACTAATTTTTATCTTTATCCATTTTTTCCATTTATACATATCTGAATAAAGAAATATATATATATATATATATATATATATATATATATATATATATATATATATATATATATATATATATATGAAAAAAGGACCTTGATCGTTTTTGTTCCAGTATAATAAATAATGTTCAAATTTTATTATTCATGTTTGGTATCAAATTATAGAAAGAATTTATAATCAAAAGGATCTCAGTCTGATAGTGATACAATGTAGATCATAATTTGATTTTGTAACAAATAAAATCTTTTGAAAATCCCTAAAAATTTAGCTATGAAATTTAATTTCGCAGCAAAAAGTCCGGTATTTCGCAGCAAAAAGTCAACTTTTTTGCTACGAAAAAGTACTTCGCAGCTAAAAGTCATTTCTTTCGCTACGAAAATCTATGTCGTAGCTAAAAGGCCCATCTATTGCTACAAAATGTAATTTCGTAGCTAAAAATTATCTTTTTTAACTACGAAATAGGTATTTCGCAGGAAAAGATATACATTTTGCTACGAAATCGTAATTCGTAGGAGAAAGGTAAAACCATTTGCTACGAAATATTTTTTTGCAGGTAAAAGTCCCATTTAGCTACGAAAATTAATTTCGCAGCTAAAAGTTCGTAGCTAATAATCAAATTTGTTGTAGTGGCAATTCTAACATTTCATTAGAATAGTTATCAGGCCTTATCCTAGCTTATCCAGATATAACTATCGGGGTTATTCTATCAAAACAAACAGTTTTTTTTTATTATTCTCCTGTATTCTTCCTTATTCTGGGCTTATTTCTCTAGCCATACGGGGGGGTAGAATAAAACCTATCCCCGTTCCAAACGGGGGCCAAGAGTGTTAGCAACAAGCAAATCAGGGAAATGTGTGCCAAGGGGGAATTGTTCAAATACCGCTTGACTAAGGGTTAAATTTTTTTACCTCTTGACTATTTTTTTTTACCCCTGAATTTTCATAATACCGGAACTATCCCTTACAGACAGAGTTATAGAAATACAGAAATATAATGTGATACATACAGAAATTATACACATAGTTACAGATATTTAATGGTTATCTATAAAAATATTAAAGTACGCAAAGATGTTTATACACAAAATGGTCATATATACATTCTCAATGTCATTACATTATTATCTGTAAATGCATTTAGTGTACACAAAATTGTTATAGATACAATCTCAAAGTTTCGTTAAAATAGATACATCGATTGTTTGAATTACGACGTTTTCTTCAAATCTTAATGATTAATTGTTATCTCCCCCTTAATCCTCTTCATGTCCTCTTGGGTAAAATGAAACAAGATTATCAAACTAGACATTCAATGTACTTCATAACAAAGAACAAGTTTTTCAAGCTATATAAAAAATACTACAATCAAACACTTAAATAAATTTTTATTTAGCAATATGAACAAAATTAGTAATAGCATGAATCTGAACTGAAAATTTAAAAAAAATTGTAATATTTTAATAAAATTACTTCTTGATCCATGTGCTTAACAATTATTGAAATTAACATTTACATAACAACTACAACAAAAACTACCGATATGATACCCAATGACATAATCTACTATTTACATAATAGAAATGTAATATCTTATATTATTCTTATAACAATTACAACAGAAATTACAAAAAACTATAATTTACACAACAAATATGTATTATCATACATAGAATTAAACTAAGGACATGTAAATTACATAAATGTAATAACTTATTACAGAAATGTAACGAAGAATTACAGAAATATAATACTAATTTACCTATGGGGGTTGTTTAGGTATAAAAAAATGAGGTGGCACAGGTCTAGGGGCAAAAAAAAAATAAGACTAGATTTCAGGGATAGATAAAAAAAATAAAAAAAGTCCTGGAGGTAAAAAAAAAATTAGACACTTAGTCAAGGGGTATTTGAACAATTTCCCCCTTCTAATAATAATCTATGAGGAAAAATCCATATAAGCCCCTGTAATCTTCCTGATATCCATATAACCCCATGTAATCTCAATATATCCATATAACCCCCTATAAACACACCATAAATGCAAATAACCCCTCGCAGTTAAAAATTTTTAAACAAAATTGAAATATTTCGGACATATTACGTTATCTAAACCATGGTTACCAAATATGTATTCTTTTAACCCAAGATAAATGTTCAATACTTAAAAAAAACTCCCATATTTCTAAATTTTCACTCTTTTAGGGTTTTTTTTTAAAGTATTGACTGCTTTCAGAAGATTAAAAGAATATATATTTGTTAACCATTGTTTAGATAACGCAATATGTCTGAAATATTCTAATTTTGTTAAAAAAAATTTAACCATGGGGGGTTATCTATATTTATGATGTGTTTACAAGGAGTTACATAGATATATTAAGATTACAGGGGGTTATATGAATATGAGAAAGATTACAGGAGGTTATATGGATTTTTCCCTGATCTATAATAGTAGTGACAATAAAGTCAATTTTTTCCCAACTACCTGTTTGGTTAAGACAAAACAGATATGCTGGTTTGATTAAGACAAATCAGATATGCTAGTCTTTTAGTCTAATAATTACAAGATTCTTTTTGTACATGTCATGATCTCATGGAATCATTTAAAATACTGATATCTTTGTTATTTACTTTTCTAAGGCATTTACTATATTCAAGCCCAGCTCAACCTTTCCATCCAGAAGATTTGACTCGAAAAAGAGCGCACATACATTCAGTCTATTTTACAGCTTTTTCTGCAGTATAGAAGGAATCTCTTAGCTATTTATACACTACAAAACGCAGTGTATAATGCGTTATTGAAGTATATGAAAATTACAATTTTTTATTTTTTAGACATGCCAAAACATAATTCATTTTTATTTTCCCTCACATTCAAAGGTCACGAAGCTGATGAAGTGATGGTGGATGATCTTTGGATGCTGGCAAAATATATCTTCTTTTTTATTGATTTTTTTTTTCTTGATCAAATCTTGACAAGACTTGAACACAAATTTTCTCACTAAATAGAGGGTACCTCTATCATCTTATCAAGAGGAGGCAAATATATCTTGCTCATTGCAAATGCATTCTTTTGAAATTCATTAGACTGTCTAATGTAATTTAAATTTCACTTTTTTTTGGAAGTTCTAGATTATGCCTCTAAAAGAGTTTCTACTGTAATAAACGTCTGTAATGTTAATTGTTGTATTTGTGATGTAAGTCAGACTGTTATTGTTTGTGATTTGATGTGAATTGCGATGAATTTTGAGGAATTCGATCGAGAATGAAAACCCGAGCCTTAGCGTACCAGTCTGGATATAGAAAATGAAGCCATAAAAGATGTTAAGATCCATATATAGAATCAGCTTTAATTTGAATTCAATTAAGAACACAGTCTCAACTGATTGGCTGGATACTAATATTCTTGTAGATCATTAATATGTCTAAATATAGATATTACTTTGAATGATCAAGGAATATATTAGACTGAAATTTTAGGATCATGCGACATGGATACTATAATGTAAAAACATATATAACTGTAATTCAGATATTTTTTGCATTGGATAAAAAAGCAATGAACAGTATGGATGTAATGGGCAGCTTTGTTGAAGGATGCCAATGGCTTTTCCAGGGGGGAAAGTAGAACAGAGAAATTGAAGCAAAAAATACTATGATAGCAACCGACATATAAAAATATTGGTTTTTGTTATTAAAATAATCATCATGATTTAAATAGATAAATGTAAATAACATATATTGCTTCTATTAAACATAACTCAGGATTTACTTTACTTTAATAGGACATAACTAATATAATTTATCCACGCTAAACAAACATATGGGACCGGAAGGAATAAACTAAAAGAGAAAAATTATCCGAGCTAAACAAACATACGGGACCGGAAGGAATAAACTAAAAGAGAAAAATAAAAACTTGTATATAATTATTCTGATATTTATAAAAACATGTTTGGTTCAAGAATTAAATTATTATGAGATTTATGACTATTCTAGTATAAACAAGGATAAAATGATTTTGTGTTTGGTTGTGTTTTGAATTATTCTCATTGGAAAACGTAATAATAAAGTTTTTGTTGTTTAGATAAAATATGAATAAAGTGTGGATAAAGATTTATAAAAGATAAAAAAATGATGACAGTTGATTTAACAGTGGACTCACATATTCTTTTGATTTGAATAGCCTGAAATAACTTAATTCTAATGGGTGAATGAAATTCATATACCACTTTATACTAGTTAATTCTGACATACAGATTCTCATTTATTCTAGTTATCCAAACATCAATAATGAGGTTATTCCAACTAATTCCAATTTATTCCGGGCTTATTCTCTAACCAAACATGGGCCAAACATAACATATGTTTTAAAATTGAGTCTATTCTACTGCCTCATTTGAGAAACATATGGGACCGGAAGGAATAAACTAAAAGAAAAAAATAAAAACTTGTATATAATTATTCTGATATTTATTGAGGATTTGGTAGCCCTATTTTTGCAGCTTTGGTAGCCTTCAAATTCTAAAACCCACGACTCACGACTCACGACCTACATAAAAAAAAATGTTATACTTGGGTTATTTCATTTTTTGCAGATCAAACACAATTCGATTTACTATTGTGATTTCATATGCTGTGTTAAATGACGTGATGTTGATAACTGCATAATCTACACCTAATGAAGAAATAGAGAGAAACAACCCCATTGTAGCCACCCACACACATATGTTGAGCGATAAGAAACTGAATTGATGTTAGGACCAGTTTGGTCGCTCTCCTGATTCTTATTCTTGTAACACCCAAATAAATAGCATTAGAATCATTCATGTAACCATTCCTGGATGTCTATGCAAAATTCTCTTGATTTTTTTAGTCCAGGAGTGACAAAACTAGCCCTTACTTTCCTCAAAAGTCATCAATATCCTGAATGCAAAAAATGCAAGATACTGTCCAGAAAACTTTCCTACTAGATAATCCCAATTAAAACATCTGATGGAACCCGAGATAAATCAGCGCAATCATCCACAAAATCAACCCTGAAAAGGGAATCATCCCAGCCCTGTACAGAAAATGAGAGTTCAAAGAGGACTGGATACATAACAACATTGCTACATTGATACATATTAAAGGTTTCTGGGGCTTTCTTGATAGTCCAACACCATACCCCAAACACGATACACGCGCAGCAAAAAAAAAAAAGGGCCCTGCCTGCGCAATTGCATACAAAGCATAGCTAAAACTGCATCAAGGCGATAAAGCAGCTCTTCAGACTTCTTCGCTTCAACTTGCTACCATCACCTCGTTGTAGATGCCATACCTCCAAAAAACGGTGACTGGAAAAGAAAATAGTTCAAAACCATAAGGTTGCGCATAATAAGCTAAATTGTAAGATGAAAATGATAGCTACCAATGTAAACATATGAAGGCTAATGGGGGGGGGGGGGTAGTCGATTCGGACTTTGATGGATTTATGTGTACATTATTTAAGTGGTGGGCTTTTACAGACTTTTTAGACTTTCACAAATCAACTCTCATGGACTTTCACATACTTTTACAGACTTTCATAAACTTTTACAGATTGACTTTCACGGACTTTCACAAACTTTCACCAACTTTCATAGACTTTGACAGACTTTCATAGATTGACTCTCATGGACTTTCACCGGATTTTACAGACTTTAATAAACTTTCACATATTGATTCTGACTTTCACAAACTTTCACAGATTTTCCACACCTTCACATATTGATTCTCTCATAAATGGATTTCTATTGATTCTCGTAGACTTTTGTAGACTTGTTTTTATATTTTTAAAATAACAAATATTCAAATTCAACACGAATTATTCACATCCAACATAAAATATAATTTAATATAGTCAATATCGATCTTCACATATCTGAAATGTATATTGTTACAAAAAAAATTATTTAAATTTATTAATGGGCAATGAATTTCATTCATGACCTCAAATCATTTAAATTTATAGTATGTACTCTTCAAATCATTTAAATTTATAGTATGTACTCTTCAAATCATTTAAACATGTAAGTTGTAATTTTAGATATTTTTACAGTTTTTTTTCCGGTTAATAAAACTATGAGAATTAGAGCTATTAATATCGTTTAAGAGCCAATAGGGGGTTTTGTAAAGGTCACTCTTTTTTTATACTAATGGATGTCATTCCATATTTTGTGCTTCTTTATATGCTATTTTATTTGTTGTGTTTGGAGTTTGATGTGTGCCCATGAAAGTGGATGTGGGTTTTCTATCTTCACCTTTATAGTCAGTTTTTTTTTTTTTCCTCATATTGTATTCTTTTAGGAACAATGCAATCATGTGATTTAGCTACTTGCAGGTAACTTCAGAATTAAGGGTTTGTTGTATCATAAACATGTATCATGCACAGTACATATTAACGCAAGAACAATATGCTTTAGTTTGAAAAAGAAAATAATGGTGGATGATCTAGGTATATATTATATAATATACAATAATGAAATAATTGATTGCAACACAAGCAAAATCCACCATTCTCATATATTTATCAAACATATGAGGTGATATCAATATTTCATTCATCTACATATTCATTAAAAAAGATGATAAATAGAGAAAATAAAAAAAAATTGAATAAAATATGAAAGGCATTAGATAACCATCATCCATAAAAGAAAATAGTTTTGTTAAAAGAAAAAAAGAAGATAATCACAATGTTATAATATAAGTCCATGAAAATCTCACTCATTTGGGTGGGATTTTGAAATGACTTTTTCCTTTACAGTTCTCTCTCTAAAGTCTACAAAAATCCATCACTTAAGAAAATTTTTACAAATCTTGTTTAAATTGAATAACACATGACAAAATGTCTATTATGAGGAGTCTCAATCAAATAACGCTGGAATTTTTGTCCACGAAAAAATGTCTCAATCGAATAACGCTGGACTTTTTGTCCATAAAATAATGTCTCAATCGAATAACATTGGACTTTTTGTCAACGAAATAATGTCTCAATCGAATAACACTAGACTTTTTGTTCATGGAATAATGTCTCAATTGAATAACACTAGACTTTATGTCTACGAAATAATGTCTCAATCGAAGAACGTTGGACTTTTTGCCCATGAACCAATGTCCTAATTGAATAACACAAGATTTATAAATCTATGTACATGGACATTTTATCCATGAAATCCTAATTGACTACCCCCCTAAAGGCACGTTGGAACCAATTCTTAAACAGATTTTACTTATGCAAAATCAATTTTTAGATAAACTGTTCCAAATGGGTATTTTTAAATCTTAGCTATTGCTTTCAGGTTTTGGTTTATGTGTTGAAAATCACCAAAACTACTTTTTTCATAAAAGCTGATTAAGAAAATCTTGTATGAAAAAGATGGTCAAGAGCAACTTTTACAAAAAAAAAAAAAGGGTTCCAATACACCCTACCAATGCAACATCTCTGATGCATAAATGTGTGTACATCCATGATACTAAACCTAAAAGCATTAAAATAAATTCTACTAGAAATTTTGCATATACGTGAAAATACATCATATTATGTGCATGAAGGGGTCATATCTTAACACTAACATGGAAGAATTATGTTTGACATTTTTCAGCTATACTAATGCACATTCTATCCCACATCTACAGATTCAATGACATTTTTCTTGGAAAGTACATGGTGTGATGCATGAAGCACCACCAGCACAAGAGGACTGACACATTGAATGAATTAAAAAATCTAATGCAACCCATAGCGGCCCCATCTAAATCTAGTTACCCACCTAAATAGAACCAGTTGGTGGATGGTCTATTCCACAATCACAAGGCATACACTGGTTGAGATCCATGAGACAAGCAGAAGCTTATGTGACTTAGTGACCAGAGAATGGATTGTAATGGTTGGAAACTGATCCATGAAGAGTATTACAATATTTTGTATTTCTTATAAAGAAGCATACACGAAGGACAAACACAAATCAAACAAATGATAATCATGATGCAAAGTGAATCATGTGATGAGGAACTTAGCAGTATATGATAAGAAAATTTCATGCATGACAAAACATGGTATGCGAGTGATTCTATTCATCACCAAAAACATTTATGCATGAGTTTCAAATTTTGACAGGTTCTAGTGTCACTTACATGTTTTGTAGAGCAATCAAAATTCTCCACGGCAGCTGGTGGACCCACATAAGCATTTCTTCATTTTCCGGCTACCAGAATTGGCTTGACCCAAACCATAATCATAAGACAATTCAGTCATTGGAGGGATGTGCCTCAGCGCAAAGAACATAATATGAGGATATTTCTCATCATTGTGATCATGCAGAACTGGCTGCCAAAACACATTTGGCGAGCAGCTATGGTTCATAAACCGGGACATATTTCCCACCTTCCCTGCATCGATATAAAAGGAGAACGGCTTTGCTCCATCATTCAAATCATCAGTCCTCGATTCCCCGAGTAACTCTGGGATATAGTTCCATCCAAGAGCCTTCTCATCAATGTTGTTCGCCTCAAAAATATATTCATTGTCGTCCACTTCATCACCATCCATCCCCTTGATTTCATCCAAGACTTGCCCAGTAAATTCACATATAAAAGTGCCGGCACGGATAGGATCCCACGACCGCAGGCCCCAACCTTTGTCACTCGTCTTAAACACCTCAAACTGAAGTCTGATCCCTCTCTGAGTGACACGGTTACGACAGCTGACAGAACACGGACAAGAGGCCCCACACTCGTAAAGCATGGACTTATGACTCACAAGAAAACCCGTTGAACTATATGGAAGATCACCATCATTTTTCTGAGAACAAGCACAATCAGGATCTCCCGGTATGCAAACGCTGCTGCATGCACATCCATGACGAGGTGCGATCGGTACATAGTTGTTTGGATAGTTCACTTTCACCAAATACGTAAAATGGGCTGGCCCCCTCTCATCATCCAACTCATTCACGAGGATAACTGGAATGCTTTCTGCTCCCGAGGAGATGTCCGGAAGGATGACATTCCCTCGGGAGGGCGGATTATCCCTCCATTGCTGAGTCAGCTTCCAAACTAGCAGCCCGTTGGGCTGACCAGGAACCCTCTCCAACTTATATTTATAGATGTTAAACCCCGTTTTCCCCTTATCCATCCATAACTGCTGAACCTTGTACAGACCATCGTAGAAGTATATCCGTCCGGCAGGAGTTGTAAGGTCTCTCACACCCCGTGTCACCCGGACAAGATTTCCCCTACGCAGGCTTCTCTCAAGGGCAAGGTTCCCCCTCTCAAGCTTCTGATCATCAGCCTGCTTACCCTCTCTATACGTAGATCCGCCTTGTCCAGTATAAATAAGGATGTTCGGATCGTCGTCCTCATCCTCATAACCACCCGATGTGACTATACTTATTGCTATAGGTTCCTCCCCATCATCAAACTTTGAAGTCATGTAATCAATACCTCCCTGGACCGGCGTATGCAAACCGACCAAGCACATTTCAATCCTAAAGAAGAAGAGGTCCCCAACCTCGATCCCGGGGATCCCTCCAATCCTCTTCCCTTTGGTGGCTCTAAGCCCACGAGTCATCATGATGTTGCCCGCCTTCAAATCCGGCCTCCGGGAGACGCCAGGCGACATGTCCTTTGCGTCTTCAAGCTGTAGAAGCCTCCGACGGAGGGCATCAAATGTCTTCATGACCTCTCCGACCGGCCCACGGTCGCCCCCATCCGCCAAAGAGAACGTGAAGCCATCATCGACATTCTCAACACTCTTGTACCGCTTGCTCTGCCGAGTTCTCCCTTCGCTGCTGCCATCGGCGTCTTGCAACCTGAAGCTGCTGATAGGGGTGGGCTGAGGGAAGGACCTCGAAGAGACGGGTCGGTCCACGGTTCTCTTCCTCGCGGTCTTACGGGTTCGGGAACTACCCGCTCCACCATTGGATGATTCGGGGGTCTTACCGGATATCGGGCGCCTTTGGGACTCGGGGGTGGCGAACATGGCAGGCTGAGTGAAGGGGGGCAATGGGTTCATGCCGGGGCCGGCGGAGGAGCCGTCCGGAGGGGCGACTTGGGAAAACGCATACGCGGGGAAGAACGGAGTCAAGCATCGAATAGGTTTCACATCCAAAACATCTCCTTGGTTGTCCATATCTTTCCCCTTCCAAAAAGAGGTTTTTTAGGTTATTTAAGGGACCTGAAGTAGAATATTGAAGAACCAAAACTCAAATTTGATGTGGGTTTTGAATTTAGGATCGGCTGAAACATTTTTCTTTCGATTTCTGATGTAAATATGTAATATCACACACAGTACATGCTAATATCAGTACAATTTGTAATGGACAACAACATAAAAGAGAGGCTTTTAGGCTTTACAAATTCACAAATAGTGATAAATTGACAGATTTTGAACAACAACAAAAAAAAAAAAGTGGAAATGTAAACCTAAACCACGAAAAAGACAAATAAAGATTCTTCAAAGAACAGATTTTTTTAAAAAAAAAAAAAAAACAAATCGCGAATTTTTTGAAATGGGTTTCTGAAGATCTGACAGAGAAACCACCACCAACTCCAAACAAGCACGGATTCACCCAAAAAAAAGTGCGATTTTTAAGAAACCCATCTAAATATCCATCCAAAAATTCATTTTTTTTTTCTATAAAAACTTGAATCGATTCGACGACGATACAACACAAAGAGAAAACACACCTCGGATTTGTTGATAGAGGTCGATTTTGATCTCTTCAGAGTTTGATTTGAAGTGAAGCTCTGTGTGTCGGGTTTTAGTTCGAAAGAGACCTTTTTTCGAGTGTTGAAAGTGGAGGCACAGATCTCGACACGTTCTTGAGTCTCGGGATTCGTGATTTCTAGATCAAACGGTCAGGTCTCGGACATGAGGACTGAGGAGGTCGGTCTTGAGTCAGATGTTAGTGAGGTACCACTTATCAATGGAGGTGTTTCTGAGTTTAGGCTAAGTTAATTACGTCATGAGTGGTTTCCAACAAACCATTGACATGTTGCCATTTTATTTGGTCTTCATTCTTCAATGACCTAGGTCATTGTCACGTGCTTTTTCAATACAGGTTGGTAGATTGAGATAGTGATACACTTTGTCCATTTGGGTTTGTAAAATCAATTTTTATATAATTAATTTTAAATAAATATATTTAAATTCAGTTTTTAATTTATAAGTTTTAAAATTATGAAAAAAATGATCGGGAATGGTTTTTTTTAAATCGATTATTTAAAATTGTTTGAAACATATCTTAACTTAACAATGATATGATGTAATTGATATCAGTTTGAACATATTCAAATGGAGTAAACTAATCTTATCGTATACTTTGTAAATAATTCTAAGGTTCCGTTTGACAGTGCATTGGGGGACATCTCATACCTGAAAACCGTCTCGTGGTGGAAAAGCTTTGTTTTGAGGCGTTGAAAACTCACAAAAAAATAGCCTTTGAAGTTTGAATGCACATTTTCAATCAGAAATGTGAATGTCACTTTTATGTTTGAATTTGAGGTGGAGTTTCATCACGTCTGTCGACACAAACACGCAGATGACACACACACAAACTGAACTTAAAACAAGTTACACATTACAATTTAAATAATAAAAGATCATTTAAAATTGGATGATGTTCCGACCAGCCCTAGATTTTAGGGCTACCTTAATTTAAAAGTTATATATTGATAAATAAAACTAAAATTTAGAAAATATTATGCTTCGAAATATAGGTCGCCTTCAATTGTCCTTGTTTAGAAAGGTATATTGCTTATGGCAAAATATCAATACAATTGCAATCATTCATGTCACTTTTTGCAATCTTTAATGTGTTTTTAATTTTTTTGAATGAACACAGGACAAATCAAACGCTTCAACTAACACTATACAAACAAACTTAAAAATATATTTATTAGATTTATTCCAGTATATATTTCATCTTCATCTTTAATGTAAAACATGTTACTTCATTAGACTATGCTTCAAAATTTTCAAAACATGTTTGAAATGGAAAAATAACTTTTTTTTTTAATATATATTTGCTAGGCCAACCCTGATATTAGGAATTGTAGATGAGGTATTAGGCAAACTCATAAAATGAGATTCCTCTCTATATATATATATATACTAAAAAAATTTGAGTGTCAAAAAAAAAAAAATGTTGCCTAAGCTAAAACAAAACTTGAAAATAAATGTATTAAAAAAAATTCATCATGTTTTTTTATTTCGAATAAATAAAAAAAAAACTATTTCCTCTGTAACAAATAACTCGGACTGTCCATTCTCTCTCTCTCTCTCATAACAATAAGGAAAATGTTACTCAATCATTTTTACATTTTAAAACTTAAACCACACATGTTTTTATTTTCTTTTAAGATAATAAATATCATCGAATTAGGTATTTATTTTGATATTAAAAAAACAATGTATATCGCTCCCTTTCGAGTTGAATGAACCAATTTTTAGTAATTATACAAAAATTTAACAAGGAATATACATCGTCTAACAAAGCATACGTTTCACTGAATTTCTAATGAAGTATATAAGACTACATTTTGAACTCTGAAAAAAAGTGTCAAAGCACCCAATAAAGCAGGACAATAGCGTCAAACGGGCTGGCCCGTCTCGTGTCGTGGTGGCCCGCTTCAGGTCTGCACTGCCAGCCCGTTACAATTTAATTCTGGCCCATGATGCGGTAAAATGGTCTGCAACGGAGGATGGTAGAGATTTAGCCTGTCAATTATCCGAAAAAAAAAAATGATCCTCTTCGAATCAGTATCTTTAAAATCTGAAATATTTAATATTTGAACATTCGGAGTGCGGAAATGGATGTCTGTATATATCTGATTTGAAAAATATCTGAATCCGACATATATTATAAAATTATATATGTTTGTATTATCTTGTATGATTAATCAGATATTATATATTACTATTATTTTATATACATGTAATTAATCTAATATCTCTCTAATATGTCACTCAATTATTCAAATTAGTCTCATAGTTAGATACATCAATTATCCAAAAAACATATGTATCTAATCCAAAAATATCCATATCCAAAGAAATCCAAATTCAAAAATTAATATCTGTATCTGAATGATTAGGACGAAATATAGATATTAACATATCTAATTCACATCCAATCAGTTGAGAGACTAGTAGAGATTGAGGAATATATATAGTGTAAAAAAAGTGTGCATATTAATGAGTAGATGGGACCGGATCCAGTAAGGACTGGACTCGGTCAGTTCGATTAGTATCGAACTGGACAACGTGAAAATCAAACAGCGCCACCTATAAATCGAACGACAGAATCAATTATTGGATATATATTTCACTCTCCTATTGGATCCAATCAGCTATTGAAGAAAATATAAATTCCTAAGTATCATTAATATCCAATAGGAGAGTGAAATATATACCAAACAATTGATTGTGCAGTTCGATTTATAGGTGGTGCAGTTCGATTTTCACATCGTCCAGTTCGATATTGACCGAACTGACTGGATTCAGTCTCTGAGCAGATGTAGTTTTATTTACTCTCATTCACAATATCTTTTTCCCATGCATTACCACTTCGAACATAAATGCTCACAGTTTCACTAAAAGAAAATATCTTTTGGAAAAATATATACTTCCTTGATTACCAAGCAAAAAAATATACTTCCTTGAAAGAAGCATACATAAAAATAAAGTCAATACTCCTTGAACGCACAATAGACCACCTCATTCAATATGGATTCTTCAGTAGTTAAAAATTCTAAAGATACAACAATGTGAATTAAACACACTCCCAACTCAAATTGAGAATCTAAAACTCGCAGAATTGTTGCAGATATGATCTATGTCTGTACATGGAGATTCATTTATCCAATATGAATGCTAACTATGATTTTAAGGTGATGAGCTTTCACTGAACCTTCTCACCACTACCCATCCGCCGCTTCTCCTCCTCCACCTGTTCCAGCAATGCTTCCAGTTCAGCTTCTGTTAGTCCCTCCAACCGTTTCTGCAGCAACCAAGAAAGTTAACTCATTTGTCAATGGAAACAGGCAAGTCATTTGATCCATAAATCAAAAGACTTGATGAGCTACGCCCCATTTGTAGCCAGTTTTCTAAAACAGTTCATGCTCTAGATTCTAATCAATTCTGAAAAAATTACTCTCAACCAGCTTTTACATAAAACTGTTTTGTGGACTTAGATAACATAAAAACCAAAATCGGAAACCAAATGTTGATTCTAAAAAATACCCGTTTGACAATCAAACTGAGCCTAGATGGAAATGGGCATGACCTTGAATGATATCATGACATAAGTTTGAGCAACATAAAATGGTAGAGAAAAAATTATGTTAATTGATGCTGATGTTTTAAAATTACATTATGCAATTGCATGCAGTTGACTTTTTTTTCCCAATATTATAGGTCAAGAAGGCTTAAATCTTGCCAAGAAGACATTAATCTTGTTTGTACCTTGTGTTCTATTATCCTAAAATATTTTAACAGAAATGGTAATTGTAAGTAGTTTTTTTTTTTTTTCAGTTTTAACTTTATGACACCATATCAACACAGAGTTGCACAAAAGATCATTCTGTCAAAAACAAAGGATCTGATATAAGATGATGTGCTAACCTCCATGACTTGTTTCTCATACTGCCTGAGTTGTTGGGCATATGTCATCTCTTTGTTTGATACTCTGAAAATATATGTTGAAATCCATCCAACCGTCAGCCCTAACACAAGCACGAGCTGAACGACATTACCGGCTTGCAGTGGATCAACTCCGAAAAACTGCACGGGGGATTTACAACAGAATCAATGACTTTTTCATTAAATATATATTCCAGTATAAGTTTTAAACCAGATGTTCCAAAGATACCTCCAATCCACTCTTCAAACCAACACCAATTACAGTCACTCCAAGACCAATCAGTAAGACATCCTTCCTACTGTATCCAAAAGGTACCTGAACCATGTTTTGAAATAAGAGAAATGAAATCAAATTCTTATTTGCATCAATCCAAATACAAAGAAAGAAAGAAAAAGGGACTATATGCAATAAAATAATTTCCTCATCATTGGCATGCACATTATGGCCCCAGTCTCAAAATCACATCACATAGAGTGCTCCTCAACATCTTAAAATATTGTAAAGTGTGGTTCATGCTATATTATTTAATGAGTAACCATGTTTTCCCCAACACGTGTAGGTTGTGAATTTGTAGTGGAGGGCATGAGAAGGCGAAATTGGCCTTGTTACATAAATTCAGGCATTTATCTTGGGAAAATCAATCTTACATTTGCCCCTTTCATTCAAACATACAGAAATTCTATGATTCACCGTTAATCACTGCTTTGTCACCCATCTCCAAAATATTCACAATTTTGTTCCATCGAACAACTAATTTCCTACATTTCTTGTTCAAATCTAACTCTATACACACTTCTTTTTATATTTTTTTGATAATTTTCTTGTGTAGATCAAGCATCCATCAGTGCAAATCATATTGGGGAGAAACTGCCCATGTAAAAGAACAAGAGACCTATTGTGAAAGAACTCTTCCCACAGAAATCAGAATCCAGTAAATCCATTATTATAACAATAAAATGGTTTACAACTGATACCATATAGAATCAATTGACAAACCAAGAAGAGTCATACAAATGAAGAGGCATATTTTTATTAGTTGGTTATACATGCCTTTTCCCGGTCAGGAGTAGTTTTTGAATCATCAGGACTTCCACTTGACGATGAGGATCCAGTGCTCCTTGGAATTCTCAAGGCCGCATTCCTTAATTTCAATCCATAAGAAGCCTTCCTCAAGGAAAGAGATTCATCAACGGGGTACAAGCTTTGGCAAGTAACTCTGCCTGCATAAAAGATCGTTATCCTGATCATGAACAACAAAATATTCACAAACAAGCTAATATTTGCAGAAAATAGTTCCAATGACCAGCCAAACAATACTACATTAATACAAGAAATGATTTATAGACAAATGGGCACATATTGACTCCCCACAATATCATTGATGCAACGAAAAAGTTTATTTTCAAGACCTCCAAAAGAATATATTCTTTCAAATTCATTTTTATAGAAAATGTTGTTGTTTTCTTCCACCTTCCAGTGCATATAGTGCAGCTCAAGTAAGGGGAAAGTACCATTACTTTGGATTGCTCTAGCTCTTCCAAAAATACTTTTTGGGATGACTTACTAAAACCCCCAAATAATTTCTAAGACAAACAGAATACAAACGTTGAAATAATACAGAAAATCATTTATCAAAGCAACCCAAATTTCAGGAAGTGAAAGAATCCGACTTTAAACTTGAATACACCACCAATTCATCATACAAGTGATACCCAGATGAGAATTTCAGTAATATATAACCAAATACTTTTCTTTTTTTTGCTTGGTTAAGTAATATTTTAAAAATTGAAGTAAAAAAAAAAAGGATGATACAATGCTTTATATTGATGATTCTGAAATAACAAGTTGATCTAACAATTTAAAAAGCTAAATAAAGATGGAAAGAACTTACTGGGAAGTCCAACAAAAAGAGCAGTTGTTGTAAGAGCTTCGCTTCTCCTGCTGGTCCTGATTGAACAAATTCCCAAACTCGAAGAAGGAGAAACAGAAAGAACCAATTCCATGACCACTCACCAAAATCAGATCAAGAACCAATAAAAGGAATTGCGAGTGAGAGAGAGAGAGAGAGAGAGAGAGAGATTTTATTATAGAACAAAACAGATATTTTGGAGCAATGAAAAACAAACGCTGGTTTCTCTTATCGCCTTAAAAATCGAGCGGTTATTGGCGAAGTGGCTCTTTTCGTAAATTTATTGGTTTTAGGGGATATTTACAGACCGCATTATAACACTTTTGAGCCGTTCATCTCGTGTACCTCAGTGAATTTGAATTGTTATGGCATAATTATGTGTGTCTAGCTGTTCTCACCACATAAGATCTGACGACGCCTCTAAATACACACATCTGAGAATCCTTTTTTTTTTTTTCAATATTGTGTCGAAAAAATTGAATAAAATTAAAATAATAGACACCTTTAAAAGATTCAAACCACCTAAGTTATTTGTTCTTTTAAAAAAAAAAACGTTTTTCATGTAAAAACCCACTCCTTTTCGTAAAAACTACCTTCAATCAATTTTTCATAAAAACCATTTTTGTTGACTTTTAACATATAACAATCAATCAAATCTCTTTAATTAAGGGACTTAGATTGAGTCTTACCACCTGTTAAGGAAAGATTTAATCAAGAAAAAAAAAAAAAAACAAACTTATCAATAAAAAAAAATGTAAAAGTCAAAAACACATTCGGAACCGACCATCTGAAAACTGATGGGTAGAATCAATTTCATGCAAACAAACAGGGCCTAAAATCAAAATAGAAGCTAAGAAATACAAAACATATTGGTACAATTGCTCACATACATTTTTTATGGGTATAAAACTCACACATATCACCTTGGCCTTACACACGTATATAGAAATCCCAAAGGGTAACTAAAAATAAGCCTTTTGGGACTCTTGCCTCTTGGACTGACATTTGCATCAGTATAGAGAATTAGAGCTTGTATCAGGATTCAGGGGATCAATGCTACATGATCTACTACACACATTATTATAGTCTCTTCTAGTCCTGAGCACAACAGTCAGAGTTCCTTCCACATCAGAAATCTCGGATCATCAGGAGCTGATGCGGCCTCTACCACCTGTTAAGAAACCCAATTCAAGATAATCTTAAAGGTATGGCATGTATGGTAGGGGAAAATTAGGGAAATACAAACATATATATGCAGCAGCTGTGACATTCCACATGAATGCGATGCGGTTGTAAATGGATAAATCAGGATCTCAAGAAAATTATAGTTCAATTTTAGAATGAGAGTGATTACCTGAAAGAAGAAACATCAAAATATTTGCACTTGTAACCTAGAAATCCAGCAACAGATATATGACATGGAAAGTAAAGAAGAGTTGATGGTTGCTGTCACTTTAGTTTTGTCAAATAAGTTTTGAGCCCGCATCCGAAAATAAAAAATTTATGATATTCGAATATGAAATAATTTAAAAGCAGATATAAGAATACCTGTAAGCCTGTAACCGCTTAGAATTGAACTGATATGTTATCCAATTATATATGTTTTTATTATAAACTGTTTAAATTTGATTATCTTGTACGAATGACTATAATTCTTAAATTTTAAATAATCATTGCATCAATCATGAAAAACTAGGTTAAATTGAATGCCTACTATAGACAGTGAAAATTTTGGTTTGGATGTTCAAGGCAGGAAGAATGGGAAACTGATGTAAATTATTGCTTTTCAAGTTTTAACAATAGGTAGTGTAGTGCTTGCTGATAAATCAAGCCTGACTCTTTGAGCGTTTGTTTGACATGGGACAAAGACAGCAAACTCTAATCACACAATAAAATCAAAAGGGCATTGCACTCCATCTATGAGGCGTGTTATAAATGGAGCGATGCGTACAAACTTGATTAAGACTGAAAGACGAACAACAAACTTCAATCTAAACGAACCTGGAAGCCAGCCTTCAGGTACAGATCTTGAGCAGTCTTGTTGTCTGCATTTGCATGGATGTATAACTGCTTCATTCCTATTAATGACCCAATACAATAAGGCTAAATATTGAGAGAAAAAAAAATTCATCCAACCCTGTTTAAATAATATTACCTTCTAAGGTGGCAATATCAGTTGCCAGACAAAGCATATTTGATGCAATCCCCTGTCGGCGGGCAAATTTAGCCACACACACGTTGGCAATATAAGCATATTTGTGTGAATCGCAATCCTCATTGCTAAACAGGACGGAAGAGGTTTTTTTAATTTCCTAGAGATAAGTTATGAAGTAAGCTCACAAATATTAAGAAATATTGCATAGAAGTAAAGAGGAAACAAAATCAAATCCCAAAGGGTATCCATTGTTAAAAGCATAGGGTTTGACATTTTGCAAAGACATGAAGGGAGAAAAGAGATATGGGTGGCTTGTGATGGTTCCCACGTCTCAGATGAAGCCTATCTTCAAAGCCTCTCCCATCACGTTTGTTATACAATTATGCCTTGACATAGGATGATAGGAAAGAAATAAATAACAACTTTCTGCTTACCCCAGGAAAGTTTTCGCCTTGTAACAACCTCCGGATGCTTATGTCGAGTGTTCCTACAACACTCTTCAATACATTTCGTCTTACATTTGGTTCTTCCTTTTTAACCTGAAACGCAAAATATTGTTAAATTGAACTGTTATGGAGAGATCAAGAAGCAGCATATTGATGCATGATAAAGTCCAGATATGAATGTTTCTGTCATAATCCTTTTGTAATAATTGTAACTCAAGTACATAACTGGGAGTAGTTGATTCCGAAATGTTAAAGAAATTCAAACTATGGTTTGACATATCTCAGCAAATGATAGAATAACTAAAAATAATCCTGCATTGAGAACTGAGCTTAAGAAGTTTATTTCATGGGGTGTGCACGAAAATTCTTTTTTTTAGTCAATAGGTATTATGTGATCAGTCCAAGTTCAAAATATATTGTCATGTCTGCTCTCTTAAATTAAATGGCCCATCTAAGTTTGGTGCTTTTTTTTTGAGAAAAATCTAAGTTTTGTGCTTAATATATAAATAAATAAATAAAGTTTGCAAACTTATACAGGCTGTAATGGCAAAATTTTGGCATGATTGTTAACCATGAAAATTTTATTAAAAGAAGAGACAAAATAAATCAAATTGAACTCATATTTAAGTGATTGAATTATAGAATGTGTAGTTCCTTTTCAAATATAGATAATGATTTCCCTGACAATGTAAGTGCATCCACAAATATCTTCAGGTAATGGCATTATGAATTTTGCACATTGTTCCAGGTTTAACGCATCCAGAATAGAAGTTTATAAATCGGTGTCAACTTGAAGAACTTGATGACTAGAAACATCAACAAAATAAATGAGCACAATGACTGAAAAATAAAACATATATTTAATAACATACAGCAATCATGCAAGTACACTTCATTGAGTTTCCATCCCTCCCAGCACATCGGCGTTTCAATGCATAGTACTCCTGGAATCAACAACGATTGTAATGAGAGAAAAGTGTTGAAATAGAGTTAAAGAAAAAGGTAAAAAACTGCGAGTATATAACTGAATATGTTTCATGACCAAAATCAGAATAATAAACACACATCCTAACAAGGTCGGATTTCATTTTTTTTATTCAAAAATGATGTTCAATGAAATTTCTTTCTCGCATTCTGGTATGCAAATGTTTTTTTGATGAAACTAGAAGGAATACTTCACCTTTGCTGCATACTCCCTTTTAAAATTCTCTACATGGCTGTGCAAATCAAAATTTCACAATCAATCCTCGGCATCCAATATAATAAAAAGACTGAAATTAACCACGGTCGAATGAAGTTCCTAAACAGATATTAAGTTACAAGATCTTTATTTTGAAGAGAATTGTAAACTGACCGCACATACAACGCTGATTCACAGTGGCCTTCTGCCCTCAGATATGCAGCTGTCTGTAATGCAGCACAGTACACAAATAACATCACCAAATTTGTTGAATGAACAGGTGCATGAACATGGAAGAAAATCACCAAAAAGACAAAAGAAAACCATATGACCAACCCAGTATTCTTCATCAAGTAGAGCACTGCGGGCGACATAATTACCAAAAGCCCTTCTCGTCCCTTCGCACAATTCTTCCTCACTTGGCTGCAACCTGTCAAAAGATAGCTCGGGATGCTTTGATTCATCATTTCCTGATGTAATTGAATGCCATAGATTTGGGGACGCATCCTTGCATTGAACTTCCACAAATTTCCATCGACCGCGTGACACTGGAAACTTTTCCCTAAAATGAAAAAAAAATGGCAGTAAGAAAAATATCCAATATACATGCGAAAAACACAGAATTCAACATAGTATAGGAAGTATGCAAAAATCAATTATAATTGAATCCAAAGTCATATCTAAATTATCTAAAAGTATGCAAGAATCCAAAGTCATATCTAAATTATAAAAGGGACTGAGAAGTATGCAAAAATCAATTAACAACCAGGTTTGAAAACTGACCTAGTTTTTCTTTCCATCAGAAATGGATAGATATTTAAAATGCAAACAGATAATATATTTTTTTGCACTAAAAACGCATAATCTGATAAAAGTCACATAATCAATAAAAAGACATTCCAAAACGCATAATCCGAGTTTCTTGATGCATCAAATGAAATTCTTGTTCAGAACTAGATATACAACTAATCTGCGCAAACAAAGTAATGAAAGACTTTCTTTATTTACCCAAACGAGGACGGGATCTTGGCAGCGCAGGAGATGTTGCGAAGTCTCTTCCTCGTAAAGGCCGCCCGATTCACCCGCAGAGGGAGAAAGGGAGATTTCTTTTGAAACAACGGAAAATCTTGAAAATGAGGACCGAAACCCACTCTAATCGCCATTTCATCAAAGCAAAAGCTCACAACACGCGAAGATCATTAACCCAAACTCCAAAGAAATCCGGATTTCACGGAAATTGTTCGATCTCCATATATCGAATCACTCAAATTAAACCAAGAATTCGAGATTCAACACGAACGGAGGCTGCGGAGAGTCATATGGAGCAATTAAAAGAGAAACATCTGAAACCCTAAATCAGTGAGAGGGAGCCCGCCATTTTTGAAAGGGAAAAGCAGAAACCCTAAAAAAAGGGAAAGGAAGGTTCGCAAGAGTGACGTATGCCGTCGGAAGGTATTTATACATTCTTCTCCGAAAGGATCGCGTCGCGAGTATTCGTTTTTTATCCATTTTTTTTAGAGTAAATTGCAATACACCCCTTGCAATTTGTAAAACCAGCGGAGGCCCCTTATAGTTTAAAAATATACACTTACAACCCCCTATTTGTAATTTAAAAGTACACACTTACAACCCCTGTTATACACTCTCATTAAACTACAAAAATAATAACAAAAAAATGTTATTGTAACATTCAAAATAATATTTGATACTTACATCCATACATTTTAAGTAATATAAAACATTTTTATATCTTAAATTAACATTCATCTATCTTAATTAATATAAACCATTCATACATCTCAAGTAACAGTATTTCTCATGTTATCGTTTTCATTGTATTATCATGCAATTTAATTGGTAGGGTTATAAGTGCATATTCAAGGGGTGCCTTTGCAGGTTTTGTAAACTTGAGAGGGTCAAAATGTATTTTACCCTTTCTAATTACAAGTGGCGTATGTTTTTGTATGGGACGGGCTGTCCAGTTCTTCTGGAGCGATGAAGTTGGGCCTTTGCAGGCCCACAACGAAAAATGAAACTCAGCCTGTGTTTTTTACCAACCCAGAAAATAGTATAATACAAAGTGTTGATACACTCAGTTTTACAGTTTTATACACTGTGATAATTATATATAGTTCTATCATAGTGTATAAAATAAAAAAAATTATTTATTCAAAGAGAGAAAGAAAACACTGATCAATCGTAATGTATACTTCATGTCATATGACATTATATATTTCAATAGAAGTGTATGATTTTTTGAAGAAAAAAACAGTTTGTGCTACAAATGGGGCTGCACAAAGAGGCTGGACATGTCATTTTCCTACAATATATTTTGTGATATTGAAATGTATGTTGTACTATGACAAGTGTATTTAAGTATATATTTCGCTTTTATAACAGTAAATACGAATGTATTTTTTTTATAAAAAAAAAAGAAAATAAGAGAAGGCTATGAAAAGGATTGTACATGAGTCTGGACATATCATGTTCCATTGGAAATATGCATGGAAAATTAATTAATCACTTACGTTCCAAATATAATCTTGAATATCTGCAAAAAAAAAGGGGGGGGTTTTATTTTAAGTTTCCGTAAACTTTATGATTTAGTGATTGATTCCTCCCTTTCTTCATATTACTGTTTTAAGTCACCGGGTGTAAACCATGTGTTCCTTATTAGTCCCTACTAAAAAAAATTAGACAATTTAATGATACGTCCCTCCCAGGGACTAATAAGAAACATATGATTTAAATATGAAAACTTAAACAACAATATGAAAAAAAAAATGATCGATCACTAAATTGTATAGTTCATGGGGACTTCAAAAATAAAAAAAACCCAAGAAAAAAAAAATTGAGATATCCATTACCACAAGTAATAAACCCACAAAGATACATAGTCCAAACATTAACAACAATGCTTTTGCACTTGAGATCATGCACTTGTTCATGTCTGTATACCAATTAGTTTGGTTAATCTCGTATAATGAAATATCGCGTGTCCATGTCATTTCACCCATGTACTAAATGCAAATGTATTTTTCTATACTTAATTAAAAAGTTTGTTAACTTTTAATATAAAAAATATACATTAAAAAAAAAAATGAAAATGAGATTTTTAAGAGTTGAATTTTATGAAGTTATTTTTTTATAAAATTATATATACTTTGTTCTTTTGTCAATCATTCTAAATAAAGAAGTGATAAGACATGATAAAATCTAGTCATTGTTGAATCAGACCTCGTCAGAGTTTATTTCATAAAAAATTGTGAAACAGGTGGAATGATTCTTTGATTCAATGGCTAAGTGACAAAACCAACCAAACCAATGGAATTGCAAAACATACACATTTGTTTAAGATAAATCTTTGACTGATTGGGACAAATCAGAAAATAAAATTAATGATGATGGTCCAATCCAAATGAAAGTGAGTGGTTTCTATGATTAGGCAACCAACGTTGCACCGGGACCTTCGGTTGAGCATTATGCTTGGTTATTTAAACACTAAAAACATCTTAAAATAATAACATATGATGTGATTTTTGGTTTCCCAATATCTTGGTATTGATTGTAGAAATCTTTATTCTATACTAAATTCTATCATGGGAGAAAATGCTATCTTCGTGCCTTGAATACACATAAATAAATGAAAAAAATTCAAATAACCCTTTGTAAACAGTTTAAAATTTATGTAATCCTTGACTATTTTTAAAGTCCATATAACCCCTTAAAAATATTAATGTAAAACCAAATAATCTTCTGAGTTAAATTTTTATTCATAGATGAGGAATATTATGTAAATATTCAGTTTAGTTAACTTTGATTGAAAATACAGTATGATAAAGTCTCCTACAATTTATTAAAAATGCAAAAAACTATGTAAATTACCATTTTATTCCTCCTGACAGATTATGAAACCCTATCCAAAATGATAAAATTGTCATTCCGTATTTTTCACATATTGTGGGGGTTTTTTTGGTATATTATTCTTTTCAACTAAGATTGACTAGGCAGAATGTTCGCAGAATAATTTATCACTAAAAATTTAACCTATAGGATTATTTGAAGTTATATAGGTGTTTTTATGTGATTATATGGGCTTTAACAAAAGTCAAGGGTTATATGGATTTTAAACAGTTTGCAGGTTTCCTAAATAAATACATGATCAACACCAAATCTCATCAAAATATTAAAGTAAATGTGTTTGAACGAGAATAGGTTTAGTTTTAGAATTGATGATCTCTTTGCCTCGATTTGGAACAAGAATGTAATTTATTCTTAGGTATACATTTATTATGGCATAAGTGAGTATAAATAAAGATAAAATGATTTTTTGTTTGGTTATGTTTTGAATTATTTTCGTTAGTAAATGTAAAAATAAATGTTTTATTGTTTGGGTAAAATGTGAATAAAGTATAGATAAGGATTTATAAAATGTGAAAAAATAATGATAGTTGATTTGACAAGTGATTTATTAGAGGTGATAACAGTTGATTTGACAGTGGACTCAAATATTCTTTGAGTAGAATAACCTAAAATAACTTTAATTTTAAGAATTGGTTGGAATCTATATACCACTTTATACTAATTTATTCTGCATAAAATATTCCAGAATATACCAGGCAAACAAACGGATTAAAACATCTATTCCAATCAATATCAGATTATCTAAGGGTTTATTTCCGTTCTAAACGGGGGCTTAACAATCACAAAATCATTTTTTCAATAAAAAATACTCAAAAAGAAAACCTTTCACCATAGCAACACACCAAAAATTCAATATTTAGTCTTTGTTAACTTCAACAGATTTACATCTGGAGCAGATGATGAAAATAATAAACAAAAAAATTCAGATATCGCTTGAAAACCTATTTAAACAGTTTTTTTTGTTTTTATGGAGGTCATAAAAATCAAATAGTATTGTCAGGGCTAAACAATTTTTTTTAGGGTTTTTTATTTTAAATCCCTATAAACTATATGATTTAATCATCGATTTCTCATTTTTTCATATTACAGTTTAAGTCTCTACATTTAAAAAGATATGTTTCTTTTTAGCCTTTCACAGAGATTAATAAGAAAACCAAACAATTTAGTGATAGATCTCTCTCAACGACTAATAAAGAACATATATTTAAATATAAAAATTTAAATTATAATTAAAAAAAATGAATGATCGATTACTAAATAAATCATATATTCTATGAGACTAAAAAAACAAATCCATTTTTTTTTTTAAGTTAACGTGATTAAATAACATTGAGCTAAGAGAGAGACCAAATCTTAATATTAATGTAACAATAAAAACAATCGTAAAAACGTATAAAACAAGACCATTGAAAAAACGCCTCTCCCTCTCTTTCTCTCTCTTAACCAAAACCGAAACCCTCTCTCTACCAATCGATCACCCACTCCCAAACCAATCTCTCTCTCTCTCTCTAAAAAGAGGGGCCAAAGAAGACGAGCCCCCTCAACTTCACCATCGCCTCCGCCGCCTCATGAGGGACCAACCAGCGACGGCGACGACGGCGGCGAACGCCGTCGCCGAATGGGGGTACTCGAGGCCCGTGGTGATGGCCCTCGACGCCGCGTGGAACCTCGCGTTCGTCCTCGTCTCGGCGGGAGCGCTGACGTCGACGGCGAGGGAGAGGCCGTCGGTCCCAATTAGGGCCTGGATCGTCGGGTACGCCCTTCACTGTTTGCTTCACGTGCGTTTCACCTGGGTTGAGTACCGGCGGAGGGGCCGGGGAGAGGCGGAGTGGGTGGCGGCCCAAAGGAGGTAGCTGAATTGGGTTTTTTATTTTTATTTTTATAATGTTTTGTTTGATTTATTTTTAGATGATGTTGTGTTTTTTGGCTGATTGAATGATTTTTCAGTTTAAGAATGTATGATTAATATTTGATGAGAAGAGATTCTGTTGATCAGATGAAAATAAGGTTCATATTTTTGTGCATTTTGTTCTTATTTTTTGGATTTGTTTTAGGTGAGTTGTGTTTTGTTTGTTTGAATTTTTGGATGATTTTTGTGTTTTTGAGTGATTGAATGATTAATTTGTTTCAATAATATATGTTTTTTTTATAAAAAAACTATTGGTGCCCCAAGGATTTGATTGGCTGACCTCCTTTACGGAGAGAGGGGTGCTAGCAATATATGGTGTTTTGTTACTTTGATGTATGGGTGATTTGGTTGACTGCAGCATAGTTTTATTGTGATTTTTATTTGGTGGTGTGAGATTCTGTTGATCAGATTCAATCATTCAAATAAGGTTGATATTTTTGAGCATTGTGTTCTTATTTTGTGGATTTGTTGTTTTTTATTTATTCTTTGTTCGGTATTTTTTTATAGGTGTTGGAGTTTGATTATCAGCTGCCTTTAACTTGGTAGTTTTAGGCTTGTAGCTTGTCTGTTTGGAAACACAGATTGAAAAGTAGCTTTTGGAATAAAGCTGTTTTTTAAGATAATTTTAAACCTTGACTTTTATTGGGATGTTTTTTTTTTAATTCAGGAATCAATGTTTGAAAGCAGTTGATGTTTGGCAGAGAAAATTGCTTTTCAATTAAAAAAATCGATTCCAACAAAAAAAAAAAACGTTGTTTTTGAGCTTTTCAAAACACGGATTTCGAGAGAAAAATTAAAAGGAATCCAGCTTCCGATTCTGAATAAAGCTGCCTCGTTTGGCTGCACGATTTTAGCTTTTTAACTTTTCAAAAAACAAAAGCTGTCCCAAACGTGCAACCAAACGAGGCCTAATTAGTCAAAGTTGGTAGGAATCCTACCACCAAATTTTATTAGATAGAACGTAGGGTACAATGCCATTCATAATCACTAATTTTTATACACTTATGGGTAATCTTTTTTTTTTTTTTTCTTTCCGAGAAAGCGTACTTTTGTTAAATTTACGAAAATAAATAACTTTTTACTATGAAAAGCATTTTTTTTATAATTCAAAAGCTGTGTTCACTTTGAAAACGCATTTGGGTTAAGTTTAATTCTTGCATAATCATCCAAACGTATTTCCAAACATTACCTTACAATTAAGTAGAGCTTTTGTGGTTAATGTGAAGATCATGTCTTCTGATGCTATCTTAGTACTATATTCTGATCATTTGGAATGTTAGTTTACTTATGATATAATTTTATGATTATCTTTAAGTGTAAGGGTGTTTGTTTATTCCATGCATTTAAATGGCCCTGCCAGACACTCTATATGCAAGTTTGTCAGAGACTTCGTATCCATTAAATCTACAACTAAACTAATTTAATTTCTCTTTCTTATCCCCGGGATTGCTAAAAGACTGGAGACCTTGACTACTATGCTCTCAGTTGTGTGGTGGTTGCTTGGATTCTACTGGATTCTTGTTGGTGGCCAAACACTCGTGCAAGATGCTCCTCATCTTTACTGGTAAGTCACAAGTTGGGATGTGCATTTCTCTTTATTTTCATGATCTTTTTTGTTCTAGAAAACTATTTCGTTAGCACAATTTTGCTTTTTTATTGTTGTGTTCTTCGAAAATATCCTCTCATGAATCCAATCTGAAGAACTAGATCTCAATGGTGTTGTTTGTATAATATAAAGCAAATGTTAATAGGTTTTGAGACATGGCGAAGTTTTAGTAACCGAATGGGAAATGTTTTTAGTCCAATATTTTATGTAAAGCCAAGCAGGTGATGTTATAACATAACACTTAACGTTTTTTCTTGTAATGGAATGCAGGTTGACGGTGGTGTTTCTTGCGTTTGATCTGTTTTTTGTAGTGTTCTGCATTTTATTGGGATGCTTTATTGGCATTGCCTTGTGTTGCTGCTTGCCATGCGTGATAGCAATTTTATATGCTATGGCCGGTCGTGAAGGTGCAACCGAGGCCGACATCAGCTCTCTTCCCAGGTTCAAGTACCGCCAAGACAAATGGCGAGGGGCTTTTGGTGCAGATAAGCAGCACACAGCTGTGAAAATGACTGATTCGAATGGTGATTCCATGGATGACCTAGTGCTTCCACCTGAGGACTCGGTGAGTTAATTTAAGGACTTTAAGCTCTTGCTTATGTACATGTTGCTCAACAATCTGTTGCTTTGCTGGTATTTTTCTCCTATATGGCATCTTTCAATTTCTAGGACCCATATTTCTTATGTTGTTTCTGTAATCTGGAGGCTCTATTCTTGTGAATTAGAATCTAATGAAAAGAGTGGCTATTATGAAGTGTATATGAGGAAAATAATCATCCTGGTGGTCAACCAGAAGACTATCTCCAAAATGATTCCGCTAATGGGGACTGTGTGTGTACACTTCAACCAATGAATTACTCGATCAAAACCTGTGATTTGACTTTTTTGTTTGTTGTGGAAGGGAGGTATTTATTAATATGTAAGAAGATTTAAAAGTGATGGATTTACTTGAATGTCAGTGTAAGATATATAAAATCAAAGAACATTGATCTTATTTGGCACTTCACTCCAAGGAAACAATTTTTGGACATGATTGAGTGAGTGGTATGCTTCTTTGTGCTTTGGTGAATTATGCTCAGATTCAGAACTGCGGTGGTTTTTTCCTTTCTTCTCTTTTCACTTTCACAATATATTGTCAATTGACAAGCATGTTAATGGTTTGTCTATCCAGAGAAGTTATAGAACAACAAAATATAATATGAACTTAAAGTGCCAAAAAAAACAAGGATTGGTAGAAGCATGTTAATAAGTGCATAGTTCTTTGCTTCAAAAAAATAAGTGCATAGTTCTTTTTCTCTGATAGGTAAGTGGTGGAATTTGAATCAAGGATCTCATGGTCAGCAAATTTTGCTGTCAACCATTAAGTTATGAGTCCAACACCAATAGGGGGATGGTGGTCCATCCGGTGTTACAGTTTATTTCCTAAGTTGTGAAAAGTTCCTCTGTGATCTTGATATCAGCTTGATGTTGGCAATATAAGGTTCACATCTTCCAGTTGTGTTCACTTCACACTTAATTTAAAATCATAGCTCATCCACTATTGAATTCTTGCCGAATTCCTTCATGATAGTTTATTGATCTTGCATGTGAAACAGTTTAGTGAGACTGCCTAATCTTGCTAGAAACGTTTCAGGAATGCTGCATTTGCCTCGTCCAGTATGAAGATGGGGTGGCGCTTCACTCTCTTCAATGTGGTCACCATTTCCATTCCGGGTGCATTGTCAAATGGCTCCGTATAAACGCAACTTGCCCCCTATGCAAATTCAACATTCTCAAAGGTGATGAGCATGTCTGACTCCTTTGGTCTCTGTTGGATTGACATCAGTAGTACATGTAACCGTGTTCGCCCTCGAAGAGCCATGATTTTGATGATCATAATGCAAGTTTCGGGAAAAGCCCTTCATGAGAGAGGAGTTAAAGTTTCTACAGTTGAATTTTCTTTTTAACCTCAATTCATTACCTCTGAACATGAAGAAAGTGAGGCATACTTGTATTTCAAAGGCAGATGTATGCTTTATATGGTTGTACTGGTACATGGTGTTTGTATCCCATTGATGGAGAACTCTCTTTTGGCCCAATTTTAATATACGGAAAGAACATTTTTTCACCCTACCTTACTGGTTGGACTTTTGGCCCAGATATCTATTACTGAACTCCATGGATTATAACATACATGCACGCACACACACACATATTTATATGACTCAATCATACATTATCTTACAGTTGTCACATGCATTTCTTGAGGAGATGATCCTTCAGAGGAGTAGAAAAAAACTTTAAGAAATCATGTGGCTGGCTCTTCTTCATGCAGACAGCAGGAAGAGTTAAAAATGCCTGGCAGGGGTTTTTAAAGAAAGAAAAAATCACAAGCAAGCATGCATGTGGGAAAGTTGAAATCCAAACAATGATCAACACTTTCATCCTAACACAAGCTCCAGAAAGGAATCCAAACATCTCATGTTTGAAATGCTAACCTCTTTTTTATGCCAATATCATCACAGCATGAAAGCATTGAATTCGCTTGAAAAAATTGCAATTTTAAACCAAGTCAGCTAAACATTGAAAAAGGAGAAAGACACCTTCAGACCTGTCTTGTGAGGTCGCGCTACAAACATCAAACATTCTTGTTCTTCTTCATCTTCGAAGGAGGCCATCGACCCTTCTTCCTCAGGCGCCTCTTCCGGACGAGTCGTTTCCTCCTCAGCCTCAGCTTTTTGGCCAGCTTCATCTTCAGCCTCTGCTCAAGGATCATCTGCTTCTTGGATTCCAGGGGGAGATTCTCCACTGAAGCAGCCTCCCCAGTCCCACCTTCCAATGGCAAATCAAGGCTCTCGACACCCTTTGCATCGATGTCATCTGAAGTCGCCAAGGCGATCACAGGCATTTTCCTTGCATGGTCAGCAAATGAACTTGGGCACCCAAATCCATTGGAAGGCACTGGTTGCAAGGTGAGGCTCTTTCTTGGCAACCTGGGGACTGAAGAAAAGAAAGAGATGCAATGGAAAAACAAAACCAGTTTGGAAATTTAGAGCTTCTATAGAAAGAGTTTCATCAGGGACCTCGAATTGCAATGCAAAAACTAACATAGCATGCTTTCCTTTTGCAGTGTAATCAAAGAATGAACAGAAGGACATTCTATCAACTTGTGTAGAATCATAAGCATAGTCACAATGTTTGTGTAATAAGTGTATATTCGTGAATGAAACAAGATAGTTATTCTAATCGTTAGTATAAAAATTGAATGAAGACTTTAATATTGGGTGGTGAAGGGGAGATGTGGTGACAACTACGACAGGTTTGTTAATTTATGAAGAAAGCGATAAACCAACAGAACTAAATGGATATCCAGAACCTGAATTTACTAAATGCACAGTTCAATGAATAGAAATTTGTTCAATCAATGTATCCAATTGAAGAACTTTTCCTAACATCAGATGATTTTGTGACTATGAAAAGAACCCAAAAGCAGTAGAAGAACCACATAATTAAGGCAGTCCATTGCATTTTCAAAGGCAAAATATAAAAAATAAAGAACCCCAATGTAGGAAATCATGCAAGGAACAATTGAGAGAAAGCTTAAACCAACAAATCCAGATGAGAAAAAAAAGAGCAAGATTTCGGATTGCGAAAGGGAAGGGAGAGAGAGACACACATAAAACCCATATAATAAAAATCACAGGAAACACAATGGAAAACATAGATTCAAAGAAAACCCAATAAAGAAAAACACGAAACCAGCATAAAAGAAGCAATCTTTATAACATATATATATATATATAACAAGAGAGGCATATAAAACTGAAAAAGAACTCAGTTGAGGCCCCAAAACAAACAGGGGACGTGCATTCAGAGAGAGAAGACAAACTTACGAGGGAGAGCTCCAATGGCGGTGGAGGGCTTCAGAGGAGGAGAGGACAAAAGGAGGAAGGAAGGGAGAGGAGAGAGAAAGAGAGCCATCTCTCACTCACTGCATCTGCTTATTTTTGGTTTTGGATAAGTCCCTCTTTTGCTACACCACTCTCTCCTTTGTATGCATGGTTGAAGAATGAATGGTGGGGTTGCAAAGGATTCTAAAATGAGTTTTTGGTGCTCCGCAGGTGTAAGTTACAGACCTGGTGTATTGGTATGTTAATTGGCTGTTTGGACGAGGAGATAAAGATAAGCCCATTGGTTTTGAAATATTAAAAAAGACAATGTTACTCATTTTTACATCTAATCTTATACACCTCGTTAACCATTTATAATTCTTTTACATTTTTCATAAATAAATTTATAGCATGTAACTATAACATCTCATACTATAAGTGTTATATCATTGTTTATTTTAACTACACAAATTAATGTGTTATTATATATGTAAAATATGTACTCACAGAATCATAGATTTACACCTTACTCTATTCATTGGATTCATGACATCTTTCTCTATCCCGCTTCCTAAAATCGTGTTATTATAAAATAATTTAAAATAAATTAATATTGATATTTCAAATTCTCTTTTAAAATTGTGTTATTTTACTCAATTCATTGTTATTCTCCACTATAACGACTATACTTATGTTAAACTATCACTACCTTTTATAAGTCAAAGAGATCAACGTATCAAATTATTTTTGTCTTTTTTATAAATTGGGGTTAAGTTTGTCAATTTTTTTTTTTTTAAGGGAATAACCGAATAAGTTTGTTAATGTTATGTGCGTCTGAGTTAAACAAGATATATCTAGGGGTTTGTTGTAATTTGACCATTATTACATCGATTAAAACCTTAAACCCTACGAAGAATCCGTATTTATTCAGGCCAGAGAAAGAGTGAGAGCGAGCGACAAACCTAGTTTTCTAAAACCCCCAAAAATTCGATCTTTGTTTAAAATCACGAGTGATGCCTTGTTTTCCTCCCCCGGGGACCGTGACTGTCTGTGAAATCAATCGCGATTTGAGTGAGTACCCCCCCAAAAAAATCTCCTTTTCTTTCAATTGGGTTCCTTTGTTTAGGGTTTCTTCAGCTGAGATGATTTCGTTCTTTTTTGTCTTTCAATACAGTCACCGCCGAATGTTTATCTGACGACGGTGCCAAAGACGCTTATGGGAAAGTTCTTGTATGTTCTGTTACTTGATTTTTGATGTCTCTATAGTTGTGATTTTGGTCAGTTTTTATGTAGATGAGTTATTGTTCAAATTTGCGTTCATACAGTACTGTGTGATCGAACAAACGCCGATGAATAAAATGTATAGTTAGTTACATTATTCACAACACTAGATTGGTGGAATTAGTTAACAATTTCATATATGCATGGTAAGTGTATGAATGTTTTCCTAGCATCCATATTTGTTTCCATGCTGGCATTTGATTTTGGCGCCACATCAACGTGGACACAATATGTGGAGACAACAGATGGATGAGTAAATTTGTTTGTCATTATGGATGTAGTACTACATGATTGAGCAAATGCCGATGAATAAATTTTATTGTTTGTAAAGTCATTATCTATGTAGTATTCTTGAATTGTGGCTTTGCATGACAATTGCATACGTGCATGATAAGTCCATGAATGCTTTCCTAGCATCCATAATGTGTCCATGCTGGCGTGGCATCATTGCTTAGGCATTCGATTGTGGTGTCATGTTGGCGTGGGCTTAACGTGTGGAGATGGACGAGCAAGATTTTCTTGTTGTTGACGTAGTATTGCATGTATGAGTGTTGGCAATTATTGGATGTTGGATTTAGACAATTGTAATGCTTTGAGAATTTGGTATGCAGGGAATTGTTTTCAGTCCGATTCCTTTCCAGTCGGATCTCTTGCTGCCCAAATCCGAAGAGGGTAATGAACAAGTACAGGAAGATGCTGAGCCGCAAAGTGGTTTATCTGCTCTTCAGTCGATCTTAAGCGAGTCATTGAAATGGGTTTTCCCTCCCAAGGATGTAAGTTGGTTTGGTTATTGGATTTTATTCTCTTTATTTTGATGAATGTACACTATTTGGAGCTTCACAATACAAATTTCAGCTTTGCTTCACTCTGTGTTATAGGTGAAGTTGTTGGCAGAACTTGATATTCAAGGTCTTAGTTGGCACCAACATAAACACATTTTAGCATTTATTTCTGGGCCAAATCAGATTTCTATCCGTGACTATGAGGATTCAGGTATTTAAGTTTACGTATTTGAATCATTAGTTGTGTCTTTTTTTTATACATCAGGCATTTGTTTTGTAATTACATAGATTTTTTCCTTAATATTTGGTATTTATTTTAATTAGTCAATTATGCTCTTTATGGATAGAAGGAAATATGCATTCCGATTTAAAATTTTGATCGGTTATGTTCTTGTTGATAGAAGGAACAGATCCGTGCATTCTGATTAGTGAGGCCCAAAGAGATATTAAAATGATAGAATGGAGGCCAAATGGAGGAAAGACCCTCTCTGTAGCATGCAAGCAAGTATCCTGACATTATTCTCTTGTTTATTAGTGGTGACATGCTAGCTATGCTCTTTTATGTTTAGAATCTTTTGTGATTCATTATTACTGACTTTAATTTTTTATTTCCAGGGGTGGAATATGCATTTGGTCTGCTTCTTATCCAGGCAATACACCAGCTGTAAGATCTGGAATTGCCACATCCCTTGGCACCATTTCTAGAGGCTCTAGTGTCCGATGGACACTAGTTGATTTCCTACGATGCCCTAGTGGTGAACAAGTTAGCACAATTTCTTGGAATCCTAATGGAAGATATCCGATCCAATTTTCATGAGTTCTTATAGTCAATTTATGAGTGTTTTTCTATTCTCTCGTGATTTTTTTGTACTTGTTGGCATGACTCAAGCCTCTAATGCATACTTATAATCACTGAGCAATGATAGCAGTCCTGATTAATTTTTACGAGAACTTTGCTTCAAAACATGCTAGGTTCAACATTTGCTCTGAATCTTCCTTGACATTTATTACATATTTGGCATCTGCATCTTGTGAGAGCTCATCATTCACCATATGGGATTTTGCTCAAGGTACCATAAACTCTCTCTGTTTTTCTGTCACTGTTTCTTACTTCGATATATGAAATGTTCATTATTGTTTTAACTTTTTATAGTGAAATGTGAAAGTAATTCTCACCAATAAGGAAATCTCGTGCTCATAGTAGAGATATCATGGTTACAAGCTTGCAATCAATTATCTACCTTTCTGTGACTTTTTTTCCTCAAAAGTTTAATTTTATTTAAAAGCTGATGCATGAATCATGGCAGTTCAAGATTTGAGCAATTGCAGTATAATTTGTATGGTTGCACAACTGTTTCTAATTCTTGTCAAGCGCTTACATATGTTAATGAAAACAGAAACTAGATGATATCAAAAACATTGGAATTGACTGATGAGTGTGTGGGAAACTTGCCGGGAACTCGCTGACATTACTAGTACATTTAGTCATTGTGATCAGCAAGTACCTATGTTATCAGGATCCTTCGTTTGGGGTTTCGTATCCGTACTCGATCCTTCTTGTGCTTGATACAACACTACTAGAGTGTCCTTCACTTCAGTTTAATTTTCCTGTGCCCCATCCTTTTGTACTCAATCCTTGTACTTATTATTTTCTCTCTATTTCCATTCATGTGTTGTTTGGTTCAGTTTTTGTCTTGGAATTGTCATTTCTGTTTTTTCCTTTTTTTTAGTGTTATTGAAGCCACCATGATTTGCATTGGACTTGTTAGAAGTCACTTCGCTGGAATTATGCCCCAAATCAGTCAACAAACTTGGTGATAGAATCTCTAATTCAGAAAAAAAAAAAACAGTTTATCTCCTGTATTTGGTTGTCACGATGTGTATGTTTTCATCCATTCTCATCATGCATATATCTGCATTTGTTCATTTCACCTATGCAAAGGCATTTGCATATTTTGCTGTCCAACACTAGCATGCAGGATAAGTCTGGCTCAATGTTGTTGTAAAAGTTTCCCTTTAACCCTTAACATTGTGGATGTATGACATATATCTGGAAGAGCATTTCATTTGGTTGTGACATTTCTTTAGGTTTATTTTCTTCCATTTCATTTCTGTTCCTCTTTGAACAATTATTTTGATGTCATTGGTTTAACAATTTCTTTTCTCTATCAACAGGGTTAGGAACTCCCATCCGTCGAGGATTAGGGGGCATATCGATGCTGAAATGGTCGCCAACAGGAGATTACTTTTTCACTGCAAAGTTGTATGGTCATTGTAATCACTCCTACGTTTAGAGAGCTATCTGTGAAGGAATATTATGCTATTTTTTAATTCTTATAGATATACTGACTCAAATGCCCCCTTTTTTTGGCAGTGATGGGACTTTTTATCTTTGGGAGACAAACACTTGGACATCAGAACCATGGTCCTCAACTGGTGGACCCGTAACGGTAATTAATTTGGTGACATTATTTGATGTTGATTTCTTTCTGAAGCATATCCATTTGTCCCCTTACAAGTTAGCACTTTCAAAAGGGCATCTTCCCTCATAGTAAATAAATGTGAAATTGGCATGTAGAATGCTCTTAACTTGAAAATTTGGAGCTGTCATTTAATGTTTTTCTGTAGAAGTTGCTTTTCTAATATAAAGGAATTTAACTTTTTTTACAAAAATCATTTTTGCCAAGTATATTTATTTCCTGTATCAGATAGTTGTATAGCGAATTAGCGATTGTTATGTTTTCATAGACGCAAACCCATCTTAAGGAAAATATCAACAGTACTTTTTGAGCAACTTTCTCTTAATTCCAGGGTGCAACTTGGAATCCGGATGGTCGGATGATTTTGATTGCTTTCTCAGGATCCACAACACTGGGATCAGTTCATTTTGCATCAAGGCCTCCTTCTCTAGGTAATCCTTATTTCAAGTTATTTACATTTTTTCCAAATTGATTGGTGGTGGTTATCAAGTTATGAATTGTGGTATTTATCAGCACTTGTGAGAATGAAATTTTGACTCATTTTCTTAATTTTTTTGTATGGCATCATATACATTTCTTCCCTAAAAAAATACTGTAAAGTTAAAAGCCACAGTGATGATTTAAATTATACCAGAGATAATTTTCTTTTATTTTTCACATAAGACATTTTGAGGAACATAATAAGTTGCTTGTTCTTTTTGTACATAAAACATAAAATTTGTTGAATTTCACATTGTATCAAGATTTATTGAATTTTCAATGTTTATTGCAGATGCTCACCTACTCCCTGTTGATTTACCAGAAATAGCTTCCTTGACTGGCAGGTAAAGATTTTCTTGCTGCAATGTAGTATACTAGTATTGGTGATCTTTGGCTTTCAACTGTATATCTGGGGTCTATGTATGATAAAATAAGTAAATCCTGCACATCACATGATATGCACCTGAAATTGGGCCACCAAAATAAGATTACTCCATTTATGTTGTTGATGTGCCCACTCAAATCTACTATTTCTGAAACATTTACTCGTTTATGACCTCCTAAAATTATCTTAACTGATGATTATCGATTAAGTCGGTTCTTAAAAAATGATTAATAGACAATGAGGAGGCTGTCTGTGAAGGTAGGAGAACAGACACTGCATTCTTTTTCCTTTTGGTAATGCCTGTCACTGCATTATTCACACACACACTATACTTTTTAGAGGTGGTTCTTTGTTTCAATTGCTATCCTCTGATGTTTTCTTACCTTGATCTGCAAAAGTTGTTCATGATAGATAGTTTGTATGTGTGCAGTCAGGGGATTGAGAAGATTGCCTGGGATGGTTCAGGAGATAGATTGGCAGTGGCATATAAAGGTGGAGATGACAAGTACAATGGTCTTGTAGCGGTATATGACATAAGGAGGACGCCTCTTATCTTAGCTTCATTGATGTTAGTTTACTTCTACTCTTAAAATTCCTTTCATTTTTCATCATCATTATCCATATTGTATTTCACCTTATTCATTCCCCAATCACAAGCTCTCTTTTGAATAAAAATTGCAGTGGTTTCATTCGGGGCCCTGGAGAAAATCCAAAGCCTCTTGGATTTGCCTTTCACAGCAAGTTCAGACAGGGGCCTTTGCTATCAGTGGTAAGGCGATGTATGTTTAAAATTGTCTAAACGGCATAACTTTTCATGAATAGTGCACTGTTGATCATTCTTTTTGCCTTTATTTCAGTGTTGGAGCACTGGCTGGTGCTGTACATATCCCCTGATATTCCGGTCACATCTCCTTCCTTAGTGAAAGGTAATATCTCTGGTTTGATATCATGTGAAATCAAATTTGGATATGAAAAGTTTTCACTCCAAGATTTCACGTTTCCATTTCTCAGAAAGCCAATCTGGCGCATGTGAGTCCTAAGTTGCTGATAGTTTTTACTATTTCGATGTGATTTCTTGCCAGATGAGATATTTTGATTATCCTATCCGGGGACTTGAAGTTCAACTGAGATAACAAGAGTTTTGATATGAATTTGTGTAAAATTGGCTGCATTTGTTAGCTCTCGAAAGCTGCATGACTTCACTCTTTTGAGTTACCTTCGCATCTTTATCTTTCCTCTACTTGAATTGTTGTAGATTATGAATTTATTTATTTATTTTTATAGAGGGGGAGAATTTGTTGGGGTTTGATGTAAAAGGACTGTTTATACCATCTTCTGATCTTCACATGGTTTTGTGTAATTGACTGCATGAGGAACCACCACACCAACAATTCCTTGTGACCATCTTTAGCCCCTCGTACAATTATTCAGAGAAATTGAAATTTAACCTATGTTTGAGTGTAATAATATTTTGCTAATATATATACAAAAAAAAATATTCTGCTTGGGTATTGGGAGCCCCTGTAATTTTATTGCACAAAACTCTGTTCTCTCTCTCATATTCCATTCCAAATGCAATTGATTTTTTTATTTTGATGGGCAACTCCAGAATGGTTACCCCAGAATAGTTATTTGAGTGCTATTTGTGTTTGTTTTTTATTCCCATTGTATTGTTATAGTTATTCCTATAAATGAATAAAAGAAAAAAAAAAGGGGGTTACCAATTCCATGATGTCCATCCCCGGTCTCGACCTGGTTTTTTTATGACATATTGGGTGTTGTGTTCATATACGTCGATGTTATCTTGAATGATGTATGTAATTTGTTGAAAGTTTTTAAACTTATTATAAATAATCTTTTTAATTCGTCACCAAGGTATACACATTTTTCATAATATATCTCATCATACACGGTGTTTACTATATTTGACAACATGTGTGGATTATATGTGGAGTTTGGGGACTGTAAACTGTCATACCACAACATCTTTACATATTTTTAATAAATTAAATTACTATCTTAGGAAAAAAAAGTTTAATTAAAAAACTATAAAAGCCCTTCTAGTCGGATCAGATTAGCAAGTTCTAAGCTCAAAATCCGAAGGCCGCCTATATTTGCATCCCACAAGACACCCCTTTTGAGTTCAATTATTTTGTTGAAAGGGTGTGAATACCCCTCCTAAACGGATTATGATTGAGGAGATTCATTTTTAATCTACTTAATTTGTATCTTCAACCATCTTCATCTCCACCTTTGCATACACCCCCCTTGTCTCATCATCTGAGAGACTGCGACAACCTCAACCTCAGGAATTCGACCCTGACTGCACATGCAATGGGTCGGGTCGGGCTGGTTTAAAAAACATGGTCCCGGTTGCGTCTGTTTTCTTCTTCGCGCATTATTGATTGCTCTTCTCCCCCCCACCCCCGCCTCGAATTCGACCATTTCTCATTCTGCTCGTCCGTCTTTAGCATTGTATGCAAATACCCCCCTCGGATTCGCGTTTCGGTTTTGGCGGGAAACTCTGCAGATCTAGGGTTTCTCCTCCATCGCAGTTTCCCCTCCTGAAGCTCCTCTGAAAATGGCGCCTCCCGGAGTGGATTCTATGGTTCGGGAGAAGCACTTCTCGGGGAGGAGGGATCGTAAGCTCTCGGCGATGAATCCAAATGAGAAGTCGAAGCGGCGGCGAAAGTGTGAGAAGAGGAAGATGTCTAGGGTTTCGAGGTTCGAAACGGGGGACTTCGTCTGGGCGAAGGCCTTCCCTTACACGTGGTGGCCCGGTCGGGTCTACCTCCGGGGGGTCTCCACTGTCTCCGTCGCGTTCTTCGGATGCGATAAGAGGCGGCGGTTTTGTGTCACGGATGTCCGCGATTTCGAGGAGGACTACCCGCAGATGATCAGGACGGTCGAGGCGAGGTTGGAGGATGAGATCGATCGCGTTCTCGGTGAGTTCGGGAAGAGCGTTGAGAGGAAGGGTTTGTCTGGGTTCCGGGAGGAGGAGGTGTTGGGTTTCGTGAAGGAGATGGCGGTCTCCACATGGGTTGGGGATTCTGGGGCAGCTAGAGTGGCTAGATTGGCTGCGCAGGTCAGCGTGTATCGGGCTTGCACCAATGTTGGGTCTGATTTGGAAGGTAAGCATGAAAAGCTAACTTTCCATTGTTTTTGCTATTTTTTTCCTTAGACGTTTTAGTTTTCCTTGATTGATTGCGTGTGCAGTGAGTGTTTGAATGGTTTAGGTTTCAAAAATATTTTTTTGAACCTTGTTTTGGAATATCGGGATCTAGTAATATTAATTTGAAAAAGTTACTTGTTGAGCATGCTTCAAGCTAGAATTGTTTGGTTTCACCCTTGTCTCATTGACTATCAGAGTATGCTGAATTATAATTGTGACCACAATAATGTATTAACCTTCAATTATGATGTGATCTTATTTGATCTTTCAAACAGATCGATGTGATTAGATAGATCACTTTTCTCAGGTCTGCATGAGCGTGATTGTAGATGTCCTAAACTCTGTCAGTATACCTTCTTTAAGTGCACTTTCACTGAATTGGGTTTCATTTTTTAATTTCATTTATGCATCATCTCTTAAATTGTTTCTCCATTAGTGGTCGCATCTGGTAGTGGATAACTGGTTGTTAGCACTTCACTTTGATCATGTTAGTTCTGGGTCTGCCGAACTTATAATAAACTGCTCCAGTATGAGGTTGGAAATTTTGTCCTAACCAATCTCATGTTGGAATATGCTCTTTCAAGGCATTAAGTTTGGGTTAGTTTTTTTTTCCCTTTAAATGGATTGGAGTCATCATATTAAAATAGATGACACCTCTTGAACAAGAGAGATGAGGGTTCTCCAAAGATGGTACAAAAGGAAATTAGATAACTAAAAGATAGAAGAAAACAAAGCATTGAACCAGAAGAACTCCCTCAATAGTTACCGTGAAAGATTATACGAGTGTGTACATGCATATTCATATTATGGATGTTTTCGATTCATAATGATTATTCGTTTTCATTTTCTTATGCATTTTTTTCTTCTGATAGCATCCTTTCATAATATGTTAACTCTTGTCAGGCACTCATTTAGAGAAATTATCCAATCCCTTGTCGGAGGATGAGATTTCAAACTTGAAAGAAGATGTAAAAGGTTTACACAATAAACAGGAAGACAGTCAGGTTATCTGCTCATTAAACACCATGGATGAGTTTGTCCCCGATTTACAGTATGCCCAAGATGATTGCGTTTCTGACTTGAATGATTCAAGATCAATTTTTGGGTATACAGTAGTTCATGCAGCACAAAACTTAGCCGATAATGGTGAATCAGAACAGTTACATACAGAGGTGAATAGCAACTCAAGTTTATCAAATCCGGGAGTAGTTTGGCAGGCTGCAGATTCTGGGGTTGGAGCTTGTGAAGATGATGAGAATGAAGTGGTGGATTTATGTAGAGATGATGACTCTTTGATTCATGCATATAGTGGTGCAGAAGTGGCCCATTTGAAGCATGAGGATGACAAAATCTTTGCTGCTGAAGAACACTCAACTAATCAGAGCATGAAAATATACTCTCTTAAGATTGTGAAACACATACGGTCCCTTGCACTGGACCCATTTTTTTTCAGGAAAAGGAAGTTGAAATCTATATCTAAAAAAATGTTGAAGATTCGTTATTTTATGTTCCAGAATATTCACGATACCACTTCTGCAAATGATGCTTTAGAGAGTGATTCTCTAAGTGAAGATGAAATCTTTGCTGCTGAAGAACACCCTACTAACCAGAGCATGAACAGATTTCCTCATAACATTGTGAAACACATACAGTCCCTTGCAGTGGACCCGTTTTTTTACAGGAAAAGGAAGTTGAAATTTATATCTAAAAAAATGTTGAAGCTTCGTCATTTTATGTCCCTGAATATCCATGATATCACTTCTGCAGATGATACTCTAGGGGGTGATTTTCTAAATGAAAATAGTGAAAACTTGGAAGTCTGTCATTTTGAACGACATGACTCCATTGAAACTGGTTCCAAGGTTAACAATAACGATGAAGGTGACGGTACTTGTGAAAATCTTCATAAGATGTTGAGGCATTTACATTCCTTTGCATCAAACCAATTTTCCTTGAAGGCTGAGAGCTTGAGATGTGTCATTCCAGAAATTCTGAATTACAGGGAGATGTTGTACCAACATAAAAATGATATTGCCTCTCCGGATGACACCTCTGAGCATATTTGTGAACCTGAAATGAGCTCTCTATCGGAAGTTGGTGAGCTCAGACATCCAAGTAAAAATGGTAATTTGAAAATGTGCTCTGTTTATATGAATGACAGTGGCACAGAAAGCAATACTAGTTGTGGAGTCATCCATAAAATGTTGATGCGCATACATTGTCTTGCACTAGATCCCTTTTATTTGGGTACGAAGAAATTGAGGTCTATATGCCAAGAAGTCTTGGTTTTTCGCAAGTCAGTGTACTTGAATGTCCCTGATCTCCCTCACTCAAATTCCATTCCCAAGTATGGTTTTATGAATGAGGTGAATAAATCAGCGTTGATCGAAGAGTTTCAACAATTCTCACACATCAGCAAGGACGCGAAAAACTCACATTTTGATGAAAAGGGTTCTGCTGATAAGATTCAAGGCGTGAGGGAAGTTTCTGGGATCAAGGAGTCTCTGTGTCTGAGTACTGAGGTTACTAGGACTTTTCCTGGTGAAAAGGTTAATATTGCAAGTGATTTAATCAGAAAAAGTTTACTCCCTTTTAATGGTGGTGATGAGAGACCCTTTCTTCAGCAGAAGAGCATGGTTCGTCCAGTTGGTCACATGGAAAATGGCTCAAGTAGTGCTCCCAAACTATGTCCGAATTTGACCCTTCCCGTAAATGGGTTTATGGAGGGCAGGCAAAGGAAAAGGAAGCCTGATCAATCCATTGTGTCTGATCTATCCAAGTTAAGCAGAACTCAGGCCTCATATTTAGTAAGAAAACAAAACACGAGTTCCTTGAAAATGGTCAATTTAAGATCAAGCTGTGCTGAATCTCATCCTGATGAGGGGAAACGTGTTGCCAACAATATGACCAACAAACTTATACATAGTGCCTCTGATAATCATGTGAAGTTTCTGTCCAGCAGCAAGCCTGTTGTTGATGTGAAAGTTGTGCGTGGTCCTAGTCGGAGATCAATTGAGAGTTTGCATGCAAATCAGAGATCCACAAAACCCTTTATTTCTGATTTCTCCCAGAAACACCCCAGGCAGCCCTTTAATCCAACAACTAGATTATATGCATCTCCCCTGGAGATTGACAGGTCAGTCTTGCCTGGGAATGAAATCAGGCAATTGGGCCGTAATAGATCTCTTGGATGTTCGCAATCATTACACATGAAGTTTCCGAAGGATTTCACTCTTCCTTCCAAAGAAGATCTGGTAAAGAAGTTTGGTGTATTTGGACCGCTGGAGTATAGGAGAACCAAGGTCTTTTTATATATGGGTTCTGCTCAGGTGGTTTTCTTGGATCCGCATGATGCTGCAGCGGCTTATCAATTTGTGATAAGGAAAAGTGTATTCGGTAAAGCCATGGTGAGGTTTTGGCTTGATGAGCATGAAAGTTCCAGAAGAACAAGCATTGCTGAAGTTTCGTATCAATCAGCTTTGGATTTGAAATCTTGCCTCAAAAGATCTGATGTCCATATAGAGAAGGATCAGAAGAAATTGTCCCGAGTTCGGTTCTCCAGTGATAATCAGACCACCACCTCTGATTATGCCTGTGATAGCAGTGAGGTTACAAGACCAGATATTTCCCCGCAGATGATGCAGCTTCTGGATAATTGTGATCGATTGGTGTGCAAAATTAAACAAAGTCTGGGGCTTGAATCGCTTTACTCGGTCTTTACCCATGATTTTTCCTGCATAGCTGTTATGGTTGATGAACCGAAATGTTGAAGTAGATAATTCCATTTTGGATTTCAAAGGACCTTCGGTGGAAGTGTATGGGAATCGAATTTTGACAAAGTCACTTGTGTAAGACTTGTATGCATTCTAGGTTCTATTCCCCTCAAAATGAACATAGTGGGTGTGTTGTATTTTGTTTCCCTATCATGCTTGGTTTTGAATATCAGGCATCACAGTTGTACCTAGAACTTTTTGTGATATAATAGCCTCGAATGTGTGGCAACACAGATGTCCCTCAAACTTTTTGTTGATATATGAAAGGAGCTTCCAGTTTTTAAATGTGACTTATATTTCTGGTATTCAAATTAAGTATCGTTTCTTGAATTCTAGATGAATAGGCCACTTACACAGTCAACAGCAAGAGATCAATTGTGAGGTGGGGGTAGGCAACTTCTATATCTAGAGCATTTATCAGCAGATGCTTTATAGTATATATAAATGTATTGATTCATTTTTTTTTAAAAAAAAAATCACCATGAATGTTAGGGTGTTTACAGTGCCCGGGCCTGTTGTGTTGATCCTTGATTTTTTTTTTGTTTTTGGTGTCAAGGCCCCTTACAAGGGCTTTTTCACTAACTTTACAAAAAGAAAAGATTTACAGTACAACGTGCGGATGAGGCACAAAAGACCGCACATAATTTTTACATTGTGAAATGGAGTCTGAAGCCAGACTCAACAGCATCCTAACCCAGGTTCTTTGCAAGTGTTTGGAGAAACCTCTAAGTTGATTGTCTCGCTCATATTTTGCAATGAGCTCTGGTGCATAAACATGCTCGCACTTTCACGAACAGCAAGGGGTCTTCTGCACTGTCATAGCTGCGTATGCTAGAAATACAGTCTTGCAATTGCGGTGGTCCCGGTCCCGGGTCGGATAATGCACACAACAGAGTTTCTGCATCAGTGCATACTAAGATGTGTTTAAGTTGGGCAGTCCGTGCTTGATGCAGTCCAAGCAGAATAACTTCAGCCTCTGCGCGTATGGGGGTTGCTCACGGCCAGTTCCAATAGCCCACCCCCAGTATTCTATGAGGATCCTCTTGGAGTAAAATAAAGGCAGCACCCGCCGCTCGTGTATTTATCTGCACACTTGCATCAGTAATAAAAAATACCCACGAAGTATTCCTACTTGTTTCGGTGAAACCCAAGCCCACCTGATAAAGCGTTCCAGACATCTTTCATGAATATTTGAGACCAACTGGACATCGTCCAAACTGCTTGCGGCGGAACTATCTCCCAACACCTGTTGGAAAGCCATCAAACATTCCATAAATAAATGTCTAGTTGTTTCTGTTGTAACTCCACAAATCGAGACAACGATCATCCACATGCATCCCAAAGCCCTCCAATGTCGCTCTAAGCATTTCTGAAACTAGTGTAGGCTGCAATAATCAGAATTTAAATGCAACTACTATAAGTGCTGCCATCCTCATTCCAGAATTTCTGCGTATGCCCAGCCCCACCAACTTTTTTTTTTTTTTTTCTGATGTCACACATTCCCAACTGAGATAGTGTATAGTATGCCTCTTTTGTTCGCCTCCCCCACAAAAATCATATAACCTTCTGAATTTTTCTAAAGTTCATATAACCACCTGAAAACACATATCTAAATCCAAATAGCCTCTCGAGTTAAATTTTCGTTGATAGATCAGGATTATTCTGAAAATATTTTCTCTGGTTAGTTAACTTTGACTGAATACCAACAATCCCCTACAATGTGTTAAAAATACGAAAAATCTTCTATAAATGATAATTTTATCCCTTCAGATAAAGTTTTATAATCTATCAGGAGGGGAAAAATCGTCATTTACAAAGGGTTTTTCACATTTTTAACCAATTGTAGAGGGATTTTGGTGTACTGTATTTTTAGTCAAGGTTAACCAAATAGAATATTCACAAAATATTGCTCATTTTTCAACAGAAGTTTAACTCGGGAAGTTATTTGGATTTAGATAAGTGTTTTTAGGGGGTTATATGAACATTAGGAAAAGTGAAGAGGCAGTTTACATGGGATTATTTGGATTTTTTCCAATAAAAAAGGGAAAGAATCCATTGCTGTTATTTATATATCATTACTGTTATCGATATTATTATGAAAATTTCATTGTTTAGTAATACTATTATTGTTTATTCTACTGTTTATATTATTATTAATTATTTATACTAATTATGATTATTATTCTTAAATAATATTATTGGGAAATTAATTAGGGGTCCTCCAGACCACCCATGAATTATTTTTAGGTCCCTAAACCTTCTGAAGTTTTCTTTACATTCTTGAAGACCATATTCATTATTTTCAGGTCCTTTTTTTTTACAACCCATCACATCACCATTTTCTAAGACAAAATACCATTCTTCAACCTTTCCTTTCTCCCAAACCTTCCTTCTCCCCTCTCTGAAATTCCATTTTCACTCCAAACGTTTCCATTTCCTCTCTTTAAACATTATTTATTCTCCCATCATTCTCTCTCTCCAAAAACAAATTCTTTTCTATCATAAAAAATTAAACCCCCAAGAAATCCCCAAACCTACATCTTTTTTAGACATCGGCAACAATGACGACGACGATTATAGCAGCGAGGACGCATGGTGAATTCCGTATAATTTCCTTTCCTCACTCTAATACTCTATCATATGAACAACCTGATTTTTTTTTTGTGAAAGTCCATATTTTTATTTTATTCATGTTAAATCTTTTATTTTTTAATTTCATTTATCCAATAAATGCTAAATTTAATATGTGTATTGATGGATAATTTCTTCGAGTCTAACAGATGATATAATTTTTTTTGCAATATAATGTGTGGATTATTTTCATGTCTTTTATTAAATTATATATTATTTGTTAATTTTGTGAATTGTATGTTGTTCTGTTCTATGTGCATTATTAATCTTCCATTGTGATCTATAATAATGTCCTATAAAGTGTACTTTTCTATCTGTATGTGCTATGTGAAATCTTGTGTACACTTTTAATTTGTCTGAGTACACTATTAACCCTTCTGAGTACACTGTTAGCCTCTCTAGGTATACTGTTAGCCTGTATTATAGATTGTTATTTGAAGTGTACCTTCGTGTATAACATGTGGCCTTTGAAATCAGATTCTTATATTGCTAGCTTGTCATTGTTAACTTTTTTTTAAAGAACTATCAATTCATCGAATTCAACTCCATGAAAAACATATGTTTTCATGGAATCCATTGATAGATTGATAAATACAGTCGTACTGAGTTATGGTACATTGTTAAGTTGTTCAAATACATTATTAACTTGTCTAGGAACATTGTTAATCTGTATGGATACATTATACATTTGTCTGTGTATATTGTTAATTTACAAATAGTTGATGAAGTATATTGAAATATACAAATTTTTTGTTGAAAATATATTTCAGAATGTATCATTTCATATACAATGTTGAAAATGACTAATTATTGGAGATGAAAAATGTCCGGATCAAACAAATGGGTAATTATTTGTTGATTCATCTTCTTATAAATGTTTTATATTGTGAATTAATGAAATTTTGTTCTCTTTTTAGGGTTGATCGTGGCATGTTCGTGAAAAACATGGCGGACATCTAATTAGAATGATGAATATGAATCTTGGACAAGGCGACAGACCCAAATTTAGAGTGGAATATTATGTTGCCAAAATCTTAAGAAGAGCTAAAGAAATTGAAGTTGATATTGAGAAATTGAAACATGATTGTGAATGATGCAACCGAAGAACATTGTTATGAATATGCTATACCATAATTGATAAATTGCATGCGAAAATTTTCAACAAATTGTTGATCGACTCAATGAATGTTGTTCTTCTAAAAAAATTTCAGCATCCCACTTATTGAACTCCCGCAAATGGCTTGAGGTACCATGCTACAAGATATAAGCGTTGATGTAGTTAGATTCAATTGGACAATGTTAGACATCCTATAATTCATTCCAATGACTATATTAGATATGATTTAATGAAGTATACAAAGCATTGTAATACATTATTAAAAATATTGTTCTGTACATTGTTAATCATTATGGGTACACTATTAATCCATGTGAGTACATTGTTAATGTTTTAGTAAACATGACAAAAATAGTATAATATTTTACCATCCGTTCAAAAAAACATACAATTCACAAAACTAACAAATAATATACAATTCAATGAAAGACATGGAAAAAAATGTACACATCATATTGTAAATAAAATATCATCTAGTAACCTCCAAGAAATCATCCATCAATGCACATATTAAATCAGGTTATTCATATGATAAAGTATTAGAGTGTTCAATGAGGAAAGAGAGTGTTTATCGTGCGTCCTCGCTGTTATAATCGTCGTCGTCTTCTCTGCCAGTTGAAGAAAGATGTGGGTTTGGGGATTTCTTGTGGGTTTAAGTTTTGATGATGGGAAAGAATTTGTTTATGGAGAAAGAGAATGATGAGAGAATAAATGACGTTTAAAGAGAGGAAAGGGAAATGTTGGGGGTGAAAATGGAGTTTCAAAGAGGGAGGAGGAAGGCTTGGGATGCCATGGGTGAAGTAAGGTTGAAGAAGGGTATTTTTGTCTTAAGAAAGGATAATGTAATGGGCTATCAGAAAAAAGGACCTGAAAATAATGAATATGGTATTTAAGAATGTAAAGAAAACTTCAAAAGGTTCATGAACCTAAAAATAATTAAGAGGGTGATTTGGAGGACTCCTAATTAATTTCCCCTAATATTATGATGTGAATAACTTATTTCGCTATCCACACAAGGGGATAATTAGAGCTTATTGGATTTTAACTTTTTTGGCTATTCCACCTCTATCATGGCCTTATTCCGCGTTCCAAATGTGTGTGTGTGTGTGTGGGGGGGAGGGGGGGGGGGGGGCGCTTGAGGAAGAACTAAACTTTAGTCCCAATATAAATTCTCCCTCCACTTCCAAGGATAACAAATTTTCCTTCTTGGATCAGTAATTAAATTCACAAATGCCATCAAATTCTTCTCTAATATGATGCTCATTGCCTGTCTTCAAACCATAAATTTTACAAAATACTAAAAAAAAACTCCAAAATCAAGAATATAATACATAGGTTATATGCCTTTACAAAGGTCCAAGCAACACAATGATATGGAGCCAAGGCCGAGGAATCCCTCCTACCCACCTAATATGACAAGGGCATCCTCAGCTAATGTTAGAAGATATCCTCTTCTCCTAGGAAAAAAATGCGCGAAGAGAACGAAAGAATGCATTGTATGTCAGTCTGCTCGACCTCACTGAGTGGTCACACTTTTTGCGAGGTTTCGAGGTTGGTCTACGTTGAATCCACGCAGCACGGTTAGATGGTATGCAAGCAACTGCAAGAAAGCACACAATAATGAGATCAGTCATGAATGAAATCAAGAGTTCATAGATCATTTGTCTTAACATATGTTTTTTACTGCAATTAGAACTAATTAGGTGACCATCTAAAAGTTGAAGAAATTAGTGTTGGCGTGATAATGTGCTTTGTAAAAACTTGATACCAAAATTCTACTTGCATCAAACGCAAACTAATGTTGTTTAAATTTGCTTTTGAATACCTTATATTCTGTATCATGTAGAGCCTCTCGGTGGTTGCGTGCTTATATTTCTAATGGTGTTACTGAATACACATCGCATTACTGTTGTGGATTCAATATTTTCAGTGCGGATGTGCATTCAACATGGAAGAAAAGACACGTAGCCCTTCACACACTACTTAATGGAGCAATGATGCCAATCAAAAGACGTATTGACCAACAGTTGCATACATAGTTGGAAGTGCATACATGTGGCTGCACATGCAGATGTGTGCCCCCGGACACACATCTGACACCATATGCAGCGCACGTGCCGCCAAAGTGCGGTCATATGCACAAACGATAAACACCCCCTCAGGTTTCGAATTTTTGTTTGAACGGTAATTCAAACAGCAACATACCATTGAAAAATCCGTTAAAACGGCAATTCGAACGTACAGAGAACGTTCGAAGTTCAGTTCAAACCCCAATTCGAATGACTGCCTTACCCTATGTGTGGCTGCATGTTCGGTACATGCGGCTGCATATGCCATGTGCGGACCCCATCGCGCATGCGGGTCTGCACATGGTTTTGAACTATGGTTGCATATAAAGATTTCTGAAAGTAACATTCTCGGCATGCAAACATTTATTTTGATAGGTGCAAGCAAACTTCAGCAGCTTGGTAAAAAGAGTTATTGTTCATCTGAAAATGTAGTTATTTCACTTTGTTCTACTTTTTTGTTTAATTGGAGTATTCTTATTCAAGTTAGAATAGAAATCAAACACTAAATTGAATGTACAAGGTTTTGACACTCGTATGTCCCTTCTCACCCTCTTTGTTTTAACATAATGTGTGACAATGGAAAACCCAGAAAATTATTCTAATTTTTCCACAAAATGGAGGGCTTTAAAAAGTTTCACATTTTCATATAGTGTAGTATAGATGATTGACAAATTACAACTAAAATGAAGGATGTGGAAATGGTACCTGCAATGGAACTATATTGATCACCGGCTGAAGACAATCCACGACCTGAGGAACTTCAATTACACGGCAAGACCCACCAGTGCACACCAGTGAAGTATCTCCCTTTGAACATATCACTATCAAACGACCTTTACGTGCATGCAGCTGTTGAATGACTGATTGTTGTTTTCTGTATTTAATTGCAAAAGAACATTCAGTAACATGTAAACATATATTTATAGTTAAAAGATCACCATCAAATTAGACAACAAACCTGAAGCAGGCATCATGTGTGGCGATAACAATAATTGGTAGTGTTTCATCCACCAAAGCCAAAGGACCATGTTTCATTTCGCCCGCCAGAATTCCTTCACTATGCATAAGTGCCACTTCCTTCACTTTCAAAGCACCCTCTAGAGCAGTGGCATAGTTGCAGCCTCTGCCAAACACAAGAAGTGATTGCTCACACATCAACAGCTTTGCCAGGCTTTTCAATTCATCATTAAGTTTCAAGACCTCTCTCACTTTGTCTGCAGAAGAAACACAAAACAGAAAATTTAATGAGCCTACTTCTAATTAAAAAAAACCTGCAATCAAAGCTTGAGATAAATACTAAATACTATATGTAAACATACTTGGCAAGTCAAGCAACCCATCGAGGGTGGCCTCTCTTCTTGCTTGACTGGATATTGTGTCATCTCCAAGAGCTAATGCCACCATGGTCATAACAACTATCTGACTTGTGTATGCCTGTTAAACAAGTACAAAATAATGCCACATTAGCAGGTTAACATACAAAAAGCATCGTCCGAGTAATGCGCAGAGCAGTTTCTACCTTGGTACTAGCCACTCCTATTTCACAACCAGCATTAATATGGACACCACAGTCTGTTTCCCTCGCTATTGCACTGCCGACGGTATTAGTTATTCCAACACATAAGGCCCCATTTTTTTTAGCGTACTTCAGAGCCTGTAATGTATCTGCAGTTTCACCAGATTGACTGACAAATACAACTGTGTCTTCCCTGTATATTGGGCCCTCCCTATCTAACAAGTCGCTTGCAATTTCCATAGTAACAGGGACACCTAGTTCAAGGTCGAGTAATTAGTAAATATGAATAAAAGTTGACCTGAAATAGGGTATTTTAGAAGATAAAAACCATTGATAAACCTAAGCAACCTTTCCATAAATCCAAGCGACCTTTTCGGCGTTCCCCAATCAAATCAGGGGATCAAATTTATTAGAGAAACATGAGTTTGATTAGTTAATTCATTGAACAAGGAAAAATTTAAGCACTTCTAAGTGATTGCTCCATAGATCTTATATTTAATTATCAACATGAAAAAGGGGGGAAGGCACCACAGGACGCTTACCAGAAAGCTCTTCCATGAACGGCCTTGCAGCCAAGGCTGCATTGTAACTTGTACCACAACCTATAAAAACAATCCTCCTGCTTCGTCTAATGGTTTTAAGGTGATCCTTGAGCCCACCCAAGAGCACACCCTTTGCTTTGGAGGAATCTCCAGAAATTAGCCTGCCCCTCATTGTCGTTGTTAAAGACTCTGGTTGCTCATGAATTTCTTTCTGCATAAAATGATCATAGTTGCCTTTCATAATTTGCTCAACCTCCATCTCAAGTACCGATAGCGCACGATGCACAGAGGCTGGCCTATGGATACCATTGATTTCAACCTTCCCAAGATCATATTTAAGGATTGTCACACCTCCATCCTGGCATTATTAAAATCAAGATTAGTCTGTATCTTATTTCTGGTTCCCAAACTACTACGAAGAACTAACATGAGGAGCAAACTGGCTATTCAATATACAGGTTAATACATAAATAAGCGAGGAGCTCTGATCACCAAAAAGCCGACATCAAATAATTTTTTTTTTTTTGGTGGGTACATCAAATAATATTGTTTGACAACCTTCCTACACAAAATTCTGCATTAAAAATTGAAAAGCCATTTAAAAAAAGAATACGGAGCTAGATGTCTGGTTCAAACAAGTACAAATTGCATATTAATTTAAAGATGATAGAATTCTGAAAGCCCATGCAAAACCATGAGTATCAGGCAATGAAACTGAGCTTTATAATGTGTTTTAGATAACTAAGAAAAAAAATTACAAAATGATGGAGGTGTCATGGAGACCATCCTAAAGCCTGAACACAAAGAAACTCCATAAGTTTTATTTTGGTATTAAACTCCACAAATTGAAAAAGTCATAAAAATTCAATCTTAAAACCATATAGGGAAACAACAGTTCCACGTGGTAGTGAAGAGCAACAAGAGATTGGCATCCACATTGCAAAATTTCTAAGACAAAGTAAAAGAATCGATGTATTGGAATATACAATGTTGAATTAGGTTTAATTATATTGTAATCATACATGCATAAACATTTAACAGAAATCTCCAATGACTAATAAAAAAGTTAGAAAACAAAGAATCTACAAGAGAAGAGAGAGTGCCTTAAGATGTATGACTTCATCATCCTCAAGAACCATGAATGTCCTTGTATGTTCTACGACAGCATTGGCATCACTGGACAAAAACAGCTCTTTTGGCTGACCATTGGGTCTAAGTAAGTTAGCATCTTGAAATGATGTTCCACAACTCACTTTTTCAGCTTCTCCCTACACAGTAACAAGTGTTCCATGTTAAACAATATTGGACAATAAAGGTTCCTATCCCTCGTCTCCTTTTGTTCGGGGGCTTTTAATCAATAAAAGTTCCTATCTTTATTCAAAAATAAAAAAAAACAATATTGGACAAAACCACAGAAAAAGGGAAAAAATTAGTGGAAAAGAACAATGACCTGAGTAGCAGTTTAACAAGGATTTCATAAGAAGCAATTCTGACTTGAAATTTACTCGAGGAACGTTATAATATCAGAAAAGTAAATAAAGGTCTCATTTAAGACAAACCATAAGTTTTCACGTGTAAGGATTTAAGTTTCCAATTCAATATGTCTCGCTGCCAAAAATAACAAACCGCCAAGAGCTTCAGCCTATAAAGTAGAAACATGTAAAAAGAATACCCCAGATGCCAAAGTTTCAAGTTGTATCAATGAAGTAACCATATGGTCACAACGAAAAATAGTATGGAGGTGTCATGTCTGACAGTTAGGGCTGCAACTTGGGTCGGGTTGAACCCGAACCCGACGGGTTGAACCCGATTTTTACATGGGTTGGGTTGACCAAATCGGGTTCGGGTTGGCCAATTCGGGTTGACTCACAAATCTGGTTGGGTTCAGGTTGGCCTCACTCACAACCCGATCCAACCCGAACCTGTAAACTAATAGTTAAAAAAAAAATCATGACCGTTCATTATGTAGCTTCTAATATGGGTAGTCCAAATTTTAGGTAAACCTAGCTAATCTTATGAGTTAAGTCGGGTTGATTTATTTAATTTGCACATCATGTTAGAAATTCGGGTTGGGTCGAGTTGGTCCAATTCGGGTTGAAAATCGGGTTGGGGTCAGGTTAGTCCAATTCGGGTTGGTCGGGTTGGTTTATTTAATTACGGGTTGGGTTCGGGTTGGTCCAATTCGGGTTGAAAATCGGGTTGGGTCGGGTTAGGGTTGAATAATTTGGAATTCGGGTTGGGTTCGGGTTGAGGCCACCCCGAACCCAACCCGCCCGAGTTGCAGCCCTACTGACAGTCCATATTTGAGTCCAACATTGCTGTACAGTTGTTACGCGGCTATAAATTGGATCAGGATCTTGAAAATGATCAATGTAAAACACCCAATAGATATGATGTATTGTCAAATTTGTATATATAACTCATGATACAAATCAGTAACATACAGTACATAAAGATACATAAATGCATCCAGAACTACACAATAATTAAGATGGGATTTTAAAAATACCTTATAAATACCCATTAGATAAACTAGAATATAAATGCCACATTTATTTTTTTCAAACCCAACAAAACTTTTTCAAACATCCTATAAAGTGAATGGCTGAAAAGTTCAACTTTTAAGTTTGAGATCAGTCAACGACAATAGTCCTACGGAAAGCCAAGACTTACTCTAATCCCAAGGAGCAATGGGCTTCCACGTTTGCATGCAATCAATTCATTTGGATAGTGTGAGCTTTTAAAAATGAGGGCATATGCCCCTTCAAGATGCCTCATGACTTCCATGACAACTTGACTAAAGGTGACCGTCTGGACACCTGCAAGATAATCAATGCAAAATTCAATTAAAAATAGTGGTCATAGATTGATCCAGAAGGTCTAGACTTCTGCATTTGTAAACCACGCTAAAAAAAGCACTAAAATTACTTTCCATTTCAGTGGCATGTTTAGTTGCCTCACAGGGCATAAGTTTCTACTTTCTAGCAATCATGTCAGAGTTCTTTTTTGTACTCTTATCTTTTATAATTCGAAATTATATATTCTACCTCAACTGTTTAAATGTTCAAACAACATCAGAGGAGCTCATGCTTTGAATGCTCAAAGTTTGACATTTCATCTGATCCTCACATACTCAATACACCAGATCCTACATGTGCTTGAAGGAAAGATACAGTTGACCAAAATTCATGTAACAACAGCATAAATTAATACTGGTATGGATGCAACTGGTACCTTCTTCATCGTTTGCCTTATCAAAAACAAATTTCGCAAGTTTTGGGATAACTTCTGTGTCTGTATCTGACTCAAAGGTGTAACCATGCCTCACTAATGTCTCCTTCAGAACCTAACAAGAACAAAAAGTACAGATGTCAAATAATGAACCTAGCAACACATTAAGCTAGAGAATAAAATAAAAAAGATCGCAATTATTAAAAGCAGACAGCAAAATCTAACAACGTATCCTTTAATTGGAGGGGGGAAAAAGTCTTCAGTCAATGCAACAATCAGTCTATATGGAAAGCAAGCAAAGACAACCTCACCTCATAGTTGGTTATAATCCCATTGTGAACAACCAAAAATTCATGCCCTGCGCCAGACGATTGTGGGTGGCTATTTCTTGGAGAAGGCACTCCATGAGTTGCCCATCTGGTGTGAGCGATTCCCGCGTGAACCGAAAATGACTCCCCAAGATTCAAGTCTGAGGCATCCACCTCTGTAAACAAAACACGCATTGCTTCAGTCCAAAAATGGTCTCGATCACACAGTCATATACTCCAAAAAAACAAATAAAGCGGATTGCTATCTTAATCTTCAACCAAAAGCCAAAACAAACAAATTGAGAATTTGAGATAAATACAAATCATGGAGAACCAGAAAGCATCGGACTAAGCAGTCTATTTAAACCGAGAAAAAAATGGATTTTTTAAACCTTCCTATTAGACCCAAAAAAACACAAAACCCTTAAATCTAACAAGAAAGGGGCAATTGAACCACAAATAATTCTAACTACTTCAAGTTTTCGATCAAACGAATCAAACGATTCAAACCCACAACACCATAGACAACTAATTAAACAATAACAAGAAAAACAACATCAATTCCTCAATAATAAAAAAATTCCATAAACGAAACTATCCCTTATCGATCAAATTTACAGCAAAATACTCCTAACCACCAAAAATCCCACAAAAACCCAACTTTCCAAACAATCCACGAAACCCAAAATTTCCCAACCGTTCAGCACCACATCGTAAGAAAAAAAAAAAAAAAAAAAAAGACCTCACCTTCATAAACGGATCTGACGAGCGACTCGATCTTCCCTTCCTGGCGGAAAACGAGCGGGGAAGAGACCGATCCCCTCGACCCGCACTCACCTGCGTCGATGGCGATGCCGGACGAGTCGTAGCCCCTGTATTCGAGCCTCCGGAGTCCATTGAAGAGCACTTCGAGGATGTACCGCCTCTCCCTCTCGATCTTGTAATTGAAGTATGCGAAGATCCCACACATTCTCTCTCTCTCTCTCTCTCCAATCGAACGACTTCGATCTATTTTGGGGGCGGTTAAATAAACCCCTCGACCACCGCCTTTATATATATGTTTAGATTTTGTACCCATTCAACCCACCCCAATCATTCACATCTTCTTTGGTGAATGGAGCTGTAATATTTCGAAGCAAATTCTTCCCACTCGTTATGCCAGGAAAAGATGCTGAGGAGGGCGTCCTTGAGAGGCCATTCGGACCTGTAATGGTCCAATATGAATATGAACTCCTTGTCCTTCAACTAGTCCGGCAGCACGTCGTACCTCACCAACCTCCGCTCGAACCTCATCGTCTTCATCTCCACCTCTGCTGCTGCTCCGTCTCCGGTGATCCGATGCGACTGCGCATCCGTTGACGGTCGATTCGGGGCCGGTGGTGTCGGATCTGGAGCGGATCGGCCCCGCATCGCTCCGTGATGGCCAATCGGTGCGGCGGCGTAATGGGGCAACCCGCGAAGTTGGTCGTCACAAGGTCGCCGGAGGATGGGGGGGGGGGGGGGAAGAGAAGGACTCGCGGGAGAGAGAAACGGTGCGTGACAGATAAGGGTCTCATGGGGTGGGGTTTGTTACATTTGAAAAACATATTCAAATGTTTTAGCGGGGTGGGGTTGAGTATCTTCTGGGGTGGAAATAAAGCCCCTCGAAAATCTTTCTTTTCGGAGAGATGACCAAGTTTGAATAACGCGTAATTACGATAAAACCCAACCACCACTGATTTTGTGTTACGTGGTGGTGAGTTTAATAAACCGATATTTCGCTATATTGTAGCGATCAGAGGAAGAATGACGGTTCGATTTAATTGAGGTGAGCGAGTGATTAAATGTTGACAAGTTGACTTTCTTTATTTGATTTTCTGAAGTCTTTGAAGGGACACTCTGGCTCTATTGGTCGATGTTGACGTACACGATAGGGACTGGATTAGGAAACGAAGAGACGGAGAAAATCGTAGGAGGAGTGACGTCATTTTACTTGTCTTACTTGACTGTCCGGTTAAATAAAATTGTAATCGCAAAGCAAAGTATAGAGCTCGGTTTGACACACGTCCATCAAGCCTCGGAAGTCGGACCTGACCCATCCTAGATCTACATCCAGATCCGACCCGGCCTGGTATAAAATGCATTTATTTGTACCCCAACATTCATTCTGCACACCCCTCTCATAATTAATTCAGAATAGAGGATGTGCAAATTAATTTAAAAATGTTGTTACACAATTTTTTTGTGGGCCCATTCCAATCTCATATGCGTTAATAGAAATTAGAAAATCAGCGAAACATAGACTCACATTAATGAGATATATGCTTCGATAATTTTTTTTCACGTTTTCTATAAATGCATCTATGCAATTCATTGGAATATATGCATCATTCTTTTTATATAAAAATATATATTTTATTATATCTCAATTCGAACCCGCCTTGGTATAAATTGCATTTATTTGCACCCGCACATTCATTATGCACACCCCTCTAATTTAAAGGGTGCAAATAAAATTGGACAGTGGGTCCTATCTCCAAAAAGAGTGTGTTACACAGTTTTTATTTCAACCCCAATTTCAGTTTTATATACTTCGATAAAAAATTATCAAAGCATATACTCACTTTAGCAAGATATATGATTCGATAATTTTTTTCACATTTTCTTTAAATGCATTTATGCAATTTATTAGAGTATATTATTCTTTTTTTTTAAAAAAAAGTGAGATAACTTATTTAAAAAAAATAAAAAAACACTTGTAGAATAGATTTAGAGCTGAAAAATGGACTAAATGTAACATTATTCCTCAAAAAAAAAACCCTCACCCATAACTATCTTTCATTTATGGGTAAGTCTGTCAATTATCCAAAGAAATTCGAATTCGTATCCGAAAAATAAAAAATATCCGATATTCGAATATCCAGAGTGCAGATATAAAATATCAATGTATACGATTCAAAAAATATCTGTCTCCGACATATATTATAAAAATATATATTTTTGTATTATTTTTGTTCATATTTGTTATCTTGTATGATTAACCACAATCATAATATATTATATTACTAACTTTCAATGTATGATATCTAAAAGAAATAATAAATTTTAAAATGTCAATTTTAATTTCATATCTCTCTAATATATCATTTGATTATCCAATTTAATGTTAATATTTAAATGTGTCAATTATCTGAAAAATATTCGTATCCAATCCGTATAAAAAAAACTCGAATTCAAAAATTAATATTCGTATATGAATCTGAAAGTTAGAATATAGATATTAACGTATCTGATCCGTATCTGTCCAATTGACAAGCTTACGTATGGGGGTCTCAAACTTTGAGGCAGGATCAAAGAATCATTTAAGAGGATTCTTTCATCAAAGAATCATTGCATATTCGCCTTTGTGAACAGGCTAACACTGTTTTCTTTTTAATTTTTAAATTTTTTTTTTTGATACATAGTCTTAGGACAAGGGTGACATTATCCCCATTACTCAAATCCACAGCTACTGTGGGCCAGAGCCCAACACAGAACACAGAACAACATCAGTGGGCCTCAAGCCCAACACAACACAGCTCAGCGTAACAAGGCTGTAATTTCCATTCTCGCATATGTAATTTGTAAACAGGCTAGTACTTGTAGTCTGTAAAATGATTTTATGTTGACCGCTGTCTTTAATTTTTTATGTTGACTTGTCTCCCTTATGTGCCATTTGAGAGAATACGGGGATAGAGAGTCCCAAGTGAATAGAGTGGTAAACTAGCCAAACGAATCGAGTTTTAACATGTTTAAGCTCGACTCATTTATAATTAAGCTCGGCTCAGGCTCGGTTCGGGCTTGAAATCGAGCTTAATTTTGTGTTCAAGCTCGACTCATTTGTGTAATAAAAAGCTTGCTTGAATCTTGGCTCTGCTCAGCTTAGTTCGTTTGTAAAATCTAAACACTAATCAATACAAGGTTATGCTCATTTTGACTCGTGAGCTCGGCTCGTTTAGACTAAAATTTTGTATTCAACTCTTCAAAATCCTAAAATGAAGAAGAACACTAGACTCATTTCTTCTTACCAAAGTCAATTGTTCCAAATGGCGTCCAGAGGAACCCAACTGTTTGCAATCTATGAGAAAATGATGAGGAAATCGTGGAGCACCTACTTTATCAAGTGCTAGATGTGGCTGCGGGCCTGTCCCTTTCAATGAGAAGCATGGTTGACCTGTGGGATCACATGGCAAGGCAAATGCTGGGTGGGGAGAAGAGTGTGCACGCATGGGTGATGCGCGGATTCAAGGGCAGAACCAGGATTTTATATTGGGAGGGGTTGAGATGAACTTCAAATCTAATAAACAATTTAAATTTTATATAAACCAAATGAATTTATATTTCATTTCTGATAAATTTTATCATAGATATGCAAAAATACAAAAATAGACAAAAGATTAAGTTTTTTTAGAAATATGTTATTGAAATTTTATTTACGATCCGTTAAAGAATATAAATTCTTATGTCCTGATGATGAATGACACGTCTTTAAATACACTAAGCACAAATAATTTGTATAAAAGTAAAATTGTCAATGGCAAAAAAAATCAATAAAAAATTATGAAACCTTCATCCATCTCTTATCCTCAATCAAAACAAAAAAAAATGATTTTAGCCACCTACTCCCCCCTCGACAAGAGAACAATCTTACAAATTAAATAATATAAATATAGAGGTGGGAGGTATACTATTTGAATATTAATATTTATATTCATACGATTTAAAATAAAATATGAATATTGACATGATTCCCTTTTAAATGATAGAAAAATATAATATAAAATGGTGGTATCACGTCTTTCATTTGTTTAAAAATTTAACTTGGTTAACCAATTTACTCAGACTTGGGCATTGGACATTAACAAGGAATCAACAAAAACAAACATGTGATGTTAACAAAATCATACATTCTTACATGTCATGTTACATCTATAAATAATGAAAAATATTACACTCAGTTCATTTCACAGTTCAATGTACAAAACGCACATGTTTTTATTTTATTTATTTTTAATCATTTAACTCTTCTAATAATTATATATTTCTTAAAATGTGAAATATGTGCTTCATTTAATTGAATTTTATATCCTTTATAGAAAATATGAAAATTTCAATCAAGATATATATCTTGATACTAAGTGGATGAAACTAATAAAGTATATAGGACTGCATTTAAGATTGTGATAAAAAATATTAAATGTAACACAAGCCATGAATTATTGAACAGGGAGTCATAATCATCTCATTCATGTCATCGTGTGGCCAAAGTTTTAGATGACATTTATCTGATTATTTTAGCCACCTACTCCCCCCTTGACATAAGAGTGTAATAATCAGTATAAAGTAGTTATATTCTTTAGCCACCTACTCCCCCCCTTGACATGATGATGATGTTTGTTGAGTATAAACATAGCTAGGGGAAGGAAGACAATAAATTTATTGATATCCAAAAAAACAAATATGACATATCTATCACATGTGACACGTCTTTAAATACATTAAGCACAAATAATTTGTATAAAAGTAAAATTGTCAATGGCAAAAAAAAAAAAAATGTCAATAAAAAATTATGAAACCTTCATCCATCTCTTATACTCAATCAAACAAAAAAAAAAATTGATTTTAGCCACCTACTCCCCCCTTGACATTTATTTTTTTAAAAAAAAAAAAATTCTTTCACAAGGGGATTTTAAAGTAGTTTTGATAGATTTTGTAAATTTAATTTAAATTCATTTTTTGAAAAAAAAATTTTTTTCTTTATAAACGTCTTCTGAAAAATTGTGATAGTCAAAATTTTGTATAGAATTTTGTTTTATACACAGTTGATGAATTCGACTACACAACAAGGAATTGGTTTCCTGGAGTACTAATGAAAACAACAAAGTTCGTTCTGCATGCATCATCCGACTATGCGGAAGAATGTAAGAGTCAATTATTATTATTTTGAAATCCTTTTTTAGCTATTTGATTTTGAAGATTAGGAGAAGTCTTACACTAAGGAGCAGAAAATATGTGGATGTGGGCATTCACGATCAGTGAATAGAAGCAGATAAAGCTAGACGACTGAAATTAAAGAGGCACCAACACATTGGGTGTTAGAGACTATGAGGCCTGAAATATCATATTAATCTGAAAGCATCTACGTCTTATAGCAGAATAATGAAGAAATTTCGTCTTATAAGTTCAGTATTTTTAACATGAATTACAAGCTGCTAGTTTTTTTTTCCCCATAGAGATGAGTTTATATTATAATAGTAGTAATCCAAAAACTATGGAGTATGGACTCGAAGACACCACAATCCAGAATATCTTTGAAGATGCAATAAACCTAGTTTAGATTACTGTTCTACCCTGTGCACACCCGGATGATGATCGAATGTGCACTTTACAAATAAAACATTCACGCTTTCCAGAATTTGATGGTAGCTGGGAATGAACCATTTCTCTAACTCTGATGTGTAGGGTGGATGATCGCAATCACATTTCCTGCCAAAAGGACAGAAGCGGCCTTGATTCCTCATGTACGTTAATGAAAAATATGAGATGCCCTTTTATACTGACATCTCATTAAGGGCAAAAAAGTCAATACACGAAAGACACCAAAAAAAAAAAAATTCTCGGGGCGCTGCCCCCAGACCCCGCGAGCTGACCGGGCAGCTCGATCCCCGCGAGCTCTGCGGGTAGCTTGAGCCCCATCCAACCTTGTGTAGCACCAACAATCCTTTGCGCACATCATCAGGCTCCACAATATATAACAGTACGCCCAACACGGAAATTGGTCTGGGAGTTGATAATAACCCTTTAAAAAAGCTGCATAAAAAGGTAAAAATGGATTTCAAAATAACTAAAAAGGGAATTTTTAAAAGGACAGAACCGGCTGAGATTCACGTTCTTCATCGTCATCGGAATTGGAAGTCGAGTCCACGATAAGCTTGATTGATATGAATGATACTTCATAAAGTCATCCCATTCACATAATCGAATTCCTCGATTTGTGTATAACCAAGAGATCGGGTTATGAAAACAAATTTACATGTGTATGTATTCAAAAATAAAATATATACCTGGTAATATGTGAATGGTAGCTCTATCAATCACACCATGTGATTCGAGTGTACCCTCACTGGACATCATCTTGCTCTTGTACACCAGATCACTTTCGAACCACACAAATTTGTTTCGTATGACCACTGTCTTGATATTTCTTATTTTCATCAACGGAAACTCCGATAATCCATTAAAGGTGTCCTCTTTAATTTTATTTTATTTGTGTCATTAGATGGATTTTGTGAGATATGTGTTCATGTATGATTGAGTTTTTTATGATGGAATTCTTAAATGTTGTTGTTTTTTTAATATGTGCTAATGACAAAAAAAAAAAGAAATGTGAATAAGGATTTCTAAGACAATAATATCATTTGTTGTATTTGGACATGACATATGTGGAAATTATATATATTATGATTATACATAATAAAAAATAATAAATAACATAAGGTAAGATATGAGGCCCGTATACACTAAAAGCTACAGGGCAAAGTGGAGGCCACAGGAGAGTACCGACTGATCTCTGTGCTTCGGCACCGAGGAAACACTTTCACAACTATTCTGCTCTTGCCCGGCGATGAAGGGATATAGGAACATATGGAGTGGATAACGGGACGTCGTCTTACTTTTATTTCGACACAGGTGCTTTGAGAGGTGGCAAAACGAATGAAAAAGAAAGACGATAAAAGCACGGTAGACACCATTCTCTTTTCCATCATACCCGCATGCGCTTCGGCCATTTGGAGAGCGAGAAATGAGATGATCTTTAGAGGCTCAAGGTTCCATTTTGAAAACTCGTGGGAGATGACTCGTCAGTTGGTCATAAAGTGGGGAACATGTTTAGGGGGGGGGACTAGTCAGATCACTCTGGAGGAAGGAAGTTTCCACATTTCAGCCCAAGGGTGGAAAGGGTGGTACGTAGAAACTTTTTCTACATCACCTTTGTTGGGCCGTGCTCGAGCCCACTGCTCCGCCTTGAAAAAGTGCGCTCTATTTTTATGTTTTCTTCTCTATTTCTCCTCATAACCATTCAGACTGTACCTGTTTTGAAATCTTTGAAATGGATACATGCTTATATTTCAGCTCAAAAAAAATAAGGTAAGATATGAGAAACATCCAGAATGATAAATAAAAACCAAAACCTCTAAAAAATTCAAACAACACATAATTTAATTAAAATATCTAAAATATAATCAAATTCATAATTTATTATATGTAAAATGTTATAAAATAAGAAGTACTTCTAATTTTAAAAAGGGTGAGAGACATTATAAAGATTTATTTACATAAGAATAGGTTGATCTTTTTAGTTTTTAAAATTGTAAAATGAGATTTTTTTTTTTTGTATAATTTTAAATAATTGGATGATTTGGGTATTCCTAAGTTTTAAAAGATTTTTTTGGGTATTTTTCCTATATAATTATACAAAATTAGTGCAACCTCCATAAATAATTATGTTTTTTTTATTGATATATTTTTTTTCTAGGTCAAGTAGTCCTTATAATGTTATTACTTGATGAACATAATTGGAATCCATCAGGATTCTCAGAATCCCACCGATATGATGAGATTTGGATTTCTTACCAATTTTTCTGGTGCCTTGTTTTTGAATAGAGAGAGAGAAATTTTTTTTGCAACAATAACAACAATCAAATGACTGGATTTTGATATTTTTATTTAGTTCATTCATGTAGCAGCGAAACATATACTTTTATATATCCAATAAATTGTATATAAATCTATTTATAGAAAAATGAACAATTTAGAAGGGCTCATTTCAATGCTACATGTATCTTGTTAAATGCATGTAAGATTATACGGGGAAATAAACACCAAGAGGCTTTAAAAAGGAACTGTTGTTGATGCATTGGAAAGGATTCATTAAAACATTTTATTCAATTCACGCAGTCAGAAATTTTTGTGTTGAAGGGTCTTTGTAAGGAGTGAGGATGAGAGGATCTTTCTTGTAATGATTTCTTGTAATGATAGGCTTTGATATGTATTCTTTCCCACATTGTCAAGAATAAAAAAAAAGTTCTCTTTATGAAATTAGTTTCTTCCCAGAGATCTAGTGCTATCATTGATTTTGACTAATGAAATGATACATGTGTGGGATAAGCTATGCTGTGAACATCTATGCAGCTGACATGCTGAACCTGGATTGCTGCAGGTTGACTGAGTGTAACATTTTCCCTCTAATAGGTGTGTGTGCCTATTTATCAGCCTCTTCACAAAGCCTCAAAAGCAGATGGAGCAATAGGAATAGAAACCAGACAAGACCATCAAAGTAGTCTGATTCAGAACTAGACATAAACTGCAATATTGTATTTTTGTGATTCAATATGTCAAATGTACATTGGCAAATAGAGTACCCTATGGAAAAAAATTTCCACGAGACATGGTACATGATGAATCAAATTGGAAAGCAAAACAATGGTACATTCTTTCCTGCTAAAAGGCTCTCATTCGACCTGTAAGAGGAAACCTCAGGAGTATGACCCAGATATCAATTTGAAATCCGAAAATGTCTGCTGCAGTTAATCCGCATCCATCTCCTCTAATGCTGCTTTGGCTGCGGCCTTCGCGGTCTGCAGGAGGTCATCAGGTACCTGCGAAAGGGTAAAAAAACATGTTTTAGTGTAAAAGAATATGTATACATAAAATACATACGAAACAAACAAGGAAAAGCTTGTAATATGTTAGGAAAGGGTGATGTTGGCAGCACCATTTTGCTAATGAAGTATATACTTTATTAGATGAGGCATGCAATCTTTTTTTTAAACATAAGTGGATATATATAATTCATTGGAGTATAATTTGTTTTTTTTATATATAAGAAATTAACATGTAGTATTCACTTATTCACTTCAAAAAATATTAAAGCATGCGGAGACTACATTCAAGGCTGCACACGGCCATACAGGGCAGTCCTTAACATTATCCTACATGAAGTGGATAGTGCTTACAACCTAATCAAAGCTTGATTCTCAAAAATGATCAACTAACTTGCTAAGAGTTATAATGATATAACAGGCAAAATTCTGAACTTCTGAACATAATGTTTTTTTTTTTTTTGGAACAAAGATAGGAAAATAGGAACTTTTATTGATTTTGTTTTCTGAACATACTGGTTCTTGGCAAAATTCTGACTTTGTCATAAATAACTATCCCGTTCAGATCATCTTATCTTTCTTTCACACCACTCAGTCAACTATAAACTAGCTGGTTACATGTTCTCATTATCTTCAAGCAAATTCTCATTTATGGATCTTCATCGTCGAGGGTTTTTTTCTAGCAACAGATCAGCAATGTGTAGCAAAACGAGAATGAAAACTAAGCACCACAAAATTGCATCAAGTGACTCCCTCTGGCACCTCTGTTATTATCTTATATTAGAATGTCTCTCCATAAACAAAGATAACAGGGATTACCTTTTGATGTTGGCGGTTCGACTCATTACAAACCCAGCTCATTTCCAGCTCAAAGGCTTTGTCCTTTGCCTCATCATGTAATCCGTAAATGCTGCAGTTAAGATTTAAAAAAATGTGAAACTTTCCATAACACAATCTCTTGATGGACCACAATCCACATATGAATAGAATAAATCTTGACCAAAATACATCTGGTCTACAAATATCGCAGACAACATGAAACAGTTGGATCATTGACATTTCCACAAAGGACAGATAAACATTGGAAGAGGAAATGATGGTACAATGTTAGCATAGAGTATAAAGATTGTAATAAGAAAATAACAACTCACATCTTGGCAACTTCAATAACCCCTTCCCTGCAGGTTAGCTCTGAAAGCTTCAGCTTCTCAATCTCACTGTCCATAGCATGAATTCAACGAGTCAGAATTTTTTTTTTTTTTTGATAATTAACAAGTCAGAACTTATAAGCCTGCAATGCGGAACAGCAATTAAAATAGGTAAAATGAGAAGAAAAAAAAAATACAGATAGAGCTGTTTCCTTTGGAACAATAATATTCAACTATAAAGAACAGACACTAAGGTACCTCTAGTCCATTTTTTGGTATATCAAACTAATAAAAACAAAGGATCAATAATACAATCCTAATTCTTCGCTAATATGATTATTTCCCATTCGCTTCTCTCTGTTAAAGTCTCTTTGGTGGCTCACAGCTCCGACACATGGAAACTGAGAATCCCCTATGCTTTCGTGGCAGTTCAAACCACCATCAGCACACTTAGCGTGTAAAATAAGATATTTGTTATGTGCAGGTCCAATACAAAGGGGAATGGTTTCCAAAAAAGAGATCTAGGTAATTTATCATTTGACTAAAAGTCTTATCCAATTAACAAGATTCTAACACTGCTTTATCCCAAAATAGGAGGATTCCTCTGCTTAAGGTTATAAACCTTCAATAATAACATGACCTTTTAACATCATCAATTACAATCATTCAAAAATTATAAATGGTCAGTGTTTATATGATTTTAGTATTATGAAATACAATTTTCAATATCCTTGAACTTTTATGCACATGTGGTTCTGAATATTTACTAAATACTTGTCAGTGTTTTATGCTGATTTCAATTGAGGAAAATGAGAGGTTTCCTTCTAGATAACCATAACATCATATCACAAAATCATTTATGCTCCTCCTGGTGTAAGTGACTTCCTCATAAAGAGGAGTTTTTTAAAAGTCAGAGGTTGTCAGATTAAATTTAAGTGATATTCTGGATCCAAACCTTTCTCCAACCAAACAGACCCTTAATCGAAGTAATAAAACATTCATAGTGCCCACAGTATCAACATACATAAAACCCTATGTCCCTATCAAACCCATAAAATAAACTCAGCTCCTAGGTCCACCTTAAAATTTGCCAACATTCTGATTATTACCTACAAGTGTCTCTAGCCATGTCAAAGGTCTACAAAAGATACTAAAAAAGACAACACTTGCAATAACTTTGTAAAGCTATGTATCCCTAGGGTTCTGCTTGACAATGGGTCATATCTCTTCCTAATTACTCTTCCCTGAATAAGAATGGACATGAATGAAGAATATGATATCCCAAGAAGCTAGAAATGTAGCCGCTATATGACATGTCTTGATCCAGTTATTTTCTTAAGGGATTTACAGTACCAAACTACCAATTTCTAAACCTCATCCAGTCATTTTCAAATTGTTTTGAGGGACTTTATTTAAGAAAAGTTTGAGCAGGATGTTGGCCATAATTTTATATAATTAGCTGGAACAGAATGAAAATCTGAGGAATTAGACACAGACTGAATTTGATAACAAACATATAAAGCTGAACGTTCTTCAGCTTGACTTTGAGACCATAAACAAACACATCAATAGATTGGTACCATCCAATATGCACTTTAAACTATAATGAAAAGTTGCAGTCAACTTACGTTTTGGCAGCCTGCCTTCCCTTCCCTATTGCAGCTCCAAAATACCTCTACACATACATTATCAAATAAATAAAAAATCAATTTGAAGTAAGGAAGAGAATCAAGAGTAACACATAGAGATATCTGTAATTTTTATGACATGAGGAAAAAAACAATTAAGGATGCTGTGTTGGATGAAGGCATGAGAAGATAATTAGAAAAACACTTTTATTATGATGCATGGTTTTTTTTTTCATGAAGACAGGAACTCACATGAAAGATTCCAGAGGGTTCGACCATGTATAATTGTGGACCATCTCTATCATAGCCTCCAATTATAATCCCACACCCAAATGGTCTGCAAAGCATCAAATGCCATGTAGCAAGAAACGATGAAAGGTGAACAGATAATCCTCAATAGATGATAACTGTAATAAACATAACCAAGAAGTGAACCAAAGATACATACATAAATTCAGAAGGAAAGCCATGTCTCACCTCAGCCACCAATAGAGTGTGCAAAGATGCACATAACTGGCAACTCTGTCTGCAAGTTCTTTCACAGGTATTGGCTCACCATACACTCTGCAAATCCGAACCAACTATATGATGTAAGATGCCTATTCATGTACTCATTCTTCTAGCTGATCATATCTTAAATGAATCATCTAAATTACAAACTCGAGACCTTTCATAGCTAGTTGCTTCTGACTTGGCTCGTGCAACAATTTGCCGACCATCTGCTGCCAGCCCAGCTACAGCCTACCATTTGACAAATCAAATAATTAAAAAATGAGGTGGCATATCACTTGAAAAGTTATTGAGGATGTCAAAATCTGAACGCTCTTATCTGCCAACAAAGTTCTGCAACATATTGATCAGTATTGAATATCCAGCATAATGCAATACATAATGATCCAAAAAAAATAATTTTGACCAGTATATTGAAGGGTGGTTACAGATTTTATGCATCTCACCATTAGCCTATCATGACACTCTTCTTAATCAAGATGTAACTGAGCAAGATATAGGAGATTCTGTTGAGTCTGGCTAATCAAGATGTAACCGAGCAATCACAACATAACAGTTTTGAAATGGCCTCTCCATCAAGAAGTTAATTTGTTATTATACTCCTTATAATTGAGAGTATGGGATACACAATTTGCATTAAAGCCCATAAATAGTGAGATTGAGTAAATAAAAATCGACAACTCTAGAAAACAATATAACTACAAACCACATATTAAAGAACATCAAAAACAAAAGGGAGTCTAGTCGTCTAGACAAGCAAAACCAGAGATCCGCAACAAAATAATTACCATGCCGGAGTGGCGATGAACAGCATGGATTCTCCGGTTCGATCCCGCGAGCATCATCTTCGAAGCCACCAACTTCTCCACTCCCTAACCCAACAAAACCCACATTAAAAACACCCAAAAAAACACAAAAACTAACCAAAGAATTTTTTTTTTCAAACAAAATCAATATGGGTTTTTAAAAAAACCGAGTTACCATTACTATGCCGTCCTTGCACTTGATCCCAATCACAGTCCTGTCGAAGGCAGAAACCGCAAAATATCAAATCAACACGTAAAGGAGAGATTTTTGGAAAACCCAACAGTGAAAACATGGAGAGAGAGAGGGGGGGGGGGACCCGCTGTTGTCGACGGCCTTGGCGGCGTATTCAATCTGGAAGACCCTCCCATCGGGGGAGAAGGTCGTGACGGAGAGGTCGTATCCGGTTCCAATGCTACTCATCTTTACAACTCTTCACAGACAGAGAGAGAGTGTCTGTGTGTGTGTGTGTGTTTGGGTTCGATGATTCAATCAACTGCCGAGGAGAGATTATTTCGAGCGTTTCTTGGACATGAAGAAAGGTAACAAAGTCGGGGACAGTTACATTCACCCCATTTTACTTCTCTTCCACCCTGTTTTCTAATCCACCCCATTCAAACTTTATAAACTACAACCCCACCTCTCTCTATGTATGAAAATTTATACAGTCCAACCCCACCCCGATCAGAATTTTCTTTTCTGGCTTTCTTTTTAAACTAATCACCATTAACAGCTTAATTATCAAAATAATAATGGATTTTAAAAATTTATCAAACTAGTCACATGACCCGATCAAATCTTCTTATTTAAAACACAAACGGAGGTGACGTTTTATATATAAATAAATATAAAACACCACTTTCACTAACTATTTATATACAAATAAATATAAAACGTCACTTTCACTAACGTTTTTTTAAGAAAATTTTATATTTCCTTTGATATGCTAGTGCTACTTGTGTTTACATGAAAAACATCACTGAGAGTGGCGTTTTGACACTTTGAAATTTTTTTGAAAACACAATACGCGGTATGTGAATTTAGCCTTATAGCCACAAACAAAACTTTTCGTGATATGTTTGTCTCTCTAACCATCAATTCACGTGACCTGCGATAGCCAAACTACATGTACGAAAGGGCATTTTCGTCAAAAACTTCATGGGAAAGGCTAAACATAAAACAATGTGACTTATGAGTTTTTACTTAGAGGTCCTTCAACTTTATTGATTTATTTCTAAGCCACTACAAACTTCAATACCATATATATTCACAAAAAAGACATCCACAAACCTTAACTTATATATTCAAAAAACATTTCAATATTTCCGTTCATATTGTAAATTTGTAATATAAAAATTCATCTTTTAGTAGCTATACCATCTTTTTTCCATGTGTTTTTAAATTAATCAAATTTAAAAATATTATAAAACATAATTATAATTATAACAAATCTTCGTGGATGACAAAATATCAGAATATTTACATCATAATTAATGATTGAGTGACAAACCGATGTGACTCACAGGTGACTGAGTGACAAACCGATGTGAATCTAAGGCAGAAATAAAAAAAATACTGTCATCTTTCTACAAATAAAACTTGTATTTTATTAAATCAAATGAAAAAAAATAATATGGAGAAAAAAGTATAAGGACCTGTTTCTTAAAAACATATAACATGAAGGACCTTAAACTAATAACCCCAATTATTTAAGGAAACCACCCATAAGAGGAAAGCAATATGTGTTGCCTAATTTATCTTATATCTTATGTAATATGATTACACGAAGTGAAATTGTTTTCATAAATTCATGTATGAAATGTTAACGCCAGTGACGTATTGTGTTATCAAATTTTTTCTATTATGTGTTAAAACACCATCCTCAGTGACGTTTTATATAAAAATGTCAACAACTCAAGGACTATGAAATTTTGTTTAAAAAAACGCTAGTGAAAATAATGTTTTATATTTATTTGTACATAAAATGTCATTTCCATTAATGTTTTAAATAAGAAAATTTTAAAAACATTAAAAATGTTGACGAGGCTGGTTTGATCCGGTCATGTGACTAGTTTGATAAATTTAAAAAACTTATGATTATTTTGATAATTAAACTGTTAATGGTGATTAGTTTGGAAAAAAAAAAAGCCTTCTTTTCTCCTCTCGAGTCTCCTCATTGCGCCGGACCTCTCAGACCCCCACCCCACCCGAAGGGGAGTTACAAAGGCTATCTAGGCCTGATCAACCTGACGAACCGATGGGTCGAGCTCAACACGGTGAAACAGATCCGGACGGCGCGGGGATCACACGTGGAGATGTTGCCAGGAGAGAGGGGGCTCTCGGGGTGGAAATTAGGGGTGGTAGTTGGGGTGGCAACAGAGGTGGTGGTTGTGTTGGCTGTGGTTGTTGTGGGGGGTGTATGTGAAGAAGGTGGTGGTGGTGGTTGTGGGGGAGAGGTGTAGGTGAAGAAGTTTGGGGAGGACCATGCACATATTAATAACTTCATCAACCCCCGGTACTCACTTCTTCTTCCCTCCCAAAATATTAACGATACCCTTAATAACTTCATTGGGCATGGGAGGGATGAGGCGTCTGGATCCATATGATACGGAAAAGAGGAAATGTTACGCTTAGTTTTTTTTTACGATCCAAAACGTATACATTGTCCAATGAAATATATGCTTTGATAAAAAAAATGTATATTATATTGTTCCATTTTGAATTAAATGAACTCATTTTTAACAAGTGTACGAAAATATTTAACGAGTTATGTAATACATGGATTTTTAACGAAGTATATATAATTGCATTTTGGACTGTAAAAAAAAAAGTGTAACAACGTCATATGGAAAATGGTAAAAACAATTATAATTCGTACTTTCAATTCTCATACGCCTTGTGACATGCGTCATAATGAATATTCATTGAATATACATATCACTTTAAGTAAATTCAATGGATGATCATAATCACATAACATGGTATATTTGAGAGGTTTACAAGTACAATTTTTAATTGTATATATGTAAGTTCCCATTTTTTATATATATAACATGAAATGTCATAGATTTGGACTTCACTTTTGACATATGAAAGAAGTATCAACTCAAAAAATTAAAACATATGAAAGAAGTACCATGAGTGACATGTGCAATAGGTGGAGACTCGGACATCAAAATCACAAATGTTTCATACGATGTAAGAAGATGGATACGCGTTCTTTTATTAATACCAAATGGATATTAAGACCGAGGGTGAAAATAAGAATACATAGCAAAGAAAGTCTGCAAGAAGGTCAAGATGAGGATCACACCAGCTGCTCCGAATGAAATAGCTGACCAAGGATTATTGAAATAATTATGCATCAACAAGGCCCGCCACTTGTTCCGCCTCAACCCGCAAAATCTAGTCACTTCATCATATAAACCTGAAAGGTAGTTTTGCCCTGAATCACAAGTAACATTTATGTTGAGCTGGTTGAACAAGTGTGCCGCCTCTTCTTCGCCGCTTAGCCAGTTCAATATAATCTCCTTCTGCTGCAAAATTGAGATGTCATGGGGTCATGGGGACTATTTACAAGGAAATCCATGAAGAGTGAGTAGAATGTGACATGACATCTAGTGTTGGGATAGCACTGTTCAAACGCGATGAGATTGCGGAGTTTGGATTCGCTACTGTCATAAAGTGCCAGAGTTGGGATCTCCATTAGTCCGTCTTGGAAAGTCACATCTAAGAATGATGTCGCATTCTTCTTTACCTTGAACTTCACTCCCGCATCTTTGAGCTCCGTGGTGGTCGGAATCCATATTGGGGGGGCGCTTGTTCTTGAAGTTGCTGATTGAGCTTCCCTACTGAACAGAGGAAGTAAATGACAACAGTGTATTGCTTTGCCAAAGACATTATTCACCTCCTCCTTCTTCTTCTTCTTCAACTCCAAGGCCATGGTTGGGCTAGGTTTAGTGACAGGAAGAAGAATAGTTAAATAGAAAAGATGAAGCAAATGACGGACTTCCTCGCCATCTGGTACAGTTGGGGGTGAATCCCTTTTCCCCAGGTAATCAGGTTCCATTAACATGATTGCAAGCTCTTCCGGGGAACGGTCTACTTTATTATGTGAATTGACTATGAATAATTCAAAGAGTACTTTGACCACGAAAAATGGGATTTGATTTTCTAGCAAAAGAAAATCTTTTGTCACCCCTCCCCAAATAAATAGCTTAGGATATATTGGGCCGCCATCATTCCCCCATTCCTCGACCTGGAAGAAGAGCAAACCATCAATCCGGCACGCTAGCAAGAAAACAATGAAGCACCCATCAAGAAGCATCATCTCGATAAAATCTGTGCTGGACATGTCAATGGACTCTGAGTAACAACTCCGGGCACGGACTTCCAGTTTCTCCATCTCCTTGCGGCTTCTCTGCAGACTGTTTTCCCCATTATTATTTAAGAGGAGGAGATGAAGAAACCGCCACTTGTTCTCCTCCATCTTCTGCAAGTGAGTCTTCCCACGGTGGTATGGACCGATGGACACGAATTTGGGGTCATAAGGGCTGTTGTGGACTAAATTTGGATCGCAGAATTTGAAATTGCACCAACGGAGGTTACGGGGGACTTTGAAGATGGAGCATGGCTCTTGGCGCCAATGGTTGCAGTGGGCATCCTTCATCCTCCTCCTCATTGATCCCTCCCAATCTTCATACGTCGTTTTTTCTGTACACTCCGATGGACTTTGCATATAAATAAGAAGAAAAAAAATTAACTATTAGGTCCAAAGATGATAAAAATTCTATCATATCTATTGTATGTGTTTTTTTTTTTACTAAATAGTAGGCATGCGTTCTAATTTTATTTCAAAATCAAAGCGAACATGTCCAAAGCAGGAAAAGTCAGCACCGACTCCCATAGATTTTCTATGTATACATTTGTATCCTAAAAAAATCGATGAATGTATGTTATTTAACTTTCAAATAAATGAATATCTTCCGAAGAAGCTAAGGTCAAGTGGTTAACAGCGAGGTAAACACAACGACTTTTGGATATACCATATTTTTGGTGGAGGAGACATTTGGATACTCCTTCCTCAAGATTGCTTCTTTTTCTTTGTTTGCTTTGGGATAAACACACTATTATACACACTATTATGTACACGATCCTTCTGCTGCTGTGAAGTCCATATATCACTAACGATGTATGTATATACACGTTATTAAATGAAGTGGGCAGTTTTTCACTTGAGTACGTACCATTTATCAAAATATATATCTTAGTTTTATAAATATACTTTATTTTAAGCAATGTTTTAAAAAGCTGTCAAACGATTAAGAGAGCACTAAAGATTAATTGATTAGTCCGGAATTATTCGAAGATTAATCGATCATTATTTTAATAATATAAAATTACGTTTGTATATATATATAATAACTAAATACTGAAAAAATAAAATATCAAGGGAAGATGTAGATCAATATAAGATTATATCAGCATTTATCACTCTAAAACCAAAAAAATCTAATGGGTAATAAAACCTGTGCCACTGCTTGAGTGGATGATATAACTATATAAATGATCCAATGGCCATGATTAACTGATTATATCAAACATTCAGTACTCACTAAAACCAAAACCACATAGATCAGACGGATCAAAAGCAAAGATGACATTAGTAAAAAAATCCCCTTCAATATCTCGCTCCAGTCTCCACCACAAACACCAGCTCTTCTTCGCTCCTGGAAATTAGTCACTACCTGCGCGACGGAAGATGCTTTTTGGCCAATAGCTACATAAACGCATATTACATTTTGTCCTTTTTGGTTGAGAATAGTATCTGTGGCTACCGCTGTTTTACCGGTCTGTCTGTCCCCAATAATTAATTCTCGCTGACCGCGCCCTACAGGGATCATCGAATCAATAGCGATAAGACCCGTTTGAAGGGCTTCAATAACCTCTACACGCGTCAACCCTTCCACGAAGCCCATGTGATACCTTTTCTTCCCCCGATAAAAATTATTATTAAACCCTAATAAGTAAAAATAAACCCACACTGAAAGAGACAAAGCTTTTCAATGGAGTCACTGACACCTTCATTGTTATTGTGTTGTCTGAAGAAGAAGAACAAGCAGAAAAAGAAGAGAAAGAAGAGGCTGAGAGAGAGATGTCTAGAGGGGGTTCGGACGACTTCTTCTTTTTTTTTTTTTAATTTGATTGTGGGCATTGTGACTCGACTAGCCCGCTTAATTGGCCGATTAAGCCAAGCCGACTAGGCAGGCCCGCCTGGGGCCTGAGCGATGTGGGTAGTATCCGCTTCTGTCTAAATCCCCGTCTAGACGGAGTTTTTTACCCTTTTTTAGAGCATTGATTTTAAATATGCATTAAAAAAAAAAAAAACATGTAAGAACTACTCGCAAGTATATGATCATTGATATTTTTTCTTGATGTAAGGAAGCGTTACCTGAGAGCTCCTTCAACTGGTCCATCAGCTGCCTGGTTGGCTTGCAGTGAAGCTGAACTCATCTCTCCAATGATTCCCATTTCTGATCCACCAGCTGACTGGCTGGTTTGCAGTGAAGCCAAGACAATCTCTTCAAGATTGTTCATTTCTCTCACACCTTTCTTGGAACTCACTTTGCTTTTTGACACTATAACATATGGAGTGATGATTCCTATAAATAAAACATATGGAGTGACGAATTTGTCTTCTATCAGGAACTTCCGCCCGGAGATGGATTTTTTATTTTGTTTTGTTTTTTTTAATGTAGTTGTCGGATCTTCACCATCATTGACAACTCATCAACACGTGAAGTTATTTTCGAAGTTATAAAATATCTATTTTTTTTTAAATAAAAAAATATTTCTTACTTTTATTTTTGAGAGGCTGTTCATTATTATTTTATAATTTGTACGTTGGGGCAAGGCAGTTGACGGAGCTGTCGTCCGTCTTGTTCTAATAAATTTGTAATAAAATGTTACATTCACCACATTTTACGCTGCGTATCGCTTTTTTTTAAAATTTAAAATGCTATCGTCAGGGATATATTTTTATAAGGATAAAATATATATAATTTAATAAATTAAATAATATTATTTATAAAAATTATGAAGAATTTTTAACGATGTATATACCTCGATGCAATTAGTAGATGAGGTTAATGAGGTAAATCTGACTATATTTTAAACTTTAAATTTAAAGACCGAGTGAAACGATGCTCAAATTTGTATTTTCATTTTGTTCATCTTATACCACGTTTAAAAATGAAAAATGCTACAGTCAATTCATTTTATTGTCTAAACCACAGAACGCACATTTTTTTTCTAAAATCATATTTCATTGAGATGTGTACTTTTATAAAATACGCATTATATATTCCAATGAATTGAATGATATTATTCATAAAAAAATGTATAGTGATATCATTCAATAAAATATGTACCTCGATACGGTGAGATAATGATGTAACTTAGGCGAGTTGAACCCGACCCAATCCGACTTTCAAAAGAAAAAAGCCAGGTTTGGATTGATATTTTGATCAATGAGTTTAACCCGATCAAAACCCGAATTACCCGAACCAAATCCGGATTTGATTCATATCAGGGATCGGGTTGCTCGGGTTAAACCGAGCCTGAAGTGAAATAAACAAAAACATTGACAAGCTGATTGGGTGTTTCAACCAGCATTCAACCTATGACAAAAACATGTTATGCATTTACAACATAATCTTCAAATATAAGCCCAAGAATCTACCTTTCACTCTTTTTTTTTTCTCTCCGCGCCGTCCCCCGTTATCCATCTCCACGACTGCACCACAGGACATCACAGGTGTTCTCTTCACCTTTTTAATGGTGAACCACAGGAGTCAATAACAATAATAATAATAATAATAATTTCTTTGCAATATGATTTTGCTTTCAAATTTAGTTATGTTTTCTTTTTTCTCATCAATTTTTAATGATATTTATTTTAACATTCAATTGTTTTTTTTCAAAAGATCTGGACTGATTTGTCACTTTAAGAGAGCTGGTAGTTGTGTATGAGATTCAATTACAAAAATATATTTTGCTATTGCGGGAAGATCAATGAGGTGAGCAGTGAGCTGATCCAAGTGAGTGTAGAAGCGATGCGAAGAAAGCAGGGAGATTCAAACCAGTAAGATAGGTCGATTTGATATACGTGTTGAGTGATTTAAATTTTTTATTAAATAATCATTAAATGATATTTATTATTTTTAAAAAATAAAAACATTTGTGATTTTAGTTTTAGTTAGTCAAAATAATTGAGTCAACATTTTTCATTCACACGCATATACACTATATATACTCTTCTATAAAGCCCAAGTGGAATGGGCGTCTGGGGGTATTTTTGTAATTTCATTGAGGGCATTTTGTCCTTTTGTAGGCTTTCTGTAGATCTCCAGCATCACGACTAGACCTTATCTGAGTTACAAATAAGTTTTTCATTTAGATTTCAAGATTTATAAGCAGGTCCCTAATCTTAAAACATGACTCACAGACTTGAAATTTTATTCAATAATTTTTCATTTCCTTAAGATATCTATAAAATTATAAAATATAAATATTTTAATTATATTAATAAATACAAAAATTACAAATGGAATCAGACTCATTTCTTAAACAAGGTATTTTAATTATCTAATTTAAATAGATAATCAAATTATATATATATATATATTTATTTAAAAATTAAGAAAAGATTAAGAGAAGAAATATTGGTTTTTAATAATAATGGATTTTAACAAATTTGTTAGAGGGTAAAGATGTAAAATTACGTTACATAAACTTGAAAACCCTTTTGATTAGTATAATAGATAGAAGATAGATAGATAACCATCATAAATGGAAAAGATTAAAACTATAAACACAGTCATCGGGTTTTATTTTTATTTTGTCCTTCAATGATTTTTGCAAGCCAATTAAATTTTTTTTATTTCTTTTAAAAGTGTGTGTGTGCGCGTGCGCGCGCATATACAGAGACACACACATATTTGTTTTATAAAATGGATGTTCTCATAAAAAATAAAATATATGTTTAAATGAATTAAATTTATATATTTTTATGTTTTTTTTTTATAATAGAGTATATTTAAATACAATATTTAGATGATTTATAATCATCGACAGATAATTGTATTGATGTTTTTGAATCTCACTGAATGTGATTCATATAAGTTGGATGTAAAAAAATAAAATAAAATAGGACAACATCTCACTTAATTATGAAGAAAACACAAAAATAAAAGAGTCACAAGAATCTGATGGGCAGAGTGTTGGCCCGGGCGAAGGTGGGCTTCATGGTGAGGTCCTCCTCGAGCGCGACGATCCCCAACAACGAAGGATCCTCCAGCAACATCTTCGACACCAGATACCCAGATATCGACCACGTCTGCATCCTCCTCGACTGCTTCCCCACGTAACACCCCTCCCGCCCATCGTAGTACTCTGGCCACCCGTCTTTTGCCAGCCTCTGCTCCGCTAGCTCCAGCGCCCTCCTCGCGATTTGTGGCCTCCCAGTCTTTACGCACGCCGCCGTTAAAAACCACAACAGAACTGTTGTGTATCACAATCACAGAGTTCGTGTATGAGAAACATTCAATAAATTATCTATTCAATAAGAATGACAAAAATACAAATATTATTAAATATTTGATAGATACATGCTGATTGCCGTGAGCTAAAGCTTTTATGACAAATTTGAAGGTGATGGCAATTATATATGGCTAATTCCTGCATTATTAACAAAAAATGATAAATCATTGGTAACTTTTGAATATTTGGTTCATGAAATATTGTATGCATAATTTATTGAAATAAAATTACATGAGAGGCATCGAATCAACATGGTTTTAATTTTCTAAACATTAATTCAAAATCAGCTCAAAATGTTACGTAACAATAAAATACATACATGAAAGCGAGCCAAGCATGTATTTAATTTTAAACTAGTTATCTCAATTACTCCGATGGTGTTAATACAGTACTCAATCATTAGTAAACTCAATACATGAAATTATATACTATTAAAAAATAGAATATACGTTAATTTTATAAAATATGTAACTTAATTTCCGTTAAAAATATATGCTTCATGAAACAAATATATATATATATATATATATATTAACATTCAAAATAAGCTCAAAATATTCAATTAACACAACACATAAAATTCTATACTCCATTAAAAAATAAAAAAGTTTGCATTAATTCCTTCAAATATGTAACTTAATTTTTTGTAAAAATATTTACTTCATCAAGCAAATATATATTTTAAAACATGGAAACCGCAAGAATGATTGAGCGCAACATCTAATTCAATGCATGAAATTTGATGTCAAAGGCACGAATCTAAAAAAGGATTAGATGAGAAATAATTCAAAATTTCAAATCAAATTCATCACTCACCAGGCCAAGACCCCCCATTGTGATAGCTCCACCTAGTGTTCTTGGGGTCACACCCTGTCACAATCTCCCACTCATGGTTCTCCAGCGCCGGATAACACGCCTTCAGCGGCATCTCCCCCACCAGGTCCTCCCACCTCTCCTCGATCAGGTCCATGATCGCCACCGCCTGCTCATGCGTCGCGAGCGACGCCAGTATCGCCACGCAGTTCCCCAACGTGAACCACCGGAAGTCCATCCTCGACGGGCTCACGTTCCCGACGAAGTATCCCCCCTTCGTCGGCATGAAGTCGAAGAGCCAGTCGGGGATTGACTCTGGGATCACATTGAACTTGTTCACCGCCGTGTGCGAGTACTCCTCAGTCTTGAACCTGTATACAGTAGACCAATGCTACTCCAGTTATATAACTATAAACTGAAATTATTAAAAAAAAATGAACTTCTTCGTGGTAGGATGGTAGAAATACTCCATCTTTAATGAGATTAGAAGCTAATTAATTTGCAATAAAAAGTACAATTGAACCTGTATATGTTGTTGAGCTGCTCGAAGTCCAGCCAGAAGTAGCTCCGCATGTGGAAGCTCAACGCGGGCAGGCGCGTTTCTATCATCTTTATGAACTCTTTGCCTCCCATGTCCACCCTTAGTAGCTGTTGGGCGCATCGCAATGCCATGAAGAACAGAGCCTGGATCTCGATCGGGTAGCCGTAGACACCCTGCATTTACATACAAACATACGATCCAAGTTTCAAATTGTGCAATTGAACTATCTTTAGAGCTCGGATGGGTTAGGTTAGGTCAGAGTTAAAATTAAGCTAAGTCAGAATTGTTGGAGGTTAACCTGAGTCCAACCCAGTCCATTCCAACTTAATTTAAACCCGAGAAATCTACTTATAATTTTAAATGTATAATTTTAAATAACTTATAAAAAGGGTGATGAATTTTAAGATAAAAATGAATTTGGACCATCCAAATTTTATCTCACAACATTAAATGGTTCAAATCGTATAAATTTACCATTCATCCATAGGGTTGGATTTGTGTAAACCCTCATCCACTCAAACTCAACCTGAATGGGTATAGACTCATCTAGGTTTAGTATTTGAGTTATATATGACTGTCCAAACCCATCCAAGAGTCAAGGATCAAGTTCAACCCGCTCAAGCTAATTAGGAAAATATCTGATTAATTCCGTAGTGGGGATGCCCGCATCTTAGAAAACCAAGGGTTCAAATTCCGTAGTGGAAAAGCCGTGTTTTGAGTATGTTTGGGAACCTTGGAAAATTGGCATGGTGCATTGTAATTCAATGGTGCAAAGCAGTACTCATTTGGTTCTATGGTGACGTTTTTCAGTTTTTTTCTACCACCAAATCCACCCAATCACATATCCAAATAGGACCTAAAAACAAATAATATTGACACAATATATAGAACATCTAGATTATATAGAACATCTAGATAGTCGATGCCAAAAGTCTCACCATCCGCCTGTCGATCATGCAACACCCATCGGCGCAGAGCAGCGTCGGGAAGGTGTCGAACCCCTCAGAGAGGCAAAGCGAAAGTATGAGCTTCATCCCGTTCTGGCACTCGGGCATCTGCGAGAGCGATAGGTCCCCCGTCGCCTTCGTGTACGCGCGCAGCAGTATGATCCACCAGAACCCCGAGTCCACCGGTGCCACCCTCCCTATCGCTGTCTCTCCGAAGTCTGCGATCAGCGTCTCCACCCCCCTTGCCGGGTTGTTTAACACCTTGAAGCTCGCCGGCATCACGCCGTGCCCCAGCGTGAAGCGGTCCACGTGCTTCTCGATTGACTGCAGGTGCAGGGTCCTCAACAGGAAGTTCTTCGTGATCTCCGGCTCGTTGTTCATCAGGAACGCCAGCGCGCTCGGAACGAAATCTCGCACGAAAACCTGTAAAGGCTCCATTATAGTCTCATAGTACTCTGAATTTCTTTGAACATCACAAAATATAAATATCTATTTAATTTGAAAGATTTACTCATGTCCTATCGTATGCATGACAAAAGAAAGGGCATCGAAAGAGTGTTACCTCAAAAAAAATCTTTAAGTTATTGTGCTTGAAAACACGTTGAAAAAGTATGATTCTGAATATAAACTTGATTCCTGAAAAGCTTATTTTCTTCCTTTTTTAAAAACATATTTTTTGTATTAAAAATTGTAAAAAAACAATTAAGTTTGATTCCATGGAGATATTTGAAAACATATTTGAGTTTTTTGTTTTTTTAAAAAAGTAAAAGCTCGAATGCTATGTAAGTATTTTAAGGAATCAAGCTTAAAATATCTTAAAAAGTTAAAACTCAAAATACTTACATAGCGTTCGAGCTTTTCGGCTTAATACATGGAATCCGCCTCAAACGTGCAAATTATCTTAAAAAGCTATTTTATTCCAAAAGCTACTTTTCAATCTATGTTTTCAAACGGAGCCTAAGTTTTATATAATATCTAAAACAAGGAGGAAGAGGAAGTGATCTTTCTCAACTTGGTATTATAAATTTTTGTTTTATGCTGTAAGCTTGTACGGGTCACATTATTATATCTTAAGGATTTCTTATAAGAGCTGCATATTTTAATTGAAATCTTTATCTAATGTTTACCGTATAGAAACCTTGTTACTATGATGAACACATGAACAAATCGCGGGACCACCCATCAATTCAAGTACCCCCAATTGAGCCTACCTGATCGTAGTTGAGGGCGTCTGAGCCCTGGTCATCCAATGCGGCGATGGTACCGACCATGTTGCCTCGAAACATGACGATGGATTTCCGGAGGGTGTCCCACGCCTCGATCACCATCGGGTTCTTGTCGAATTGCGGCTGACCCAAATGCGGGGTCGCCGAGCACGATCTGAGGCTCGGCGACCGCGGTACGCACTCATCTGACTCGGCATCGATGATCCGTATCAGACGCGCCGGACGGGCTCTTGGAGCCCCGGCCGGCTCGTCTTCAGAAGATCTGTTTCGGCTCTGGGTGTTGTTCATCGCATGATCTGTGAAAGAAGACCCACTTCGAACGGCTGTTGAATGTTGATCTTCTTGTGCTTCTCTGGTAGTCGGGATTGCGCGGGAAATTCGGTTGACCGTTTGAACCGGGAAGATGTGCGACCCTCTTTTAATGGGCCGGGTCAAGTGTGTCTTCTAAGCTCGGCCCATCGTGTTCCTTATCAATCACTACCGTCTGATCAGCGAAGGTGTTTGTTTGGGTTTTTGACCGTTGGATCTTCATCGGAAGGTCCTGAATGAATAACCGCCCGTACACGGGGAGTCCAAGAAACCTCGACAACTCAATCAAAAAAAAAAAAAAAAAACTTTCCATCTCTCTCTATCGCTCGCTCGAGTTCTCTCACGCATCGTTCGAATTGATTTGACGCTCCGAGCGATCCATTGAAGTAGGTGTTTTAGGGTTCGAATCAGAAGCCGAGTTGTTGTTTTGTTTTGGGAAACCATGGGTTCCGGTGAGGGTTTCTCCACTTTTTTTTTTTTTTGTTTGAACTTTGATTCGTTCATTTTTTTTTTACTTATTAGGTTCGATTTGAGGTTTTAGGGTTGGATTTCATGGGGTTGTTGAGTTTTGCATGAAAATGGTGTTTGTTTGAATCTGTTAGGGTTACATGTGTGTTTTAACTTTTAATCGATTTTTATTCGGTTATTCTTTATGTAGAAATCGTCACCTATAATCACTCTGGAATCACTGAAAAAGTTGAAAATGAATTTCTTTGAAAGAATGGCTGTGCTTTGTCGTTGTATTGGTCTTGTTTCTTTGAATTTACTGTTTCTTTGATTTTTAGATGCGGATATGGAGGATTATGGGTTTGAGTACTCCGAGGAGGAACCGGAAGAGCAGGACGTCGACATTGAGAACCAGTACTACAATTCCAAAGGTACTCTTTTCTTATCAAAAAATCGGTTTGTATCATTATTATTGGTCGCATGATTTTATGCCGGGCATTTCTTTTTTGGGTTGCTGGGACTGGAGACTGCAAATCAGAACATTTTATTATGTGTCATTTTTTGCTTTTAGTGTTTGGGGTACTGGATGAATTTTGTTTCCGGGTAACACAATTGCCCTGCACGATTTGATGCAATTCAGGTTTGGAAACCATACTTCATAGATAAATAAAATACAGAAAAGATTATATGTTCATTTTGTGTTACATATGAAGTTCAGACAATTTTGTGGGAGTGCAGGAGACTGAAGCCAAAAAACAGCCTTTTGTCCCTTCCTATGGTTGCCTCAAAGTTTTCCAAAGCAGCTTAAAGTTTTCTACGCAATTAATTTCTACTGGTGTGGAACTTTAGTGAAACGAAACTGATCACGTCATCTGAATTATATAAAAAAAAATTGTGCTATCAATGAGAGATTGTGGTGTGGATAATAAACTAGGATTAATGGTTTGTTTCTTCCGTCCTCCGTCTGTCTCACACCGTTGATGTTGTACATTATCAAAACTATCTTGACAAAAAAAATTGTGATCTGTAGCTAAGTTGGATGGATTTTTGAAGGATATTTGGGGGTTGCTTTGGTTAAGCAATTGAAAATTCATTGATACATAATTACATATTAATAAATTTTTTGTTTTGGGATATCTACTAGTGGAAGGAGTTCTTTGGAATGCATGTGAATGCCCCCTATGAAAGAGTCACATATATGAGAGTAAGGTTAAACCAGGGTTTTATGTTTTCTAATGAAAGAACGTCTAAAGTAATGGTGGAAGACAGATTAAGAAATTATATTTATCCTACTTGAACTTATTTTGTTGTATTTGCCATTCATCTCACTTCCACTTTTCCTAATTGCCTCCACTCTTCCATTAAAAGATTCATAATGGCTGATACAAGAAAATAACCATAAATCATAAAGTTTTTTCCCGTCAATCTGGTGTTTGCATGATTAAGATTTGACAAGTTTTTTTAACCGTGTGTCAACCTCCAAGTTTTATACCAAGTTCTCATCTCAAAATCTACTAGATGGTTTTTTTTTTTTTTTTTGGGGGGGGGGGGACCTCAAAAATAATAATGTCAATTCCAAGCTGATCCCTGAAAATATAATTGATTTTTGTGTTCATGTTTTCAGATGTTTTTGTGGCTAAAAGACTATATTGATCGGTTTACTATTATCACTTGGTTGATCAAATTTTTCTATGAAGTTTTATAGATATTTGAATCATGTCTTTGGTTATTGAACAAACCGTGATTTGTGATTGGCATATTAGAATTTATTCAGGTGCCTAATTCTTTACATTGGATCAAGCCTTCCTGGATTGAAATATAATGTTCATAATATTTTTTTTTTTTTTGGGGGGGGGGGGGATACAAGTGCTCCTGAGGGGCTAGAAAGTCCCTAACACAGTGGGTCAAACTACCCAATTTTTACTAGTACATCTGAGACTTTAGGCTGTTATTGGCCCTCAAAGAGATGGGGGGAATAAAACCCATGAACCTGTATGGGTTTTTCCACATTTTTTTTTTCCAGCCTTGCATGCTGCAAGACTTGAACTCAGGCCTTCCCTGTGGGAATGTATGTACTAGGTGACCAAGGCAGACGAGAAAAACTGTTAAATCTTACTTACCGAAAGAAACAAATGATTCTGCTGAATTTTTCCAACAGGGTTGTATTAGCACTTCGATGCACTTTGCAGAAATGACCCACCCAGCTTATTATTCTGTATTTCTGTGCATTTTGCCCCTGCTATTCACAGATAGGTATGAAAACAAAGTCCGTCTGGTTTCTGAAAGCCCATTTCATAGGAATATGCATGAACCAAGGGGCACGGAGATCCCAAAAGCGCATGGTTTCTCCTCCAAAAATGACCTCTCCCGTCGGGGACCGCATTAGACAAGGGGACCATTGTCGCAACTGTTGTTAAGCGAAATGACTTCTGAATACTTGATGACAAAGTTGCCATAATTTTTGTTCGTTATTCATTGATTCTTGCTTTGCATAATTTCTGTTTTGTTATCTTCTCATTTGGAATACTGCCATTTGGTGACGTCCATGCACATTCGATTATTCTACAGGTCTAGTGGAAACAGATCCAGAGGAAGCTTTAGCTGGTTTTGCTGAAGTAGTTCGCATGGAACCTGAGAAAGCAGAGTGGTGAGTATTGTGATTCTGTCTTTTTTCTGACCTCTCTGTCATGCCAGCGACGCTGGACAGTATTGGTGGTGCAGGTTCAGTCATGAACTCGTGGAAATTGCTTCATTCAATTGTGAATTTTTCCATTTCAGTGTTATTTTTGTTTTAGTAATTTTTTTGTGTGCTGCTTGTTACCATCCTTGATGATAAAAAAATCATATGTTCTCTGGTCTTGAAAATCATTTTATTTTTGATGGGCTCAAAGAATACAAAGACACATTGTTATTTGGTTCTCCCTAGAAATCTAGGCACAATGTTCCTACTCAAGTTTTTTTTTTCACTAATTTTCTCCAATTTTCATTTGGCAACTTGCGTGTATGTTCCATTTGAATCATACTTAACATTTACCTAACAGATGTTTTTTTTTTTGGTTGTCTTGTGGTTTGACCAGGGGTTTTAAAGCTTTAAAGCAAACTGTAAAGCTCTATTATCGGTTGGGGAAGTACAAAGAAATGATGGATGCTTACCGGGACATGTTGACATACATTAAATCTGCGGTGACACGCAATTACAGTGAAAAATGTATCAACAACATAATGGATTATATATCTGGATCTGCAAGCCAGAATTTTGCTCTGCTACAAGACTTTTATCAGACTACATTAAAAGCACTTGAAGAGGCAAAGAATGAGGTTGGTGGTCTGAATACTGGTCACAGGCATATCAGTTGAATGCAACGAGGGCCTTCTGATCTCTTATAGGTGTTATAATGAATCATGATATTCTTTGTTTGTCTGCAGAGACTATGGTTTAAGACGAATTTGAAACTTTGCAAGATTTTTTTTGACATGGGTGAATATGGTCGAATGAATAAGGTACCTGAAAAAGTCAGCGGTGATCATTTCCATTAGCCAAGTATTAATTTGCAATCCAGTGATTCTGAGTTTTCTTTTTGTTAATGTACTCAGATATTGAAGGAAATCCACAAATCCTGTCGGAGGGAAGATGGCAGTGATGATCAGAAGAAAGGCACACAACTTTTGGAGGTCTATGCTATTGAGATACAAATGTACACTGAAACGAAGAACAACAAAAAGCTTAAGGTGGGAGTTTTTAATCATGTACTTTTGAATTAACTGCCGAATGGTCATTTTGTTCCAAAATTCATTCTAATTCTCATTGTAGAATTAGAATATGATTTGCTACAATTGCATCTCTACATGTTATGTTTTGCTATAACAGCATCAATACATTTTATGAATTGCTATAATCGTGGTCCATTGCTGTCTATACATCGTCATTTAAATATAGGGATTACAGTGATCTTCTTTCTTTGTCAAACAGTAGTTTCCTAGAAAATCTTATGCAATGCAAGATTCCATTCGTCTGGCTGTTCAAACCTATTGTTTGTTACATAACATAGTTGTTTTTATTCTTTTGGCCATATATACACTGTGCATATTTGTAGCTGTATTGGGCTGTATGGAAGATGTCTTTTGATATGGACAATGGAGGTAGCATGTGTCAGCCAATGTGTTTCATAAACATGAATAAATGAAAATATGAAATTTACCATGCTCTTTCTCCTTATTTGATCACAACATTACATGGCCTTGGAAACCAACTCTTGAAGTCTTTTGAGATGTGTTACATAGCTCTCCCTTGTCAAAAGTTTGGAATTTGAGAATAATTTAGGAAGGATAAAAATTCGTAATTCAGTAAAATTCATGTAAAGTTTGGGAAAATTTCAGAAAAATGCAAATAGAAAATTACTTAGAATCAATAATATCTAGATCAAATTAAAGATCTCCCTGACATCATTGCTTAATGCGTGTTTATTATGCGATTAATACATAAAATACGAATTATTCATGAGTTCATGATTTAATGGGAATTATACTTTTAGTCAAAGTATGCATTTAATATGAGAATTACTCAATCATGTGGCCCATCCGGTAACTAGGCATAGTTCCTCAACACAAACACCAGTCGCAAGTTTTGTATGTTGAAGTAAGGAGCATTTTCTTGGAATTGTTAATGTGGACTTAAAAAGCATTGTATATGTGATCATCTCATAGTAGTTATCCTTCATTTTCAATTTTGACCAATGACCATAATTGGACCATTGTTAGCAAGGGTTGGACTTGGTAGCGAGTGATCTTTATTTTTGTAGAAATGTCCCTTCTGGAAAATTCTTAATATTTTATACTCATGAAATTCTTACTGGTGATTTTTGGTTGAGGTTCAATATGAATTTTATTGTGTCATTATTGTTGCGTTGTTTTGTAATTTGGGCAAACTTGTTTATTCCATCCTTAACCTGTCTAACATAAAAAATAATGAAGATTTTATTTAGAGGAGTAACCTTATAAAGATTCATGGAAAAAAAAAATTCCAAGTGAACAATGAAGTTCAATTTTATATTATGACCAGTTCATTATTTGCCATTTCTATTGAAAAAAAGGGTTAGCGAGCCGTTCTCTGTTCATAAGTTAGAGCTTAAATAACGTCTAAACCTTTAAGCAAATTGACTTCTTTTGTTCCATTTGTTTTCAACTTTCTCATTTTGAATGTATATGGTTGACCTCCCTATCTTGTTTATGCAATTATTGACAGCAACTGTACCACAAAGCCCTCTCTGTTAAGTCTGCAATTCCTCATCCACGGATTATGGGAATAATTCATGAATGTGGTGGAAAAATGCACATGGCACAACGACAATGGTCGGAAGCAGCTCCAGATTTTTTTGAAGCTTTCAAAAATTATGATGAAGCTGGAAACCAGCGGCGCATCCAGTGCCTGAAGTATTTACTTGATGCCTTCTCCTTATCCATATGAATAATGCATTCATTTCAGTTCTTGTATTTGACTAACCATATTGTCATATTCCCTGTGCTTTAAAAAAATTGATAGATATTTGGTTCTGGCAAACATGCTAATGGAATCTGAAGTGAATCCCTTTGATGGGCAAGAGGCGAAACCGTAAGTTTTGTTTTCATGCATGCAAAAATATCTTTCTTTGGATACTGCCTGCCTCTACTACTAGTTTGATCTTTCTGCAGGTATAAAAATGACCCTGAGATCTTGGCAATGACAAATCTTATAGCAGCATATCAGAGAAATGATATATTAGATTTTGAGAAAATTTTAAAGGTTATAACTATTATTGTTTTTCAGCAAACTAGAGTGAACAAATTTTCTATGCTACTTTTTATGTTTTGCACTCACATTGTTGCGTTGCTCAAACTGCTACAGAGCAATAGAAGAACTATTATGGATGATCCTTTCATCCGGAATTATATTGAGGATCTATTGAAGAACATCAGGACCCAAGTTTTACTTAAGCTCATAAAACCTTACACGAGAATCCGAATTCCTTTCATATCCAAGGTGATTGTTATAGGCGCTTGTTTTTCCATCTTGGGTCATGCTTTATTTGGATGACCTGCTCTCTCTATATGTGTGTCACATGCATGCATGCAGTGTGCTTTTTGGAGCCCTTGTGTAGTTTGTACATGCATTTGCATAGGTGGATATATGGACCCTGATATAGAATCTTATTTCCATGCGACAGATGAACATAAATATTTCCAAGGCACAATTACTTTAATCTTTATATAAATGAATTATTCAATCATGATGCTATGGACTTCAATTCTAGTGGAGGAATTTATCAAATGCTGACAACTGCAGCATATAGGGATAAATAAACTAGTTTGTAGCCTTTTACAGTTTTTCCGCTATAATTGCTTCAATTTTCATGATATTGGGTTGCTTTTCTGTTCAGGAACTTAACGTGCCAGAGAAAGATGTTGAGCAACTCCTTGTATCCTTGATTTTGGATAATCGTATAAACGGTTACATCGATCAAGTTAACAAGCTGTTGGAGCGTGGCGACAGGTCAAACCTTTTTTAGTTCTTTAATGCGTTCTTATTTCCTCCTCAGCTCATTATCTAACCTAAGCTTGACATCTCTTAATCTGTCTTTCTTTGCAGGTCCAAGGGAATGAAGAAATATGCCGCTATAGACAAATGGAATACTCAGCTCCGGTCTCTCTACCAAACCATCGGCAACAGAGTCGGCTGATACCATTATATTCTCTGGAGGTGAGTTCCTCTTGAAGAGATCCAGTTTTGCCATCACTCCCATGGTTTTTGAATGTGGAGCTTCTTATTGATTTTCTGGATCCCATATCCCCCACCTTTTGAAGTGTAATGCGAAGCTGTGAATAACTTGAGAGGTTAATGTGAAGTTGCACTCATCGAGATCACATTGCGTAGTTCTGAAACTGCTGTTCATGTTGTTCCTATTATGATGTGCAATTGGAATCATCTGAAACAGCAAGAACAGCTGAACTGATTTCTGTATTTTGAAACCAAGGATGTGCATAATTGTCAGCTCATGTCACATGAGTTGGCTTCTGCACTGATTTCTCTCCTATCTTTTTTTCCCCGTGTTATGACTTGCATGACATTGCGAGTGCCAGAAGTAGCACCTGTTATTACCTTAATATATCAGATTCAACAATTTTCATGCATTGCCTGAAGTATACTTCTTGGGTTGTTGCACGAGCTCAAAAGAAAATGTTATATTTGAAGCAAGATTAGAAAGGTGTGAAAGATACATAGTATAGTTGAAAAACACACCCAGACTTTGGACTGTGTCCTTTGGAATGCCCAACACCAACAATCAATGTTGCCTAGTCCTTGGATGGCATCTTTGGCCAATCTTATCTCTTCCATTCAATGCACTGATCTCATCTTAGATCCCTCTTTTTAGTTTTCATGTAACTGGGTCCCCTTAGGGACTGAAACAAGCAGCTTCATTGGTGGGTGACCTTTCCTGATTTTTTTTTTGTTGGTAAATACTGGAACTTGAACACATGGTCTTTTGATTGTAAATTTTCATGTTAACCAATGAACAATCATTCCAAACCCCCCTCTCAGTATCTTCCCCTGGTCTATCACAAATCTTTCAATGTTGAGTTATAGATTGAGCCTGATAGCCTCTATTATGCAATATGTTACAATGAGGTCGGAACATACATAAATTTCATTTCAATCAAATGTCATCACGTGGATAAAACATAAGACGGAATGCAATAACTTTTGAAAAACAACTTCTTAGGAAGCAAGTTTGTGTAGTTTTTTAAAAAGGTGTTTATCATTTTCATCAAAGGTGGTGGTGTTTGGAAGTGAGTTTGATTAGCTTTTAGTGATTCCTGTAAAACTATTGAACTCGTTTCTAAACCTCCCAATAGTCGTACCTTATAACAAAAACATTCTTTTTTTACAAAACAAAGTTTTTCAGAAATAGAATAAAAGTGGATTTCCTAGGAAGTTGTTTTGAAAAGTTACCATTAGTAAGAGAATTGTTTTTTTTTTTGTTTTTTAATTGGAGATAAATATTTGTCATCTAATTTCATTTCTGATAATCTAATTACAAACTCTGAATAAAAAAGAGTAAGATAATAAAAGGCATTTGTTAAACGTAAAACGCACCATGACAATTGAAAATGATTATTAGGTATGTTACTTGGAAAATTAGAATATCTGAAGACATTTCAAAACCATTTTTAGTAAGTTGATTAGTATCCCATTCATGTCAATGAACCACTAATGAATGATGTCATGATTAAGACCAATCATACATTAGTGGTTTCTCTACCTTTTAATACCTTCAATCATATCTAATCAGCTTCACACTATTGGTGTATAATAGATGCATCACTTGCACCCTTTCCCAGAACGAATCTGGACCGTCCAATTTCACTGCCAGTTGGCCCCAACAACGGCTAATTTGCGGTGCGGGGCCCACCATCCCAATGGACAACCCAACGGTCCAAAGCGTCGGCAAAACCAAAAACCCCGGTTCACTTAACCACGGTTAACGTGGGTCCCACTCGGACTCCACTGTCACCCGACAAACCCCACTTCATAACCCACTCTGAAGTCCGACCTGTGTTTGAAATGACGAAATTGGGTACCGACGTTCTCGCTTAGGGTGCCCACTGATGAGGTTATTTTCGTCATATGACACTGAACGGGGGTAGTCGCCGGAAATTAAATTGGAAAACGAGGGGTATTTTAGTCTTTATGACTAGACTAAGCCGTTTAAACAAATCCAACGGTTATAAAATGCGCGATCTCTCTCTCTCTCTCTTCAATCATTTCGATTTGGGCTTTCGGTGATCGGTTCAAAGAATTTTTTGTCGAAATCTTGTGTTTCATAAGTTTGTTTTTTTGAGGTTAGCGATCCCTTCTTGATTGTGGTTCTTCCTCTTCTCTATCACACTGTGTTCTGAAATTTCAAATTTTTTGTTGATTTGGATCTGTTCAAATGTGTGTTTGATTAGATCGACTGTATTGTTTGGTGGGTTTGAAAAAAAAAATCGATTTTTTTAATGCTTTGGGCTTCCTTTTCCACTTTTTTCGGTGGGATCGCTTGAAAAGATTCGCTTTTGCGTGACTTGTTTGATCTCTTTATGTGATTTGGTGATTCTGCTTTTGAAATGCTGAAATGGGTTTCCCCGATTGGAAGCGTTTTGGGTTTCTTGTACTCGATTTGGGTATCAAAGGTTTCGTCTTTGGCAATTTTTTGAGTTGTCTGGGTGATGAATGTTTCATTTGATGCGGTGGTGAGATTTGTCAATACGGTCTCTTTTGTATGGTTAGTTGGGTCATATTTATTTGTTTGTTTGTTCTTATTATACGATCGTTTTATTTTACTCTGTTTTTTTTTTGTTTCTTTTGACTTAGTATAATCGTCAGTTCACTTGATAATGTGCGTTTCAATTCTTTTATGGTTTGTGTTGTTAAAATCAGCCATTGACAAAGCTGATGAAATTTAGGTATGAAAAATTTGTTTAGTGTGCTTTTCAATTCTTTTATGGTTTGCGTTGATAAAATCGCCATTGATGTTAACTTGATAGCATCTCTAGCAGCATTTGTACTTACTACTCTTGTTGGGTGGTTTATAAATTTCATTAGGGAAATTTATGTGATCTGAAGTACTTGTTGGTGTCTAGCTTATGTTTCAAATGATGGAATTTAGCTGAGGATGATGTAAATGTGGTTTGAGCTGTTGCAAGATGATGTCTTTTTATGTTAAACTTGATTTACTTTCTTGATAATTTATTTAGTTTATTACTTTTGTCATTGGAGTTGTTTTCTTTCTTTGTATTTAATGCATTTGTTTTCCCCATTTGTAACACATTGCAGCATAAGTGCATGTATTTCCATTTTCTGCTCTTTGTTTTTTCAAATTTCTTTTGGCTTGGGAAGTAAGTTATTTCTCTTTTGTTGATGTCAGGTGTCTGTGTTTGTTGGAAAGATCATCGTTTTCTTCAGAGTTCTGAATCATTGGGTGTATTGTTGTAACGTATTGACGGAGTGTATCTGCACTGCACCAGTGAATTCCTCTTTGTGGACATGGTATGTATTCAGTAATTGTAAAATGATGTCACATTTGTGCATTCTCATTGTATGGTCTAACATGCTTATATACATGCCATTATTCTTTTGTTTGAGAGGAAGTAATCTTATGTGTTTTTATTCTCATATATTCATCAAATTAACTCTGCCAGCCTCTTTGGACATATTGACATGAATTGCTATAAATTGCAGGCAACAAATGAAAATCTTCCACCAAACGTGATAAAACAGCTCGCGAAGGAATTGAAGAATCTTGACGAAACTCCACCCGAAGGCATAAAAGTAGTCGTAAATGATGATGATTTCTCTACTATATTCGCTGATATTGAAGGGCCAGGTATGCAACTGATTTGTAAATATTTATCAATAGTCACATTATATTTGAATGCTTATGCTTTTTTTTTTATTATTATTTACTGATCTGGCAATCTCATTATTATCCTGCAGGGGGAACTCCATATGAGAATGGCATATTCCGCATGAAATTGTTGTTATCCCATGACTTCCCACACTCTCCTCCTAAAGGTTTCTTTTTTATACATGAAATCTTAAATTTTGGAAGCATTGATGCTGTGATTATTTTTCTAATTGTTACATCACTTTGCAGGTTATTTTTTGACAAAGATCTTCCATCCAAATATTGCAACTAATGGTGAGATTTGTGTCAACACATTGAAGAAAGACTGGAATCCAAGCCTTGGATTACGACATGTTCTGCTCGTAAGTCAATCTAATATTGGTGTCCTGTTGCTACATATTTTAAGTTCCTTTCATTATGACATCATCCGCAATTTTGTTATGATTATAACCCTACATGATTGAGATGAGATCAATGCCTCCAATGCATGGGGTATCAATTAAGTTCTTGTGTTTCAGTTTACAACGATTAGGAGAGGGCGTCTGTTAAAATTTGCAGAAGACTTGAAACTGACAATTCATGTGATTGAGAGCTATGGTTCCAACTTATCTCCTTGTTGAATCATGCTTGTTATATGGCCATTTTGAAAGAAAAAAAAAAAGTTTCTCATTTATGGTCAGATCAGGCCATGTACCCGAATCTTGAGTAACATTGTGTCACAATATCAAATTTGGTATATGTTTTCTTATTATTTATTTATTTGATTTTTGCTATGTTTGTCTCATGTTGGATATATGTGATCCACGATGATTGCTGGCGATTGCTGCATTGCTATAAATTTAACGGTTTTGATATAAAACATGTTGGTTATGGAATCTTTCAATGCTTGCCCTTAGATTGAGAGTCTGAGGCGATTGACAGAAGTTTTACCCACATTATTCATACTCATTAACGAGAAAAGCCTATGACCATGACCCTCCTGAGTGATTGAGAATAGGTCTTTTTTCCATTTGCATATATGGTTACTTGATTCCATCATTTCTTTACCACAGTAATTTTTCTTCTATATACAACATGGATGTCTTCATGAGGGATAATTTTTGGCTTTCAATTATTGCTTGTCTGACTGGATTAATAATGTAATATTGGGAAATGTTAAACCTCTTAGATGAACCCACCCATTTGATCGTAGAAAGGAACCTATAAGTTTCATTTTTACTGTTATATCTGGGTCATAAATGTGGACGACAAACATTGTTTTTATATTTGACACTCTTCTATCTTGGGTGATCTGATTTTATGTCTTGCTGTGTTGATATTCTTCTAGAATTGACTGAAAGGTCATGCATAAAAAGAAGGGAATGTAATTTAGGACATATTGTTCTACTGATCAATGATGACCCATCGGGGTGGAAGATTTTTTTCCTCAGATCTGATACCTTAAGTTGTTTTGATTCTACTGCTTTTGACTTTAATTTACTTTATAGGTTGTGAGGTGCTTGTTGATAGAACCTTTTCCAGAATCCGCACTGAATGAACAGGCCGGAAAGCTATTGCTGGAAAACTACGAGGAATATGCGAAGCATGCCAGGTAAGCAGCAAAACCGATTTACCCGTCTAGTTCATAAATAACTTATCCGGGTATAAAACAGTTTATATGGGGATAGATGAGGATTGGATAGTTTTTTATTTGGTTGCTATTCTTTTCTAGGTTTTGATAAATGTCTTTTGTTTTTGTATATTGTAGTTATGATTTTTGATAGATTAATAGGAATAGGCTATACTTGTCTCTCCCAGTTATCAAGGTTTATTCTAACTTATCTAGACATAATTATTACAGTTTATCCATGTCACACAAACATGTTTTTATTTATAGGATCAAACCTATTATCCCCTTATCCACATTCTTATCCGTCTAACAGTCAGGGGCAATAAAAAACAGTACGGAAGTTGGTGTAGGAATGACTGAATGTGAGTTTAAACAACGTTTGTCTTCTCCAAATTGCAGGCTTTACACAGGAATTCACGCCCTCAAGCCGAAGCCCAAATCCAAGACTGGAGCCATCTCTGAATCCACTACAGCCCTGAATGTTGACCAGACAAACACAGCAGCACCCACAGGAGCGGTTGCTCCGCCACCCTCATTGGCCACCTCCACCGCCGCCACAACCACCAAAGGAACGATGCTCGGCTGCAGCCAAGATCAGATCACAGTGGTGGCTCCTCCACCAGGGGATACAATATTAGCAGGTGTGTCTGCCATCATTCCAAAGAAGGATGCGGTGGTAGCCATAAAGGTGGCCGATCGGAAGAAGATGGATGCGAGGAAGAAGAGCTTGAAGAGATTGTAGGGAATGGGGAAGGTATGCATCAGGGGGAGGAGACAGGAATGCTAACAGAGAGGAAAGAAAGACATCATGATTGATTGGCTAATAACGTCTGAATGTGTAACATGCACTGTGGGGGCTGAACTGGGCGTGGAAAATGAATAATATGATTGAAATTTGCATCTGCAATGCAGTTTGGTGGTAATCAAATCTGTTTCAAGAACTATTATATTTTGCCTGAGAGTGTGTGCGCATCCACATTGAAGCCTTTGGCTGGCAATTAACTGTAGGCACTACTGCAACAAGATGGGAGTGAATGGGGATTGATCCAAACCAACCACCCCCCCCTAAATAAGTAAAATCTTTTAAAAACACAATAATCAATAAAAAAAAAATTAAAAAGAAAGTTTTTTTTTTTTTAAATCAAGCTAAATTGGACCTTTCGTGCAACCTCCCGGGGGTGCTCTTGGATGGGATTGACGGCACTCAACGGAATAAATAATTGTGGGGATAAGAAGAGGGGACAAAAAATACGGAATAAATAATTGTGAATAAATAATTGTAGGGATAAATAGAGGGAACAAGAAATAAGTGCTCTTGGATGGGATTGATAGCACTCGACGGAATAAATAATTGTGGAGATAAGTGGAGGGGCATAAAAAATAATTGAGGTAAAATGTGAAAAATTATCCTAATTTTAAAAGGGTCGGGTTACATGGACTTTAAAATTTAAGTTTGATTGAGAAGTTTCAATAGTTGTCATTAATTTATTGGTTTTCTGTTTGATTTTTTTTTTTAAAGTAAAAAGTACAGAGACAATACTACCCTTCCTTTATTTTTGAATTTTTCATTATAAAAAACAATCCCTCATTGATTGGTATTGAATAACCGCCTCTAGCACTCCTTTGAATTATTATTTTTTTTACCCTCATAAGGCATCTACTACTTCAAAAATTCATTCTGGTCGGCCTTCTCATCTCCGGCGATCGGCATCACTACCTTTGGATGGCTCTCGTCGCCCTCTATCATATGAGAGGTAGATCGGCTACCTTTCGAGCACTCCTCTAACCTCTACCTCTATTTTTTTCAGATACAGCTACAAATGAATATATTAGAATTTCAGATACAGATGGGTATATTCATATGAAACAATTATATTCTACCTGTTAATAAAGCATTGTTTAGATGATTAATAAAAATATTTAAATATACATGACAAAACAATTAAATATTATTCAGATACACATTAATCAAATCCATTAAAAAGAAAAATAACAAACAACAAATTGAGCTGGTTAAATAATTCAGATACACGTGTATCTGAAATATGAAATAACAACTTTACATTAGATACAAGTGTATCTGGAATCTGAATGAGTTTAAAAATGAAACAATTATGGTTTATATGCTAATGAGACATTGCATAGATGATTAATAAAAGTATTTAAATATAGATGTCAAAAAATAATTAAATATTATTCAGATACACATTAATCAAATCCACCAAAAGAAAAATAACAAACAACAAATTGGGGTGGATGAATAATTAAGATGCACATGTATCTAGAATCTGAATTAACAACTTTATATTAGATAACAATGTATCTTGAATCCGAATGAGTTAAATAATGATTATGCAAGGTTAAAAATATACTGAACGACTCAATAGATATACTTATACACATACACAACAACAAAAATGATTATACAAATCGTACTTATTCAGATCTCAAAAATTATACTGAATAATATTATGTAAGGCTAAAAATTCAGATTCAATGGCAATGCATCTGAATTTAAATTAAATTCGATCTTAAAAATGTATTGATGATTCAAAAATGAATGTAAAATCAGAACAATATATTTTATTCAGATCGAAAAGCTTAACCTGAATGGATCGTTATTGTTTGTGTCACAATCAGATCGCAAATAAAAAAAAAATAGAGTAATTATAATCTTCTCCTCCAATCCCCACTAAAACTGAATTCGACATTTTTCCACATATCAATCTTAATAAAAAAAATATAAATCTTATTTTTTTTTGTATTCAATTGAATTGATTGCTTTAAAAAGAGAGAAAATATCCTAAATCATAACCATCTCGAGATTTAAGGAATCGGTTATGAAAAAAACTTCTCCATTTAGATATGAAGGGTAAAATGGATAATTCAATCTTGCCACCTCATGGGGCTTGAGACGAGGTCTACCAAATGGGGCCTAAAAATCATTATTGATTTTAAAATGAAAATGAAAAATTTTTGTTCTATCTAAAGACTGAAATAGACATTTACCTTTATTTTTTTATTCTAATTTTGACAAATGTAAATAAAAATATAATTAATATGTTTTTTTAAAACTAGACAATTTATCCATAAAATTTTAACTCCTGGTCAAGATAAGTTTCTTGAATCCAATATCCTAAAAAATTCAAAACCCAAGGTGATGGTGACTGCTGTGGTGGCCCATTGGAGGTGAATATTGTGGTGGTGATATGGTGGTAGTGTGGTGGGCGTGGTGGTGGCTGCAATGGTATTGGTGGAGTGGACAGTGGAGGAAGATGAGAAAAAAAAAAGGAGAGAAATCAGATGGGTTGACCGGATTGAAAGTGAAATAAATCGCACATAGGTATTGGTGGAGTTAGGATTCTAATGAAATATGGGATAAAATATCGAGTGAGAATCTTTTCACCTCTCATTTTCAATTCGATCTCATTTTCATGACAGGCGCGGTTACTATTAAAATTTATGTATATAGAAAACGGGGACACCTATTATTCTTTGTTCGACATTCGCTATTCTTAATAGTTGGGATTTTTATTTATATATTTCTATTAAAATTTAATATTATAAAAATATCTATGATAAATTACATAGTACAAAAATACCCTTCAAGATGACCTAAATTATCTAAAGAAAAAAACATTAGTTATAAACCCTAACCCCGTTCGATGGAGCCTTTGAAAATATTCTCTCATAGAACCCTAGCCATCCCCAATGGAAGACTCTTGCCCATAGAAAACTCTCCCCTGAAACCCTATTTATCCACATCTTACAAGGGAAACCACAATGACAAGCGGGATGTTGTATCCACCAACCATTGAAGAAATTTATGAAAGGACACTCATTCTAGAACCGTTTGAAAAGAAGATGGATGTAAAAGTTGATTGAATAAGAGTTTAATGATAATTTACCACCCTAAAATGGAGAGAAAACAGTGAAAATCGTGCAAAGCAAACTGAAGTTAACTCTAGGGGTACAATTGCAGAACTTACAAGATTTTTAGGGACATTTTTGGCAATGTGTAGTTTAACAGGGGTATGTGCACAATATTGAATTTCAACTGGGTATACATGCAAAAAGCCCTCTATAGTTTTATACCACGTTGAAATTACTCCCACGGATACACCCCAGAAGAGGACAGTTTTAGCATTAACAGTGCTGTCAGAACAGAAAAACCCAGACAGAATCCAAAAACAATTCCATGGCGCCAAACAATCCAAGTTCAGAAACCAAAATAAGAAGAATTCAGGGAGATTACAGAACACCCATCCAAATTAACAAAAAAGAAAAAAAAAACTAGACAACCAAACACACTAACGAAATAGATAAAGAGAAGAGGACACCAAAAATCATATTTTTTTTTTTCAATTTTTTTTTTTTTTACTTACCATTATTTATAAAAAAAAAAAAAAGAAGAGAAGGTTTATACCCCTCACTTGGCCATCATGACTTTGACAAACTCCTCGTAGTTGATCTGGCCGTCGCCATCAACGTCGGCCTCACGGATCATCTCGTCGACCTCCTCGTCGGTGAGCTTCTCACCGAGGTTGGTCATCACGTGGCGGAGCTCGGCGGCAGAGATGAAGCCATTCTGGTCCTTGTCAAACACCCGGAAAGCCTCCTTCAGCTCCTCCTCGGAGTCAGTGTCCTTCATCTTGCGTGCCATCAGGTTGAGGAACTCCGGGAAGTCGATGGTGCCGTTGCCGTCAGCGTCCACCTCGTTGATCATGTCTTGCAGCTCGGCTTCGGTCGGGTTCTGCCCCAGCGATCTCATCACCGTCCCCAGCTCTTTGGTTGTGATGCAACCTGGTACAAAGAATCCCGTTTCACGGTCAGCATTTGCAAAATATGAATTGAAATAAAACACGAAATTAAAATGGAATAACAGGCATTAATTGATCAAAACAACATAAGGAAGCCATGTTACAAAGCACAGAAGTTGAGTTTTCAAACAGAATTTTGGAGAACCAATTTCTAATAGTAGTAATCATGCATCACATGGTGGTCTGTGCATTTATTTTAATGATATGAAATGCTCAAGACATACAATGGAGTCCATAGGGCAGAAAACATAAGCACTAAGGAACAGTTGATGGAGCATTACCGACCAGTGAATACAAGTAGATAAAGCCACAAAATTGAACCACTGAAATTGAAGAGGCACCAATGCCTTGATTGTCAGAGACTATGAGGCCTGAGATATCATTCTTGAAGTAAATTAATTTTATTTGACATCATGTGTAAATGACTCCAGAGTATCTTTGAAGACGAAATAAACCAAAGATTAGAGATTACTGTTCTTGAAGTAATTTAATTTTAATTATTTCACAGCTACACTGCTAATCTAAAGCTATTTACCTAGGAAAAAAAGGAAAAACAACAAAACAAGAAATGTGTGATTGAGAAGACCTACAAAATATTTCATTTGTTGATATATGATAATTCTAGTGCTCAATCCACAATCGACCAATCCAACACATTTATAATGCCAAAACAATGTATAAGGACTATGGAGTAAAGAGAAACAAGAACATGTTACTAGAAACAAAGACATCTACATATGCAAACTCATATAAAGCATAAGTGATCATGAAACAAACATGATTCACATGAATCAACTCTTAGTCAAACAAGGATCAATGTAAGCATGATTTTCAGTAAAACCTTTCATCAGCAAGATTCAATTTACCTAACTAATAGCATCCCAATTACCTTTTAGAGAAACTAATAACCCTTAAACCATACAGTACTTCAAATCATGCATGAACATGTGATCAGTAAAAAGCTTCTTACAGCTTATGTAGGAATCCCGCATCAGAGCAAGGGTGTAGCTTAGACAATGGAAATATATATTCAATGTTATTGATTCACATATGCCAGCCTAGTTATTGTAAGACAAAGTCCATACATTAAGCCTGACAAAACTGAATGGATATTGCTGAGGAATTTTAAGAATGGGTTAGGGGAAAAAAAAGGTACCTAAGCTCATTTACATAACAAAGGGTTTCTTTTCAAATGATGCATTTTGATATTAATCTTTAAATGTATATATTTTTACTCAAACACAACTTATCAAGGACCATTCTAATCTGTCCCAGGGAGAAAACAATCATCTAAGTCCACCAAATTAACATAAGTCCCATCTAATCTGCGGAAGGTAACACATTCTGCAATAATTGATTGTTTAGACCCAAGAATACTCTGTGAATGTATAGACTTCAATAAAACTATGTGCAAGATCCCACCACCAATGAAGACCATCAAACTAACGACACTCAAACACGTCATTTCAACAAGAAACCAAAAGACTTATGAACCAAATTTCTAAAGCAGGATTCATAACAAGAATGCACGATGACAAGTGATAAAAATTTAACCATTCAATAGTTGAGATGAAATATAAATAATGGCAAATAGATGATATCAGCCATGCCTGCCTCATCAGTAGGACCGGCTACAATTCTAGGCACGTTGCATTCACAAATAAGTCATCACCCTCCACAATATAAATAGGGACCACTAAGACACACACTTCTATGTTTATCAATACGAAATCAAAGAGGGGCCCAATAGTGGAAAAAGTCAAATATAAGACCATCCTCTTCCAACCAGATCTAGATTATATATATCTCCAACTTTTCCATGATAGGTCAGCAAATTCAAAACGTACTTTGTCGACACAGATCTAAGGATGAAATAGCAGCACAGAATTACATCAACTTAAAGGATAAACATAAATCAACAAAACCTAAGGAAATATAGTCTTCATCTTAATCTGATAACAAATCAACCAAAAAAAGCAAGAAAGAAAGAAACAAAGATGTGACATGGATCACAGCCTAACAAGATCCAAAACCTAACAACATCTCAAAAACGGACAAGTGCCAATAATACACGATTCAAACAATCAAAACAAAACAAAAACAAAAAAGCACTCGATCAAGGTATTTTACGCAATCCATTGAAGCTTAATCGAAAAAATTTAACAGATCCGCAATGGAAACTCAATAAAAACAACAATCAAATCATCATCACATCCGATCGAGACGATCAGAATCAGATCGGATCACACGAACTCATCAAATCGTAAAAAAATCATTAAAATTTATAAAAAATGGGAAAAGGGGGGGGGGAGGAGAGATCGAACCGTCTCCGTCCTTGTCGAAGAGGCTGAAGGCCTCCTTGAACTCAGAGATCTGATCGTCCGTCAACTGATCCGCCATTTTTTCGATTCTAGATCGCTTCGGGAAGGTGAGGTTCGCTTCAAGAGAACGCGATGAAGGAGAAGCTCAACCCCTCCTTTGAATGTTTTTTTTTTTGGCTTTTCAAGTGATCGATCGATTTAAATTTTTCTCGGTTGTTAAAAAATCGTCGATCCCCGATTTTATAGGTGCGTCTGATGGTTCTCGATCCGGACGTAATCGCTTTCTCAAATACGGAAAATTAAAAGCTGTTGGTTCCGAAATTACGATCCTACCCTCGTCGCTTCTAAAGATAGGGAGAACGTGTAAGGGTAATATAGTCTTTTTGTATATAGGAAAAAGTGAGGTGATGTTTGACTATTTTGAATGAGTTATGGAGATATCAATACATGGCGTACCTGATCGTGTTAATTCGAATAGATCCAACGGTCGAGGTTCAAAGGGAAATATTGGCCGTTGATTTTTGGAACCTGATGTGTCTGATTATGTTCTGATTACCTTAATAAAAAATAAATAATACCTTCTTTTTTTTCTTTCTGTTTTTGTACTTTTGCTTTTCTGTCAAAGTCTTTTTTTTAATTGGTTCTCTTTTTTCGGATAAAAATTCGAATATTTTTGTGTGTTTTTTAAAACGCGGTTCTTACGCGGTGTGTGATGAACCGTGTGGACCCGCGGTTGCCACGTCATCTGCGGATGTGGAATCCGAGTTTTTTTTTTTTACTTGATCAGATTACATGTTGTTCGTGTCTGTTATGGGAAACGATATAAAATAAAAATTATTGTTCTTTGTACCTCTGATGAAAATGATAAAAAATAAAAATTATTTTTTATGAATATGTTAAAAAACGATAAAAAATAAAATATATTTTTTATGTTATCAAATATAGTAATGAAAAATGATTAAATATATAAAAATATATTATTTGTATACTAATTTAAATATAATATAAAAGCAATACAATTTGTCAAATATTTTTAAATAAATAAAATTTTGAAAGACGATCACATATTAAGAAATAAAATAAATATTTTAAATAAATTTTTTTCTTCTTTTGTTATATAGCAATAAAAAACTGAGAAGACATATCATGATAAGTTTTAATATCATGAGTGAATGCCTCCTTTGTTTTTTTTCTTTTTATTTGTATAATGTTTTGGATCATTGAATCTCTGATTTTCAAGTTATAAATGGGCTACTATTTGTTCAAAAATTTATAGAAAATATAAAATATTTTTAATGAAATATATATCTTAATACAATGAGTGAATATGATTAATAAGATATATCAGACTATATGTAAGACTATAAAAATAATTGAGTGTATCATAGCTCAAAGAAGAAACAAAACTAAACAATTAATTAGATACTTCTATCCATGCATCCAATCAGATCCACTCAATGTTATGATATTACCGGTTGACTTATCCTTTGTTTGTTTTCGGAATAAGCTCCTGGATAACTCCGAATAAGGGATAAAGCCAGTTTGGAAACCCTTGATAAAGTATGCAAGAATAAAATGGTATATGGATTTCAACCAACCCCTGAAATTAAAGTTATCTTAGGTTATTCAACTCAAAGAATATGTGGGCCCACTATCAAATCAACTGTCATCATTTTTTATAAATCATTTATCAAATCAACTATCATTATTTTTTCACTTTTTATAAATCATTATCCATAGTTTATTCACATTTTATTTAAACAATAAAACATTTATTATTACGTTTATTAACAAGAATAATTCAAAACATAATCAAACATAAAAATATTTATTTTTATTTATATTCATTTATGATTAAATAAATATATATCTAAAAATAAATTATATTTCCATTCCAAACAAGAAACGAGGGCTTAAAGATAAAACCCTTGCCACCTGAAAACACTCTTTTGCCCTAACTGAAGAACAACAGAAGAAGAGAGAAGCTCACCACTCACCAGATCATCGGTACTGTAAGAATCACTTACACAATCTCTGTTATTTCTGGTTTTTGTGTTGTTGCCGCACAATGTTAAGACTTCTCTGCAAAAACCTCTCCCAAACAAGGCTCTTGCCCTTCGCAGATTCAACACCACCACCACCATCATTAACATCAACAAAATCCATCTTAAATGGTACCCATTCACGGTTTCTTGAAAACCCCTATCTCCCAAATCCATCACCCACCTCTCAAATCGATCAAAAAAGGGAGACCCATCACCCACAACTGCCTCATACCTCGTGAACTCATGTGGGTTGTCCCCAGAATCTGCTCGTAAGGCAAGTGTTCGCATCAAATCCTCAGAGAAGGTCGATTCAGTAATCGCTTTCTTCAAGAACCATGGCTTCAGTCGGACCCATATTACTAGCATGATCACTCGACACCCTAGGTTGCTCTCATACGATCCTGACAAGACCCTGAAGCCCAAGATGGAGTTTTTCCTGCACAGAGTAGGCTTCTCAGCTTCCCACATGGTTGAGCTCGTCCCCACAAGTCCCTGGATGTTGGATGGAAGCTTGGAGAGGCGTCTCAACCCTTCCTTTGATTTCTTAAAGGGTATAGCTGGATCTGATGAGAATGCTATCACCACCATCTCACGACATGTCGCACGGCCTCAGTGTTGATCTCCGCAAAATGTTATCGTCCAAAGCTGCGCTTCTACGAGGTAATGGCATGCGGGAGTCTGACATTTCAAGGTGCATCATGAAGTACCCACGCGACCTCAATGGAAGCCATGATCGAATCGTTGAGGCTGTGTCTGAACTTAAGAAGATTGGGTTTGATCCTTTGAGTCGTTTGTACATAGAAGCACTCCACACAATGTTGGGCTTGAGTAGCTCCAATTGGCAAAGGAAATGTGAGGTCTACAAAAGCCTCGGTTTTTCTGAAGATGAACTCCTCAAGCTTTTCAAGAGGTTTCCTGTCTGTATGCGGATGTCTGAGACAAAGATAAGGTAGTGGAATTTCTCATGAAGTGTTTAGGTTGTGGGATCCATCTGCGATATCGAAATACCCATTTCTTCTGAATTTTAGCTTGGAGAAGAGGATAATTCCAAGATTCACCGTTATGCAGATGCTGTTGTCAAATGGTCTGCTAAAGAAGGATGTGAATTGGAACACGATATTCATCTAGAAGGAGAAAGATTTCTTGAAAAAGTTTGTGAACAAGTACCAGGGGGAAGCTCCCAAGTTAATGGAGGCCTACAGTAAGGAGGTAGGAGTCTAATGAAATGCTCATTGTGGTGTTTCGTATTTCAAGTTGAGAAAAATTCCTTACTTCTCATGGGTGAGTGATTCCTTTGGCTTTTGGATAATATGTTTTTGTTAATTCATCCAGACACTTCTCTGTTTCTCTGTCCTAAAGTATGTGAAATATAATTTGTGGTGTAAGTCCTCATTCCAATGAACAAATATATATATTTCTGTGAGAAAAAGAGATATCTCTTGCATTGGGTAAAGGAAATGGAAATTCTCAGTCCTATAACTTTAAATACTGTTTAAGGATATATAGTCACAAATTTCATTGGGGATGTCAAAAATACCTCAAAATAGATCTAGGCATATTTCTGACCTGTATATAATTGTCAGTTATGTTCAATTTATGTGTTAATGAATACTAACTTTTCTACTTAAAAAAGCATGTGTTATGATTATATTATATTTCGTTCAAGAATATAAACGTCTTTGTATATATGCCAAAGTTTACAGTGAATATAGCATGAAGGCCTGTATAATGTCAGGAAGGTGGATATTTGGATGGTTGATATATTCTCAACATCTTTCCAATTAAATTGTGCAAGCATTTTTTATTTATTTTGTGAAAAGTTCCTTTGGTGACAATTTCTTTAATTGTCTCCTCTTCACACGACATTTCTACAAAATATCTCCATTGATAATTGCCAGATCTTTTGTTTTTGCTTACGACCTTCCCTCTGTCACATTTGTTGAAATAATCTGTTGTCTCAATGGAACTTTTCTCCGGTGTTGTTACTGAAGATGGTGTGGTCAAATTGCTGTAGTGGAGAATTAATTTTCAAGAAGAAAGTCATGGCATGAGTATTGCATTTAATGGACTGCCCAGGTTCATTATGATCAGCTTGTATTCAACCTGATTGGTTTAACCACTCTTAGGTTCTGGATATATGGTTTGAAATGAATGATTTTGTTTTTTAATGATCTGGGATACGAAGTAAAAAAAAACTTTAATTTGGGCTACACCAGTGTTTCTGTTGTTTTCTATTAATTGGGTTTTCCTGAACATCCACTTGCATGCAATGTATGGTGGCTTATTCACTTCTTAGTTTTATTGTTGTTGTTGTTTTATTTTATTTTATTTTAATGAAACAGGTAGGAATTCGACCACCAAATTCCATTGATATGATTTGGGGTACAATCTCACATCATAGTTTTTTTTTTTTATTTGATTGGTAATTCGCATCATAGTTGGCAACTGGGATATTGTGATTAATTTGTAGAAGGATGGTAACATTGTCGATCAGTTTTTTTTTTTTTTTCTCTTTTTCATTGTTTATTTTGCTGCCAAGAGAACTAACTTGTTGGGAATTAACTTTAAATGCATTTTTACTTTTAGACTGTGCAAACTCAGTAACCATCTTCAGAAACACACACACAACACACACAAACTAGAATTTGAATGGAATTACAAATACTTCATTGTTTCTGTTTAAGTGGTTTTACAAACTTGTTTCAGTTGAATCGGTTGTGTTTCACTTGATCATCTACAATCTTATCTGAGAATTCACTAACCTCAGAATAGGGTTTTTTTCGGCAGGGGAAGTCCTATGACAAATTGACAACTATGAAGAAAGAACCGGAGGAGTCCACATCGTTTTTGACAGTTCATCCCAACTTAGATGGGCTTTAAACTTGTTCCTCAAGTATTTGGAAAGGAAAATGTTAGACTCAGTCACATTCATCAACCAAAACTCAGACCTTTCATGTTTTCATTTTTTTGTAAAATAGTAAACATTATCTAATAAGATATATACTTTGATAAAAAAAGTGTATATCATTTCATTTCAAGTTGAATAAACTAATTTTTAGTAAGTGTAAGAAAATATTTAAAAAGGAAAGATGGTCGTTAAGAGCACCCATCCCTGAGTACTGTTAAATTGAATAGCCACCTGAAGCAGCCCTTCCTTTGATTTTCAAATGCTAGATAGATAGGTTTTGCACCCTTTCATTCTTCCCATTCAAACCGCAATTATTTGGGGAGGGCAGCAACGATGAGTGGAGGCAGGCAGCCAATCTCCATCCTTCGCCCGCCTCACTCTGCCCTGTTGGCCACCTCCGCCGCCCGCCGCCCTCCACTGCTCAGCCTCTCTCTTTTCATTTTATTTTTCTTCCAGATGAGCCATCTCTGCTAACCCCAAAGTCCATTCCCACCACTTAGAATTTGTGTGGTAGCAGGGGAGGAAAGGGAAGGGTGGCAAGGAGCAGCATGCAGTTGGGATGAATTTGAGGCTGAGATAGACATTCTTAAGAAGGTCCGACATCAAAGCCAAAGCTTGGTGAAGGTCACTGGATACTGCATTTGAGGTTTTAATATATGGTTGTGCTTGTGGCCGCATTTTTTGTTTTAAGCATTTTATGGGTTATTAACTTTTTAATTTTTCTACCATGGCTCTTAACTTTATTTGTTAGAAATTGATAATTATTTCAATATAGATAAAAAAAAATTATGTTTTTACTTATTTTTATTGAAATACATAATAATAAACTACACATGGTAATATCATAATTTATCATAATAATAGAATGGATTAGGTATAATAACAAAATTTTAGTGTCTGAAATACCAATATCAACTTATTATCACGTGATATAGCTATACCTACATAATGCAATTATCACCATGAATATGATTTTTTTATTATCGTACAAATTTATGTGTTCACAAAACTGTAGATAACAATTTTTATATAATTTAATAAAATTAAGTACATGATTATATAAAACAAAAACCAAAAACTAAAAAAAAACACTGAACATTCATTTTCCTGGTGAAAGATCAGTGGAATGACTGTATCCTTTACTTGGCAATATGAAACATTCTCCATGCACTAATTTTTTAAAATATACAATAATTTCTCTTACAACAAAGAAAAAATCATAACTGTTAATCACCAAGAAATTTTTTTCAGTATTCAAGTGATCTGCTTTAAATAATCTTCCAAAGTAAATGACGACTGAACAGATAATCTATTTGACAGTGATCGGCAATGCAACCTGTCTTAACAAAGCAGTAAATGAGATAAAGTCAAATTCGCATGACATAGAACAGGTGAGTAGCTTTTACTTGGCTGCTCATCGCCTTGATCTATGCTGACGCGTCATTGTACTTTCTTCTCTTTCTTCGCATCTTTTGGCTTTTGATATAGAAGTATTTGGCTAAGAATTGTGCCATTCGTTGCGATTCCAAGCACCGAACCCATGATCACTATGAATGATATTAAGGTTAACATTATAGTAATGCCCAAAAATAAGAGTAATTCAGGAGCCACGTAATGGGAAATATCTTAACTTGTGTAAAGCTATCAGTCCATTGCATGCTCATATATGGGATGCAAGGTAAGCAAGTCATATAAAGCAATAACCAAGAATGCTTTTGCACAGGATCATAGTACAAGTGTAATGCACTTGGAACATGATAAATATATCTGAAAACAATAAATCTAATTGAGTTAGAAAACGATAAATCTAATTGAGCCAGAAGAAAGATCCAACACTTGATAGCGGAAAGACACTAATTCTGACAGTGGGTTGATTAATCAGCAAAATAAATATTGCATTATTTTCCATTCCAAATGAAGATTTGACAAACAAGATATGACACTGATATGTCATGCCTACGCCTAAGATGCAACTTAACATTCCTTCAGTATTGCAGAAAGAGCTGTGGTGCATTACAAAAAAAATTCAGATATTGAGCTTTTAAACAAACAGTTTCTGAGGTGACAATTTGATCATGTCATACAAGCATCAATTGATATCTTCAAACCACCATTATCGATTGTTGACTTGGTTTTCAAAATCAAACACGGATGAGAGTCACAATTATGTAAGTCAGATCCTATGTAGAAAATTAGATATACATATATATCATGTTGTAATGTCCTGGTCATACACACAAAGATATTGTCCTATTTGCCCTTCAACCTCACGGCTTTAAAACTTGTCTTGATATGCAAGAGTTGTGGTCACATAAGCACACAAACTGTCTTCCCCCACTAGGCGAGGTAGGACTAAACCATGGTGCAAATTCTCATCTCTCAGTCACTTAGCCACTTAGGTCTAGTAGGTTATTGGCTAACCCATCCCATCATCCCTTCAATGGGCCACACATGACGATCCCCCTCTCTCAATGAACCACACATCCTCATGTGAGTTGTACCCAACCCACTGTGTAGTGGACACACTGCAATATTAAATAACCTCCTAAGCTTACACAAACATGTAATTAGTCTCCCAATGGATTTATGGAGTTAAAACGAGACTGTGTGAATTGCAAAAGTTTTCTGTCAAGATGCAAGAATTTCTGTCAAGATGGCAGTAATAACTTTTCTATAATCCAGAGCAAGGTATGCAAAAGTTGAGCAAATACATTGCATATATGCTCAGTAGAAAACCTATTATCATGAAAAACAAATAGTAGCTAAACAAGAAGCATGGACTCTCAGTTCTAAAATGAATGCAAATAGATCATCTAGAATCTATAATGTACAGAAGAACAAATATAATAGTGCAAATGTATAATGATGTGGACAATAGTGCAGATATATAATGATGTGGACTTTAAAAAAAAAAATGAAGTGAAATCTATAAATAAGAGGCCAAGGATACCACTTGTTGGAGCATTTTCTTGCATGCTGGTAAAGACTCTTACTGAAAACAGAAGGGTTAAATGACGTCACGAAATTTGAAATTAATATGTAATAGAAGTAAATCCTGTGCCAAGTAGACTGATAGCTGATAGAGGGTTCAAAAGTGAACTCACCAACAGAGCCAGCAAAATTCATCAAGCATGTCAATAAGCTAAGCTCCCCAGTGTCTTTATTCTGTGACAATTTCAAGGCAAAAGAAGGAACACATTTAAGAAGCCAACATTTAGAAGATGGAGATGACATGGCAGAGCTAAAATGGTACAATGTAACTGAAACCATTCTCAAAGGATTCCATAGTTTGTTTTACACAATAAATCATCATGGGAATCTGTGCAACATAGATAGCACATCTGTGATTTGGAGCTGTGTTGAACTCTCCTTGTCCTTCTCCACATTGGCACTATGTAATCAAACACCATCACTGTCGCAAGGCCATGTATTCCATCACATTTTTTTGCATGTTTCATAGCATATTTTGGCTTCAAACATTACACAAATTCTACACATTAGTTAGTTTACATTTTTGTAAATTACGACTGATGAATAAAGTCGTTTTTCCTGGATTTTCTATCATTTTTTCTATCCCACTATGACTTTGTGTCATTACATGAATTTCATGTACAATGGCATATGCATGTGCGCATCCAAGCACACAAAATGTGCATGCCATTAAGTTTCATTGACATATGGACAAATGTCTGCACTTTATTTGTCCCAACCTTCTCAAGTTGATATGCTGAGACCAAGGAATAATGGTCTTGGAGGCATTTATTCTATGTTTGCAGTTTGATAATCCATTTGGTACCAGAGGGATTATGTAGTCTTCAACAATCATGCATATGATCAATCTTGCGTGGCGAATCATGCATTGAACTTTGCAAATTTACGGGATTCTAAAAGTAAACAAGAGAGAACTGTGATAACACGTAGGATCCTGGTACATGAGAACTTGATGATGCCATATTATCAAGAGTCTCTACGATATAAGGAACTTCATTTTAGGGTTCGTTTTAGGTAGATAATTACCCCTCCTCATAGGAGCTCTCCCTTGTTTTTCAATGTAATAAGATGACAGGTGGTGAGCTCCCACCTTCCATTAAAAATAGCAGAAAAAACCCAAAATTGATACAATCTAGAGGTGATAAGGCAATATCCTAAAGTTGAGGAGTTATAATTTTGTAGTCAATATGTCCTCTCTCAACTCCTATTCAGAGTTGTAACCACCCTTTTAGTAATAGAAGTGATGGTAGCAATCTCTACCTTGTTTCAAATTTTTTTTTTGTAGTTCCATATGGGACATATGTAATGAAATTCTCTATTTATGATGTGTGATGTTTAGATTTGCAACATGAATTTATGCCAACGCAAAGTGTGATGATCCATATAAAACATTACAATGCTAAAGCCAAATTTCTTCTAATATCAATTTCGTTTTCCCCTCCCCTATCATTCATATACCCTAAAATTACATGCATATTAGAAGGTGTGCCCAACTTTGCTTAAAAAACATGCATATTAGAAGAAAATATGAAAGTTATTCACAGCAGTACTCCAATTTGAACAAGATTACGCCATTTAAGAAAGAGGCAGAAACATGTAAAATCTTAGACATGTTAATCTAATCTAAAATTTTAGATATCGACAACATTTTCTGACTTACCTTAAAGTTTTTCCATATCTGTGGGACCCTTGCAATGAAAAAAATTGCATGTTGAGAAGCCTGCAAGAAATGGATATTCCATGAGAAATTAAACATCACCATACCCAACTATTACAATCCAAAAACTAGAATAATTTTTTTTCAATTTACTAAACTTCATGAGCTACGGCTCCACATGAGAAGGAAAAGTTAGAACAGATCGTTTAACCACTGAATAAAGTCAATAAACAGATATATAACTCACATATAGCGCTTCAAAGAGAGTTGGATCAATTTGACCAGCTAAGATTGTTGGTGCTATCGCACAGTATCTGATATAACACCACTTAAGGAAACGGATGATTAACAATTCTATAGTTTGGAAAATGTTAAATCTAAACTTCAGCCTTTACTCCTCAACAGATACAAGGAATCAAATTGTAATTAACCATATATAGGATACAGTAATGCCCTGATCCATGTCATGGTTCCCAGAGGCTGTGAATAATAATAGATAATTGCAACCAGAATAATCGCTGCAAAAGATAATTCCATCAGGATCTTTCTCAGAGAATTTTGATACTGATTGACAATGAAATTAATCATATAAACTCTGGCATACCTTGGATTAAGAGAAAGAATAACTCTCCATAAGCTGAAAATGGAAGCCCATTATGCAGGCAATATGCCAAAGCAATTGTATAACCAACTACTTCTAGTTCAAAAGCCACCCCACTGAGACCCCTCACACTATTGTGCTTCAATATTTTGTGTATCTGAAAGATAAAAACATATAAGTAGATCATAAGAAAATACAGGGAGAAAAGACTGTATCAGAAATTCTACATTTTGAAAAGACAATTGGAGGACATCCGGTTCCATATAGGATCAGATGAATATTCTATGAAACAGATTCATGGTTTTATTGAAAAGCAAGGCCTACAAGTGGATGGAAATCTAGTCAGATGAAACTTCCCAAAATCCTGGATTTGATTTTGTAAAATTATATTGAATGACCTGATAACAATTGTAAACTAACTAATTTGAAATGTAAACTAACTTTCCGCACTTTGGATTTTAAAAGAGATTTAACTGGCACACTTCAATATGTAAACTAACTAATTTGAAATGTAATTGATGCGGCACAGAACATTTAAGTTATCTTAACACAACTTGTAGTTCAAATCATTACAACTCCAGTGCCTATAGGGAAGCAACATATGCACATCCTTGGGTAGCACAAGACATGGAAATTAAGTAGCCAATGTAACAAAACAAACCATTGCAAACAATTCCCTTAGATACACCACCACCCACAACGGGAAATCCTACATTATCCCCTCACATGGAAAATCTTTAAATTCTAATAAGGAGATCATTGTTTAACAACAGCACCAGATGTTCTTGCAACCTATTACAAAACAACTCATGGGCAATCGATGTACGTAAATGGGCAAAAATATTTTTTGTTTTTAATCATCACACCATTCTGTTTTCTACAATTAAAAAAAAAATCATTTTGATCAATGCCTTTCGATGGTCAATTCCCATCCCAATTAATGTTCATTCCAACGACACCTCACCCGATTTTGAAACAAAATCATTTTCATTTAAACTAATTCAATGTATCAACATTCCTTCATCAACCAAATATAATATTATCTCTCGACAAGGCCAATATGACATTAAGCAATCGACGCTATACATAGTTGGAAACTTAGGCTTAGGTAATAAGAGGAGAAAAAAATTAGGGTTTTGGTTGTTGTTGTTGAAGATGGAAAAGTGTTACCTGGGGTAATTTGACAGTGGTGGAGGCAGCAACGATGCAGTAGCCAAGTATCCTTGATATGAGCGGCAGAAGACATCCCTTTTCCGGGAATTTTCCCTCCCCAAGAGAGCTCAACACGCATCCGAAATTTATTCCCAGAATCTCCATCTCCATCATCTTCTTCTTTTTTCAACTGAGATGTCTCTGACAAACCAGGTAGACAACAATCAGGGGATTGAATGGTGTATGAGATGATCGTCCTACGGATTTTTCAGCTCAACCTGCGTGTCTTGAGATCCAATCCAACGGGAAGGTAAAAACTTTGGGGAGCTATATACCCACCCTATCAAATGAGAAAGAAGAAATTTTTTAACAGAGGCAATGATTTTAAATTTTAAATTTGCACGGAATGTTTTTTGAAGGTTTAACCATACCCTTTAAAAATCTGGTTATATGGTTAAACACTCCAATCACACAAATGAAACACAAAGTGAGAACTGATTCAATAAAACCATCTCTCTATGAACTGATTTTACCAAAAAGAGAAGGAGAAGCCTAAATTCAAAGAACTAATTCAAAGCCGAACCGGTTCACAAATTCAAAGAGTTCAAAGGAGCCTAATTTCACACAAGATAGACCCTAAAGAACACAAAGAAGGCATAGTAAAAAACACATTAAAAAAAAATACAGTCAATCTGTATCAAATCAAACCGCATTCAACCATTCAAACATAAGCATCTGAAATCGACCGATTCTGAACAAAGAGAGAGAAAGAGAGAGAGAGGGAGAGAGAGGACTCACCGTCGATAGAGAGAGAGAGAGAGAGAGTTGGAGCTTGCCGAAGACGACGGGGAGTTGGGGCTCGCCGAGATCGGAAACCCTGAAGAGAGATGAGAATGAGATGTGAATGCAGGTGGCGTTTGGATAGTGGAATAAATGGGAGAATAAGACTTAATACAAGGAGAATAGGTCTAAAACTGATATTTATATTTTAGATATATTCTAGAATTGTGTTATTTCACCCAATCTATTTGACTGGTATAAAAGAATTCTATTGTTAAATCAACTGTCATCACGAGTCACATGCATCTCTTATGAATAAGGGATTCACAATGTGAAATCATTTTTCACATTTTATAAATCTTTATTCACACCTTATCCATAAATAATTCATTGTCCACTAAATAATTGTTATTTTTCTCAATGAAAATAATTAAAATCATAATCAAACATAATTTTTTTTATTCCACCGTATAATAATCTTATCTAGAATAATAATAAGTCATATAATGACTTATGTATCGATTCAAACGGTACCGCAATGAGCAGCTCTAAATTTTTTGAGAAAAATAAAGAGTGGATGGGGTTTTGATTTCTTTGGGAGAAAGAACTCGAGGAATCTGCAGCGTTCTTTCGGCAGATCATCCCAAGTTTGGTGGGACTTTGAACTTGCTCCTCCAAGTAATTGGAATTCGGTGATAGAACTCTGTGATGGATTACATTTTTTTCAATTTTTTTTTTTTGATAGTGTGTATTGGAAATCAGTCGATGCTGTTGTGACTTACTGAATATGCATGCATTTCCAAGGAATAGAAGTGACTGGTTGTTTTCGGATAATCATGAACCCCTTGTGTAGGGGTAGCAGTGAAGCCATTACATCAGAGGAATATAAAGTCATAGAACTCTACATATATTGTTATTTATCCGACATTATGACTCTAATCAACATTAGTAAGCATCACCTTGATATGAATATTTGCATAGTTAACAATTTGACATAAATATAAATTGGGGACCTTTCCTAAGGGGTGGCCAAACGGTCCGCGAGGCCGGACCCCGCCCGGAAATTTCCGGGCATAAGCCCGCCCCGGCCCGGCGCCCGGCCCAAGGCCGGCCCGGGAAAGCCCGCCCCGGTCATGGACCCTAACCCCCCATATGGGATGTAACATTAGGTTATTCGCTCCCAATAGCTATACTGGGATAGATAACAATCCATGGTGAATAAACAACTTTTTGTTTGATTTTTTTTTGTTATTCTCATTGGGAAACGTAAAAATGATTTTTTTGTTGTTTGGTTCACTTTGGATAAAATGATGATAAATGGTTGATAAGTGATGAATAATAGTTTATGATTTCTTAAATGACAATTATACCCCCTGGGAATAGTGTGAGAGATATATGATTGATTTGATAGATACGATAGTTTTTGGAATATGTGTGAGTCTGTTAGGTAAGATAAATTTTTTAAAATGGCAGAGAAGGGTATTTTTATTCATTAGCATAGATAAGCCTTGATAAGCAATTCCACCATTTTCTTAGAATAGTTATCAGGCCTTATCTTAGCCTATCCAGACATAACTATCGGGGTTTATTCTATCAAAACAAACAACTTTTTTTAGCTATTCTCATCTATTCTTCATTATTCTTGCCTTATGTTTCACGTCATATGGAGGTAAGGGTTTTTTTAAAACCCTCCCCAACGGATATTTTTTGAAACCCTCCCCAACGGCTATTTTTTGAAATTTGGTGGATTCCATTGTAATTTGAATTTTAAAATAAACAAAAACACTATAAATATCCCTATAATCTTTCAAGTTTCAATCACTTATCTCTCATACTCTCAAACTCTCTGAAGTTGCTCTACGAAGTTCAAGCGGAAGTTTTTGTGTTCTTTGCTAAATCATTTGATTGATCTCTCTAAAACTCTCTTCTTCTTTCATATATTATTTATATCAATATTTTTTAACATTACAATGGCTGATAGTTCTGCAGATAATGTTTTTAGAGCTGATGCTGAAAATCCATCAGTTGGTTCCCCTGCTGTAGATGAAGTTGGCACCTCCAAACCAAAACGAAAACCTTCAGCAGCTTGGGACACTTTTGACAAGATAAGTGTTCAAGATCCTACAAAACCTGCGGGATATTTCAAAACAGTTGCTAAATGTCGTTTCTGTGGTAAGGAATTAACTGCTAATTCTTGTAGTGGCACTAGCCACTTAATTAGACATGCTGCTAAATGTACCCGTAAAATTGTTGGATCGAAGATCGAAATTTCAATCACAATTAAGTAGAACTTCGATTGGGCAATTGTCAAATTTTAGTTTTAATCAAGTTGTTGCTAGAAGAGAAACTGTGAAATATATAATCAAGACTGAACAACCATTTTCAAGGGTTGAGCATCCTGATTTTGAAGAGTGGATCCAAAAAGCTTTTGGTCCTCAATTTCAACCAATTTCTCGCAACACAGTTAAGAGAGATGTCGAAAAATTATATGCTGAAGAGAAGACAGATTTACTTGTAACCCTTAGTAATATTCTTGGAAGAGTTTGTTTAACTTCTGATTTATGGACTTCTAACCAACCTTTATGTTATATTTCACTAACAGCTCATTTCATTGATGCAAATTGGATATTGCAGAAAAGAATTATTTGTTTATTTGATCTTGATGCCCCCCATACAGGACAAGCGATGGCAACTAGTATCATCAACCAACTTCAAAATTGGGGTATTTATGAGAAAATTTTTACAATTACTTTAGATAATGCTTCTTCTAATGATGTTTTAGCTAGATTTCTAGAAAGATGCTTGCCTTCATGTACAACATCAAATTATTACATGTTCGTTGTTGTTGTCATATACTCAATCTTATTGTGCAGGATGGTTTAGAAGCCGTTAAGCCATTTATTGAGCGTATAAAACAATGTTTCATTTATATTTTTTCTTCAAGTAGATATCAAGAATTTCGTCAAGCATGTAAAACTGCAGGCCTTAGAAGTAGAAAAATACCGACGGATGTTAGACATCGGTGGAATTCTACTTATTTGATGATTGAAGCAGCTCTTCCTTATAAAAATGTTATTAGTACATATTTGTTACAGAAAAATTATGATGATGAAATTAGTCTTGAAGATTGGGCATGCTTAGAAATGATTAGAGATTTATTCAAAGTTTTTTATAATGCTACTGTTTGTTTTTCTGGAATTTATTATGCTACTTCCAACCAGGTACTACTCCATTTGTTTCATATTTGTGATGTTTTTAACCAACATAGAGATGAAGTTGCTTTTGAACCAATTTGTGAAGCAATGGAGGCAAAATTTCAAAAATATTGGGAAAAAATTCCCATCATTTTTGGATTGGCCACTATTATGGACCCTCGTTTTAAAATAAGTGATCTGTAAATTTTAGTTGAATATATTTATCAATGTTTTAATGGTCCTGATAGTGGCACGGATTATGAAAATATTGCTCAAATTAATTCTGTTTTACAAGCTATGTTTGAAGAATACATGTTTCAAAGGGAGAATACTCAAAGATAAAGGTGAAGCCGATACATCCTCATCACAACAACCGAGGGAAAAATCAGTGTCAGGGTGGAAACAATTCAAGGTGTGACTAAGCACTCTAAACCGGTCGCTAGGTGGCAGTGGTACATCTGAACTACAACGCTACCTTCAAGAACCAAATGTCGAAGAAGATGGCGAATGGACTTTTGATGTTTTGGCATGGTGGAAGGGGTAAGAAAATCGATTTCCTGTTCTTTCTGCTATGGCTCGAGACTTATTAATTGTTCCTGCTTCACAAGTTGCTTCAGAATTAGCATTTAGCACTGGAAATCGAGTATTGGATAATTATAGAAATCGTTTACATCCAGATGTAGTCGAGTAGTGTGTGTGCCAACGAGATTGGTACAAAGCACAACAAAAAACTCAGACTATCTTGACTGAGGAGGCTCTTGAAGACCAATTTGATGATGTTGTAAATTTAAATTGAAATAGTTTAAATTTACTTGTTTTCTTGTCATTTCTAGAAGGATGGCTTTGGGTAGAATTGTGCAAATGATAGATAAAATGGATATGTGCCAACCTAGTTGGGACGTACTTATTTTATTGTGATGCAGTCATCACCCACAAGCTAATATTCAATCTCTGTAATGTTCCATTAAAATATTTTTCTATGAGTTTATAGTAGCTATTCAATTAATGTTCAAATATTTCTTGTTGTAAACTTATAATGTGTAATTATTGTGAAGTTATATCAATATTCAATTCAAATAGTTTTATTGTTCATAGTTCAATTCAAGTTATTTAACTTTTTTATTTACTTTATTGTATGTTTTAATTTAACTATAAAAAAATAAAAAAAATAGGTGTGGGCACAAAGCCCGGCCCAAACCTTAAGCCTGGCCCGGCCCGGACTTGGCCCATTCGTGGCCGGGCCTATGGGTGGGCCTGGGCCTGATTTTGGACTTCAGGCCCGACTCGGACCCGGGCCCGATGCCTCCCAGGCCCGATCAAGGCCCGCCCGAAAAAAGCCCAACCCGGACTCGGCCCATGACCACCCCTACCTTTCCTTCCGCACCTCTGCTATAATTCACCTCACCTTGAATTTTGGTTTTCCCAAGAGTAGGGAGAATGTCAGGGGTATAAAAGTAGAGAGAGGGAGGAGAGAGAGAGAGAGAGAGAGGGGGGGTGTGTTAACCCGCGATGGATGGAGAGGTTGGTAGCGAGGGCAGCAGTGACGGGTCGGGTGAGGGTTATCCTTTAAATCTGAAGATTAAAACCAAAATATGAAGAAGTGAGGGATCAATATTTAAATGTGTATGTTTACAAGGACTGAAAACTAAAAAACCCTTGATTTTATTAAGGTGTGTATTTTAAATTTTTTCCATAAGATTAATGTAAATGAATTAATGGAGGAAAAAGAATGAGGATAATTGAGTTTTAATTTTTAATTATATTATAAATTAATTTTCATTTATAATTTATAAATCCTAATGACGTGGATTCATAAGGTTGGGTTTGGGTATCCAATCAATATATTACATGGGTCGGGACGGGACAGGACGGAGCGGGTTTGAAAAATATAGAATCTAAATCCACCCTAATAAAAACGGATCTGGTTGGCTTACCAATAAAACCCAACCTATTGTCATCCCTCCAACTGAAGAGTGCACGGGGTGGTAAAAGCTGGAGTTCCTGTTTTTCAAATGCAGTTTTTGTTATTTTTATATGGGGTGGGATGATTAAACTACGGTGGGAGTATCCTCACCACCTCTTATGTTTCTGCCCTAACTGAAGAACATCAGAAGCAGAGAGAAGCCCCTGAAGAGTCAGATCATCAGAACAGTAAGGGTTACTTCAAATCCTCTGTTATCTCTTGTTTTTGTGTTTGGGTATTCATATTCTTGCTATGCAATGTTAAGACTTCTCTGCAAAAACCTCTCCCAAACAAGGATCTTCACAGGTTCAACAACAACAAAATCCAGCTTAAATGGAACCCATTCACGGTTTTTGGAAAACCCATCTCCCAAATCCATCACCCACCTCACAAATCGACCAAAAAAGGGAGACCCATCACCCACAACAGTCTCATACCTCGTAAACTCATGTGGGCTGTCCTCAGAATCTGCTCTCAAGGCCTCCAAACGGTTCCGTATCATATCCGTGGAGAATGCCGATTCAGTCCTTTCGTTACTCAAGAACCACGGCTTCGACCAGACCAAGCTCTCCCAGATGATCACCCGATTCCCGGTCATCCTCACGATGGATCCCAACAAGATCCTGAAGCCAAAGATGGAGTTTTTCCTGCACAGAGTAGGCTTCTCAGCTTCAGACCTAGTTGAGCTCGTCTCCACAAGTCCCTGGATATTCTATGGAAGCTTGGAGAGGCGTCTCAACCCTTCCTTTGATTTCTTAAAGGGTGTAGTTGGCTCTGATGAGAATGCTATCATCACCATCTCACGCATGCCATCATTCCTCAATTTTGATCTCCCAAAAATCTTATCGTCCAAAGTTGCGCTCCTGCGAGGTCATGGGATGCGGGAGTCTGACATCTCAATGTACATCATGAGGTACCCACGCGACCTCAGTGGAAGCCATGATCGATTCATTGAGGTTCTGTCTGAACTTAAGAAGATGGGATTTGATCCTTTGAGTCGTTCGTACATACAAGCACTCCACACAATGTGGGGCTTGAGTAGCTCCAACTGGCAAAGGAAATGTGATATCTACAAGAGCCTTGGTTGGTCTGAAGATGAACTCCTCAAGCTTATCAAGAAGTCTCCTGTCTGTATGCGGCTGTCTGAGACAAAGATAAGGAAGGGAGCGGAATTCTTCATGATGCATTTAGGTTGGGATTTGTCTCTGATATCCAAATATCCACAATGTCTGGGTTTTAGCTTGGAGAAGAGGATAATTCCAAGATACACAGTTATGCAGATTCTGTTATCAAATGGTCTGCTAAAGAAGGATGTGAATTGGGGCAAGATATTCAATATAATTGAGAAGGATTTCTTGAACAAGTTTGTGAACAAATACGAGGGGGAAGCTCCCAAGTTAATGGAGGCCTACACTAAGGAGGTGGGAGTCTAATGAAATGCTCATTGTGGTGTTTTTGTATTTCAAGTTGAGAAAAGATTCCGTACTTCCACAAAGTGAGTGACCATAATTCTTTGGAATTTATTGGATATTTTGACTTTGGCAATTTACCAATACGCTTCTCTGTTTTAAAGTATATGAAATATAATATGTGGTGTGTGTCCTCTTTCTGATAAACAAGTTTATATTTCTGTGAGCAAAAGTCTTTGCTGATATCTCCTGCATTGGGCAAAGGAGAGATGGAAATTGTTATTTTCTTTGTACAATGGTTGATTTAATCCTATAGTAACTTTAAATATTGTTTAACGATATAAAGTCACGCATTTCATTGGGGGTGTTACATATGCCTCAAAGTGGATCGGGGCATATTGTCTGACCTGTGTATGATTGTGTGATTCAATTTATTCGCAAATGAATACTACGTTTTCTACTTAAAGCATGCTTCATGATCATAGAATATTTCGTTTGAGAATAAAATATATTGGTTTATATGCCACAGTTACAGTCAGTATAGCTTGAAAGCCTGTATAATGTCAGGAAGGTGGATATTTTGATGGCTGGGATATTTTCTCAGCATCTTTCCAATTAAAATTGTGCAATCATTTCTTTGGATTTGTGAAAAGTTCCTATAGTGAAATTTTTTAATTGTCTCATTTCCACATGACATTTGTACAGAATATCTCTTTTGATGCCAGACTTGTTTTTTGGGTTTTTTACTTTTAAGTCCCCACAAATTATGGGATTTAGTGATCGATCTCTCACTTCTTCATATTTTAGTTTTAATCCTTGGATTTAAAAGGATATGTTCCTTTTTAGTCCCTGGAAGGGACTTATCCTTAAATTATTTAGTTTTCTTTTTAGTCCCATAGAGACTAAAAAGGAACATATCCTTTAAATCTGGATACTAGAACCAAAATATGAAAAAGTGAGAGATCAATAACTAAATTCTATAGTTTGTGGGAACTTAAAAATAAAAAAACCCTTATTTTTTTAGCTTACAACCTTCCCTCTATTATATTTGTGGGAAAAAAAATCTGTTGTCGTAATGGAACTCTCCAATGTTGTTACTGAATATGGTGTGGTCAAGTTGTTTTATAGGAGAACTAATTTTTAAGGGGAAAAAAATCATTGTTTGAGTATTGCATTTGATGGACTGCAAAGATTAAATATGATCCGCTTGCATTGGAACCTGATTGGTTGGCTACTTGGCTACTCTCTTTGTTTTTGGGATACATGGTTTGATATGAATGCTTTTTTTTTTTTTTTTTTTGAAATGGGGATTGGGGGAAAAAACTTCAATTTGGATGCTAAACATAATTTCCTTTTTTCAGTTGAATGACTTGCGTTTTACTTGAACATCTACAAACTTGTATGAGAATTGGCGAACCGTGTAGTGTTTTTTTTTTTTCATTCAGAGGAAGTCCTATGACACCTATGATTGTGAAGAAAGAACTCTGAGGAATCTGCATCGATCTTTTGGCAGATCATCCCAAGTTTGGTGGACTTTGAACTTGTTCCTCCAAGTAATTGGAATTCAGTGATAGAATTCTATGATGGAATATATTTTTTCATCTTGTTTTTATGTGTATTGGAAATCAATCAATGTTGTTGTGACTTAATGAATATGCATGTATTTCTAAGAAATAGAAGTGACTGGTTGTTTCAGACAATCATGAACTCCTTGTGTAGGGGAAAGCAGTGAAGCCATTACATGGGAGCAATATAAAGTCATAAAACTCTGCATATATTGTTATTTATCTAGACATTATGACTCTCTAATCAACATCAATAAGCATCGCCTTAGTCATGAATAATTGCATAGTTAACGTTAATAAATTGGGGACCTTTCCTCCCGCACCTCCAGTAATTCACTTATGAATGGCTGAAGAGTGCACGGGGTGGGTTAATTGGGATCTTTTTTTTTTTATATTCCAAAACGGTTTTTCTAATTTTTATATGGGGTGGAATGATTAACTGACAGTGGGAGTAACTGCCCCCCAAAACCTTCACCACCTCTTTTGTTTCTGCTCCAACTAAAACGAACTTAAATAACTAACTTTTCAAAAGAGCCCCCCAAAAAATTGATCAATTTGGTGACTCTGATCAATTAGGAGACAATATATCCACCTTTTTAATTAATACAATTGGTAAGTAGTCCTTAAAATTTTGTGTTATCAAATTGTTCAATGTTTTAGTTATTATATTTTTATTTTTTTTAACCTTCATTGACTCATGGCAAGGAAAGTAAAAAAAATTTTGCAATCACGTTGATAATTGCGTGGTTAACATTAATAAATTCGGGGCCTTTTCTTCCACACCTCTAATAATCCACCCCACTTAAAATTTCTTTTTTTCCAAGGTGGGGTGCATGACAGGGGGGAAGAGAGAGCGTTCGACAGTGGATAAAGAGATCAACCTCCATCTGTATTTTAAATTTAATGAAAAGATGATACATTATTTTTAGGGCTGTAATTTGGGTCTGGTTGAACTCGAATCCGTCGGATTGAACCTGATTTTTACATGGGTTGGGTTGACCAAATCGGGTTCAGGTTGACTCACAATCGGGTTGGGTTCAGGTTGGCATCACTCAAAACCCGAACCTGTAAACTAATAGTTAAAAAGAAAGATCATGGCCGTTCATTCTGTAGCTTCTAATATAGGTAGTCCAAATTTTAGGTAAACCTAGCTAATCTTATGGGTTGAGTCGGGTTGGTTTATTTAATTACGGATTGGGTTTGAGTTGGTCCACTTAGGGTTAAAAATCGGGTTAGGATTGAGTAGTTTGAAATTTGAGTTGGGTTCGGGTCAACCAGAACTCAACCTGCTGAGTTGCAGCCCTAGTTATTCTATCATTTTTTAAATGTGTGACATTTTTTCATTGGTTTGGGTTTAAGTCTGATAAAGTTTGGGCTATTAAATTTTTTTCATAACCCATTAGGACTTCTCACACAAAAATAACATTAATTAATTCACTATCTTTAAAAAAGAGAAAAATCCATGTAACTACCTATAAACTATCTGAAATCCATATAACCCTCTGAAAACATCTATGTAATTCAAATAACTATCTGAAAACACCTATGTAAATCCAAATAACCTCCTGAGTTAAAATTCTATTAATATATAAGGAATTTTCTGTTTCATTAACCCTGATTGAAAATACAGTATACCAAAAATCTTTTATAACGTAGTAAAAATACGGAGAATATTATGTAAATAACGATTTTATCCCTCTGGATAGGTTTTTGTAATCTATTCGAAGAGATAAAATCATCATCTATAGAAAGTTTTTTCAAATTTTTAATATATTATAGAAGGTTTTTGATATACCACTTGTTAATCAATTTTTTTTAATATAATATTAATTATCTGTCAACATAAGTGTTTAGATTTACGTAAGTGTTTTAAGGGGGTTATTTGAACTTCAAGAAAAGGAAGGGGTTTATATGAATTTTTGATAGTTCACAAAGGGTCATTTGATATTTTTTTTTATAAAAAGAAGGGATTTTTATTTTATTTTAAGTCACAGTTAGGGATCGATCATTTCTTTCTTCATATTTCTTTTTAAGTTCCTAACTTCAACCGCTTATTTTATTTTCAGTCTCTCCGTCAAACACCCATTCATATACCGTTAGTTTGTGAAATGTGATTTTTATTTTTAAATACTTGTAAACTTATTAATTTAATGATCAGTCCCTTTTTTTATATTTCATTTTAAATCTTTAGCTTTAAATATTTTTTTTTTATTTGTCATTGACAAAATATCTCTATGATTCAGTAAAGATTTTGATATTTAAAACTTTTATATAAAATATTTGATCAAATATTTGATAAAATATCTTAACCTAAACTGCATGGGGGAGAGACAAATGGCAGGAGAGTTTTTGTGTTTCATTAAAAAGTATAGGATGGGGTTTTCCTTGACATGATATGAATGGTGAAGAGTGCACAGGGTGGTGGGCTGGGATTCCTTTTGGTTTATTTAACAATTTTTCTTATTCTTACATGGGGTGGAGTGATTAATTTGTGGTGGGAGTAAACCCAAACCCCCCCCCCCCCCCCCCCCCCAAAAAAAAAAAAAGAAAAAAACCTTCACACACCTCTTATGGTTCTGGCTTTCTGCCCTAACAGAGGAACAGCAGAAGAAGAGAGAATCAGCCCCCCCTAAGAATCTGATCATTGGAAGAGTAAGGGTTACTTCAAATACTCCATTATCTCTTGTTTTTGTGTTTGGTTATTCTGATTCTTTCTATGCAATGATAAAACTCCTCTGCAAAAAGGTCACCCAAAAAAGGCCCATCATATATTCAACACCACCATCGTTAACAACAGCAAAATCCATCTTAAATGGTAACCATTCACGGTTTCTTGGAAACCCATCTCCCAAGTCCATCACCCACCTCGCAAAACGATCAAAAAAGGGAGACCCATCACCCACAACAGTCTCATACCTCATAAACTCATGTGGGTTGTCGCCAGAATCTGCTCTTAAGGTAAGTGTTCACATCAAATCTACAGAGAAGGCCGATTCCGTAATCGCTTTCTTCAAGAAACATGGCTTTAGTCGGACCCATCTCACTAGCATTATCACCCAACGCCCTAGGTTGCTCTCGACCGATCCCGAGAAGATCCTGAAGCCCAAGATGGAGTTTTTCCTGCACAGAGTAGGTTTCTCAGCTTCCCACCTAGTTGAGCTCGTCTCCACAAGACCTGGGATATTGGATGGAAGCTTGGAGAGGCGTCTCAACCCTTCGTTTGATTTCTTAAAGGGTGTAGTTGGCTCTATTGAGAATGTTATCACCACCATCTCACGGTCTCCTCTACTCCTCAATTATGACATTCCAAAAAAGTTATCATCCAAAGCCGCGCTCCTGCAAGGTCATGGCATGCGGGAGTCTGATATCTCAATGTACTTCATGAGGTACCCACACGCCCTCGATGGAGGCCATGATCGATTCGTTGAGGTTGTGTCTGAACTTAAGTAGATGGGATTTGATCCTTTGAGTCGTTTGTACATACAAGCACTCCACACAATGTGGGGCTTGAGCAAAGGAAATGTGAGATCTACAAGAGCCTTGGTTGGTCTGAAGATGAACTCCACAAGCTTATCAAGAAGTTTCCCATTTGTATGCGGCTGTCTGAGACAAAGATAAGGAAGGGAGTGGAATTCTTCACGAAGCACTTAGGTTGGGATCCATCAGTGATATCGAAATATCCACTTAATTCTGAATTGAAGCTTGGAGAAGAGGATAATTCCAAGATACACCGTTATGCAGATGCCGATGTCCAATGGTCTGCTAAAGAAGGATGTGAATTGGGGCAAGACATTCAGTATAACTGAGAAGGATTTCTTGAATAAGTTTGTGAACAAATACCAGGGGGAAGCTCCCAAATTAATGGAGGCCTACACTAAGGAGGTGGGAGTCTAATGAAATGCTCATTGTGGTGTTTTTGTATTTCTAGTTGAGAAAAGATTCCGTACTTCCACAAGGTGAGTGACCATAATTCTTTGGAATTTATTGGATATTATGTTTTTGTCAATTCATCCATACGCTTCTCTGTTTTAAAGTATATGAAATGTAATGTGCGGTGTGTGCCATCTTTCTAATAAACAAATTTTTATATTTCTGTGAGCAAAAGACGTTGCTGATCTCCTGCATCGGGCAAAGGAGATGGAAATTGTTATTTTCTTTGCACTCTGGTTGATTTAATCCGAATGATTTCTTGAACAAGTATGTGAACAAATACCAGGGGGAAGCTCCCAAGTTAATGGAGGCCTACACAACGGAGGTGGGAGTCTAATGAAATGCTAATTGTGGTGTTTTCGTATTTCAAGTTGAGAAAAGATTATGTAATTTATTGGATATTTTGTTTTTGGCAATTCGTCCATGCACTTCTCTGATTCTCTGTTTTGAAGTATGTGAAATATAATGTGGTGTGAGACCTTTTTCTGATAAACAAATTTACATATTTCTGTGAGCAAAAGACTTTGTTGATATCTCCTGCATTGGGCAAAGGAGATAGAAATTGTTAACTTCTTTGCACCCCGGTTGATTTAATCCTATAACAAACTTTAACTGCTGTATAAGGATATAAAGTCACAAATTTCATTGGGGTTGTTAAACATTCCTTGAAGTAGATCGAGGCATATTGTCTGACCTGTGTACGATTATCTGTTAGGTTCAATTTATGCCATAGTTACAGGGAGTATAGCTTGGAAAGCCTGTATAATGTCAGGAAGGTGGATATTTGGATCATTGAGATATTTTTTCAACATCTTTCCAATTAAAATCGTGCAAGCATTATTTTGTAAAAAGTTCCTTTCGTGACATTTTTTTTATAATTCTTTCCTTTCCACATATGACATTTGTACAGAACATCTCCATTGATAATTGCCAGACCTGTATTTTGCTTACAACCTTCCCTCTATTATATTTGTGGGGGAAAAAAAATCTGTTGTCTTAATGGAACTCCTCGCCATTGTTGTTACTGAATATGGTGTGGTCAAGTTGCTCTAGTGGAGAACTAATTTTCAAGAAAAACAGATCATAGCTTGAGTTCTGCATTTGATGGACTGCAAAGATGAATTATGATCTGCTTGCATTTAAACCTGACTGGTTGGCTTACTCTTAGTTTCTGGGATATTCGGTTTGAAATGAATGTAATTTTTTTTTATTGAATGGTCTGGGATAGGGGGAAAAAGAGCTTTTAATTTGGATGCTACGAATAATTGCTTGTTTCAGTTGAATTAGTTGTGTTTTGCTTGATCATCTACAAACTTGTCTGAGAATTGGCTAACCGCGGAGTATTTTATTTTTGTGCAGGGGTAGTCCCCGTGAAGAAAGAACTCAAGGAATCTGTGTCACGTCATTCTTTTGGCAGATCATCCTAAGTTTAGTGGACTCTAAACTTGTTCCTCCAAGTAATTGGAATTCAGTGATAGAACTCTATGATGGAATATCTTTTTTCATCTTTGCTAGTGTGTATTGGAAATCAGTCAATGCTGTTGTGACTTACTAAATATAGAAATGACTGGTTGTTTCAGACAATCATGAACTCCTTGTGTAGGGGAATCAGTGAAGCATTGCATGGGGGGATTATAAAGCCATAGAACTCTCCATACATTGTTATTTATCCAGATATTGTGACTCTAATTAACATTAAAAAACACTCTTCTCAAAAAAAAAAAAAAAAAATGACTCAGACAAACATGATTGGTTGACCACTGACCACACTAGCTTGCATTCAAACATGATTGGTTGACCACTCTATTTGTTGAGATATATGGTTTTAGGTGAATAGATGTTTTGTTGAATGGTCTGGTTTGGTTGATTTTATTTGATCTACAAATCTTGTCTGAGAATTGGCTAATCTCGGCACTTGTCTTATTTCATGCAGGGGAGGTCCTACATGAAATTAGTGATAGAGCTCTATGATAGAAACAAGTATTCCATCTTTTATCTTACTAGTCATTTGTTGTTGCATCATGTATTGCTAAGAGTGTCTTGGAAATCATTCAATGCTGTTGTGGCTTATTGAATATGCATTTCCATGAAAATAGCAATGGCTGGTCGTTTCAGACAATCATGGACCCTTGAGTACAGGAGAAGCAGTGGACCTATTATAGATTTACAGGTGATCATTAACAAGTGATGACATATTGAGTTGTCTATCCAGAAAATGCCTCCCAGTGTTCCCATTGGAAAATGTTACATTCAGCCCCGTTTGAGCACGCATTTTAAAATTTTTGTTATTGAAGTATATATAATGCTAATAAAAAAATGGAATATATAATCTTAAGAATTGAATGTACATATATTTACTTTTTCACAGTAAGATTTGCTTTGAGATATTGGATCAAGTGTATGAGGATAGGGGGGTATGATTTTGTCTTAGAGCATTTTTAAAAGTCTTCCCATTGTTTTTTTATATTGTATGAAAAAAAATGACTTCTTGTGACATGTAGAGAGGAGTCATTATCATTTTATCACTCCAAAAACCTTCTCATTTTTACTCTATTTTCATTTTAAATGACTAATTTACCTTAATTCATGTGTAAATTATCGGATCTTTAAAAATCATATTCTAAAATATCTTTTAAAATTTATCTATTTGGAATAAAGATCATTTAAATAAAAAAATATTAATAATGAATAAAAATTAATTAAAACTAATTAAAATGTTCAAAAAACAAGAAAAATAAATAAAAATTACTTAATGAATAAAATTAATTATTAATAATGAATATAAAAAAATTATGTAGAAAAATACCCATTGTCTAAAGAAACAAAATAATGAAAAGAAAGGAAATGGGGGCAATATAGTTTTTTTTGGATGTACGTAATGAATGTACCTCCCCACCCATATGGAGTGAGTTAATGAAAAATGCAGTGAGAGAGGGATGTAGGGCAACTTTTGGAGTTAGGTTTTAGAATTTTGACTCCCTATATCAAGAAAAATATGGTGTAGGGAGGTTTTTGAAGATACTCTTACACCTTATTATATCAATAACTTGGCTTTATATTTCTACAATTATTTGAACCAAATATATGAAAGTATTCATTTTCAATATTGCAAAATGTGCAAAAACAAGTTTATTGTCTAATAAGATTAAGATATGAAATATTTAAAAATATAAAATTCATATATTTTCAATACCTAAAATATGATAATAATCTAACAATAACCCACTCCAAAAAATATAAAAATAAAAGGTGCATTTATTCCCACCCCTCGTTTTTTTTTACCCCACCACAACAAAATAATCAGACCCTATGTTTTTATAAACATTAATCCTAGCAATCCTACAACAAGGACACTGGGAGTTGTGGCGGGCAAAGAAGGTTAGGGAAGAGAAGGTGGAGAGAGAGGGAAGGTGGTGACGGTAACACGTGGAGACGATGACGACGATCGTGATAGGCGACGGGCGGGCGGAGGATGCCAGAGAAGGGGAGGGGTAGGGATAGAAGTTGAAATAAAATATATAAGGGCGTGTCTATCCCCACCAAACATTTTTCTTAACCTACTAATATATATATATAAAAAAAAAACAACTATGTTTTTTTTGTTCCTATCGATTCGATCGGTTCGACCAAACTTGATCGTTACTTTAAATTTTGGACGACCGAATTTAGTTGTCATTTCATATTTTGGATGACCAAACTTATGCATGATATTAAGAAATCCATGTTGTCTGGGTTACAGCTTGGAGAAGAGGATGCTTCCAAGATATAAGGTCATGCATGCAGATGCTTTTGTCAAATGGTCTGTTGAAGAAGGATGTGACTTGGTCCACGGTATTTGGTTTGAATGAGAAGGATTTCTTGAAGAAGTTTGTGAACAAGTACCAGGGGGAGTCTCCCAAGTTAATGGAGGCCTACTGTAAAGAGTTGGGAGTTTAATCAATTCCTCATGGTATTTCAAGGTGAGAATTATTCTTCTCCTGGGTGAGTGACCTTAATTCTATGGAATTATGTTTTGGCAATCCATACACTTGTCAGTTTTCCTTATGAATGAAAGTATAAATTGTTGTGTAAGTCCTCTTTCTGATGAAAAAATATATATACTATTGTGAGCCTATGACTTGGCTGATTTCTCGTGCATCGGGCAATGGATCACAATGAAGAGATGGAAATTGTGGTTTTCTTTAGACATGGGATTATTTAATTCTATCATATAACTTAACCACTGTTTAAGGATATATAGCCAGAAAGTTCATTGGGGGTTAATGTACCTCAAAATAGATCTAAGCATATTTTCTGACCCGAACACGAGTGTCAGTTTGCTTCAATTTATGCGTAAATGAGCACTAGCATGTCTTCTTAAAGCATGTGCTATATAATATGGTATACTTTGCTTGAGAATAAAATTATATCTATGTATAGACAGCCTATATAGTATCGGTAAGGTGAATATTTGAAGGTTATTGTATTCTGTTTTTTCCAATTAACCTTGTACAAGCATTCCTTTGGATTTTATGTTAAGTTCTTTTGGTGCAGTTTTTTTCTATGGCCTTCCATCTGTTATATATTTGAAGAAAAAAACCCTTGTCTTAATAGAATTCCTTTCCAGTGATGTACTAAATAGCTTGGTCATGTTGCTTTAGTGGAGAACAGTATTGCATTAGAATGGATAACAGATTCACTAGTTGGCCAGTGTCCAAGGTTAACTATGATCAGCATGCATTCAAACCTGATGTTTACTCTTTAGTTGTTGGGATGTACAGTTTGAAGTGAATGGATTTTTTTTCATGAATGGTCTGGTTCAAGTTGTGATATGGGATTTTTTTTTTTGTTTGTTTGGATGCTACACCTCTGTCTTTTACCTTTGTCTTTATAAAACACCTTGCTTAAGGATCTTCTTTTGTTGGAGCCTGGTGGTTTATCCACATCATAGTTATCAAGTCGGATGTTTGTGATTAGTTTGTGCAAGGATGGTAGCATTGTCTATTAGGTTAGTCTCTTTCTTTTTTTTGTTTTTGTTTCCAATTCAACTAGACTATTTAGAAACTAACTAAAGGCCTTTTTTACTTTTCAAACTGCACAGACTCAGTACCATCTTCTCCAAAAAATCTTCTAGTACATTTACAAATAACATCTTGGCTAACCTCATATGCTGGTTTTTTCTTTTGGCAGATCATCCCAAGTTAGGTGGACTTTAAAACTTTTTTTCCCCTCAAATAATTTGAAATTAGCGATAGGGATCTACGATAGAGCACTATGGTAGAAAATTTAAGTAATGTTTGTTCCCAACATTTTGATATTAACTTATTGAATATGCATTTTCAGCTTTGAAGTAGTGAACCCATTACAGGGGATCAATAACAAGTCATGGAACTCTGCACAAGTTCTTCATCCAGACATTTTGGCTTTTTTTTTTTTCCATCATGCATGTGTGGATTTGGTGTGCCATAATTTAGGGTCCGTTTGATAACTCTGGATTAGATGAATAATTCTGTCTTCTCAGGAATCAAGTTCTGGTAGATGGCGTGAAAGGAGAAATTTGACATGAAATGTTTAGGAATGAACACAAAAATAAATGATTTCAAATGTAATTTTCCTGACTGTTTCAGTATTATCATGAGAATGAGAATGAACGCTAAACATGTTCAGTTTGGAAAGAGGTTGGAAAAGCTACTAAATAAAAATGAGAACCGACTCGATTGAGGCGGGATATATTAACGGGTATTATAACATTTTTTTAGTTGAACTAAATAATTAATCAGATAATACAAAACAACAACAAATAGTCAAATACAGAAGTTTTCAAGACAAACATTCATTCTTCATTCCACCAATTGGCCACTAGTTACGCAGACCCAACAAAAAAAAAAACTTCAAATTCAATAAACAAGACTCAATTGTTCAAAAAATAAATAAATTAAAGTGTTGTATGCAACATTATCCCAAGTATTTGTTTGAATGTGTGTTTTCAAACATTGCGTTTGTCATACGCAGCAGTAGAAAACTAAACTGTAATGTGGATGTGTTAAAAATGATGTCCATCACACATCTATTCTTGTTTGCTGACAACATTTGCGTTACGAACGCTAGATTGAAAAATTACCTGAACACCCTCATTCATATTCATATACGCCCTTGATATTTTTTAAAAGGAGGGCATAGTTTGGAATTTCATCAAAAGAAGTGGGTATACAAGTAAATTTCCGATGAGTTTACAGTGGTGGTGATAGGCGACGGGCGATGGCAGGAGGCCAGAGAAGGGGAGGGGTGGGGTTAGAAGATGAAATAAAATACAAAAGGGTGGGATTGGAGGTTATTAAAAAGAGTGGTGGGATTAATAATAGGGTGGGGACTGTGAAAATCGGGGTGGAGAAAATAAAGCCCTCCATGCCCTTTATGGCTCACTTTTCACTTAAAAGAGTTATAAAACCCTCACATTTCTGCCCAAACCGAAGAGCCGCAGAAGTAGAGTCTCTGATCATCAGAACAGTAAGAGAATCCCCCTCTAATCTCTCCATTTTTTTTTTTGTGCTGTGTATTCTGATTCTTCCATTGCAATGCTGAAACTTCTCTGCCAAAACGCCTCCCATATAAGGAGACTGACAAAATCATTATCATATTCAACAAAATCCATCTTAAATGGTACCCATTCACGATTTCTTGAAAACCCATCTCCCAAATCCATCACCCACCTCTCAAATCGACCAAAAGGGAAAGACCCATCACCCACAACAGTCTCATACCTAGTAAACTCATGTGGGTTGTCCTCAGAATCTGCTCTCAAGTCCTCCAAACGGTTCCGTATAGTATCCGTGGAGAATGCCGATTCGGTCCTCGCATTATTCAAGAACCACGGCTTCGATCAGACCCAGCTCTCCCGACTGATCACCCGATTCCCGGCCGTTCTCATGCTCGATCCAGACAAGATCCTGAAGCCCAAGATGGAGTTCCTCCAACACCGGTTGGGCATCCCTTCTGCCAGACTCGCTGAAATTGTCTCAGTGAATCCCCTGTTCTTCACTGGCAGCTTGGAGAAGCGTATTAGGCCTTCCTTTGGTTTGCTGAGTGATGTTGTTGGCACCGATGAGAATGCCATTGTCGTCATCACACGCATGCCAGGTCTCCTGTGTATGGATCTCCACAAAATCTTGCTGCCCAAAGAGGCTCTTCTTCGAAAACATGGCGTGCCGGCTTCTGTAATCTCAAAATGGATCATGAAGTCCCCACGTAACCTCACCGTGTGTGATGATCGGTTCAGTGAGGTTGTGGCGGAGCTTAAGATGATGGGATTTGATCCTTCGAGAACTTTGTACTTATATGCTCTGCATACGATGTTGGGCATGAGTAGCTCCAATTGGAAAAGGAAATGTGAGGCCTACAAGAGCCTCGGGTGGTCCGAAGATGAACTCCTCAAGCTTTTCAAAAAGCATCCTTGCTGTATAGCCATGTCCGAGACGAAGTTAAGGAAGGCGATGGAATTTCTCACAAAGTGTTTAGGTTGGGATATATGCAAGATATTAAAAAATCCATGTTGTCTGGCTTTCAGCTTGGAGAAGAGGATGCTTCCAAGATATAAGGTCATGCAGAAGCTTTTGTCAAATGGTCTGTTGAAGAAGGATTTTTGTTGGTCCACGGTATTTGGTTTGAATGAAAAGAATTTCTTGAAGAAGTTTGTGAACAAGTACCAGGGGGAGGCTCCCAAGTTAATGGAGGCCTACTGTAAAGAGATGGGAATTTAATGAATGGCTCATGGCATTTCAAGGTGAGAATTATTCTTCTCCTGTCTGAGTGACCTTAATTCTATGGAATTATGTTTTTGGCAATTATCCATACATTTCTCAGTTTTCCTTATGAATGAAAGTGTAAATTGTGGTGTAAGTCCTCTTTCTGATGAAAAAATTTATATACTGTTGTTAGCGTATGACTTGGCTGATTTCTCGAGAATCAGGCAAAGGATCACAAATAAGAGATTGAAAGTGTTGTTGGATAATTTAATTTAATCATATAACTTAACTACTAAGGATATATAGCCAGAAAGTTCACTAGGGGTAATTTATCTCAAAGTAGATCTAGGCATATTTGCTGACCTGAAAATGAGTGTCAGTTTGCTTCAATTTATGTGTAAATGAGCACTAGCCTGTCTTCTTAAAGCATGTGCTATAATATGGTATATTTCGCTTGAGATTAAAATTATATCTAGGTATATTTTACTTGAGAATAAAATTTTGGGATTTTTATCTATGTCTAGAAAACCTATATAATGTTGGGAAGGTGGATATTGGAACGATATTGTATTTTCTCAACATTTTTCCAATTAACATTGTGCAAGCATTCATTTGGATTTTGTGAAAAGTTCTTTTGGTGCCATTTTAAACTGCCTCCTTTTTACATTATTACGTATGACATTAATACAAAACGTCTCCTTTGATTCTTGCCATTTTTTTTTTCTCTCCTATGGCCTTCCATCTATTATATATAATTGAAGAAAAAAAAACTGTTGTGTTAATAGAATCCCTTTCCAGTGATGTACTGAATGATAGCATGGTCATGTTGCTTTAGTGGAGAACAGTATTGCATTGGAATGGATAACAGATTCACTAGTTGGCCAGTGTCCCAGGTTAATTATGATCAACATGCATTCAAACCTGATTGCTTTACTCTTAGTTGTTGGGATGTGTAGAAAATCTAGATCTAAGATAAATATAAAAAATGCAGAGAAGAAGAGAGACAAGAAAGTGGAACACAAATATACGGAAAAGACCACATCTTGAATATTCTAGATAATAGAAAGAGATTACATGGATCCTATTTATAGATAGGATGACTTAAGTTTGGATAGAGTCAAATCTCAACAGAGTTTGTTAATTAAATCATTTAGTTGAAATTTGATCTTATGCAATACAACTAAGTCAAACTCTTATTCTTAATAGGATGTATGGTTTGAAGTAAATAGATTCCTCCCCCCCTGAATGGTCTGGTTCAGGGTTGTGAGATGGGGAAAAAATTACTTTGTTTGGATGCTACACCTTTGTCTTTGTTAAAAACCTGCTCAAGGATCTTTTATGCTGGAGCCTGGTGGTTTATCCACATCATAGTTAGCGACTGGGATGTTGTGATTAGTTTGTGCAAGGATGGTAGCATTGTATACTAGGTTATTCTCTTTTTCTTTTGTTTTTGTTTCCAATTCAACTAGACTTGTTAGAAACTAACTAAATGTATTTTTTACTTCTGAAACTGCACAAAATCAGTACCATCTTCTCCAAAAAACACCTTGTTTCAGTTGAATTGGCTAACCTTGGCACTTTTTTTTTTTGAGTAGGGAAGTCCTATGATTTCTGTGAAGTAAGAACTCGAGGAATCCACATCTTTCTTTGGCGGAGCATCTCAAGTTAGGTCGACTTTTAAATTTTTTTCCTCAAGTAATTGTATTACTAATGAGAGCTCTACAATAGAGAACTACATTAGAAAATTCAAGTGATGATTGTTCCTAGCATTTTGATATTTTGACTTACTGAATATGCATTTTCCAAGAAATAGAAATGACTGGTTGGTTCAAACAATCTTTGACTCTTAGCACTGAAGAAATAATGAAACATTACAGGGGATCAATAACAAGTCATGGAACTCTGCACAATGAGTTCTTCATCCAGACATTTTGGCTCTCTTTTCCATCATGCATGTGTGGATTTGGTGTGCCATAATTCAGGGTCATAACTCTTGGGTTAGAAAGATAATTCTTGTTTTTTTAGGAATCTAGTTCTGGTAGATTGCATGAGAGGAGAAATTTAGCATGGAATGTTCAGGAATGAAAGATTTGTAATTTTTCTAACTGTTTCAACATAATGAGAATGAATGTTAAACCAGCCTAATTTGTAGAGACGCTGAATAAGAATGAGAAGGTTGAATATTTTGTTAGTTGAACTAAATATTTAATCAGATAATACAAAATAACAATAATTAGTCAAATACAGAAGTTTTCAAGACAAACATTATTCAATAAACAAGACCCAATTATTCAAAAAGTGATAAATATTACTGTATAGAAAAGAAATAGATTTACCAAAAGCCCTAAAAATGGGAGGCATAGTGCTATCTGGACCGTTGATTTGAAAAGTTAAAAAGGGAATTACTGAATATGATTGTTCCTAGCATTTTGATATTTTGACTTACTGAATATGCATTTTCCAAGAAATAGAAATGACTGGTTGGTTCAAACAATCTTTGACTCTTAGCACTGAAGAAATAATGAAGACATTACAGGGGATCAATAACAAGTCATGGAACTCTGCACAATGAGTTCTTCATCCAGACATTTTGGCTCTCTTTTCCATCATGCATGTGTGGATTTGGTGTGCCATAATTCAGGGTCATAACTCTTGGGTTAGAAAGATAATTCTTGTTTTTTTAGGAATCTAGTTCTGGTAGATTGCATGAGAGGAGAAATTTAGCATGGAATGTTCAGGAATGAAAGATTTGTAATTTTTCTAACTGCTTCAACATAATGAGAATGAATGTTAAACCAGCCTAATTTGTAGAGACGCTGAATAAGAATGAGAAGGTTGAATATTTTGTTAGTTGAACTAAATATTTAATCAGATAATACAAAATAACAATAATTAGTCAAATACAGAAGTTTTCAAGACAAACATTATTCAATAAACAAGACCCAATTATTCAAAAAGTGATAAATATTACTGTATAGAAAAGAAGTAGATTTACCAAAAGCCCTAAAAATGGGAGGCATAGTATTATCTGGACCGTTGATTTGAAAAGTTAAAAAGGGAATTATCAGAAGATGGGATTGAACCCGACGTGAATCGAACACGCAACCTTCTGATCTGGAGTCAGACGCGCTACCATTGCGCCACGGATCCATTTGTGTTTTCAATGGTTACAAATTATATATAATATTAATATATTTTATATTAGAATCCCTCCACCTAGCTAACTAAATAAATTAACCAAAATAACAGTGACCACACATCTCTACCCACTCAATCTCCTAAATGTATTTTTTTTTAAATATTTTAAGGAGAACTATCAGGTGGGGTCTACATTTGACTAGCTAAAACACTAGCCACAATTAGCTTGAAAGATAACACCTGACATGTGGGGTTCACATTTAGCTCCATTTTAACATCTTCATTGAAACAACATTTTTATATGTTAAGTAACAACATAACACTAACATATTAATTAATCTATCAATTGGAGATGTTTTTAGTGTTCAAACAATGAAAGAAAAAAAGTGAGAAAACTTATATTAATATTAATATATACTAATACTAATATTTATAGTAGTATCACTTTTCCTCTTATTTTGTTTTATTAAAAAAAATGAAAAAAAAAATTTCTCTTTCCTCGTAAGTGAGAATTTTAAAAAAAGTAAAGTAAATTTTTTTTTTCTATCACATGCACAAACACTATGAAAATTGGTTAAATGAATTTTTTTTTTTTTTTTTTCACCACTTTTCCTTTCACCTAAATTTTCTTACTTTCTTACATTTTTTTTTCAAATTTATGCATAAACACATTCTTAGTGCCAAATTTTTGGCGTATTAATCATTACAAAAATATTGAGAGATTGATTAGAGAGCACAATCACTAATAAGATAAATTGTGATCTAGCTCAACAAAAATTTCATTTTCTCCATCATATTTATTGACATGAAAGGCTCAAAAGAAAAAAGAAAAGATAAACTGAATCCACCATCAAAAATTCCCTGAAACAATCACTCACCACCACAAAAACACATCCACCCAGTCACAGTTTCAGCTCTTCAAAGCCTTCCTGTTCCCTCCCCCATTAAATCAGTGTGTGTTTTACACCTGGTACAAAGATCGAAAACCATGAAACAGGAAACCCTGGCTCGATCAATGGCCGTGGAAACTCATTCTGTACAAAGAAGAGCTGGGAATCTATGCTTTCTTTCTTTTGTTTTTACTGTGGCAGTGGTTTGTAGAGGATGACAGTTACGTACTTGGACTGGAACCTGTGGGTTAGGCCGAGTGCTACCAGCGAATGGGCGGCCCATCCCTTCTCTATGAAGAGGTGGTTGAGGACAACGTGCCGTGGTTTCGAGGGAGGCTCCTCCTCCTCCAACAACTGGTGGTCGTCCATCCCAAGGACAGTGAGGTGCAGCTGTGGAGGGACGACGTGTGGTTCCTTCGCGAAGTCCTCGTCCAATGGGTACATGTGCCTGTAGCTCGAGTCGGGGGATGCTGGAGCCTCAAACTCTGAGACGCTGTCCAGGTTCTCAGGCACATAATCCTGAGAAAGTAGAATTTGATATGTTAGGCCGGGAACATGTAAAAATTTGAAATTAGGAGACAATGTGAGGAAGTTCATCAAAACTTTGGATGATTGGAAATATACCTGGTATGTATGCAAATATGAGTTTATAAACTAAATCACTAGGGGCCTCTTTAGTGACCCTAGTCCAGATTCTGATAGTTTTCTGTGGGAAGGAGAGGCAGGGCCACATGAATGAAGGATTCTAAACACCATTTGCCCCATCAAAAGGAGAATAAGAAGAGTTACTAAACTGAGTTTAAAACATACTAGATGAATCATTATATGTTGGAATGAATAGATCATGATTAGTATGATTAATTTGCACATAAAATTCACTAATATAATCTGGCTAACAAAAGAATTCTGAAATTTTCTGAACTTTTGTGGTTGTGTTCAGCAGCATTGCAGAGAATTGCAAAGATAGTAGCTCATGACTTGATCTTTTTCTTTTTTTTTTCCGAAAGAATTGTTCATTTGAATCTTAAGTGCATAAAATAATCTAGAAACCACATCATCACAAGACAGGAGCAAAAATTGTCAGAAACTGTGCAGCTCAAGTGAAACAATCAGTCACAGAGTTTCTATTAAGGTGACCCCAACACGTGTTCAACAATTTTTTATCTTGATACGGTGAATCAATTCTTCCTCTCCTCTGTGGATATAGGTCACCTGTCGAATACTATGTGTTTTTGCTTGGATTTAAGTGCTAACGTTGGACCCCTATGAGGAGTCGCCCTTGTTACCAAAGACCCAATTATCGATTAATTCATGTATTTGATGTACACTTTTCATTAAAAGTTTAATTTCCTCATAAATCATGTTTCATTAACAATACATGTCATTCACATAAATAAATTAACTATATATTAAATGCATAATACATATTTTACTTGTACACCGTAATTAAAACTCAAAAAGAAAAAAAATGCTTGACTTGTGCTAAATTTATTGTCAGTTTTTTATGATTTTGTCTAATGCCTAAATTCAAATATATAATAATTTTAACTCAGAAGACTTTGTAATGTTTTTGATGTTAAAGCATCACTGAGAATGATGGATTTCATTTAATATTGGTGATTTTACATGTCACAAGTAGTTTTTCACTTTTTCTATTTTTCTAATTTCTAAAATTTTCCTGAATTTTTCTAAACTCAACTCGAATTATAATGAATCACATATATTTGTCCTTGCGAAATTACGCCCTAATTCCAAACTAGTGAAAAGGGGCATCACAGCGCCAACAGAACAGAATCGAGCATCTTGAATTACTTACTTGAACATCAAGAAGCTGGGTGATGGACCCCATCTCATCAGTAATGAAAGGCAAATCAGGGATGCATCTCCACTCCCCATCTACGATGAACTTGTACCGGTATATCCCAGATGGGAGTACCAAAAGAATCGAATGATCCTTTCCCGATCGATGCAAAACCTTCCTGTAGTAGTTCCAAAACACAGTAATTCAGACACAGAGAAAAGAAAAGCTGCACTACATAGGTGCTGAAACCATAGGATCCAAACCTCGTAGTCCAGTCATCCCATGATCCTTCCACAAAGACATCATTGCCTCCCTGGTTCCACGTGATCAGAGTAGGGATTCCTTGTTCGGTTGGAGGAGGATCGAAATTCTCATAGGGTTCATTCATCCACATTTGGTTGAAAACTGGAACATCTGCTGGTCTCTGTAATGGAGCCACGGGAACCTGCAAAATGACCCAATCATGGGTTTATCTCAAACGACCAAAACGCTTCACAAATGAAATGCTAAGGTAGCATTTGAAAATGTATCTTCACTTGAAGCTGCTTTTGGAATTAGATTTACAGAAAGCGTATTATTGTTTTATTTCTGAAAAAACTCAATTTTGTTCACTGTTCCTAAACCTCCAAAAGCAGAATCATCCAAACTTGTTCCAAATGCCACCTAAATCAACTCAACTTATAAAAATAAATTTTGGAGAGACGAACACAACGTCCACCCTTCAAGAATTGAATTTTACGCGATTCCATGAAAAACTAAAACATGGGTTTTCTCAAAAGCGTTGACAAATTCAATATCAAATCACACAAGTTCTATAGATAAGAACACAATGTTCACAATAAAAATGTATGCTTTTTTATACACATTAAATCACTATTTAAAATCCATATTTGATCAATGATTTCAAAAAAATCAAACATGGGTTTTTTCAATCAGCCAAAAGGGTTCCCGGATCCAGTGTCAGATCGACAACAAAAGGTCCCAAGACACGAAAAACGAACAGATCCGGATGAAGTCACAAGAGAGAGAGAGAGAGAGAGAGGAGAGTAATGCCTGGGGGGCGAACATGAGAGGGGATCTGGACCGTCCGGGGGACCCGGGAGGGGTGTCGCCCATCGAATCGACGGACGAGACGCGACCGACGGCGCCGGCGTCCGATCGCACCGACGGGTCCTCGCTGTCGCTCTCCGGCTCCTCCCTCCCGTTCGCGTTCCCCATGTCGATGAAGGGGGGAGGACCTCTATGAATGCCACCGATCTTTCATGAATCTACGGAACTTGCCACTCGGAAAACGAGAATCTTTTCTTCACAAGGAGGGTTGATGGATGGGGACGTCGTGGGGTGGTCTTATAGGCGGGTGATGACGTGGATTTATGTACACGTGGCGACATGTTGGAGTCGATGAGGTGGGTCCCGCATTCGTAGGGTAAGGGTTTGGATTTCCTTCATTCATTTACTTTTTTTTTTTTTATCGTATCAATCAAACTTTCTTAATTTGGTCTCATTTATGATTTAAAGTGCGATTGTGTCACATATTAAATAATAATAATAATAATAATAATAATAATAAATAAATATAAAAACGTGTACTGCCACCTCCTAAAAATCTACTGTTAGTCCCATAGTCCCAAACAAAAAGAGGAAAAAAAACTTACCATAAAGTAAGGACAGTAAGAGAAAGCGATGTGGGGGCTGATCATGGAAAGCTCAAGGAAAGAACTCAAATATTCAAATTCAACATGAATTATTGATACCCAATATAAAATGTAATTTAATATAGTAAATATCAATTTTCACATATCTAAAATGCATATTGTTAGAATGTCATGATAAAGACACAATTTTTAACTAGATAATATTACATTAGTTCACTGTGAATATTGATGTCATGGTCATTCCACATACGTTTAGCTATATTTAATCGCCAATTATTGGCATCTCGACGTTGTTGCTCTTGAATTTAAACTTCCAGAGGGTCTTCATTGTCCTCTCGTTGTTACTTATCAGTTAGAACATTAAAAAAAAATATATATCCATCTATATTATACAATAATAGAAACATATTCAAGGAAATCAAATCAAACATTATATGTATAATCAAATATATGATAAATCTATATTTTAGAAAATAATTGTGGATAATCTAGGTATATATTATATAAAATAATATATCATTCTCATATATTCATCAAACATATGATGTGATAGGAATATTTTATACACATGAACATTCATAAAAAAAAGATGATAAATAAAGAAAAAATGTGAATAAAAATATGAAAGGCATGTATAAAAATCATAAATGAGATTTGTTCAAAGAAAAAAAGAAGAAATATTCACAATGTTGGAATAGAAGTCTATGAGAATCCCACCTATTTGGGTAGGATTTTGAAATGACTTTTTCCTTTATATTTCTCTCTCAAAAGTCCACAAGAATTCATTACTTATGAAAGTCTTCACAAATCCTGTTTAAATTGAATAACATATGACAAAATGTCTACTATAAGAAGTCTCAATCGAATAACACTGGAATTTTTGTCTACGAAATAATGTTTCAATTGAATAACACTGAACTTTATGTCTACGAAATAATGTCTCAATCGAATAACACCAGACTTTATGTCCACGAAATAACGTCTTAATCGAATAACGCTGGACTTTTTGTCCATGAAATAATGTCTCAATTGAATAACGCTGAACTTTTTATCCATGAAATAATGTCTTAATCGAATAACGCTGGACTTTTTGTCTACGAAATAATGTCTTAATTGAATAACGCTGGACTTTTTGTCCATGAACCAAAGTCCTGATTGAAAAACATCAGATTTATAAATTCATGGACATGGACATTTTGTCCATGAAAATTCTAATTGACTATCACCCTATTAGATTTTTGCTTATAGGGACTTAATTGCATTTTTACATTTCTTTTGGGTTAGGTTAACATATGTTCCGGGGTTGGGGGGGGGGGGGTTTGAATTTTGGGAAAATATAGGGGTTTAATTGGATTTTCATATGTTTGGAGAGGGTTACATGATTTTTTTTCCTTAAAAAAATATGATTATAAATCTGAATTGGAGATAACAGGAAGCAAAAAAATAGAAAGTAAAACAGGAGGATAGTCAATTAATTAATGTTAAGCATTAGACAACTTAAGTGCTGATTATCACCAGAGTGAGGAGAAGTTTTAAAATATTCCAAAAAGCTTACATAAACAAAATTAGACCTTGTCTATTTTATTGATATGGTGAAATGGAAATGACCACAATTCTTTTTTTTTTTTTAAATTCCAATTCAAATGCAAAGATAATGGACTAATACATGCATCTGAACATAGTACATTATATTACAGCCATTAACATCATACTTTCCCCTTCTTACAGTTTAAAAGGGGAAAAAAGGGGGTGTGAACTATATATAACATTTAACTTGATTTAAAAATGATAACCATATATTGTGCTACTGGATGTGAATAAACCAGGCTTATTAAAAAAAAATACAATACACATAGCTGACACCAATTATATCACAGAATAATGGATGATCCGGGTCTTTCCAAACTGAGTTTCGTATTGGGCTCATCAAACCATGTCTCGTGGTACAATTAGGAAAGGCTTGAATGTCATAACCAACCCGATAAATGTCACCACATTTAGTACGAAGAAGACCATTTCATCACCTGCATCATGACATAGTAATGCAGATTAAGATTTCAAAAGCGTGTTATTTCAAATGGGAGTATTGAACAATGCATTATATAAGTGTGAAATGAAAAATACCGGGGAGAAAGGAAGCGTGTTGATGTTCTTGCGCCCAAGCAAATCTGTAAGACAAAGGTGGAAGACTTGTTCAGTAAGAAGAAAAGGAGGTTCATGCAAAGAATATTTGTTCACATAAATGTGTATGATTCTTACATGGCACCTCCACCAGCAGGTCCAATTGCTTTAAAGATTGACATCACGGTCATTGCTATTCCATTTGCAGCTCCTCGTTGTTCTTGCGACTGTTTTCATGTCATTAGATGGAGTATCTTTATTGATGGTTTTTTGAAAATTTTAGAATGCTATGAGGAGCTCAAAAAAAAAAAAAAAAAAAACCTTACCACAGCTTGATTTTGCATAATGAATAATCCAGTGATGACAGTGAGCTGAAACATTTAGAGAAAATGTTATACAATCACACAAAATATTTTCAACATAAATTCAAGCATAACATTATAGGACTTACTGATAAGGCATTCTTTAAAAAGGATGCACAATTTATTATCACTAGAAGTCCAAAACCTCTTAATTTTGCGATGAAGGTGTAGGACGACAATAGTATTATGGATAGGATCTGGAAGGAAAAGCATAATTGATTGATTAGCAGAACTGCATCAAATAAGTATATTATAGTTACTAGAGGTATTGATAGAGTAGGATGTATTACCGCTGATAAACGACAAATCTTAATTGGTCCAAGCTTCCTCTCAATTGGTGGATATATGGTTGCTTGAAATAATAGAAGACCAAATCCTGATAATTCGATAACTAGTCAGCCATCCTATCAAGAGATATCTTGGTATGATATATTAATGCACATTACATTATAATTCAACTCCTATGTTTGATACATGTACCTGAGATGGCAAGCACCACGCCGACTTCCTGAGATGTAAAGCTAAGTCCTCCAAATTTCGTGTCGCTCACCGCCCATAGAGAGAATATCTGGTAAAATGTTTTGGTCATTGTGTGACATAACATGTGAAAATTAATCATAACTGATCAAGTTGAGAAAGAAAAATCGATCATACTAATGAGATATCAACTTTGCACAACTACTCACTTCAGTATATGCCATATTGTGAAGTGAAAAAACACAGTATACTAAAATGGATGACATTAAAGGCCAGTTCTTGAAAAGGTTCTCCTTGGACTTTTTCTCTTTAGCTACTTCTTTGTTAGGTTTCGAATCAAAACAATACGCAGACGACTCCAGATTTTCGTTCGAGTTGATTTCTTCATCTTCATGGTGGATGTGTAATGTTTCCTAATGCAATAATATATGACCAAGTCATCAAATTTTAATGTTCATACATGAAAAATAAACTAGCCTAATGAAATCAATCAAAATATATGATTAGTTTTTAATTCTCACCGGAAGCCAGTAACAAGAAACAAGCACACCAACTGCGTAGAGTGATATGACAAGGCAGGGTAAGAAATACGGAAATCTGCAACAAAATGTTCATATTAGTCAATATCAGACTTTCGCGTATAAGAGTTTCAACACGAAAATGCAGGATTTCCATACCTCGCGAACAGAGAGTCATTGGAGAACAGATTCGGGTATTTCTCTGCTGGCTGATGCAAAATTCATTTACAATGTCACAGTTTATTCAATATATATATATCATGGGTTTTTTGTTTAAAAAAAAAATCAAATATTCAACAGTACCTGAGCAAGAAAACCTCCAAGAGCTGGACCAATGATCAATCCGATCGCATTAGCTGTACTTACAAGTGATAATCCGATAGCGTGATGTTCTTTACGAGAGATTTCCACTGCGTATGCCTGTTAAATTGTGTCTCTTTAGGATATAAGATTGGTTTTTTTATGATCATTTGGTCTGACTGTATAACAAGATACCTTAATTGGACCAAGCAAACCATTAAATGATCCAAGAAGAAATCTCATCCACAATGCCATCCAAAAGTTCGTACTGAGTCCAAAGAGCGTGTTAAAAAGAATCCTGTAAAGTATACAATTTGAAATTAAAAACAAGAATATGATCACAAAGCATCAATACAAAAACAATTAGTTTGGTTACTTACACTGACACAGTTCCGATTACTATGACAGGTTTTCTTCCATATCGATCGGCAATTACTCCCCAAATGATGGAAGTCAGTGCTCTTCCAAACATGAATGCAGATCCTTTTAAGAAACAAAGAGTGTCACTGATGTCGCGCGACAGCATATAAAACTTATATATACTAAGACAGAGTGGATAATTTCATGCACCAAAAACCCTCACCTACATAACCAGCATAGTAACCAATGTCTTCTACTCTTTTGGCTACATGGAAGTCCCTTATCTGTTGCATAAAATGATTGGCTTTATAGTTAATAATGAGAATTTTAAACATATATGCAACATAAAGGAATGGAATGCAAATACTTACCATGAAATACACGAACGGGTAAAGCGATGATATGGGCAATGCTGAAATAGAAACCACAAAGAACATGAGTGAAGAATACAACTTGAAACTGTAGATGACTTTCATGAAAATGTTAAATTATGGATAATTCAATTTCATCGCGACGTGTGGTCCTTTAAGGCTTTAACCATTAAAATTAATCACTGTACATATTTAACTTAAGTCTGTCAATTACCTGAAAAACATCCGTATATATGATCCTAATTCATATCTGAATCTGATATACATTACAAATATTTGTATAACATAATGTTTAAATTCAATAATTCATAATCCTCAAAATTTAAATAACTCTCACAAACTCCCACCCACTAGAACACACGAACTACTATACATATTTTAGACATATCAATTATATGGAAAAAAAAAATATTTGCCTCTACTCTGAATCAAATATCAAAGATTCAACAAAAAAAACAAGATATTCATAGCAGAATGTAAATCTCTTACAAGTGCATAATGTTGCAAGAGAAACATATGAGAACTCCTTCACAGGTATTCCTCTATGTGTCTCATTCCTCTGCTCCACCTTACAACCTGGGCAGTTCTCATAATACACCTTCTTCAGCAGAGTTTCTCCACTCTCTGCCATTGCTACTGCTTCTCCTCCTATTTCAGTGGTTAACCACTTAAACTGAACCACTGTCTTCTTTTATAGTACCCTCACCAATTCAACAATTAAACTGAACCACTGTCTTCTTTTATGGTACCCGCCCAACTCAAGCAAAAAAATAAAAAAATAAATTTAAAAAAGATGTAAAACACAACTAAACTATATATGTATCAGATTGTGTTGATGTCAGATGTATAATGAGATAAAAATTGCCAGCGCTGCTTCTGATAGGTGGAGGGCTTCAAGACATTGGACTTTTCATTTCATTGGGAGGTAATTCTGAAGAGAGGCTGCTCAGATATTGTTATAACCTTATTAATTTCTCCAAAAATATAAATATATTTTTTTTGAATAATTTTTTTACTGTCGTTGTCGGTTGTCCAGTGTTGGGGGAGGGGGAGGGGGCGGGCGGGCTGTTCTTGTCCGTTTTTTTTTTTTTTTTTTTTTGAATGTGTTGAGAAGCACAATTCAATTTGGTTAGGTTTCTCTGCATTTTGCATATATAACTTTATTTTTTAAATATTAACACAAATAACCTCACCTCATGAATAGGGGTGCAATTCGGGCCTGTTTGACTCAGTTTTTTTGTAAATTCATATTGAACTAAATTATAATCACATTTAACACAAAGACCGAATCAAATAAAAAACTAAGCCAAAAACCCAAAATCGAACTGAGCCGAACTGTTAAAGATAAGCATATATTATTTTTTTTCTTATTACTCATTTGGGTTGGTTAGAATTTTTTTGGGGGTTATAAAAAAGATAGCATTGATGGTATAAATTAGTGTATTCATTTTTTTATTATGAATATTAATGGTATAACAACAATATAGTTTTTTTTATATATAAAAGAATGATCAAAATGAATATAGATTATGAATAATCATTTGTTTAAATTTAATTCAGTTTGGTAAATTCAATTTTTTTTTTTTAAGTAAAACAAAACCCAAACCAAAGTAGATTGGTTTATTAATTTTTTAATCCATACAGAAACCAAACAAAAAATCTATTGACCCAAACTTGAAAAAAATCGGTTTGCATCGGTTCAAATTCTGTTTAACTAACTAAAGTTGCACCTCTACTCTTGAATGTTTATAAGATGTAACCTTTTTTGTGATATAGTCAGTGAGCGCTCATTGGATTTTTTTTTTTTTTTTTTGAAAGAGGCGGGAGGAGGAGATGAGGAGTGATATATATATGAGATTTTAAAATTCAGATAAAATTTCAAATTAATATTATCTTTTAATTTAATAGATAAGATTGAGATAAGATTTAAAATTTGAATTATATTTCAATTTAATAGATTGATATAAAATTTAAAATGTAACGCAATTTTAATACATGAGGTGTCGGTGTATATATATAAAAAAAGAGGGTTTATGGGACTTAAAAATAAAAAACCTTAAAAAGAAAAATAATTAGTGCTGAGCTGTTCAAATGTTAGTTTTTGATAGTTTCAGGTAGGTTTTTTTTTGTTAATATTAAAAGAAAAGGTTAGTTATGCAAATTGCCCTTTCTCTTTCTTTTCTTTTTAGTGTTGGGGTATGCTTTCCATTCAAGTTAACAACCTTGGTTGGCTTTGGTCCACTTACGATATATATTTTTAGTGTTATCTTCTGCATGCATGTGTGGTTGAGGTATCATTGATTGAATTGGATTGGTTTGGAAACTTCCTGGAACTTGTACATAAAATGTCATGTTCTAAAGATCTTCGAGTCCTGTTAATTTATATTTGTCTATATATATAAACGATGATTATAAAATTCTATTTAAAGACATAAAATAATAATTTATAGATGATTTTTTTATATTTTTAACACATTATAGAAAGTTATTGATATGCAGTAGTGTTTTAGCAAGGATTAACCAAACAGAAAATTTTCCTTATTTGTCAACAGAAATTTAATTCAGGGCATTATTTGGATTTACATAAGTATCTTCAAGAGGGTTATATGGACTTCAGAAAAAAAATCAGGAGGTTATATGGGTTTTAGACAGTTTACAGGGGTTATATGGATTTTTCCCTTTAAAAATATTACACTCAGGCTGGTTGAACATTACTATTTTTAGTGTGATTATACGGAGTGTGGTTATCCCCACCAAACGTTTCACTTAACCCACAATAATAATTAAAAAAAAAATCGGTGTTTTACTGTTCCTCACCAATTTAGGTCGATCAAACTTGATCGTCATTTTAAATTTTGAACGACCGAACTTAGTCATCATTTCAGGTTTTGGGCGACCGAAATTAGTCAAACAGGGTCCAGAATTATATTTACATGTTCTTTGTAAACAAATAAATTTTTGGGTTTATCCATCATATTCTACATTTATTCTTTTATTCAAATAACAGCTAAGGGACTGAAAAAAATGTAAGTATGTATACTTTCAATTAATTCAAATTTTTATAGAAAAATATCTTATTAGACAAATATATATCATTTTTAAGCTTCATTTGAATTCGTAGTTAAGTGAATTCTTTGTTTAAAAACAAAAAGAACATACCAGTTGATCCAAACACATTTTATATTTAGCTTTTAAAAATTTGTTCGTCACTTATGTAAAAAAATTATTCTTATGTTCTACATTTAAGAATAATAATTGATTCTCCCTACATTACAACTGAGACTTGGAGTGGCACAAAAGATCCAAGGAGAATACACGTCATGGAATTAAGTTTTCAAGAAAAAAAAATAAAAACTTTATTACAAATTCTGTTTGACCAAGTCCTGTCGCTCGAAATTTGAAATAGCGATCAAGTTAAGTCGCCCAAAATATGAAATGACGACCAAGTTCGGTCACCGAAAACTTAAAATGATGACCAAGTTTGGTCGACCTGGCGGATCGGTGGAAATAGAAAAAACACCGTTGTTTTTTTTTTATTATTGGTGGGGTAAGAAAAAGACTTGGTGGGGATATACGCTCCCGATTATATATATGTGGCCTATAAAAGAGTACCATTCTATTCCTTGTAGTGTTTTTTTAGTGTGATTATATTATAATAAGTTAATAACATATGCTCTTTTTTTAAACTGAATAACAGATGCTCTTAAATAATTTAGATCTGAACTCAAGTTTACTTTTAATTAACTGGATTGATGCATCAGGTAATCTTTTGATTGTAACAATTTCTTAACCACAAAATTAGATTCAATGGGTAAAGTTTTTACATGTGTTAATCAAATAGAATATTCTTCATCTATCAACAAAAATTTAATTTAAAGGGTTATTTGGATATATAGGTGTTTTAAGGAGATTATATAGACTTCATTCAGGAAAAGTCAAGGGTTTATATGGATTTCGAACAGTTTACACAAAGTTATATAGATTTTTTCCAAAAGTTAAAGAGCATTGTTATAAAAAGTCTTTTTCAATCTCAATTCCAATCTCATATATCTTATTAAAGTCACACACTCATTATCTATATAAATTTATTCACACAATTCACTAAAGTAAATATTTTATGTTATAATAATATATTTTTATTAGATTATATGTATTATTTTTAAAAAAAATAAAAATACGTGTGAACTGGAACTAAAGTAAAAAAAAGTAGCTGTATGTAGTATTTTTAAAATTAAATGGAAAACTACTGGCTCCCATGTTGTAACAGTTAGGTGTCAACATTCATTGTTTATAAATAAAAAAATTTGGACGGTCGAGATTTATAGATAAAAAGAAAAACAAAAAGAACTGTTTATTAATTGAACGGTTGGAGAGTTATTTTTATTTTGAAAAGTTAATTAGGGTTTCTGTGTGAATTATTATTAGGTTTCTAGAATTTTTTAAGTTTTTTTTTTAGTTCTTCGAGCAGTAAAAAATTATTTTTAAGTCTCTGAAACCGGATGTCATAACTTTGTCCATCAAAAATATCGAAAATACCCTCGGATCAATTTTTATCAGTTCACTATTAACACCTCCCAGCATATTGTTAATTTTCGTAAAATATTAACAGGCAATGAGGGACATTTTCAGTATCTCTGATAGACACACTAACGGCATCCTTTTTCAAGAATTTGAAAATAAATTTTGGGGACTTAAAAATAATTTACAGGCAATCACATCAACCCCTAATTAACTTTCCTTTTTATTTTGGGGGAATTATCCAAATAGCCCTGGACCAAACCTCTCATTTTTTTCATGTCCCTTGACTTGGGGAAATTTTATTTTGCTCTTGCTTTTTGGTCCCCTTTTGTTAATACCCATGCTTTTTCTTGATACCAACAATACCCCTTTATATAAGACAAAAAAAAAATGCTTTTCCTTTCTTTTTCTTTTTCTTCTCCAAACTATCATTTTTTCTTCTTCTTTTCCAAACGATTTTTTCTTCTTTCTTCCTCAAACGAGCGCATCCCAGTCCATAGTGATGGCGGTGATGGAGGCAACATAAAAAAGAAGAAGAGCTGAAGAGGTGATGCCGAAAAGTAGAGAAATCGCCACATCTGTTTTTTCTCTTCTTCTTCCCCAAAACCAACCGAAGTAAAGACCCAATTAACTAGCCAAATCAGCCAAAAAGAAACCACAATTCGTCACCGACACCAAGATCATTCACATGGTTGTCGTTTACTAAGCCACTTGTCATCCGCTATTCACATTCCCGCTCATCAATCTTCTGTCGACCTCAACTCTCTTCACATTGTTGCCAATCTACTCAGACAGCTCATTTTCATCTTTTCGTGCGATTTGCCAACCACCCTCGCCAATCTACTTAGACAGGAACTATAACATCAAGTTACAGAAACTGTCAATTAAGTTACAAGAACTACATATTAGTTACATAAATATATGTCCAAGTTACATTAAATACCATAAATATATGTCCAAGTTACAGCAATTTAAGCAGATATGATTGAATTGACACAAAAATAGTTAAACATGCATTCCAAAATTACAGAACTATGATTGAATTACATAACTACTTTATGTGGCACCTGTGGTTTACCTTCTCTGCATAAGATATATGCAAATCACATTAGTACAAAAAAGTAATGTCCAATAAAAAAATGAATTACACAAACAACCAGTCAAAGAACTTGACAAGTCACAGAATATAAATTATCCATTACAAAATATAAGCTATCCTTCATAGAAAAGAAACAGTTCATTTACAAGGTGAGACATCTATGATAAATAATTCATTTATGTAAAGCAAACCAATGGGTATAAAAATCAAGGATTAGAAAAATCAAGATAATATATATGGCAACATCTGTTATTGTGAAACCTCTTAGAATTGGAACTAACATTTTCCTTTCAAATTTATGCATAAACACATTCTTAGTGCCAAATTTTTGGCGTATTAATCATTACAAAAATATTGAGAGATTGATTAGAGAGCACAATCACTAATAAGATAAATTGTGATCTAGCTCAACAAAAATTTCATTTTCTCCATCATATTTATTGACATGAAAGGCTCAAAAGAAAAGATAAACTGAATCCACCATCAAAAATTCCCTGAAACAATCACTCACCACCACAAAAACACATCCACCCAGTCACAGTTTCAGCTCTTCAAAGCCTTCCTGTTCCCTCCCCCATTAAATCAGTGTGTGTGTTTTACACCTGATACAAAGATCGAAAACCATGAAACAGGAAACCCTGGCTCGATCAATGGCCGTGGAAACTCATTCTGTACAAAGAAGAGCTGGGAATCTATGCTTTCTTTCTTTTGTTTTTACTGTGGCAGTGGTTTGTAGAGGACGACAGTTACGTACTTGGACTGGAACCTGTGGGTTAGGCCGAGTGCTACCAGCGAATGGGCGGCCCATCCCTTCTCTATGAAGAGGTGGTTGAGGACAACGTGCCGTGGTTTCGAGGGAGGCTCCTCCTCCTCCTCCAACAACTGGTGGTCGTCCATCCCGAGGACAGTGAGGTGCAGCTGTGGAGGGACGACGTGTGGTTCCTTCGCGAAGTCCTCGTCCAATGGGTACATGTGCCTGTAGCTCGAGTCGGGGGATGCTGGAGCCTCAAACTCTGAGACGCTGTCCAGGTTCTCAGGCACATAATCCTGAGAAAGTAGAATTTGATATGTTAGGCGGGGAACATGTAAAAATTTGAAATTAGGAGACAATGTGAGGAAGTTCATCAAAACTTTGGATGATTGGAAATATACCTGGTATGTATGCAAATATGAGTTTATAAACTAAATCACTAGGGGCCTGTTTAGTGACCCTAGTCCAGATTCTGATAGTTTTCTGTGGGAAGGAGAGGCAGGGCCACATGAATGAAGGATTCTAAACACCATTTGCCCCATCAAAAGGAGAATAAGAAGAGTTACTAAACTGAGTTTAAAACATACTAGATGAATCATTATATGTTGGAATGAATGCATCATGATTAGTATGATTAATTTGCACATAAAATTCACTAATATAATCTGGCTAACAAAAGAATTCTGAAATTTTCTGAACTTTTGTGGTTGTGTTCAGCAGCATTGCAGAGAATTGCAAAGATAGTGGCTCATGACTTGTTCTTTTTCTTTTTCTTTTTTCCGAAAGAATTGTTCATTTGAATCTTAAGTGCATAAAATAATCTAGAAACCACATCATCACAAGACAGGAGCAAAAATTGTCAGAAACTGTGCAGCTCAAGTGAAACAATCAGTCACAGAGTTTCTATTAAGGTGACCCCAACACGTGTGGGATATGCATGCTGTTTCATCAATTTTTTATCTTGATACGGTGAATCAATTCTTCCTCTCCTCTGTGGAGATAGGTCACCTGTCGAATATTATGTGTTTTTGCTTGGATTTAAGGGCTAACGTTGGACCCCTATGAGGAGTCGCCCTTGTTACCAAAGACCCAATTATCGATTAATTCATGTATTTGATGTACACTTTTCATTAAAAGTTTAATTTCCTCATAAATCATGTTTCATTAACAATACATGTCATTCACATAAATAAATTAACTATATATTAAATGCATAATACATATTTTACTTGTACGCCGTAATTAAAACTCAAAAAGAAAAAAAAATGCTTGACTTGTGCTAAATTTATTGTCAGTTTTTTATGATTTTGTCTAATGCCTAAATTCAAATATATAATAATTTTAACTCAGAAGACTTTGTAATGTTTTTGATGTTAAAGCATCACTGAGAATGATGGATTTCATTTAATATTGGTGATTTTACATGTCACAAGTAGTTTTTCACTTTTTCTATTTTTCTAATTTCTAAAATTTTCCTGAATTTTTCTAAACTTTACTCGAATTATAATGAATCACATATATTTGTCCTTGCGAAATTACGCCCTAATTCCAAACTAGTGAAAAGGGGCATCACAGCGCCAACAGAACAGAATCGAGCATCTTGAATTACTTACTTGAACATCAAGAAGCTGGGTGATGGACCCCATCTCATCAGTAATGAAAGGCAAATCAGGTATGTATCTCCACTCCCCATCTACGATGAACTTGTACCGGTATATCCCAGATGGGAGTACCAAAAGAATCGAATGATCCTTTCCCGATCGATGCAAAACCTTCCTGTAGTAGTTCCAAAACACAGTAATTCAGACACAGAGAAAAGAAAAGCTGCACTACATAGGTGCTGAAACCATAGGATCCAAACCTCGTAGTCCAGTCATCCCATGATCCTTCCACAAAGACATCATTGCCTCCCTGGTTCCACGTGATCAGAGTAGGGATTCCTTGTTCGGTTGGAGGAGGATCGAAATTCTCATAGGGTTCATTCATCCACATTTGGTTGAAAACTGGAACATCTGCTGGTCTCTGTAATGGAGCCACGGGAACCTGCAAAATGACCCAATCATGGGTTATCTCAAACGACCAAAACGCTTCACAAATGAAATGCTAAGGTAGCATTTGAAAATGTATCTTCACTTAAAGCTGCTTTTAGAATTAGATTTACAGAAAGCGTATTATTGTTTTATTTCTGAAAAAACTCAATTTTGTTCACTGTTCCTAAACCTCCAAAAGCAGAATCATCCAAACTTGTTCCAAATGCCACCTAAATCAACTCAACTTATAAAAAATAAATTTTGGAGAGACGAATTGAATTTTACGCGATTCCATGAAAAACTAAAACATGGGTTTTCTCAAAAGCGTTGACAAATTCAATATCAAATCACACAAGTTCTATAGATAAGAACACAATGTTCACAATAAAAATGTATGCTTTTTTATACACATTAAATCACTATTTAAAATCCATATTTGATCAATGATTTCAAAAAAATCAAACATGGGTTTTCTCAATCAGCCAAAAGGGTTCCCGGATCCAGTGTCAGATCGACAACAAAAGGTCCCAAGACACGAAAAACGAACAGATCCGGATGAAGTCAGAGAGAGAGAGAGAGAGAGAGAGGAGAGTAATGCCTGGGGGGCGAACATGAGGGGGGATCTGGACCGTCCGGGGGACCCGGGAGGGGTGTCGCCCATCGAATCGACGGACGAGACGCGACCGACGGCGCCGGCGTCCGATCGCACCGACGGGTCCTCGCTGTCGCTCTCCGGCTCCTCCCTCCCGTTCGCGTTCCCCATGTCGATGAAGGGGGGAGGACCTCTATGAATGCCACCGATCTTTCATGAATCTACGGAACTTGCCACTCGGAAAACGAGAATCTTTTCTTCACAAGGAGGGTTGATGGATGGGGACGTCGTGGGGTGGTCTTATAGGCGGGTGATGACGTGGATTTATGTACACGTGGCGACATGTTGGCGTCTGATGAGGTGGGTCCCGCATTCGTAGGGTAAGGGTTTGGATTTCCTTCATTCATTTACTTTTTTCATCGTATCAATCAAACTTTCTTAATTTGGTCTCATTTATGATTTAAAGTGCGATTGTGTCACATGGTGGAAGAAAAAAAATAAAAAATAATAATAATAAAAATAAAATAATAATATAAAAAAAACCTTTACTGCGACCTCCTAAAAATCTACTGTTAGTCCCATAGTCCCAAACAAAAAGAGGAAAAAAACCTTACCATAAAGTAAGGAAAGTAAGAGAAAGCGAGGGGGGGGGGGGGGGGGCTGATCATGGGAAGCTCAAGGAAAGAACTCAAATATTCAAATTCAACATGAATTATTGATACCCAATATAAAATGTAATTTAATATAGTAAATATCAATTTTCACATATCTGAAATGCATATTGCTAGAATGTCATGATAAAGACACAATTTTTAACTAGATAATATTATATTAGTTCACTGTGAATATTGATGTCATGGTCATCTCACATACGTTTAGCTATATTTAATCGTCAATTATTGGTATCTCGACGTTGTTGCTCTTGAATTTAAACTTTCCGGAGGGTCTTCATTATCCTCTCGTTGTTGCTTATCGGTTAGAACATTTAAAAAAAATATATATCCATCTATATTATACAATAATAGAAACATATTCAAGGAAATCAAATCAAACATTATATGTATAATCAAATATATGATAAATCTATATTTTAGAAAATAATTGTGGATAATCTAGGTATATATTATATAAAATAATATATCATTCTCATATATTCATCAAACATATGATGTGATAGGAATATTTCATACACATGGACATTCATAAAAAAAGATGATAAATAAAGAAAAAAATGTAAATAAAAATATGAAAGGCATGGATAAAAATCATAAATGAGATTTGTTAAAAGAAAAAAAGAAGAAATATTCACAATGGTGGAATAAAAGTCTATGAGAATCCCACCCATTTGGGTAGGATTTTGAAATGACTTTTTCCTTTATATTTCTTTATCAAAAGTCCACAAAAATCCATTACTTATGAAAGTCTTAACAAATCTTGTTTAAATTGAATAACACATGACAAAAATGTCTACTATAAGAAGTCTCAATCGAATAACGCTGGATTTTTTGTCTACGAAATAATGTTTCAATTGAATAACACTGAACTTTATGTCCACGAAATAATGTCTCAATCGAATAACACTAGACTTTATGTCCACGAAATAATGTCTTAATCGAATAACGCTAAACTTTTTGTCCATGAAATAATGTCTTAATTGAATAACGCTGGACTTTTTATCCATGAAATAATGTCTTAATCGAATAACGCTGGACTTTTTGTCTACGAAATAATGTCTTAATTGAATAACGCTGGACTTTTTGTCCATGAACCAAAGTCCTGATTGAAAAACACCAGATTTACAAATCCATGGACATGAACATTTTGTCTATGAAAATCCTAATCGACTATCATCTTATTAGATTTTTGCTCATAGGGACTTAATTGCATTTTTACATTTCTTTTGGATTAGGTTAACATATGTTCCGGGGTTGGGGGGGGGGTTTGAATTTTGGGAAAATATAGGGGTTTAATTGGATTTTCATATGTTTGTGGAGGGTTACATGATTTTTTTTCTTAAAAAAAATATAATTATAAATCTGAATTGGAGATAACATGAAGCAAAGAAATAGAAAGTAAAACAGGAGGATAGTCAATTAATTAATGTTAAGCATTAGATAACTTAAGTGCTGATTATCACCAGAGTGAGGAGAAGTTTTAAAATATTCCAAAAAGCTTACATAAACAAAATTAGACCTTGTCTATTTTATTGATATGGTGAAATGGAAATGACCACAATTCTTTTTTTTTTTTTAAATTCCAATTCAAATGCAAAGAGAATGAACTAATACATGCATCTGAACATAGTACATTATATTACAGCCATTAACATCATACTTTCCCCTTCTTACAATTTAAAAGGGAAAAAAAGGGGGTGTGAACTATATATAACATTTAACTTGATTTTAAAATGATAACCATATATTGTGCTACTGGATGTGAATAAACCAGGCTTATTAAAAAAAAATACAATAGACATAGCTGACACCAATTATATCACAGAATAATGGATGATCCGGGTCTTTCCAAACTGAGTTTCGTATTGGGCTCATCAAACCATGTCTCGTGGTACAATTAGGAAAGGCTTGAATGTCATAACCAACCCGATAAATGTCACCACATTTAGTACGAAGAAGACCATTTCATCACCTGCATCATGACATAGTAATGCAGATTAAGATTTCAAAAGCGTGTTATTTCAAATGGGAGTATTGAACAATGCATTATATAAGTGTGAAATGAAAAATACCGGGGAGAAAGGAAGCGTGTTGATGTTCTTGCGCCCAAGCAAATCTGTAAGACAAAGGTGGAAGACTTGTTCAGTAAGAAGAAAAGGAGGTTCATGCAAAGAATATTTGTTCACATAAATGTGTATGATTCTTACATGGCACCTCCACCAGCAGGTCCAATTGCTTTAAAGATTGACATCACGGTCATTGCTATTCCATTTGCAGCTCCTCGTTGTTCTTGCGACTGTTTTCATGTCATTAGATAGAGTATCTTTATTGATGGTTTTTTGAAAATTTTAGAATGCTATGAGAAGCTCAAAAAAAAAAAAAAAAAAAAAAAACCTTACCACAGCTTGATTTTGCATAATGAATAATCCAGTGATGACAGTGAGCTGAAACATTTAGAGAAAATGTTATACAATCACACAAAATATTTTCAACATAAATTCAAGCATAACATTATAGGACTTACTGATAAGGCATTCTTTAAAAAGGATGCACAATTTATTATCACTAGAAGTCCAAAACCTCTTAATTTTGCGATGAAGGTGTAGGACGACAATAGTATTATGGATAGGATCTGGAAGGAAAAGCATAATTGATTGATTAGCAGAACTGCATCAAATAAGTATATTATAGTTACTAGAGGTATTGATAGAGTAGGATGTATTACCGCTGATAAACGACAAATCTTAATTGGTCCAAGCTTCCTCTCAATTGGTGGATATATGGTTGCTTGAAATAATAGAAGACCAAATCCTGATAATTCGATAACTAGTCAGCCATCCTATCAAGAGATATCTTGGTATGATATATTAATGCACATTACATTATAATTCAACTCCTATGTTTGATACATGTACCTGAGATGGCAAGCACCACGCCGACTTCCTGAGATGTAAAGCTAAGTCCTCCAAATTTCGTGTCGCTCACCGCCCATAGAGAGAATATCTGGTAAAATGTTTTGGTCATTGTGTGACATAACATGTGAAAATTAATCATAACTGATCAAGTTGAGAAAGAAAAATCGATCATACTAATGAGATATCAACTTTGCACAACTACTCACTTCAGTATATGCCATATTGTGAAGTGAAAAAACACAGTATACTAAAATGGATGACATTAAAGGCCAGTTCTTGAAAAGGTTCTCCTTGGACTTTTTCTCTTTAGCTACTTCTTTGTTAGGTTTCGAATCAAAACAATACGCAGACGACTCCAGATTTTCGTTCGAGTTGATTTCTTCATCTTCATGGTGGATGTGTAATGTTTCCTAATGCAATAATATATGACCAAGTCATCAAATTTTAATGTTCATACATGAAAAATAAACTAGCCTAATGAAATCAATCAAAATATATGATTAGTTTTTAATTCTCACCGGAAGCCAGTAACAAGAAACAAGCACACCAACTGCGTAGAGTGATATGACAAGGCAGGGTAAGAAATACGGAAATCTGCAACAAAATGTTCATATTAGTCAATATCAGACTTTCGCGTATAAGAGTTTCAACACGAAAATGCAGGATTTCCATACCTCGCGAACAGAGAGTCATTGGAGAACAGATTCGGGTATTTCTCTGCTGGCTGATGCAAAATTCATTTACAATGTCACAGTTTATTCAATATATATATATATCATGGGTTTTTTGTTTAAAAAAAAATCAAATATTCAACAGTACCTGAGCAAGAAAACCTCCAAGAGCTGGACCAATGATCAATCCGATCGCATTAGCTGTACTTACAAGTGATAATCCGATAGCGTGATGTTCTTTACGAGAGATTTCCACTGCGTATGCCTGTTAAATTGTGTCTCTTTAGGATATAAGATTGGTTTTTTTATGATCATTTGGTCTGACTGTATAACAAGATACCTTAATTGGACCAAGCAAACCATTAAATGATCCAAGAAGAAATCTCATCCACAATGCCATCCAAAAGTTCGTACTGAGTCCAAAGAGCGTGTTAAAAAGAATCCTGTAAAGTATACAATTTGAAATTAAAAACAAGAATATGATCACAAAGCATCAATACAAAAACAATTAGTTTGGTTACTTACACTGACACAGTTCCGATTACGATGACAGGTTTTCTTCCATATCGATCGGCAATTACTCCCCAAATGATGGAAGTCAGTGCTCTTCCAAACATGAATGCAGATCCTTTTAAGAAACAAAGAGTGTCACTGATGTCGCGCGACAGCATATAAAACTTATATATACTAAGACAGAGTGGATAATTTCATGCACCAAAAACCCTCACCTACATAACCAGCATAGTAACCAATGTCTTCTACTCTTTTGGCTACATGGAAGTCCCTTATCTGTTGCATAAAATGATTGGCTTTATAGTTAATAATGAGAATTTTAAACATATATGCAACATAAAGGAATGGAATGCAAATACTTACCATGAAATACACGAACGGGTAAAGCGATGATATGGGCAATGCTGAAATAGAAACCACAAAGAACATGAGTGAAGAATACAACTTGAAACTGTAGATGACTTTCATGAAAATGTTAAATTATGGATAATTCAATTTCATCGCGACGTGTGGTCCTTTAAGGCTTTAACCATTAAAATTAATCATTGTACATACTTAACTTAAGTCTGTCAATTACTTGAAAAACATCCGTATATGATCCTAATTCATATCTGAATCTGACATACATTACAAATATTTGTATAACATAATGTTTAAATTCAATAATTCATAATCCTCAAAATTTAAATAACTCTCACAAACTCCCACCCACTAGAACACACGAACTACTATACATATTTTAGACATATCAATTATATGGAAAAAAAAAATATTTGCCTCTACTCTGAATCAAATATCAAAGATTCAAACAAAAAAAAACAAGATATTCATAGCAGAATGTAAATCTCTTACAAGTGCATAATGTTGCAAGAGAAACATATGAGAACTCCTTCACAGGTATTCCTCTATGTGTCTCATTCCTCTGCTCCACCTTACAACCTGGGCAGTTCTCATAATACACCTTCTTCAGCAGAGTTTCTCCACTCTCTGCCATTGCTACTGCTTCTCCTCCTATTTCAGTGGTTAACCACTTAAACTGAACCACTGTCTTCTTTTATAGTACCCTCACCAATTCAACAATTAAAAAAAAAAGCATCCCCATCAGAAAAATATACCGGACCCGCCCAACTCAAGCAAAAAAATAAAAAAATAAATTTAAAAAAGATGTAAAACACAACTAAACTATATATCAGATTGTGTTGATGTCAGATGTATAATGAGATAAAAATTGCCAGCGCTGCTTCTGATAGGTGGAGGGCTTCAAGACATTGGACTATTCATTTCATTGGGAGATAATTATGAAGGGAGCAGTGGCGGAGCCATAAATTTACATAAGTGGGGGCGATATTTGACTACAACTTTTTATTTTTTCTTAATTGACAATCAGTTTCCACTTTTTCATAATTAAGATTAATTTCTGTAATTATAATTAAACACAAAAGATGATCAAAACCTAATATTACAATGGGCATACAAATAAGTAAACAATATAAATAGTTAATTACACTTTTCACAAGTATTAAAATAATAATCTATAAGCATGATAATATTAATTTTGTATTCTACATAATAGATGAGAAAGAGAGTGAATTTTTTTTCTTGTTTACTATGTATAGAAAGAGGGAGCTAGAGAGAGAAAGAGAGAGAGGGGAGGGGGGCCGGATCATGGAGAAATATAATCTAAAATCAAATATTGTTATTACATATGCTAAATTTGAAGTCAATATAATTAACATTTAAATCAAGTAGGATGAAAACTAATTTAAATGAGAAATTCATAAAATTCTATAGTTTAGTTTGTGTTTGGTAAAGGAATAACTTGTGAGTTAAGGGGCTAAGTGAGGGAATAAATTGTTAGACAATTTTATCATGCTTGTTATTAAAAAAAATCAGGATAAAGTGATCATAATTATCCAATTTTAAAATAAAAATAAAGATATTTGTTCCATCTAAACGTTATAGATGTGAAAATTAATGTCTTTTTAATAAATCTTTTTAATCCTAATTTTAATATTGTGAAAAATGACATAATTGATAGACTTTTTATCCCCTAAATAAGGATAATTTGTTATCAAAATTTTATTCACTTACCAAGCTACCATTATATGTATAAATTAAATAAATAATAAAAATCTTTTTTTTATTAAAATAGTAATGATCAAATTAAACAAATGATTGGACACCTTTCTAGATTATGAAAAAGCTAAAATAAAATACACATTAATTATCATTTTATTTTGCTTTTCCAAATTACTATCTCATTGAAGTTTAACAGATGCCTATATGACAATGTGTGAATAATTATTTACCATGCTAAATGGAAAACAGTATGTGCTGAAAATTTTTTCACATATGCATGCATGCATGTTGTAGGTGTGTAAATTGAATTAAAGAAAGTCATTATCTCAACCAACTAACCACTCATCATTAATTAAATCATACATTAATCAAAAGTGAGTGGGGCAGTCAATTGACTTAAAAAAAGTCACTTGACTTAAAAAAAGTCACTGTCCCAACCAATTAACCACCACCACCCAACATGAATTTAAAGCGAGTGGGGGCAGCGGCTGCCCCCACTCGCTTTAAATAGCTGCCCCCACTCGCCCTATATAGCTCTGTCCATGGAAGGGGGGCTGCTCAGATATTGTTATAACCTTATTAATTTCTCCAAAAAAATATATATATATTTTTTTTAAATAATTTTTTACTGTCGTTGTCGGTTGTCCAGTGTTGGGGGAGGGGGCGGGCGGGGCTGTTCTTGTCCGTTTTTTTTTTTTTTTTTGAATGTGTTGAGAAGCACAATTCAATTTGGTTAGGTTTCTCTGCATTTTGCATAAATAACTTTATTTTTTAAATATTAACACAAATAACCTCACCTCTTGAATAGGGGTGCAATTCGGACGGTTTGATTCAATTTTTTTTGTAAATCCATATTGAACCAAATTATAATCACATTTAACACAAAAATCGAATCGAATAAAAAACTAAGCCAAAAACCCAAAATCGAACTGAGCCGAACTGTTAAAGATAAGCATATATCATTTTTTTTTCTTATTACTCATTTGGGTTGGTTAGAATTTTTTTGGGGGTTATAAAAAAGATAGCATTGATGGTATAAATTAGTGTATTCATTTTTTTATTATGAATATTAATGGTATAACAACAATATAGTTTTTTTTTATATATAAAAGAATGATCAAAATGAATATAGATTATGAATAATCATTTGTTTAAATTTAATTCAGTTTGGTAAATTCAGTTTTTTTTTTTTAAGTAAAACAAAACCCAAACCAAAGTAGATTGGTTTATTAATTTTTTAATCCATACAGAAACCAAACAAAAAATCTATTGACCCAAACTTGAAAAAAAAACGGTTTGCATCGGTTCAAATTCGATTTAATTAACTAAAGTTGCACCTCTACTCTTGAATGTTTATAAGAAGTAACCTTTTTTGTGATATGGTCAGTGAGCGCTCATTGAATTTTTTTTTTTTTTAAAGAGGTGGGAGGAGGAGTGATACATATATGAGATTTTAAAATTCAGGTAAAATTGTAAATTAAAATTATCTTTTAATTTAATAGATAAGATTGAGATAAGATTTAAAATTTGAATTATATTTCAATTTAATAGATTGATATAAAATTTAAAATTTAAAATTTAAAATGTAACTCAATTTTAATACATGAGGTGTTGGTATATATAAAAAAACGGGGTTTACGTGGACTTAAAAATAATTAGTGCTGAGCTGTTCAAATGTTAGTTTTTGATAGTTTCAGGTAGGTTTTTTTTTGTTAATATTAAAAGAAAAGGTTAGTTATGCAAATTGCCCTTTCTCTTTCTTTTCTTTTTAGTGTTGGGGTATGCTTTCCATTCAAGTTAACAACCTTGGTTGGCTTTGGTCCACTTACGATATATATTTTTAGTGTTATCTTCTGCATGCATGTGTGGTTGAGGTATCATTGATTGAATTGGATTGGTTTGGAAACTTCCTGGAACTTGTACATAAAATGTCATGTTCTAAAGATCTTCGAGTCCTGTTAATTTATATTTGTCTATATATATAAACGATGATTTCACCTCTTAATGGATTATAAAATTCTATTTGAAGACATAAAATAATAATTTATAGATGATTTTTTTATATTTTTAACACATTGTAGAAAGTTATTGATATGCAGTAGTGTTTTAGCAAGGATTAACCAAACAGAAAATTTTCCTTATTTGTCAACAGAAATTTAATTCAGGGCATTATTTGGATTTACATAAGTATCTTCAAGAGGGTTATATGGACTTCAGAAAAAAAATCAGGAGGTTATATGGGTTTTAGACAGTTTACAGGGGTTATATGGATTTTTCCCTTTAAAAATATTACACTCAGGCTGGTTGAACATTACTATTTTTAGTGTGATTATACGGAGTGTGGTTATCCCCACCAAACGTTTCACTTAACCCACAATAATAATTAAAAAAAAAACCGGTGTTTGGTTGTTCCCACCAATCCAAGTTAATCGAACTTGGTCATCATTTCAGGTTTTGAACGACCGAACTTAGTCGTCATTTCAGGTTTTGGGCGACCGAAATTAGTCAAACAGGGTCCAGAATTATATTTACATGTTCTTTGTAAACAAATAAATTTTTGGGTTTATCCATCATATTCTACATTTATTCTTTTATTCAAATAACAGCTAAGGGACTGAAAAAAATGTAAGTATGTATACTTTCAATTAATTCAAATTTTTATAGAAAAATATCTTATTAGACAAATATATGTCATTTTTAAGCTTCGTTTGAATTCGTAGTTAAGCGGATTCTTTGTTTAAAAACAAAAAAAACCTACCAGTTGATCCAAAAACATTTTATATTTAACTTTTAAAAATTTGTCCGTCACTTATGTAAAAAAATTGTTCTTATTTTTTACATTTAAGAATAATAATTGATTCTCCCTACATTACAACTCATACTTGAAGTGGCATGAAAGATCCAAGGAGGATACACGTCATGGAATTAAGTTTTCAAGAAAAAAAATTAAAAACTTTATTACAAATTCTGTTTGACCAAGTCCTGTCGCTCGAAATTTGAAATGGCGACCAAGTTAAGTCGCCCAAAATATGAAATGACGACCAAGTTCGATCGCCGAAAACTTAAAATGATGACCAAGTTTGATCAACCTGGCCGGATCGGTGGGAATAGAAAAAACACCGTTTTTTTTTAATTATTGGTGGTAAGAAAAAGACTTGATGGGGATAGTTGCTCCCGATTATATATATGTGGCCTATAAAAGAGTACCATTCTATTCCTTGTATATATATGTGGGCTGATGTGGCCTATAAAAGAGTACCATTCTATAAAAGAGTACCATTCTATTCCTTGTAGATTTTTTTTAGTGTGATTATATTATAATAAGTTAATAACATATGCTCTATTTTTAAACTGAATAACAGATGCTCTTAAATAATTTAGATACTCTTGGTAGGCACAGTGTATCACTGGATCTGAACTCGAGTTTACTTTTAATTAACTGGATTGATGCATCAGGTAATCTTTTGATTGTAACAATTTCTTAACCACAAAATTAGATTCAATGGGTAAAGTTTTTACATGTGTTAATCAAATAGAATATTCTTCATCTATCAACAAAAATTTAACTTAAGGGGTTATTTGAATATATAGGTGTTTTGAAGAGATTATATAGACTTCATTCAGGAAAGGTTAAGGGTTTATATGGATTTCGAATAGTTTACACAAGGTTATATAGATTTTTCCCAAAAGTTAAAGAGCATTGTTATAAAAAGTCTTTTTCAATCTCAATTCCAATCTCATATATCTTATTAAAGTCACACACTCATTATCTATATAAATTTATTCACACAATTCACTAAAGTAAATATTTTATTTTACAGTAATATATTTTTATTACATTATATGTATTATTTTGAAACAAATAAAAATACGTGTGAACCGGAACTAAAGTAAACAAAAGTGGCTATATGTAGTATTTTTAAAATTAAATGGAAAAACTACTGGCTCCCATGTTGTAACAGTGAGGTGTCAACATTCATTGTTTATAAATAAAAAAATTTGGACGGTCGAGATTTACAGATAAAAAGAAAAACAAAAAGAACTGTTTATTAATTGAACGGTTGAAGAGTTATTTTTATTTTAAAAAATTAATTAGGGGTTCTTGTCGTCACCTGTGAATTATTATTAGGTTCTTAGAATTTTTTAAGTTTTTTTTAGCTCTTCGAGTAGTGAAAAATTATTTTTAGGTCCCTAAAACCGGATGTCATAACTTTGTCCATCAAAAATATCGAAAATACCCCCGGATCAATTTTTTTCAGTTCACTATTAACACCTCCCATTATATTGTTAATTTTCGTAAAATATTAACAGTCAATGAGGGGCATTTTCGGTATCTCTGATAGACAGACTAACGACATCCTTTTTCAAGAACTTGAAAATAATTTTTCACGTCTTTAGAGGTTTAAAAAAAATTTGAAAACTTTTGGCTACTTAAAAATAATTTACGGGCAATCACATCAACCCCTAATTAACTTTCTTTTTTATTTTGGGGGAATTATCCAAATACCCCTATACCAAACCTCCCATTTTTTTCATGTCCCTTGACTTGGGGAAATTTTTTTTGTCCCTGCTTTTTTGTCCCTTTTTTTAATACCCTTGCTCTTTCTTAATAGCAACAATACCCCATTTTATAAGATAAACAAAAAAAATGGCTTTTGCTTTCCTTTTTTTTTTCTTCTCCAAACCATCACTTTTTCTTCTTCTTCTCCAAACGATTTTTCTT